>OZ005686.1:37475646-38675646 GCA_963930675.1 Gnaphalium uliginosum | reverse complement strand
GACCCCATACAAAAAGTACCCATTATGAATCGTTTCCCAACCCTTCCATTTTGCCACCTCTAATAATGACTGAAAGTTGACAATACCTTGTCATCCTTCAAGCTATTTTTGAGACAGTCAGCAACCACAGTGAATGATGGAGATACTGATATCATAGTTGGAATGTGTCTTAGCATAGATGAGATGGTAAGAAGTGAACCATGCCTAGCAGACCAGCTAGGAGATGAAGCTTTATCTGGAAGTTCCTCAAGTAACTGAGAAATTTGACCATTTTCCAAATACTGCAATTAAAAAAATCAATATTAGGAGATTGCTGAAACCAATCAACAAAAAGTATATACGCAGATATATCAAAAAACAGTGATATTGTGCATCTTAAGCAATATCCAGTACATAAGTTAGTCATTTTTGCAGCCAGAACTTCAAAACCAAAAATCAGTATGCTCAGTACGTCATCACAATTCACAAGGGAAACTAAGAGAAAGGTCAAGTGGCAAATAACACAGACCTCGGATATGATGCCCAAAATTCTTGCTGAAGAACTTCGTATTTGGTCATCATCATTGTATATATACTCCTTCAAAAGGTCAAAGACACGGGTTTTAACGGGAGCACTAACACTCTTTCCAGCATGCTTGACAACACCTTTTAAAGCAGACAAAATTGCCTCGCGGACCCCACCATCAGATGCCTGTTAATATTTTACTTGTCAAAGTTAGACCTTTAATGTATTATGACCAGCACAAGTTTAAAGATATGTAACACACAAAAACATGCATAACCTGCAAGTTGGATAGAAGATCTCCAACTAGGGGATCAACCCTAGTGCTAAGTGCACTAAGCTTCCCAAGTGCTAAAGCAGCACTTGAACGAACCGTCCTGTATTTGCGTCCATATAGTAAAATTTAAAAGAAAGCCTTCGTAAGTGACTTAAACAACAATGACCATTAACAGAATAGATACTACCTTGTGCTGTCCTGCAAGCATTTGACAAAGGTCGTTTGTAGCTGTGGAAGAAAGGGTTTCAAAGCCATTCCACCCTTACCTATTATGATGGTCAGAGTTGACAAAATAGCACTTTTCACTTGCCATGGGAATCGATCACCTATAATTCGAATCAGGGGCCTGGAATGATGAAAGCGGAAAACAAAAGTCATGAATTAAATGAGCGGAAAATAACGTATAATAAGCAAAAAGACAAAACGTTTACCCTATATATAGGGAAGGGTTCCAGTGTTCGACTAAGAACTCGATTATTAGTACCCCCTAAGAACTACTCATTACACATGAATTCAAGCCATATAAGTTGTCAAAATCACATTATCTAACAATTATGTCGATCCATTTATGCATTTGTGCTACATTAATATGTATTTTGTTCATAACAGATCACTGGGTAAAACTGAAAAAAATGGCTATAAGAAAAAGGCTTAAACGAGTCAAGAGCCAGATAAAGTCATTTACAACCCACTAAATGGTTTTTGTTTACAAAATGTATTCATTATTCTAATTATATAGTTTTTTTTTATATATTAATACATTAATCATCGGCAAATGAGACACGGTGCTTACCCTGTAATGGGGATAACAAACTCCTTCAGTGCTTTTTCACTTGTTACTTCAATTAATTCTCCAAGACCCTGGGCAGCCTGTTCTCTTAACTCCGCGGAGCCACTTATGAGGCCCTACAGTTAAAAAACAATGAAAAAATTTGACAATATAGAAAATATAGATAATAAAAAAACCAAAAATTATTGACTAAGATAACATTAATCCAGCAAGGCTTCTATTAATCAAAACGATTATATAAACTCTGACATACACTGAACAACAAAACTCTGACATACATCTATCCTTAGATAATGGACCAACTGAATTTTGTATTTGTAATATACTGATACGTGTTGGGCTAGGTTTTTCTACATTGAGCCCAAAGATGACCCCATCGAGTTAGACCTTCAGCATTAGAGAGCCCAATAAATTAAAGCAAAACTAAATTTGGGACTAAAATAGAAAAGGTAGAAAAGATTGTCAGCTTCTGATTTTCTCACATGTGTATGCGCCTAACAATAATATCTTCTCTACAATCTATGGGTAATTATCGTAGTTTAACGCATTCTTTGTTCACACAGATTATGCAAGACACAAGTTAAATTCATGTGGTTTGAGGCTTTTCACAAGCAACACATTAACTTCTATGTGCTAATGTCCTGCACGGTACAAGTTACATCAGAAGAATTATTGCAGTTTCCTATTTGAAGTAAACCGACAGAACTTCTGTTGCATTTAAGAATTGCACAATGCATGCAACAGGTCAACTCAATTTCTAACCAAGCTTACATAGAGCTGAAGAAGTACCTGAAGATATACGGGAAGCAATGGTTGAAGAGCTTTTGGGAGACACAACCCAGGTATAACAATTGGCCCACCCTGAATATTCATCCACAAATGATTATCGTGTTACAAAAATGCATGTATGTTCCGTAACGAAGTTATGCATACTTTCATCAACCCAGAATTGTATAACGTATAGCAAAATCAAG
This sequence comes from Gnaphalium uliginosum, assembly GCA_963930675.1. Classification (NCBI taxonomy): domain Eukaryota; kingdom Viridiplantae; phylum Streptophyta; class Magnoliopsida; order Asterales; family Asteraceae; genus Gnaphalium; species Gnaphalium uliginosum. Next base: position 38,673,103 of record OZ005686.1, on the reverse strand, counting down.
ACTGAATATATAAAAGTTTCAAGTGAGCATAGTTAACCTTCTTCTTTCTACGTTCCTTGTCTCTAGATGTAGAAACAGCATCACGAACTAATTTTATGTATGACGGGAGAACTTCTTTGGAGACTGAGCCAACAACTCTTGATAGTGCTTCCCAGGCAGCCTGTTATATACATGATGATGATATAAGATACATGAAAAAAAAAGATGGCAAGAAACCATACATTAAAGCAAACATTACCAATACTGTAGCAGGGTCCGAGTCGCTTAGTAATACGATTAGGATGGATATCATGTTTGGAGCTTCATCTGTCAGATACAATTTACTGTTTTTGAAGAAATATCCGATTAAATATGCAGAACTGCACCTAGTTGAAGCCTGCAAGTAATAACACCATAAGTGAGAAATGTGTGTGTGTGTGTGTGTGTGTGTGTAGAGGAAAAGAAATAAGAGATAATAAAATTCAAGCAGCCATACTTGTGTATCCCCAACGCCCTTTAGAAGCTCTGATATCAAATAGTCGATCCCTTCATCATCAATGACCAACACCACGGTTTCTGCAGCCTTCTTTGCAAGATTCTGGACATCCTGTATTGCAATAACAATAAAGGCCAAATTAGCATGGAATAGATCACCAAGATCACTACTGGGTAGAGGTTGTAACGGATAAAAATGAGTAACCTGTTGTACAGGTCAGGCCAGGTCAGGTCAGGTCAGGTAGAACCGGAATTCTTCTATCCAGATATTTTAATAGTTATTTTTAGTGTATCAAATATGATGACAAGAATTATATGCATTCAATAGGAATTTAGTTATTTGAAAAAAGATGGCTTTACACATAAACAATACACTTGGGCAACTTTCGACCCCTCTTAAGACATATTTTAATTATTAGAGGTAAAGCAAAACCTGAATTGACCTACTCATAGTAAATGGGATCAAATCTGCCACCTTTAAGATCAACTAACTTAATACAAATGGAGTAGCAAGATCAAGTTATCACAAATACCGAAACTGCAAAAAGAAGCATACCTCGTGATCATTGTCTCCCATTGCAGAGAGCAAGGCAGGAAGAACGGTTGAAAGATGGACATTTAAACCAGCACCGGCAACTTCTGCAACAGCTCCCAGAGCGTGTGCATTGAATGCACTGGAAATGATGTTTCGTGAATAATTAGCATAATAAACCAAAGTGTCTAAAGAAGAAGAAAACTTGGATTGCTGGTTACATACGATAGAGGAAGATGAACAAGCTTTGGCAATATATGAGGCAACACAGCTGCAGTCCTGACACTGTCATTATCAATGGAAAAAAAAAATTAGTATTCAATAAGAATACAACAGGACCGAATACTATTACATCTGTAATCACAGAAAAACCGACAAAAGCATTCTGGGTTAACCCAACCAGATTTATATTGTCTTGAGACCCAAAACGACCCACCCATTATCCACTTCTACAAGATACCTTAAAATTTGTTTTAGGCCATCAAGAGCAGTATCCGCCATATCATCATCTTCCAAAGCATGGAGAAGTGTTGGGACAATTTCATCAATTGCTTGCATTCCAGCACTCTACATAAACATAACTAATATAATAAGTGACTAAGTCATTATACAATAAACAAGTAATGGTAAGAATAGAGCCAGGAGTACCTTGTATAGAGTACTAAACGCCACCCCAGCAGATTCACGGACCTCAACCATGCTGTAGAAAAAATAAATTTACCATATAAAAAATTTGCATGTACTATGATTGACAAACGAAAGATAAAACCTAATATGCACCTATCACAAAGAGCTGTACGAATGGTGGGGATAAGCTCATCCATGAAGCTTAATAACTGGCTCCTACCAGCGCTTGCCATCACTTCACTTAGACCAATGCAAACACCCTGCAAGTCAAAGAATGTTGTAATAATTAATGACAATTATATTTAAGAATTATCATACTACATAATTGAGACACGGGTAATGGAATGAAGTACTTGTCTTCTGCTAGAATCAGGATCCTTCAAGCCTTTAGACAATATAGGAATCACCAAAGGAAGAACTCTCTCCCCAAGCTTCCTAACAAGCTCACCCAATGCTCGTCCAGCAGCCTTACAAAATAAGCAAGAATTTAGTATTTTAAAATGTGTGTCTAACATATGTAAGTATATTAGAAACACAAAATCAAAATGACAAACCTGTCTCCTTTCAGAGGATGGCGACGCAAGTGATGTGATAAGGGTGTCCATCAACACTGGCATTATCTCCTTTAATGTTTTAGGAGTATTTACGACTATAGTCTTCCACACATGTAAGGCAGCCTACAGAGGTTCCACAAAAAAGTTATACATCTGACCCCTTAACTGGACATGAAACACATAACATTACAGCAGAGATATCATACCTGGCGAACTGAAAGACTGACATCCGTACGGACCATATAAAGTGCAGCAAGCACTTCATTACGCTTGTCTTTGCCAAGTACCTCAATAATTGCACGTCCTTGTGCTTCAGTACTGGCACCTTCATCATCACTGCCACCCTCAAGAAGTGCTTTTCCAGAGGTCCCAGCAACCTGGATGAAATACGTCGCATTAATAAAATAATAAAATATATATGGTTATGCATGCATCGACTCGGGTAAAGTTGGTCTACAACGAGTCAAACGGAAAGGAAAAACGCTTGCTAGTAAAGACAACAGGCCAAGACGGGTAGAATCCTGTCAAACGGGTCAAAAGTAGATCCAATCGTATTTTTGAAGCATAAAACCTCCAGTCAGAAATGAATTCAAAAGGTTGAATCATAAAGGACATAATATGAACTTTATTATCAATTTGACACACTATTTTATAATGAAAATAACTTTAGGTATAAAGAAATTCAGGTCAACCCAACACGTTTTGACTTGTACCAAAAATTACCAGTTCTGTCCTGAAGCAACCTTTACCTATAACCAAAACCACCCGACCTTCCCATAGTGCCATCTCTGGCAAACACATAGATGAGGATCAGGTACCTTAAATAAGAGATCGCCCAAAAGTTCTACAGAACTTTGACGGATACGCCAATTATCATTAAATATACCATCTTCAACAGCTGGAAGAAGCAACGGCAGAGACCTGACAGATAGATACAAGGTTATAAATGAAGTTAGTCTCATAACACCCCACAGGCACAAATCAGTTTTGAACTATTATATTAAGTTCCATGATAGCGATAAAACGATATTACTCCTTGACACAATCCTCTGGCGTTTTACTATTGGTCCTTTGAACCATCATACTTAGCAATTACGAGTAGCATTTTGTTCATAAACAGCCTACACACTTTCAAAAGGGGAAATAGAGAACACGCTAGTTGGCACAAATAGCTAAAACATCGGTCCTGTTAGCAGGTCAAATTTCTATTTATGCGATTTTTGAGAGTTTTCTTTTGTATTTGTTTAAATATCAAGTGAACTGTTTGAAATGCTAATCATCAGTTTAACAAGTATCAAACCAAGAACGTCAGTATATACAAAGAACCTAACATGTTAAAGGCCGCTCATTTTGGCAACGGAATCAAACAACTTACGTAATAGCATAATGCTCCACCAGTATATGCCCAGCTCCAAGTGCAGCCTCACGTACACTTTCATTTTCATCGGCAAGACCTGAATTTGTATTAGATAAATCATATGACCCATTACATAAGCCAAATATACAATAAAAACAGAGAGGAATTCATCTATATCCTTACAGAACTTAAAATTTAAAACAATAACAACCAAAAAATAGGCCCATATTAAGCAAGCATTATATTTACCATCTAAGATGGAAGGTAGCACTTGCTGCAAGTAGTTTTGGAACTGCACACCCAATGATCTTGGCAGATACTACAAGAGAAAATTCTTAATGAGTACACGCAGCAAATGTATATTCAACACAGACAAAACAACGACAATTAAAATATTCCAAAAAACTAGCTCACCTTGAAAAGTGTCAAATAACCATCACGCACAGGGGCCTTTTGATGCGAGCAGTTACGTATGATGTCTGGAAGAAGTTGCTCGAAATACTCTGTTCCAAGAGCAGCCACTACCTGGAAATAAAAAAAGATGTTTGTTTAACCTGATCAGACTAACGCAAATAACTACATTGACAATTAATATAAGAAATCAGAATTTCCCTTGATAAAGTAATAACCATTAATTAAGAATGATATAAACAAAATAAATGCTAAATTCACCCTTAATAGTATTAAGTATGTAGAGAAGCAAAAATGTAAGGTGAACATATTATTGTAACAATTAATAGCTTCTGACCTCACTCAACCCTTGAGCAGCACCAGAGCGTTCAACATTACTACCGTCAGATTTGAGTGTGTCTAGCAACCACGGAACAAGATCTGGGAAGTTCTCTTCACCCATTCCTCTTATCAGTGATCCAACAGCTCTGGCTGCTACTGACCGAACTTCAGGGATTGGATCCACTAGTACCTGTTTCAAGGGAAATATAGTATAATTGATATCACCGTAATAACGTTATCTCGCAATAATAAAAATAAAAAGGTCACATTTTCTACACATATACCTTCTTAATTTCAGGAAGAAGTAATCCAATATAAGGAAGCATGTCGTTTGGGTCAGTGACTAAAGTACACATATTGCCAGCAATTTGTGCAGCCTTCTTTTTCGTTTCGGCACCCCTCTCCCTCAAACCACGATGAACAATGGGTACCAAAAGGGCAAGTGAAGGAGCATCGATTGAATTTATAAAAGTTGTCTGCAGAATATCATAACCACCCAACAAATCAGAAAAACCTACCAAAATATAAATGTAAGAATAACTACAAGCCATTACCTGAAGAAGAATGTCAAGGGAATATTTTGTATGGTCATTGGGGTCTGTAAGACCTAGCAAAAGAGTTGGGACAAGAGATGCAATTTCTGGATTCTTTATCACGCTACCAACCTATTTATCACAAAAACAATTACATCCACCTATAAACACATAAACACCCTTCGAGTAAACCAATAAGAATAGAGTGAGACCTGCTGGAGTGCTGTCTGCCCTGCAGATTGCACTTTTGGATGGGTATCAGTTAGCACCTGGAGACAATCAGAAGATAATATAAAGACGTGATTAATATTAGCAAATAATTAGATCTGACAATTTCAACCCATTTATTTGTGAATGGGTTGATTCAGGTTTTGTTTAATATCTATTATCTAATAAGTCAAACAGATAAAAATAAAATTTTAAAATATATAAATATCTCAAATGGTAAATGGTCAAACAGGTTGACAGTCAACCAAAGTGTAATTGTAAAGCATAAAACATCCTAGACCTTTTATTTAGAAAAATTATATTAACAGTCACAAGTTTCTACAATGATACTTGACGCACTACTTATTTATAGACGAGAAGTGTTTTGTCAGCCCAACCTGACAAGTTTCGACCCGCACCCAAAATTTACCCGTTTTTACTCTTGGCCGGTACACGACCTGCCTGACCCACCCACTTTCAAGTCAAAACTCGTAGATTCTCTTTACAGCCAAAGTACCTCGGTCAACTTTGGCACTATCCTAGGTAGACATTGAGAAAGTTGTTGTGGAGCACAATATGCCATAGATCCAAGAAGTTGAACACTACTCTGCTTTGTACGCCATGCTTTATCTTCAAGACCCTGCAAAGATCATGCAACTTTAAACCATAATAAGAATCTCAAATGTGTGTGTATGTGTACCGTGTAGGATCAGGATCATATGAGAAGGGTTTTTTTGGGTGAGATCGTGTGAGAAGACATTCATTCATTAAATTTAAAAATTGCTATAACCAAAGGTAGACTTTTTAATCCATTCAATATGTAGAAGGTTGAATCAAATAATTTTGATTGAATCAATGTCTCTTAACCTTCTCACACATTAGCTTCTGTAAGGTTCCTCTCTCTCTCTCTTTCTCTCTCTCCTCTCTCTCTCTCTCTCTGTGTATAGGGTTGGGTTTTCCGGTGAAAACAAGGGTTTAAAAAAACAGCGAAAACACTTCCGGTTTTCATTCACACAAGTTTAAAAAAACAGTGAGCTTTTATTTTATTTTTTTTGCGTCATTCACACAAGTTTATGAAGGAGTGAAGCTTTATTTTTTACTTCACATAGATTTATGATTTATGAAGGAATGAAGCTTTAATTGTAAGCTTCACTAGTTCACTGTATTATTTAAACTGTGATGCAAAAAAAAAACAAGTTTCACCCCTTCATAAATTGTGCAGGTCCGCCTGTTTTCACTTTTTTCACCCCTTTATATTTTGATCCGATGGCCAGAAAGTGTTTTCACCGCTTTTTTTTACTCCCTTGTTTTCATTGAGAACCCATGCCATTATATATATAAACATACACAAATCTGCATCCCGTTGTTCCAATACTCATGTGCTTAGGTAAAACTTAATGACATTTACAAAGAATAAGAGGGGACCTTTAGAAGTGAAGGAAGGACAAGCTTCACCCCTTGTGCAGTAAGTTGAGACATCATAGCACGGGCAGCGCCTTCAGCAGCTTCCCGGACAGCAATAACTTGGTCAGAAAACGAAACCAACAACAACGGTAATAAGTATATTACATACCTGCAAGATAGAGTAAGAGTTATTCCACATCAGAGTGATCCATAAACCTCATCTACAATTAAATATCAACTGCTCTAACACAACTGACAAATGAAAACTTACGGTTCGAACAATTTCCCAAGCTTTTCACATAGGCACTCAAAAGCCAGCAAAGATCCTTCGCGACATTTAGCAGAATTTCTAAATTTGTAACGGGTACAATCATTAGAACAAAAAACAAACAAACAATCGTTTGCATACATAGAATTTAATTATTGTCAAAAAAATTAACCTATTTGCAAGTCCTTCACGTAGCACTGTCGCGACCCCATACTTTTTCAAACTGGATATTCCAAACCCTTTTATAACCCCAGCAAGGCCAAAAGCTGCTCCACGACGCTCCCCATATTTCTCACTCTTCATCAGCTGATCTAACAGCCTAGAAACAAGTGACATTGCATCTTCCTAAATGCCAAAAAATAAACAGCAAGTAAAAATGTAAGCCCTGAAGTATGAAATGGAACTTAAAAAAAGATAAATATCTTATTTGACAAATGCATGTGTTTTGTACATAAAATAATAACCTTCTAGATGATTTAGAGGGGGAATAAAAGATGGTTCAGATGAGCGAAACAGTTACGATAGATTAATAAGACATACTTCTTTTGATTTCATTAATGGCGAGAGGCAGCTTGAGACTGCCCTCTGAACAGCTTCTGAAGGAGTGTTTAGCACTTCCAGCAACTTCTCTACAACAGCATGGACCTTCGGATCGTCCTGTCATATAAGAAGAAAGTTATGTCCGGAAATAAAGTAATAAAAATTCCATGAATATTACTTCTAAAAAATTGTCAAATAATAATATCAGACCTTGGATAAATGTTTTGCTAAAGCCCCAGTAAAGATGACCACACCCTCACGGACCAAATCATATCTTTCTTCATCCGATGCCTACCAAAATTAAATCACAAATATTGCTCTGTAACTAGCAGTTTGTTAAAGAAGTAATACATAGTAGATATAATAACTTTAAGAGCCTTAAATCTGAGGTGAAAATTTTAATTTACAGCATCCGCTAACCTGCTTGTTTAAGTAGTTTTCGAATATAGGGAATAACAGTGAGACATTATCTTTTCCATGTTTGTCAATGATCATGATCCCGGCATTGATCATTCTTCCTCGAACATCAGCATTGGTATCAGCCTGCAGTTGAATCATTAGAAGCATTTGTACAATGAAAAACAAGACAAAAACCTATTTTACTACCAAGAAGAATGTCCTAGTCAGGCTGTGATACTATAACAAAAGGAATTTCAGGAGATGCACTACAAAAACATATTCTTTCTTATACAGTGGACCAATCCCCAAAAGACGACAATCCACAGAGGTCAGCCCATGTATCACAATGGAGACATATGATTTTGATGGCAACTTCAAATATGGAGAATCTGGCTACAATAACTCTTTATTGTAGATATTTGTTTTACCTTTGCATATGTTCATTTGGCAATAGTAGCAATTACTTCCAAAAACCTTAAATATAAATGAGTGCATTTAATGAGGGACAAAATAAGCGAGTCACATAAACCAAAAAAGTATAATCATATCAATAAAACTAGCATAATACCAGCGCAAGGCAGTGGTAAAAATGATGATGATAGGTGGCAGTGTGGTGGTAATGATGTTAAAATTTATTGTATTTGTTTTGCATAAAGTACTATTTTATTTTATTTATAGTGTAATTCGATAGAGAGAAATTGAATTTATGTGGAATAGTTTCCACATTTATGGAATATTAATAGTTATAGAATATTAATATGGAATAGTTTCCTATTTATGGAAATGTTATAAATGAGTTAAGGGCAATTAGGACGTTTCCCATCGTTGAATCTAATTTTAAGACAAATGTTGAAATGTAGTATATAGATATAGATAGATATTGATCAAATTCCAGCACTAATTAAGAACTACAAGCAGCCATAGATTCACATGTGATAGTATAGGTGTCAAAGTAGGCTATCAGATAACATGTCAAACGGTAACTCTTTTGTACGGTTTAAAATAGATTGACCTCCAACATGACTTTTTGGGGGAAAAAATAGAAAAAAGTTAACCAATTAATATGTCAAATATAATTACAAAAGGTATACATTCTTCATTTACAACCAGATAATTTTGGAATTGGATCTAATGCAAAAGAGGCTTTAGGTAGGAAGATAGGAAGAGAATGGAAGTAACTATGATGCACCTGACTTATAATTATGATGCACCTGACTTATAACTACGATGTTGGCTGAGCCACCGCCCCACCTGCCGGCGCAGAATTCCGGCTGCCACCGTCGCTGTTGGATTCCGGCGGCCGAAAAACATATTATTATGATGCATTTGATTTTTAACCATGATGCACCTGACTTTTAACTACTAGTATGATGCAACCTGACTTTTAAATATGATGAACCTGACTTTTAACTATGATGCACCTCCTCATTGACTTCCTATCTTCCTAACTAACTTCTCTTTTTCTCTGGAACTGTGGAACCACACCCAATAATTTTTCATAAAATGATTCAAGATCTATTACGCATTAAAAGACACTGTAGGTGACTTCCAACTTGTTCAACCCATTTGGCCCATTTCCTTTTTAGCTAAACCTTTTATTTTACCCCTTCGGGATCAGACATGACCCAACCCAATGAGAAGTAAATGGGTCGAAATTGCGACTTCTATTTGATAGCATATCCAGTTAAATTACATTACAATCTAGAACAAACTAATGAGTAACCATCACAAGCTTAAATGCGCAGGGTGGAAAAGTTAAACGTTACCAGCGCTCGAGATATCAAGAATGTCATAACAACTGGAAGGTCTTTGGTTCTAAGTACATCAGCTGCAGCATGTAAAGCCAATGCAGTACCTTGTCTGCCTAACCAACCAGAATCAATGTTGTCCTCACCAATACCACCATCACGAATATAAAGAGAAAACAAAGTTGCTAGAGATTCCTGAAAATACATCAATCTGTAAGAACAAACAATTCTAAGAAGTTTAAACGACTTAAATAGAAATTACGGGTCACCTGTAATGTGTCTGGGTACTCATCTAAAACAGCAGCTAATGCATCGGCAGCAGCCATTCGTACATTATAATTAACATGAGAGAGAGCCCTAAAGAGTCCAGAATAATCGATCCCAAATTCGTGGTCATAACGATCCCACAAATCCTCAGCGACTTCCGCCACTGACTGAGAATTTAATGAATGATGCATACAACAACTGTAAGTCTATTATAAACTAGAAGCAATCTAAAATGAAAACTCAAAAAAGTCGCAATTTGTATGATACCTTCTCAGGATCATGCAAGGCAATCCAAATGCTGGTGGCAATATCTACATCCTGAGGAACGGAACGGGTGGATATAGCTGGAATGCATTTTGCAGCATTTAAACATGCCATTCTAACATGAACATCCTTGGCATAAACACCAGATAAAGCCTGGAGGTAGAATGCCAAGAATAGTTAGGCGGCTAATGAGGCACACAGAGTATATGAGACATTACTAAAAACAACAACATACAGGTGCAACTTCTTCTGGTTGCAAACCAAGGCACAACTCATTTAATGCTGGACCAACAGACCCTTGATAAGAAGGAATAGCACCGAGCACATGATACAGAACCTGTCAATAAGCACAAAATATGCTTATGTCATATTGTAATGCAAAAATAAAACAAAAACTATAATGAGTGGATGTACAATTTGATTTATTAGAAACTTAACTGAGAGCATTAGAAGTCTAGGAAGAGGTAATATTGGATCCATATGCAGGAAAAGTATCCGCAGTACATCATCATGAAGTCGGGTCTTCTTAGGGGATGACAGTATTCTCTCCATTATCTTTTGAAAACAATGCAGCATATAAAACACGCTAGTCTTTCAAAAAACTAATTTCATATTATTATAGTGAAATATCAGTAAATCCTACCGGAAAAACAAAACTGAAAGAATCAACTGGAAGCGGGCCATATTTGCATGATACTGATAAGCCATGCATTACTCTTTCAAAGAGACTCAATGATGACCTCTCGTGATCACCCTCACCAAGAGATGAAAGTTGATCCCATGAAACGTGAGGTTCAGTAGTTGCAATTAGCCTCAAGGCAGTAGCAATGTCTAATCCCCAATTTGATAGTGGAGGAGCAGTACACTTGGATAGTTTCACCATTGTCTCGTAAGCCACCTTATTAACTATTGGCGAATGCAGCAATGGATTCACAAATTTGATCTGACATGTGATGATGAGTACATCAGAAACAAGTACTAAACATGGAAAGCAGCAAAAATACATATTATACAAAAGTATTTGGATTTAGACTAACCAAAGAAGGTAATTCACTATGTGTGAAAACAGGATTAGTTACGGCCATCTCTCCCAAAGCTTTTAACAACAAAGAAAGATTCTTCTGTATTTTCATGACCTTCTCACGTACATTTGCTTCCTCTTGAAGCTGCAAATCACGTGCCTCCTCCTTTGATGTCTTCTGTTTATCTAGATTGACCAAAAAGAAGAGCAGAAGTTAAACACCCGTGCTCAAGTTAGCAGAGATGGCCAAATGGGCAGGTCAAGTGGGTTGGGTAACAATGTCGGTTGAAACATGCCACTTTTAGTAAGGTTTATACAGTGTGGGTCGGGTCAGATTGGCACATACATTTTCTGTCAGTTACACTATAATACGGAGTATCAATTTGCAAACTCTTATGACTAGTGACACTTTTGTATTTTCTTCATTTGTTTTATGTGAAAAGGAGTTTCCCTGTGGTTGTACGGTAAACACTCTCTCCCCACACAGCAAGTAACTGAGTTCGAATCTTCATGCTCCTTCTTTATTTTTTCTTTCCTCTATTTTTGTGTGCTAGGTTTCTTTACTCCTTCATTATATATGATTTACTATAAGTATTCTTAATATTATTATTATTCTTTTAACTAATTTAGTAACACGTTTAGCAGCCATCATAAATATACCAGTTTCTTAAATCCGCATAGGAAGCCCAATCTGTAGGATTAAAACCGGATAGCCGAATAGGAGGCCTGAACGTAGGCTTTCAACTTCTTCAACTTGCAGTTTTCAAATCTTCTAGGGTTTTCGGATTTGCGCAGTTAAGGTAGGAGGAGGGCTCCATAACTTTCTAGTTATAAGTAGATTCAATCATGAAGTTGTAAGCTTATCTGACACGTTTGAGCTAACACACAACCCGATTAACCCATTCATAAGTAAATGGGTCAAAAAATGCCACTTCTATTTGTGAATGACAAAATAAAGAAAAAGACTTGCCTGGCTTCTTTGTTAGTTTCCCTGTATCCTTCTTCCCCACACCAGCACGCTCTTTACCAACAGTGTCTCGCCTTGCAGAGGAATTAGGGTTGCCATTTTCCTGCAAAGAGGAAAAACATTTTGTCATTACAATTGCTCAAGAGATTATGTCAACAGCCAATCGCCAAATATATGATCATCACCATGCTGTCATTGTTATCGTAAGCCTTGAAACGGCCTTTTGCTTGTTTCATGTTACTAGAGGCTACAGACTCCGCAATATAAACGCCTAATTCAGTGGATAGCATCCCTTCAGGTGTGTTAAAAATCTGGCAACGTAAGATAGGGGGAGAATAGTCAAGTCATGAAAACACTCAACAACAAAATATCTGTGTATATTAATTAATCACCACACACGAATATCAAACAATAAGAAATCTCTTATTTCAAATCATAATAAGTGTATAAATCATATTCACCTGAATATCAATTTCTGATAGTAAATCGTGTGCACCCCGATCAGGAGAGCTTTTCAGGTGCTGTAAAAATCCAAAATGTAAATGACATTAAATTTGATGTGAAGACCGAATAATGACATTATTCTAATGCTTACAGACAAAACTCATAAGAAAGAAGTGTGCAGTTAACCTTATCAAATTCGACATAGGTTTCTGCGGGTGCTATAGTCATCAAAGTTGACAAGGCATGTATAGCTGCTTCTTGTTCTAGATGACTAGTACTCATCAACCCCATTGGTCCAAGCAAGCTCTATATTATAACAGAATAAAGGTTAGTGATACTCAATAGCACAATAAGAGTAACACAAAGCACAAATGGTATGAAGGCAATATTATCAGCACAACAACGTTGACCACTTCATAATTATTCATCGTACAACAATTTTAAAATTTGGTTTTATACATTATACAAGCTGTAACACCTTAATCTCATGAAGAAATGATCCATCCATCAAATGTATCACAGCCAAAGAAGCTACAATTACCTGACACAAGTCGCTGACATCCGACATTATATGTTCGATGATATCAAAACCAAGAGCTCGCAAACACTTTTGCAATCTCTGAAAAAAGAGAAGATATTTGACGGTTATATACAGGTGACAGAAAATATAAACTAAAAGGGTTCCGATTATCGTAGATATTTATTAGTATGGGCAATGATAAATCCACCAAATTGTGCGTCGTTTGTGATGAACATGCACAGTTTTGGTGGATTTATCAAAAAGTTTGGGGGAAATATCACCACCCAGTATGGGTCGAGATGTGTAAACAAGTTTTACAGCTTAATTATGTTAAATGTTAATACGAAAAATATCATATTACAGTAATAAAATGACTTAGGAGACAGTACTCCTGTAAACATCTAAAATACAATTTTGGTGAACCGCAATTAACCCGTTTCTCTTTTAGCTAAATTTTGTGATCTGAACCATTTGACAGCTAGGGAAAAACGGTAGCCCAAATCGACATATTCATTAGTATCTGGGTTGAAAGTGCCACCTAGGTGAAATAAAAATGTCATTTCTGCCAAAATCATTTAAAGTGCACGAAATAGCAGCACACAAGATCAGCAATGCTACATAAACCGAGTTGACTCACCTTCCAAACTGCATCTTTTTTTGCAGTACCAACTAGGCAAGGATGGTGAGAGCATAATAGAAGGCGTACACAAGTACTAGGTGCAGCAGCTAAGACACCAGATGATATTACCATCAAAGCCTTTACCAAAACCTCTACAGATGGCACAGAAGCTACTTGAGTGTCCAATGAGTTTTCTGTGTCACTACATATAACATAGATAAAATCCACCCGGTATTTAAATACGGCAACTATAAATAATAGAGTGCAACAACAGAGAGTAAACACATTCATAAAACTTGTACCTTGACTTCACTAAAACTTTTTCACCAACAATCGTGAGATTCTCTGAATATTCAACTAGTAGAATTTCAAATAGTTTTGGAGCAGAAGATAAAATCCTCTTGGTACAGCTATAAGCTGCTTTACGTATATCCCAACTTGAATGGCACAGAAATACAAGAAGAAGCTGCAGGATAAAAAAAATCAGCATGCGACAACTTTAATAAATAAAATGAGATTTATAATACAGGTTGATAATAGTGCTTCACCTGCATGAGTGATCTCACATGAAGAATCTCGGAAACCCTGTAAGATAGGTAAGAAATTTATGAAATGTATGAAATTTGTGTGCATTCATTATAAAAGTCAACTGTCATCAAAGGGATAAGATGTTTGCAGAAATAAAAACCTGTGATGATGATCCACAAAGAGCGACTCAAGTAAATCAATAGATGTTTCACAGTCCTCTACGGATAGTTTAGGTGCCTGCATAGCAATCATATTAGACATATACAAGTACGAAGCATGTCAAATACAAAATATTATATATATATATATATATATATATATATATATATATATATATATATATAAAGAAAACAGAAAATAAAGAATCAAACGAAATAATTACCATGGCTACAGGGATAACTGAAGGCTCATTTTGTGAAACCAAAGACCACAACTTTTCCTTCAACACAGTTTCATCTTCAATAAATATATTGTAAATATTATTATACTGATCAAACACGTTTAGCTGTAAGTGAAAACATGTAAACAGTTAAAGAGTACCTGCTTTAATATCAGCAGCTGCAATCTTCACCACAATTAATAATGCATAAATACCATCCAACCGTTGTGCTGCTTTGGTAAAACCAGTTTTAACCAACTGGACAAGAGGCAAGAGCAAAGAAGATATCTGATGGCAAACAACACAAAAGCTTGAGTGATAGTTATAAGGAGTTAAGGACTAAGATAAAAGAGCATATATTTGTTAGTTAGGTTAGCCTTCTCACCGGTAATACTGCATCAACATTTTTGCATATGATATTTAGGCATCGAAGATGACCTCTTCTTAGCGATTCCTTCTCCTTGAGCCCAGATGAAATGAATGAAACAAGTTCTGTCCCAATAGCATCAGTAGACCTTGCTACCCAAAAAGCTAGAGCAGCTAAACATGCAAGCTTTACCTCTTCATTTCCTGAAAGTTGAAAAGGCAATCTTATGTCACTAATGCATATGTTGTAGAGGTAGCAATTTCGACCATTATATATATGAATGGGATAATCTGGTTATGTTTCTTCTCAAAGGGTCAAATTAATGTATTTAGGGGAACAAGTCAAACGAGTTACTCTGTACTATTTCTAATGCACACTACCTCTAAGTTATTTAATTCGACAATTTGGATAATTATTGTAATAAAATTGCTTTTCTAATGAGTTACTCTGTACTATTTACCAAACAATAAAAGAATGAACAAACAAGTAGTTGCCCACCAGCTAAAAATGAAGAGTTCAAATAGATTAGTCATTAGTCAAGTTGATAAAGTCTATTATAAATGCATACAATCCCTTAAATCAGGGCATTTAAAGATTCAGGCATTCATTGTAAAGATATCGGTTATGCAATCATAAATAATGCTTAAAATTATGTATATATTAGAAAGAAAAGAAAAAACACAAACTTGGACAGGGTCACTCCGACCGACATGACCTGTTTCTACCCATACTACAAATAAATGGTTTCGACCCAGACCCTTTTAACGCTGTTACTGGAAGTAACGGAAAAAAAAGTTAAACACTCACCATCATCCTTGTAACTCGTCAAAAGAAGGCTGCATACAGTCAGAGACAGGCTAGTAAGATATTTTCCATCAGGACATCTGGACAACTCCTGCAATGCATTTATCATACCAACCCTCTGATACGGAAAAGCCAGTCTTCCTTCAGAACCTCCAATTACAGATTTAACAGCAACGACCATCGCCTCAATAGCATCAGGATTACTAGACTTTTGGCTAAGACATCTCACAATATCCAAGGCAGCAAGTCTTCTTCCTTCATCAGCATGGCGAGCCTGTGATAATACCACTGATAGAATCTCAACAGCATACTTACTCAAATCCAGGCTAACATATCTCAAAAGGACCCCCACTGATTCCAAAACAAGCTCGGGATTCCTTTTTAGCATCTTCACAGATGAAGGAACAACGACACTCTTAAAATCTTCATGTGACAGACGGAAAAATAATGAACGGAAAGCTTCACTCAGGTTTGTTGCTGGTTTGTCTTTCGTGTTCAGAACCGCTTGAACATACATATCAAGATATACTGGCTGTTGGATGCAGTAGAGAGAAAAAGAGTGAGAAATCGCACTCAGCCATCCATATTTAGTTGACACTGTAACCATGAAGTAATGTAACTAGAGTTGGCATTTCAACCTTCATATACTTATGAAGGAATCAATTTGTGTCGTGTTCTATCTCAATATTTATTTTTTATGTAAGCAACAACCTAAATCATTGTATTTAATAAAAATTGTTTTTGTATATAAATATACACACATAAATTATTAGTAAAATATACAAAATTAAAAATAAAAATACAAATAATTTGACTAGCTTCTTCAACCAGACACCATTGTAAATTGTAACAAACCCTGCCTGCCAGCGCATCTTGCCATCTCTAAGGAAACTTTGGGCCCGATATAGCAACATTTAAATTCAAATAAAACATAGAAGCATAATATGAATCTACTTCAAAGAAATTCTTACCTTCCATTGTTCAAACAAAGACGGCTTTGAACTTGAAAAGTCCAACATTACAGATAACATCTCTGGACAAGTTTTATATGAGATTCGTGCGTTTTTTAATTCCTCCATGTACAAACTGAAAATGTCAGGTGACTGAAGCAAAAAAGAAAATGTCAGGTGACTGATTAAGCATGCCTCAATAAGAACTAATGTCAACAATTGACCTCTAATAATGAATTAATATAAGAAACATGATTGTTTAAGTATGAAACGATAAAAATATTATGTCAGCAATGGACCTCTAAAAACGAATGAATAAAAGTTCTTCTGCAAGCCCTTCGTTCATGAGAAGACCCTTGCAAGCTAACTTGAAGACTCAAGGCCTGTGCTGCTGCTACTCTGCTAAATGCGTTTTTTGATACGGAAATAAACTGACTTTTACAAAGGAGTAGACATGACCAGTTCATAAGTCTATAGCACCCAACATGAGACTGAAGTTTCAACTGTTTTTCCATGGCCAGAACAAGATTTGCTGCAAATGTTTTCATAAATATAACCTCGTCTATCACTTTCACAATTAAATCATCCACCGCTTTCCTTGACCCTCGATCATCATATATATACAATGTCATGAATATTAAGTCCACCAACTGTGATGCAAACTCAGTTGACATCTCTGCAAATTCAAATTAAATAAATGTTCAATTGATAAAGTACCATGATGAGAGAGATTGTTATTGGAAATAATCTTACTAAATAAACAATTAATAAAGAATAAAGATTGCAATTAGAATGTGGGAGTACAAAAAGGCAAATCAATCAGCTACCGTGAAAAGTGTTAAACCTAACAAACGAACCAAGATGTGGTTCGACAATTTATTTTGAGAATTATCAATAGGTTAGAATTGATAACTTATATAATGGCTATAACACTGCATATCAGTTTAGCCAATTAGCCAACCCTCTTACCCAACTTAGGCAAATCCATAGTGGGCGATGAAAGACGAAGATTGAAATAGAATTCAAAGTTTCAGATGTTTCAAAAAAGCAGGAAACATCAAGTAAGTCCTATAACTAAATAACTTCAACAGGACTCTATGCTACTATAAGGAATCTTCAAATTCCCAACAAAAATAACTAGACTAAAGATACACACACACACATATAATGCAGTTGGCTTTGGTTTGCTTCAATATTAAAAATCACAAGAAACCATAATGCTCTAAAACTTAACCAAACTTGTCAATTAGGTTGGTTTGATTAGTTGCAGTCCAACTGTTCATACAAACATAAGTCCAGCAGATACCAATTTCATATTGATAAGAAAAATTATATGATCTGCTCCATTAAAGGAGTTAGAGAAACATCCAGTTCTGCCTCACTTCAGACAACGATTTTGTAAGTAAAGAAGTTAGAGTTGCTACAATAAAAGACCCTCTTTAAGAGAAGCAACCAATCCTTTGTAGAGGATTCCATGATGGTTGGAACAAAAGCATATTAGTGATTTTCGTCGTTAGCACAATACTGGCAGATAAGTAAAGGTGCATGTCAACAAAGACCAATTGATGGTTCAAACCACACACTCCCATAACTCCCATTATCCAAAGTATCTTTGGAGGATTCCCAACAACTTGAATATATTAGATGTGACACGGAGCAATAACATATATATATGAATTGACATGCAGTATTTAGATTTTAGAGAGTAAAAATATAGTTGACTTTCACAACCTTTACTTTCTCGGACCACTTTGGTGTATGATGTGAACTAAATTGTCTTTTTTTTGTAAAAGGATAAGTTGACCTTGCTACTTTTTTTGTAACACGTGTTAGCATTGTTACTACTCCATTCCAGAGATACTTTTCATTCTTTTTTACATCATACCAGGTACTTTAAATAGGCAAATACAATGCCGTGGTAATTATTGTTACTAACTAATTAAATGTAATTTCGAAGTTGTAGTACTTGCTATAAGTTCAGCATTTTGATCAAAGTGTATGTATATGTCGAAGCAAGAATACTAACAAATAAAGACTGACGAGTATGAACATAGACGGCTTGGCTAGTTTACGATTATATAGAGTCATTGAGATCATTCGATCTTCTAACTACTATGATTCGAGTTAATTATACAGTACCCTTGCCATCTCTAGTTCCTCATCTAGTCAAAGCCACATTAGTCATTACATAATAAAAGGGTCGCAGTGAGTCGTATCAAACACTCAATATCTCGTACTTTATAGGTATAGTCTATATACAACAACTTCCTTTTGTTACTTCAAAATCCTCTATAACTTTCATAATTACTATTGCAGTAGATTTTCAAGCCACTAATTTAGTGCAACACTTATCAACATCGAACTGTACACCGAAATTCAACTTACTTTTGATCATAAAATTAACAAGACATCAAATCAAAGTGCATTTCCAAATTCAATCTCATAGAGGGAAATTACATTCATAGATTATAAACGGATAAGAAAATTAGCTATTTGAAGTATACATCACATATATCGAAGTTTCGGTAGTGAAAATGAAGATAAAATAACCTGAATTAAGTAAAATGGAAGGAATCTCGGATCGGAAGATCCGAATCCGTTTTTTAGTAGATGAACTCGGAACTGAAGATGCAAGTGATAACAACGGCTGCTCCATTGATGTTGATTCAGAATCAACTAAGTGATGATGATCTTTTTGAAAGTTGAAATATGATGAGAATTACAAACAACGATGAAATGCTATCGATTTTAGAAATAAGAGTTGAGTGAAGTAAAGTAGTGTGCGTTGTTTGTAGGGCGGATGGATGGTTTGTTGTTTTAGGGTTTTAGGAAAGCTGGTTGATTACGAGACTGAGGAAAACCAAACGCAAGGGGGCACGGCGCATGCGTTTTTTCTTTTTCTTTTTTTCTTTTATCTTATTTTTATTGTTATTTTATTTATTACAAAACAACTAATATTCACGTAGGTTAACTAAAATTTAGAGGTCATAAAGTTTATTATGGTATGAGCTCAAGTATTAACGTGTAGGGTTGTCGTTATCATTTTCCTTTTTTTAATTTTAATAGTAATAGTAAATAGTAATGATTAGAAAAGTTTAAAAAATCGGACCTTAATCTGAAATATTTGAAAACAGAAATAACCTAAATACCTTTTTTCAAATTTGAGTACAAACGTAAATCATTTTCTGAATTGAAATTCAGAGAAAGTGAAGTTGGTGGAGCTATAGTAACTATTCTAAATGCTCAATAAAATTACACAATAAGTATTTTGATCCGATATGAACTACTAACATAATCTATTATTAAATTATAAAGCATGTTGAAAACTCGGTATTTTAATATTTTAACTTACATAAAAGAATTCGGTGAAAATTTTATAGGTCAAGAGGTAACGCGTGTAAGATATCTATGTCGTAAATATTCGTGTACACAAAATAAATATAGATGGAAAGTTCTCACTTCTCAATTTCCGCTTTATGTTTCACCACGTAAATTGAACTCATAATCATACTTCATTTATTCTCATTTTGTATGTTTTTTGAAAGTGAGTAATTAACTTAGATAACTAGATACCGTGATGTTTAAATGCTTAACATATCTTAATTATTTTAAGAAAACGTAGATAAAATAACTAAAAATGAGAGTCTTGTTACAACTGAGATGTTACAACTGAGAGATATTTTAAATCGTAGTAAAAAATCTCTCAAGTTAGCTTAAAAGAAGGTGTTGATCAGTAATTTTACCTTGTCCGAAAAAATAATATTGTATTGCAACTGTATGAGTTATAATCATCTCTAATTTAAGATGTTTGGTAGAGAGCGATAATCATCATCAATCAACATCAAAATAAATCTAATACTATCAACACTTTTATTATTATTAATTATTAATATTAAATATTATATTATTTAATTTAATGATACTACGGTTGATGGGATGTATTTTCACTCTCTTAAATTATAATAATAAATAATAATTTGTCATTTAAGTGTTTTACAAATCTCTTCTCTCTTTATAAATATATACGTTACCCTTCTAATAATAGATCATTATAAATTAATCTTAGCCATTAAATAAATAAGGACAATTAATTAGATCCATTGATCTCCTTCTCCAAACTTGACAACCTAAATAGCAAATAGGTCAAAGCAAAAGACAACAATACCCTTAAATATTAGTTATTTACCCGTGTTAATTTTTTGTAGGAGGTTAGCTATCAACCATCCACATATTTGAAAAGCCCCATATAAATCTCTTATAGTGCCCGTGAGAGGCTATCCCGTGTATAAGTTTAAATTCAAGTTTGATTTTTGAAACAATTATAGAATAGTTTCCTTAATTCCTGGGATAAACAAAATTGAAGTACGCTGGAGAACAATTTCTAGAGAGTTGAATCGATTTTCAAAAGTTTTAATCGTATCAGAGAAGTTTAATCCCCAAAAAAATATGAACAATAATGTTTAATGTTTGATCTTCTTAATTTTCTTGCGCCCCGTCTTCAATCTTTGGGGCATTGATAATGGTAGAAGCATCAAATGGTAGATCCAGAAATACAGTAAAAAAAGACCCCTTAGAAATCAAAATCAAATTTCTCCGAATCTGATATGAATGAAGAAATTGATGTTTGTAAGTTTATCAATATTAATTTTGCCTAATGTTTATATGTAGTTATATGTATGTGCATATGGTATATATATAGATTGTATATTTTGATTTGTTCTGTATATTGTTTAATTCTTAACTTTGTGTTTTTTAGGTAGAAGCTTTTAAATCACTTTTGATTAAACATCCAAATGATAATCATGGTGTTATTTGGTGATCCATATAGTGAACACAGAGTTATGTCTTTTGCAATAATATATGTCAATGCTCTAGATATACATGGAACATTCAATACTCTAGATATATAAGGAACATGTCAAAACTCTAGATATATAAGGAATCATATTAAGTAAATAGGACTAACAAATATTTTCTGCTTAAAGAAACAAGTACATAAACACAAGGTGCAGATTTTTCTCAAGCAAAAACGTAGTCTCATTATCAGTACCACCAATATTAGATGTGTCTTTATCTCTAAAACCAACCAACTATTGAAGTACCATTGAAAGCTTGAAGTAGAATACTCTGTTTGGTGATACATGCGCACTTCCCTCTGTTGTTAATTTCACTTCATGTCTGTCTTTTATACTTTTGTAACTTGAGCTTTACTTACATAAATGATGCAGGTGGGTGACGAACTTGCTATCAGAACGTATATGTTCAAAGGAATATTGCTAGTCACCTCAAACAAGGGCTGAATTTATGTTCACATTTCCAAAATGATGCATTTCCAGCCAACAGGTGCTATAAATTCCTATGTTGTGAATTTGTTCAGACAACATCATCATTTAGTTAGGTCATCTAACAATGAAAAACAAATAGATGTGTATATATCATCATATAGAGGTAAACCTAAGCTTCTTTACCATAGAGGTAGTATCATGGCATCACAGTTGGTCAAGACTACCTATATAGTTTTTGGATCACTAAACAAAATTTGTATCAGATTTAAGAAAATTGTGTCTGATTGTTAAAAAATATAAAGACCAATTTGAGATATCAAAATCATTTTTATTGTTATATTTGCGTTTCTCGTGTTTTTTTCCCGTTATGTTACATGAATGTGTCAGCTGAGTCAATAATTTTGCTTTATTTAGATGACAAAAACAAGTATTGGATTGAGACATATGGGGAAGGAGCATTGGGGGAAGTAAGAAGATAATTGTATCTTCATTAACAATTTGACTCAAAAGTTATCGGTAGATATGGTGCAGGTGCAATATAAAACCGATGATTGATGTGAGGCAGTTGTTATGGCGTTGTGTTCTCCATGTTTATGTCCTACAACTCCGCACATCCTTAGAGGTCCAAATCATGATTAATACAAGTTGGATATCCATCATGTGATTTATTTATAATAATGATGATACGTTTGCTTTAGAAAAAGATACAGATACAAATTAAGATTGAACAAAAATTTTATATGACATCATGTAATGATAATGATTAGTAATAAATTAAAATTAATATAATAAGTTTTTCTTATGCTATTCTTACTGACTACTAATCGTGTAGTAAATATGCAGTATTTGTTAAAACCAATTCATTTCCCCATATTCTACTACTATCAAACAAACGTACTTTCATTTTTTATTATGAACTCTTATAATAATCATTTTTAACCTATTTGACTTTAAGTAGATCGACATACGCTTAGTTAAAGGCAAAATCACTCTACAAGTGTATATGTATCAAGACAATCATATTATTTGGATGAATACTAATATACTTAATCTCTCCATAATGTAAAAAAAGTTTTGAAAATAATAAGCTTTGACCATCAAAATTCACAATTTTAAGTACCATGATGGTAATAACCATCTAATATTATAAATTATAAATAATAAATAATTTGTTTTTTACCAAAATATTATGGTGTGAAAGATGTGAAATTTCATGAAATCATGGTGTGTCTCTCAGTTGACAAGAATCCATGAATAAACTTATATTTGTTAAAATATTTTTTAGCAATATTAAGTTCATTCTATCAACTTGGATGATTAGTGATTATATTATGTGTGTTCTAAGTATGGATGTCTCAAAATGCAGAAAGTAGGTTTCTTATGATGAAGGAAAGAAAAAAAAGTACTAAGATGAAATCAAAGAGGTAACCATGATGCATAGTCTTTATTTATTATCCTTCATGTTGCATACTAAATATACTAAATCAATGAAATAGTTCCACCAAGTGAAATGATTTTTTAAAGTGTATAGTTTATGGTATCATTTCAGTCTATTGTCAACCTATTTACCCAATTTCACATATTACCTTTTAGCTAAAACAATCATAACCCATTTGAGACTCCAAATAGATAGGTTCACCCATATAACTAATTACACTTTAAAAGGCTTGGTCACTATGTTAACTTTACAATACACTAGGGCAAGTGTGCTATATCATCCTAAGGCTTATTTTCGGGTAAAGTTCTAGTCTTGAGAGCCTATTTCAGTTTTTGGCTGGGTTAGTTAACAAAACAACTATACTGAACAATACTACAATAAAGGTATTGAAAAAATTGTTTTATTTCAAGATGTTTATTAAGGTTATATGCAGTTACAACACTCTATTACTTTATGTTCTCATGACACATTATTTTTTTTTAATTGTGCAATCGATTATATTGCCTTATGTCAAAAATACAGTAAGAGTGACTTCCAACCCGTTATGAAAAAGTTTTTCTTAAACTTTTACCCATTTTACCTGTTAGGGATAAAAGATTACGGTAAATAATATATTCATAAGTAAATGAGTCGAGATTGTCACCTCTATTAATTATCATCACGTTTCTATGTTAACGTTATCATACTTAATAAACTTAAAACACATATACAAATAATTTAAGTTATTATATGATATGACTTTTATATTAAGATTATGTGTTAGTCCGCGAATTCGCGGGTTATAATCTAGTTATAATTATTTTAAAACTGAATTAAAAACTTAAAATGTACAATTATGTAACGAGATTGTGATTCTTCAATGTATCACCAGGAAGCTCAATGGAATTCTTATTTGGTACCACACAATGCAATGCAATGCACTGTAAATATGATAGTATTAACTTATTATTTCCAAAATCGTCGATTTCATAACGAAATGTTACACCACAATACAACTATAACTTACGATATTCGTAACTACACAACCAATTTATGAAAAGATTAAAAGTACCGACACCAGTAAACATACGTAGAATATAAATCTATGACTCGAAATATGGTACTCAAACTATTGTTGAATCCATAGCCATGAAGGTGCTAAGATTCATAGGATTCATGAACTTTGTACCATTAAATATCTCTTGTGCAATGATCCGGTTTGCTCTTTCAGACGGATGATAAGCATCCCAAAACACGTATTTGTTTCTATCTGCACACAAGTTTGATAACGGTGTACAAAGTCCTAGCCCGTTATATCGTCCTTGTCCACAACATGCATCTTTTGACGTATCAAAACCTACCAACCAATAATTCAAGTCGAAATATGAGAACCAATTAAAGACACAATTTGACAACTTATTATAACGACGCCAAAAGTAATTAAAATATGGATTACCGAAAGCTTTGGGATTGCTGATCATATTAACCTGCGCAAGATTTGTTTCAATGGTTGTGAAGATTGTGCTACCGAGCTTTTTATTGAGTGAACCAACCATGTTTATGAGTTGTGGGTTAAATAATCCGGCAGCTTGTTGGAGATCGGCAACACACTCACCTTGCCTACTACGTTGTGCTAGTATTGCAGGCACACAACCTAGTGGCCCGGTTCCTGACACTAGTACTTTGCGAGCTCCTAGTTCGTAAAGTTTCTGTAAAAAGTTGTACTTATTTTGTTAAATTGGGACTTGGTGAAAATTTGTTAAGTTATATGGACATCAATCTTTTTAGGTGAAAGATGATGTCAACTTCAAACAATGTTTTTAGACGTTAATAAATAAGTACCGTGCTATTTAACTTTACTCATGACTTACATTTTCAAGTAGAAAACATATGCACTAAAATGGGTAATCAATGCCCATTAAAATAGACTTTGTTAGCTTTTAAACACAATCGACATGTTTGACTTTTGAGCTGGATTATTTTGAATTCACTAATTTGAGAAATTAAAGAAAGAAAATACACTACAACTTATGAGTAAATAATGATGATTTGAAACTACCACCTCTAACAATTAATTAGAATTTTTCGTATGTATCGAATAAAATTTTCGTACCAATTAATTCAATTAAACCTTGTGTTTATCAGTTTTACAAGTGATTTGTGGGTGATCTATAGATTAGATAACTTTTGTCATGGAAGTTAGACATCTATTATGAACACATGATTGATTATGCCAGACTTTTTGGCAACACTAAACTTGTGCAAGGATGTAACATATGAAATTCGATCATAAATGCATGATAAAAAAGAAAAGAAGAAGAAGATAAGAGTACGTTTATTACCATTAAAATCTTCTCATACTCTAAGATGATGAATGGGACATAGTCAGGAAGTTTATATTGGATCGATCTAAGCGAGTTAGGCACCAAGAAGTAGTTGTTCACGAAATCGTTACCTCCACACGTTATGAGAACCAAAGCATCGTTGATGAGTTTTGTGGTTTTCTCCTTGCCGATTAGATCAGCCACACGTTGTTGGTATGTCTTAAAGTCTTCAAGTTGTAATGGCATTCGAATAATATTTACCTGTGAAGTTAGTACAAAGAAGAAGAAAAACTGCATATGTGAGTATCAATTTAACTACTAATAGTTTTCTTTAATACGATTGCAAATATTTATTGTGTATGGATCAAATTTTAATTTACTTACAAATTGGATTCCAGTGTCATTGAGGATCCCAATCCCAGCAGATGCAAAGTTGGCTCCATTTAGCAGTTTTTGACCCGTTAGTTCCGGAGCCAAATATGGTAGTAATGGATCCGCACCAATGTGTTCCCCTACAGTCATAAATATTCACTAATAAGAACATAGGAAGATGATCATGTAATTGAGAGAAAATTATATAGCCCCATTACATACAACTAGTAAAATACCCGTACTTGGAGCGGGGTAACGTAAATCACTATAGAAATATACAGGATAACAAAATACAATCATTATTATAAAAGCGTACGTAAAATATTATTTTCTTAATAAATATTATAGTGAGAAGAAGTTGTGAATGAACATGTAACTATGCAGGTGCATGTATACACAAATTTATTGAAATAGTAATTTTCAAAAAAAAGAAAAAAAAAAGATTCATACGAATTGATTCAACGTTTGTTACACGACATACAAGTTACTACTATTAAAATAGAGTTTAAAGAATTTCAATTTATAGCGACTTGATAACAATGTATTTAAAAAGGTCGATAAATTGAGTTGGGAGGTCAACCAATGACATCTGGAAGATTGAGGCCGTTAGAGAAACGACCAGTGGGACGATGATCAGGTAAGTCGATCCCATAAGGAGGTGAATCTGCTCGTGCAGTGGTCATTAAATAATTATTGTTGCCATTGTCTACTAACGAGTCTCCAAACACAAAGAACGCACGACGATTGTTTTTAAGGTTGCTTTCAGTCCCTAAAACAGGAGCAAAAGCTAAAAATATGAAAATGACTACAATTGGTAAGCAAGACATTTTTGTGTTGTACTTAGAGAAATAAAATGAACGAGTTTATATACATGAAGCCAAAGGACCAAAATGGCACAAAAGATGCTCATTTTAGTAGTCAAGAATTGACTTTTATTGGCATAGAAGTCTTCATAAGGGTGACCTCACTTCCTATGTATAGTAATACCTTTTGAACATGTAAAAAAACATCACAATTCACATCTTCGGTTCAAATTAACATTTAATTCAAATTTAACTGTCTTATGATTATCCACTTCACAAGGCATTGAGTATATTGATTATGATCTACTGTATAACTTTTCAGTTTTGCGAAGTTAAAGGAGTATTTAACATTATAAGTATTGATCAAAGAGTCGTGTAGCTATTCAAATATTGCATATTTTTGCTAGGGGTGTTCATTTTCAGATATCCAAAGTTTCAGGTACTCGAAGTTCGAATATTCGAAATTTTAAATAGTAAATTTCACTATTCAAAACTCTATTCGAAACTTCGAATACTCAAGTTTTCGGATACGAAGATTGGTTATCCGAATAAAAAACAGATTTTTTTTATTCAGTTTTTCGTATTTTAAAATCACAGATATTTACATTTATAAGTATTTAAATAATGAGTTTAACAGAATATAAGTATAAAATATATATCTATATGACAGAAATCTTATTTTTTTTTATCAAAAATATTAACAACATTTTTTAAATGCACAATTGCTTGGTCTTTAAAGATGTAAATAAAGCTCATTTGACAAAATCTTTCACATGATAAACTAATTAATTACAAATTTTAAATTATATTATTGTAGTTTGACAAAATAAGTAATATAAATCTAAAAATTATATATTAAAAATCTATTTTTCGAATATTCAGATCTCCGAATTATCCGGAATTTTAAAAATCACTCCCCAATATCCAAACCCAAAAGTTCGAATACTTCGAATAATTTGGATATTCGAGATGCGAATATTTTGAACATCCCTGATTTTTCATGGGCTTTACTATCATAACATTTTTATTTATTTTTTAAGAATATGAATTATTACTCTAATAGAATATGTAGTTACCTTTTTACAATTTAAGACACTACAAACTTTTTTCCGGATATACACGGCTTTCATTTACATTCATGTCAATGCTACCTATTTCCTAACTTTAGTAATTGTAAACATGACTTTTTTTAGTCCACGAAATTTAATTTTTACACCTGTTTTCAAGCAAATGAGATGGGCCAAGCGGTCTCGGTTAACATATTTTTTGTTCGTAGTTAACACTCTGCGATAAGTTCACCGACAAAATAAGTAAATGATGCTTCGTTCATTTCAACCAACTTCTTTCATAGTATTTTTAATGCAATGTGATACTTAACAAAACAAAAACAACCATGTAACGTGATAAGTTCGTGCACAATTAATCTGTTTGCTCATTCAGTCGGAAGGAAAGCGTCCGAAAATACATACTCGTCTCTATTGTTGCATAAGTTTGAACCTACTTAGTACATGAAAATTTTGAGGTTGAAACTTGGAACCATTTTATACACCTTGAGTGACCTTATATAGTTATATAAACGCTGGTCTTGGTTGAAACTTAGTCATAACCAATGCTAACATGCCTACCACATTATCGCAGTGTAGACATGAAATACTGTCACAATATCAACCACGAGAAAAACATGAGTAATTTTTTTGAGCAACAAGATCGTGCTATGTGTTTACCGTCACTACTTTCTTCAAAGGCGTCATTTCTTTGCCGATGTGTGTGTGTCTTTCATTGCATATTTGGCATAACAATTCTAGTTCATTTATGTGTATATTTATAGATTTGAGTTACAATTCCTTTATAATGAGTTTATAAAGAAGATTTAGATATGGAAACATGTCAAATGGGTCAAAATTCCTTGCAAAGTGTACTCAAACTGTATAAAGTATCCTTAATCGGTTAACTAAAGTTTTTTTTGTAATAGTACAAATTTTAGAATCATATAAAAAGTGATGGTTTAAGGTTGACCCGGCCAGACCCCTTACTAGTGGTTATAGCTAAGAATTGAGTATAAGAAACAAAATTCCAATCCATAAAACCAGCTAAATTCAAACAAATTATAATTGGAATTACTCCAAAGATTGACTCTCGCCATAGTTTCTCATACATCTTTTTTTGTATCAGCAATAGTTTCTCATACATTAAACACTCAAAATCGACTTTTTAGGCCACATTTTCATTGTATCAGTACAACTTCACATATTGGAGTCAAGGGACATAATGACACTGAGGTTCATTGGTTTCATGTACTCGTGTGTACCATGCAACATTTGTTGCACAATAAATCTGCTTGCTCGTTCAGTTGGGTGAAACGGGTCCCAAAATACATACTCGTCTCGATTTTCACACAAGTTTGAGGCCATTGTGCATGATAACCCATTGAATGGCCCTGATCCACAACAAGCCGTAGTTGATGATACAAAACCTGCATATATATAATCGTCATTATAAAAATTGTCATTTTAAAGCTAAAACAGATGGTTTTAACATGTAATAAAACTTCAAAAAGGAAAGAGCTACTAATAAAACATCTCAAATATAACTTTAGTGGATGTGCATCAGGATAACTCAAATTTACTAATATTTTTTTTAGTTAATGTGACGTTTCTTACCAAATGCTGTAGGATCAGAGATCAAATCATGGTGCATGAGGTGAGTGTTGGCAGCAATGAAAACAACCTCACGATATTGGGCATTAAGCTCTTGAAGCATTCTGGTGAGTTGTGGCTCGTAAAGGGCAGCTGCAGCTTGTAGTTCAACAGCACAATCACCATTTTCACTGTGTGACATTCGTTCTGCTGGTGCACATCCCAACGGTCCTGAACCCATCACGAGCACCCTCCTTGCTCCCAAATCATATAGTTTCTACACATAAAAACTAATGTTGAAATTTCATCTTAACTAGAGATGCATTTTCTACCCAAATGGGTAAGATTAATAAGTTTAACTAAATGGTAATCAGATCAAATATCATCCAAAGTGTATTGGTTATGATATCAATCTACTAATTAAATTGCTTAGAAATTAGATTACTAAAGGAACAGTATTTCTTTTGTAATTTTATTTGAAACCTAAACATAGATATAAATTTTGGGCAAAAAAATGTTTCAAGCAAACCAGATCGTTATAACCCGCACATATTGCCATGTTTGACCCATTACTTAACACGTCTATTTTCCTAGCCCCTATTGTACAATAATGGACACAGAGATTTACTGCATATCTTGTAGGCAAGAAAAGAAAACGTTGAAAAGTTAGGGGACTCTATTCTTGTCACAAATTTAACCAAAAATTATTTTTCTCAATCCTCGTTTCTATGAAATCTTGATTAGACTTTCAAGCAAACTAAAACGTTATACTTACCTCCAATATTTTGCGATATTCAGATAAGAGATATGTAACATAATCAGCCAGAGTGCTTTGTAGAGCCCTAGCCGCAAAAGGATTCACGAAATAGTTGTTGATGAAATCGTTGCCACCTAACGAAATAAGGATCAATGCTTGGTTTACATGCTGTTTTGCTTGTTCTTCGCCGATTTCATCACTCAGTTTTTCTTGGTACTGTTTGAAGTATTGGAGTTGTAATGGCATTCTCAATACATTCACCTGCAAAGTGAAAACATTTTTTCAAGCTAAATTGTGTAATTATTTATTTTTATTTAATATACAGAACCATTTTGTGTTTACTACTTTCTCAATATGAATTCAAATCAGAGATATAACAAATCAAGCTGAACCACATAATGTCAGATATGAGTATCTCAAAAACGTAACTTCCAGAAATTTGTTTCTAATTGATTCTTTATTAATGAGTATTCATATCATTCTAAATTATATAAACGAAATGATGTCACAATGATTTCGACTTACAAATTGGTATCCAGTGTCATTGAGTATTCCCACTCCAGCCGATGCGAAATTTGCACCAACGAGAAGTTTCTGACCCGTGAGTTCAGGACTCAAATACGGTAATGTGGGTTCGGACCCGATATGCTCACCTGAAAACAGATTTTGAAATACTTAGAAGAAACATGTAGATTAATAAATTTAAGTATATCTTTTGAAAAGACGTTACAGATTTAACAATAAACAGAGGAAAAACCGAACTGATAATATCTGGGATGTTGAGTCCATTGGAGAAACGGCCTGTAGGACGATGTTCTGGTAAATCGATGCCATAAGGTGGCATATCAGCACGTGCGATCGTGTACAAATAATTATTGTTACCATTATCAACCAACGAGTCACCAAACACAAAAAACGCTCGAACTTGTTTCTGTTTAGGACTAACACTAGACCCTCGTGGTGTAGAACGAGTCTCATTGGGTGAGCCATGATTCCATTTGGGTTCAACACGAGTCCTGGCTGTTGCGACGCTAACC
The DNA here is from genome assembly GCA_963930675.1 of Gnaphalium uliginosum. NCBI lineage: Eukaryota > Viridiplantae > Streptophyta > Magnoliopsida > Asterales > Asteraceae > Gnaphalium > Gnaphalium uliginosum. The sequence goes on along the minus strand of OZ005686.1, from coordinate 38,641,967 downwards.
CCTATGGATAAACACAACCCGAAAATCAACCAAAAACTAACCGTTTGAGGTCCAACCATCGAGAAGATTGTTATGAACCGAACTTGAAATTGTTGAGTGAATAAATGGATGTAAAATTTTGGTTTATATAGATGATTAGAAGTATATGAAAATATGAAAGTAATGGTAAAACAATTAATGTTGACATTAAAAAGGTAACCGTTAACCAAATTTAAATCATTTTGAATAGTGTATTATCTATGTGATCAACCTTCATGTCTTTGTATCTAATTTAACTAAGCAAGTAACTATACTATACTATAAATTATAAACTCACGTTCTTGGGGCATAATCACCAAGACACCAACCCACATTGAAATAATTCACATGACAGGATCGAATTGAACCTCTTGGGTCAATAATTTTAGCAATTGAATATTTATAGAAATACTGCGGAATAGTAATCTATAATTTAAGAAGTAAGACTAATTCCGTTTTAATAATAACAAGTAAAGTTTAAGCAATTATCAAAAGCTTCAATATTATTTCTTTTTAAATAATACGAATACACTTAAGTATCAGGGTTACAATTTAACCTTGAAGCTTACAAATGATAATTATACAAGCTAGACAAAGAGATTCTGAGATTCTGAGATTTTTAGATATTAAGATATATTTTCTATTGAAGGTAAGGAGCTCTATTTATAGAACTATAGAGCTCCATTTACACGCTACAGTCATTAATGCAAAGAACCTTTCTATCTAATCCTCCTATCGTCTTGAGCCATGCTCTGTTTTACTGAGCGCTTTTGCTTTTGCAGAGAAGACTTTTGATTGGCCCACTTGGTTTAAAAGATGCTCTGATTATAAACAGTAGAAACTACTCAGGCAGCATTAACTTCTGAAGAACAGTATAAACTCCGAGAACAGTATAAACTATCACCAGTAGTAAGTTATAATCAGTATTAACTTACTTCACCAGTAGTAACTTTGTACTGGCAGTAGAAACTTCACCCGGCAGCACTAACTTTGTTCTACCAGTACTAACTCATTCTTTTCTACCAGTAGTAACTGTTTCTACTGGTAGTGTAAAACCCGGTAGCAGTAGTAACTTTTGTTCTAACAGTAGAAACTCCTCTTCACCAGTAGTAACCAGCAGTTGTAGTCTAACCAGCAGTATTAGTCTTCGATCAAGTTCTCTAGCCATCTTTAGACCCAACAATCTCCCCCTAAACTTAATCTGTCTCCTACAGATTCAAGTTTCTACAAAGATCTTCAAGTAAATCTAGGGAGGCTAATGTACTACCTTCTCCTTTTTGAAGCTTCAGTCTTCTGATGTATCTGATTTAGGATCATATGAAGAAGAACTCTAGCAGTCTCTGAGTCCTCTGGGGTAATCAATTTGACTTGAATCATACATCTCATCAACCCCAGATTCAAGTTGTAGTTCCTCTCAGTGAGCATGAAAAGAAGATCTCCATTCTCTAAGGCAACTTGATGGACACCAGGTCTTGGAAAGTACATCCAAAACTTGACTACAGAGAATCTACCGAAGATATGAGGTACTCTTGCAGGTTCAAACATCATGAGTAAGTATCCCCAGACTATTCTGTTCAGGATCTTCTCTACCTGTTTTCCCTCATACTTTATCTTACCCACCTCATACATCTTCCCAATATCATCCCTCTCTAGTTTTCTTAAAATCTCCTGAAATGACCTGTAGAATTCTGTAGCTCCATCTTCCCTTGTAATCTTGGTCAAATCAGGTCCTTTATGCACCAGCTGTACATGATCCCAATCTACTATCTTTGGAGGCTTGGTAGCTAATGGATCTACCTTTACCCCATCATCCCTCAAGATCAGTAGACTGAGCAGCTGTGCTTCATCTCTTTCTAGTTCATCTTCTTTTTCTTCTTCTCCTCCTGTCCCTTCATCCTGACCCTCCTTATTACTCCTTTCCATCTTTTCTTTTTCCACCTCCTTCTTATACAAAAATTCCAATCTTTCAAAATTCATTCCTTTTAGCTCCCTATCTGGAATCAAACCCCCCAATCTCCCAATATATGTCTTTCTTAACTGGGCTTTGGTTGGTTTCTTACTTTTCTTAGCAGCTGCCCTCTTGTCTGCCTCTGCTCTCTTCTTCTTCTCCAGCAGATCTCTCAGGGCCTGCTCCCTCTCTTCTTCATTATACTGAGCCTGCTCTTCTGCTTGTAGTTTAAGGGCTACCTCATGGTCATGAGCCTCCTGCTCCTCTCTGGTAGTGAACCCCCCAAACTTTCCTTTAGGTTTCTTAGCAGGCTCCTCTTCAATTAATAGACCTTTTCCCTTATCTTTAGGGTCTATTTTGGGCATCTCACTTCCAGAAAATGTTTCTGTAGGTTCAGAGAATGAGACCCCTTTCTCCTTCCTTCTGGGCTCTTCCTCTGCACCCTTGGGCTCTGCCTCTTCACCCATCGCCTCTTCACCCCTGGGCTCTTCCTCTGCACCCATAGGTTCTCCTTCTTCTTCCTCCTGAGTCACAGGCTCAGGGATATCCTCCTCTTGTACCCAGATGTACTTCTTCTTCTCATCTAGGCATTTGATCAATAAAGTTTTTAGATCTTCTATTTGCTGCTGCTGTTGCCCAACAAATTCAGACAGCTTCATGATATCCCTGTTTTGCTTCTTGATAATTTGCCTGTGACTCTTCACTTCTTCCCACATGAACTCTAACATATCCGTCAATTCTTGGTAAGATCTATCCTCATTACCTTCAGGATGTGAATCCCTTGGCAAGTCATTGGAAGTGTTACCTTCTGCCTCAGGCCTAGCCTGATCAGCAGAGGCCCCTTGGTTCTTGGTACTGGGACCTGCAGCAGAATCATCTCCTAAAGGAGATTCATCATGTGCAGTTGCCTCTGGTTGGGTCTTATTGATGTTGACCCTGTCCTGCTCTGCCAGAGGGCTAGAAGCAGTAGGGTCAGCCCTTCCAGAATGGTCACCCCACTCCTCATGGACCACCTCCTCTGCTACGTTTGGCTGAGACTCATTGAGGGGAGGAACCTCAGGTTGAGCCTGTTTTTGCTTTTTAGCTTTGGTTGGCTTGGGGGTCCCTTGTTTTCTTTTGGGAGCCTTTCTAGTGGATGTGGGTTGGGATACAGATGGGTTTTCTGTTCCCTCATCCCTAGTAGCAGGTACACTGAGCATTGTGGGAAATAATGCAGTGACCTTGTTTGAAAATCCGATGTTCTGTCTCCTCATGTTTGAAAAAACTTTGGGAGTATGAGACAGAACTTTCAAAATTTTGGAATGTGCATTTAAATTATTTATTTCTTCATTTAAGAAGATTTGCACAAACCTTGGATACATTAAAAATGTTTTAGAGGACTGCTCAATATTTCTGAGCATCCCATTAAAAATCATTTCCGAAAAATTGAACAGTTGGTCTGTAGCTAGGCATACAATTGCAGAAGCAATTGCACTCCCAAACTCATTCCAACCTGTTCTTTTAGTGGACAGGCACTGTTGTATTGTATGGATCAAGAATTTCCACTGGGGAGAAAAAAGCCCTTTATAAAAGGTAAATTTTGTGAGATCCCCTTCATAACCCATATTTTTTAAATTTTCAAAAATTACAGTGCCTGAGAGTAGAGAAATACCTGTATTGTCTCCTAGCTGAAGATGGTTGCGGATAGACTCCTCTGTGACCACCACCCTTTTGCCCTCTACCTTCGACACAATGAGTTTAGCGTCGTCGATAGATTCGATTTTGGCGTGGTTCCAGAAGGAGTTAATATGCTTGTAGTAGACTGTTGGGTTTACAGTCAAAGCATAATGGATGTGACTTTCCTTCAAGAAATCGATGATTTCATGAAAGTCCGTCGCATCCTGGGTTTTGACCAAATATGCAAGCATATTGTGGTTATCTACAACTGGAAGAGTTGTAGATGATGAGGATGAAGACGCCATTGATTTTGAATGGTTGATTTTAAAGAGATTGAGCTTTGAAGGTGGTTGAAGTTTCTGCTGTTTTTAGGTTTCTGCTTCCAATCAGTAGAAAGATACTCACCGGCAGTAGTAATTGATAACCAGTAGTAACTTGATGCCAGTAGTATTTATAAACAGTAGAAAGTGTGAAGACAGTAGTAATACTCTTATAGTTCTATATTGACAGTAGAAAGTGTACAAGTAGTAATAACAACTGGCAGTATTAACTCTCACACTGAGTTAAAGAGCAGTACTAATATTGCTAACAGTACTAACTGGTTATAAGCAGCACTAACCGACCAAGGCAGTAGAAACTTATTACAAGCAGCACTAAGAGAATTAGCAGTATTAGTGGATTTTTTTTTTTTTTTTTTTTAAAGGAAAACAAATAATATATAGGATAGAGTACTAATTAGTGAAAACAGTAGTAATAATACATAACAGTATTAATTAGTTTACCAGTACTTGATAAGTAGCAGTAGTAACTAATATTGACAGTATTAAAATTACTATAAGCAACACTAACTAGTGTATCAGTATTAATCCTTGTACAAGCACCATAGAGATTTATGAGAAAGATCATTTATGAAAGATTAATCATTCCAATACTTGTAACCAAAAATGTAAATCTACCAACATCAAATGCTTTAGTGAATAGATCTGCAAATTGATTATCAGTATGAACTTTAAAAATTTGAATTAACCTTTTCTCATTACAATCTCTAATAAAATGATATCTGATTTCAATGTGCTTGGTTTTTGAATGTTTAACAGGATTATTAATAATACTGATTGCACTGTTATTGTCAATAAACATAGGAGTATTTAAAAGAAACAAACCATAATCCATCAATTGATTTTGAATCCAGAGCACTTGTGCACAGCAACTTGATGCTGCTACATATTCTGCTTCTGCTGTTGATGTTGAGACAAAGGTTTGCTTTTTACATTGCCATGAGACCAATCTACTCCCTAGAAATTGACATCCACCAGATGTTGATTTTCTGTCCATATTTGATCCTCCATAGTCACTATCTGTATATGCAGTAAGATCAAAAGATGACATCTTTGGATACCAAAGGCCCAATTTTGGTTGACCCTTTAAATATCTGAAGATTCTTTTGACTGCATGTAGATGAGATAACTTAGGATTTGCTTGAAACCTGGCACAAACACATACAGCAAACATAATATCTGGTCTTGAAGATGTTAGATATAATAAAGAACCTATCATAGATCTGTATAGATGAATATCTACATCCTCCCCCTCAAGATCTGCATGTAAGTGCTTCTGTTTTTCCATTGGAGTGGTTGCAATCTTTGCATCTTTGAAACCAAACTTTTCCAGAATATCATTTACATATTTTCCTTGACTTATAAAGATACCATCCTGCTGCTGTTTAACTTGAAGTCCAAGAAAGAATGTTAATTCTCCCATGGAACTCATCTGAAACTTTTGATGCATGAGTTTTTCAAATTCTTTACAAAGAGAATCCCTCGTGGATCCAAAAATGATATCATCCACATAGATTTGAACAAGAAGAATATCATTATTGATTTTCTTTGTAAACAAGGTTTTATCAATAGCTCCTCTATTGAACTCATTCTGCAGCAGGTAAATGGACAGAGTGTCATACCAAGCTCTAGGAGCTTGATGTAGACCATATAAGGCTTTGTCAAGCCTATAAACTTTGTCTGGATGTTTTGGATCTTCAAACCCTGGAGGTTGACAGACATATACTTCTTCTTCAATTTTGCCATATAAAAATGCACTTTTAACATCCATCTGGTAAACTTTAAAATCTTTGAAAGAAGCATAAGCTAAAAATAATCTTATAGCTTCAATTCTGGCAACAGGAGCAAAAACTTCATCATAATCAATTCCTTCTTCTTGAGTGTACCCCTGAGCCACCAATCTGGCTTTATTCTTGATCACTATGCCTCTCTCATCCTTTTTGTTTCTGAAGACCCATTTAGTGCCAATAGGTCTTTTTCCTGTAGGAAGATTTATTAATGACCACACTTCCTGAATTTTGAATTGAAGTAACTCTTCCTGCATAGCTTCAACCCAGCTTGGATCTTTTAGAGCCTCTACCACTTTCTTAGGCTCTGTTTGTGAAAGAAAAGCTGCAAATAAACATTCACTTATAAAACTTTCACTTTCTGAATCTTGGTGAACAACAGCTTTCCCTCTTGTTTGAATTGCAGACCCTATATCCCCAATAACATTCTCTAGAGGATGATTGAGTTGAACCCTTGCAGATGGTTGAAAAGTTACAGGAATTTCAACTTCCAGATTTGTGAGATTCATGTCTGGACTTCCTATTTCTTCACTGTCTGCTTCATTAAAAGGAAAGATAGGTTCAGAAATCATTTCTTCACCTGCATTATCTTCTGTGGTTTTGGTATTGCTTCCCTGATCTTCTGCAGTATCAGATGATTTAGATATTTCTTCTGTTTCTTCACTATCCTGTTGAGATGGTTGAGATATTTCTGGTGGATCAACAGACCAGATAGGAAAGATAATATAGTCTGATTTATTCTCTTTCTTCTCTGCAGCTCCTTGTTCTGATATTCCTGCATTTGATGATCCACACATGTATCTAAAAGATTCTGTTAGTGCATTAATATCAAACAACCATTCTGGACCCTTTCCTATAGTATTAACAGTTTGTTCATTAAAGGTCACATTTAGGGTCTCTTCAACAATTCTGGTCTTATGATTGAATACTCTGTAAGCTTTACTTTGAGTAGAGTACCCAACAAAGACTCCTTCATTTACTTTGCTCTCAAACTTGCCTAAGTAATCTTTGGTGTTCAGAATAGTGACAGGGCATCCAAATGGTTTAAGAAAGCTGACCAATGGTATTCTATCAAAGAATAGCTCATATGGTGTCTTGTTGTGAGGCTTGACAACTAACACTCTGTTCTGAACATAGCAAGCAGTACTGACTGCTTCTGCCCAGAAGGTCATAGGTAGCTTAGCATCTGCTAACATAGTTCTAGCAGCCTCAATTAGTGTCCTATTTCTTTTTTCTGCAACTCCATTTTGTTGTGGAGTTCTAGGAGCACTAAATTGTCTTTCTATTCCCTTGAATTTACAGAATTTATCCATCTCAAGATTTTTAAATTTTGTACCATTATCACTTCTGATGATTTTGACCTTTTTATTTGTTTGATTTTCTATCTTAGTAATAAATGATCTAAGTATTTCACCTGTCTCATCTTTAGTTCTAAGAAAGAAGACCCAACAAAATCTGCTAAAGTCATCAATGATCACTAGACAATATACTTTATGTCCTATGCTCCTTACATTTGTTGGTCCAAATAAATCCATATGAAGAAGATGTAAGGGAAAACAATTAGAATTCAAAGTTTTGGTCTTAAAAGAAGTTTTGTGTTGCTTGCCCTTTTGACATGCAATACAGTGATTTTCACATGAATATGTCTTCTCAGGTAATCCCCTGACAAGTTTTCCTTTAACAAGTTTATTGATTGTTTTGTAATTCATGTGACACATCCTTCTATGCCAAAGATCAGATTCATCAACTGATGCTTTTGATAAAAGACAATGTATATTTTGTTGAGGATTCAATTTTGTCAGATCACAGCAATAGACATTATCTTTTCTGGGAGTTCTGAGTAAAATTTTACTTTCATCAAGTTTAAAATCTTCAGAAAGAATAAAGCATTCTGTGTTTGTAAAAAGAACTGGGTTCCTTTTATCTGTAATTTGGCTGACACTTAACAAATTGTATTTGAGTTCCTCAACAAAGTAAACATCATTAAAGTTCAGTCTTTCACCTTTCACCATACCTTTTCCTGTAATTTTTCCTCCTTTTGAATTACCTCCAAATGCTACATGTCCCCCATTGATTGATTTGAAGTTCTGTAGCTTGGACCTGTCTCCTGTCATGTGTCTAGAGCATCCACTATCAATATGCCATAAGTTTCTTTTGCTCTGCACATTAAAAGAAAGAAAAAAAATTAATTTCTTTTGGGAACCCAAACCAGAGAGGTTCTGGGCTTCCCAAGTGCATCAATGAAATCAACTCTGTTGAAGATCATTGATCTTGATGCACTTTTGGTGTTTGAAGTTTCTTTTGTCACTGGTTTCCAACACCAACTGGTTTTAGAAATGATTTTCTTTAAAGCAGTAGTAGTATGATTAACAGTATTAAAATGTTTAGCAGTATTAAGATGCCTAGCAGTATTAACTGTTTTCACAGTATTAACTGGTTTAGCAGCATTAATATGCATATTTGTTTTTAATACTGTCTTCTTTGTTTTACTACTGTTAGTTTTTTTTGCTTTCATTTCTTTACCAGTACTATCAGAGTTTGTTTCAAAACTTGTATCTTTGACTCTGTTAGTTGATTTCCATGCTGAAGGTACAATCCTTTGAGTACTCTTAGGATTGTAAAAACAGTCATGTTGAAGATGATTAGATCTTCCACATATAAAGCAGTTCTTCCTTTTTATAATTGAAAAGTTTTGTTCCAATTTTTGTGAAACCATTTGGTTCCAATTTCTTTGATTTCCTCTTGGGCTCAAAAAGTTTTGTGAGGAGAAGCTTGCTTTACATTTGCAATGAACACAGTCATTATTAACAGTTTGCCTTTTATTCACTGCTTTTATTTCCTTTTTCTCATCTCTATTTCTAGATCTTTGATTCATTTTTGCCTTTGCTTCAAACATTTTCTTACCCTCTGCTAGCTTAGTTTTACCAATTTTAGATGCTAGCTTAGTAAGCTCAGTTTTTTCAGTTTTCTCAAGCACTTCTTTCTTTTCTCCAACCTTATCATTTTCTTCTAGAATTTTAACTGTTTGTGCCTCAACAACTTCAGTTTGGACTTCTTGTGTTGAGTCACTTGTATCTATTTTAGTCTTATGAAAATAATTATTGTTATAAGGTGGTGGAACACTAGAGTAACCTAATCCTGTTTTAAGCTTATCATGAATTTGAACATTTAGAAGATTTTGAAGTTTAGTGGAAGCATTATCTAAATCACTTGCTTTTAACTTAATGCTATCCTTCTCAATTTTAACTTCTATCAGCTTTTTATTTAGCTCATCTATCTTATCTTGTAAGCAATCTCTTTCCCATCTAGCATATTTAAGATCATAATCATACTGTGTTTCATTTTCTTGATATGATTTGATCTCTTTTTCAAATTTTTCAATGGTGTTGATGTATGCTTTGTTCATGATTTCACTTTTGTCAAATTCCTTAAGTATTCTAGCATTATGATCTCTATAATGTGTAACAGTTTTCTTACAAATGGAAGAACATAATTTGCTTTGTACCTCATAAGGAATTTCAGAGGAAGGTTCTGATTCAGTGATTGCCATAAGTGCCTGGTTGTGCAGTTCTTGATCTGCATGGTCACTCCAGTCAAAACCTGGTCCATCTTGTGATACTAATGCAGTTGAATTTTGAATTTGAATACTTCTGTTTTGAGCTCCACTGAAACTTCCAGTTCTTTGATTGTTTCCTTCTGTGTTTCTGCATTCTCTAGCAAAGTGACCTAGTTTATGACAGTTAAAACATTCAACTTTGCTTTTATCAAAACCTGCACCATCATCTTTTTTGTATGCAAAGTTGTTTCTACCAGTTCTTTGTATGAATCTTTTTGCTTTTAAGGTTAACATGGCCATTTGCCATTTTAAGTCCATTTCTTCTAAATCATCAGAATTTACTTGTTCTAGTTCTCTATTAGTTAGTGAAGAGTTCACATGACTAGCAAAAAAAGCTTCTAGAACTGAGTCATTTTGTTTTTCATTGGAAGATGTTCCATAACTCATAGAAGTAGTTCCATATTGACTTAGATTTTCAGATGTTTGTTTATTTATGGACAGAAAAGCAGCATTATTTGAGGAAGTAGAGGTTTGTTTCTTTCCTTCAACCTCTGATTCAAATGATCTTAAATCATTATATAAGTCATCTAAATCCTTCTCATCAAGATTTTTTCCTTGTCTCAATGATACAGTGTACATGGTCCATTCTTCTCCTAAGGACCTTAAAAACTTTCTGTTTAAATCATCTTTGTCAATATTGACATTATGATTTTCTAAGTCTCCAACTAATTTCGAAAATCTGTCAAAAGTTTGAGTTAGAGTTTCAGTTTTTATACCCATAAAGTTTTCAAACTCTTGTTTCAAAATCGATCTTTGAGTTTTCTTTGTGCTTTCATTGCCACCAAAACGCTTTGCAATTGCTTTCCAAAGATCTTGGGCATCATCACATTTTTCAAATCGTCTTTGGTACTCATATGGTATGGACATCAATAGAGTACTTAGAGATTTTAATTCTGTGGATCTTATTTTTCTTTCTGCATCATTTGTTGGTGGTGATCTAGGAATTCTAGAACCATCAGTATTTAATGCATATTTAGGTCCACATTCTATGACTTCCCATAAAGAATAATCAGTAAGAAGCATGTATTGCTTAATCCTGGTTTTCCATTTTTCATACTCATTTGGTTTGAGCATGGGAATTCTTGTGGCCTGCACTCCATCACTAGTTTCAGAAGTCATCTTTAAAGAATATTTCAAAAACTGAGAGATTTCAATGGAATAGTGAATCTTTAAAACAAATTTAAAGAAAAACAGAGATTAATCAAAAATTAATGGAACAGTGATTTTTCAACTTCTTTAAAATTCAATGCTTTTGAGACGGCGTTCTTGATATCAAATTATAAGATGATATCAATTAACATTGTAGCTCTGATACCAATTGACAGGATCGAATTGAACCTCTTGGGTCAATAATTTTAGCAATTGAATATTTATAGAAATACTGCGGAATAGTAATCTATAATTTAAGAAGTAAGACTAATTCCGTTTTAATAATAACAAGTAAAGTTTAAGCAATTATCAAAAGCTTCAATATTATTTCTTTTTAAATAATACGAATACACTTAAGTATCAGGGTTACAATTTAACCTTGAAGCTTACAAATGATAATTATACAAGCTAGACAAAGAGATTCTGAGATTCTGAGATTTTTAGATATTAAGATATATTTTCTATTGAAGGTAAGGAGCTCTATTTATAGAACTATAGAGCTCCATTTACACGCTACAGTCATTAATGCAAAGAACCTTTCTATCTAATCCTCCTATCGTCTTGAGCCATGCTCTGTTTTACTGAGCGCTTTTGCTTTTGCAGAGAAGACTTTTGATTGGCCCACTTGGTTTAAAAGATGCTCTGATTATAAACAGTAGAAACTACTCAGGCAGCATTAACTTCTGAAGAACAGTATAAACTCCGAGAACAGTATAAACTATCACCAGTAGTAAGTTATAATCAGTATTAACTTACTTCACCAGTAGTAACTTTGTACTGGCAGTAGAAACTTCACCCGGCAGCACTAACTTTGTTCTACCAGTACTAACTCATTCTTTTCTACCAGTAGTAACTGTTTCTACTGGTAGTGTAAAACCCGGTAGCAGTAGTAACTTTTGTTCTAACAGTAGAAACTCCTCTTCACCAGTAGTAACCAGCAGTTGTAGTCTAACCAGCAGTATTAGTCTTCGATCAAGTTCTCTAGCCATCTTTAGACCCAACATCACATCTATTTACGGTTGTCATATGTCAAATATATATGACCAATCAATCGATGTTAAGGTAAAAGAAATTATTATAATATGAGTGAGTAATGCTAAAAGAGGTCTAAAATATAGACTTAAATTCAGATATAATCAATAAAATCAATGAAGTGTGTAATTCACTAATTAATTTTATCGGTTTATAATTTATCAATTATTTATTCATTTCAACTAATCATATTTTAGGCTTTGATATGTCTACTAAGCATTTTTCGTAAAATATTACTTGTTTCATAAAATGGACATGATAAAATGATGATTTTCATCAATTACAATTAATTTTTATACAAAGTAATCTTTTTAAGTTTAAATATTGACAACATAACTACCCTTTTAATAACAAATATCAATCAAATCTAATAAAGAGTCGCTTTGAATTTTCGAATCAAAATCAGCACATAATTACCAGCTCATTTGATTACGAAAAGGGAAAAAAAAAGAAAAAAAAAGAAGAAGATATGAAACAAAATAAATGCAATAGTCTAGAATTGACGCACAAAATCAACTCACTTAGTCTATTATTATTATTATTATTATTATTATTATTATTATTATATAATATTATTCTTATATTCAATCGAATATAAATCTTATCTTATCTTATTTTATCTTAACTACTGCATTTCTTCATTTGTCATAAAATTATATTCAACGTTGTTTAAAGACCAAAATACCCTCTAAAAATTATTATTCTATGTACATTTATCTTTATTAGATATGGTAATACATCAACAAATACAACACCACTCAATCTATCTCTCAATTAATTATTTGAATAAAGATTATGTAACTATACCAAATATATATTCATAATATGTGGACCTAACAAAAATGTACGTATTCGAAATAATTTCACATATCCGTTAAAAAACGATATGTCCGCATTCAATTTCATGAGTTGCAATATTTTAATCCTCAGTTTACATTAAACAGTACGGGTATTCTGTTAGTATATATATATATATATATATATATATATATATATATATATATAATAAAGGGATCGTGTGAGAACTAACAATTGGTGAGAACTATATGCAAATACAAAATGCATCTAATAATCTCTAATTATTTTGTTTGAGATTAGATGCATTTTGTATTTTGCACCTAATTCTCATTGTTCTTACCAATTATTAGTTTTCACCGGATCTTTACCCTCTACTATACACGTATGTTTTTAGATGATATTTGAATTTACAAGCATTAATTGATAAGTTACCACAATTTATCATTTTTGGAGAGTCACAAACACGATGAACTATGCTCTTTCTACAGTAGAGTAAGTAATGAGTAAATTACAAAAATCGTTCTTGTGGTCTTTTATTTTTTTAGGGATCGTCCCTCCCAAGACTTAATTACGAGAAACATCCCTTTCGTTGGCCTTTTTTTCCCAACTTCATATATATCCATAGTTAAAATCTAACCGATAGACAGTTAATGTAAAATAATCAAACAACCCTTATTGTTTCTTTTACCCTCGTCTACCTCACAAATACATTCGATGATGGCAGCAAAGCTTCTATGTTTCAGAATATAACATGTTTACTTCTTATTTTGTCACAGTGATGACTAAACAAGCCTATAATGTTTTCAAATCAAATGTTTTAGCTTAGTGACGTGTAAAATCTAGTTATAAAATAAATTTAAAAATACCGCAATTATCTATTACAAAACTAGGTAAGTATACCCTATCGTGTATAATATAATTACAGTAAGTCCTGTTCGTTCTATAGGTAATGTGAAATTAAGAGTTATGTGAAATGTAATTAAACTAAACAAATAAGTAAATGTGAGGATTTTGCAACCGAGTTGTTCCTTTACAATTAAAATTACTAGAAATGTAAAGGAAGTGGATTATGAAGAATCAATTTAGAAAAGTTTATCAAACGCTACTTACTTGGACTAGCTTACTAATGATTTCGGGGTGTTTGTTAAAACCAGTTTACCTACGTTGAATTTGCAAATCTAATTAAGCCAAGATTAACGTCTACTTTTTCTACACTTTAAGTTCAATTTACTAACTTATGATTTAATCCAGTAAATAACTTCCGTCAACTTTACTAATTCACACATTCAAGTCTAAATGATTATCTTATTTAACATATGCGTCCGCAATCAATCAACGATCATTCATAGACAAATAATTGTACTGAATTACTAATATGAAAAAGCTCCCACTAAATTGATCATACAATAATTCACCAACAAGATAAATCAATTGAAATTAAACTTGAATACACAAAGGTTTTGATTAAACATAAATTATTCAACATAAACTCATAAAATTTATACCCTTAATCACTAGTTTACATAATCCAAGCAAGTGAAAGGGAAATTAGCTCATAATTACACTAGAAAGAACAATATTCATAATTAAAATCAAAGTAAACATTTTTTGGATTGAAAGAATGTTAACCAAGTGATTTAAACGTGACGTTGATCAATCTTCGTGACTGAATGATTAGGTAGATGGAATGATCTGTAGACGCAATTGCTCAGGTATCTACAGCTAATTGAATTTCGAATACAAGCGAAAATTGTAATCGAATGTAAAACGTAAACCGAACGCGTAAATTGGATAATGTTTTCTGTTTTATTGATAATGAATAACAATTACAGAAAAACTCTCCCTCAAACTCTCTCTCAGATTTTACAATGAAGAACGTCAACACAAAACTGAAACTCAATACTCTATATATATATATAGTACTGCGAAACTCAGAGACCTGCGAAATTGCTACTTCGAAACTCATTCTGAGTTTTCCAACATGCGAAACTTGAACTAAGTTTCGCACTAAAACAGAGTTTCACAAATCACAGAATTTCGCAGTTCATAATCAATCGAAGCTAGATAATCTATATAAGCTTTTGTCACAAACTGTTGATTTTGCATCAACAAACTCCATCTTGACAATAGTTTGTATAAGTCTTCAAGTTGTTGCCAAAAAATGTTGATATTGCATCAACAAACTCCCTCTTGACAATAACTTGTATAAGTCTTTGAATCTTCGACTTTAGCTTGATTGATGAGCTTGATGAGAGAGAGAGAGAATTCTTCTAGCATCCATCCTTCACAAAATCTGACTGTTCATTATTCTAATAACTATTAAAATAAATCTTGAATTTCAAGATTACTTCCCTTGAACAACAGATTTGTCTCCTTGGTCTTGTAACAATTAAGCAACAACTTTAGGAACCCATGTGATCACGGTTCCAATAGGCTTTGAGAGTCTTGAAAGCCATCTATAAGTTGTGTCGACATAATCCAAGGACATCGAGTTCCATCGAAAATTAAAACGCGGTGTTTCATATCTAAATTGTTTCCGTGGAATCGAAGATGAAGGAATTCTCCTTGGGGAGCAAGGAACAAAATCTGTTTGTCGATGCACCATATGGTATGAACTTGGTGGTGCAAGAGCAAACAACTCATGTCTGGAGTATTTTATCTTACGAGATTCGGGTGAAGGTCGTATCGGTTTTGAAGCTCTCTTTGTCTTCTTCTGATGTCTTGAAACCGATCTTTTAGCATGTTGATAGTAACCAGAATCACAACAATCAACCGTATGATGATTACGCCGTTTAGTTGATTGCGATTACTCAAAATACTTCTTATTATTTTGTAAAGAATAATTAGTAAACTGTGAAATCTTTTTCTCACACACCATCTTTGAACATGGTTTGGAAGATTTACTCGCGTAAATCTTTGTCACAACCTTTTCTAGTTGTTTTGTAGAGAGAGAGATTTGAGTGAGTTGGCCACGAAGATCTTGAATGGTTCTCAAAGCAAGATTATGATTTTCTTGTAGCTTGATTATCCCCGTCTGTTGATTCTCAAGTTCGAGAATCCGCTCTGCCATTCTCTTAATCCTTGAACGCATTTTTTCACGTTCAATTTCCGTGATAAGTACTTGAGATTGAAGGGTTTTTAGCTTATCTTCCTTCTTTATCATCATCTCATGAGCCTCTTCATTTAAAGTTTTTGGCTCCTTATCAAATCCGATTAACAACGCTTCCCATAAATCGTAAGCCGTTGCCTGATTTTTATAACAAGAGATTATTTGTTGAGGTAAGCACATAGTGATCATCTCATATACTCTCTTGTCATTGTAAAATCATTTTCGCTCATCGGATGTCATATTCCCTTTGAGACTCGGTTTCTCATATGGCCGCTCAGTAATCAATATTAACAACTCTGAAACTCTATATATATATACAATGAAGAACGTTAACACAAAACTAAAACTCAATACTCTATATATATACAGTACTGCGAAACTCAGAGACCTGTGAAACTGCTACTGCGAAACTCATTTTGAGTTTTGCAACATGCGAAACTTGAACTAAGTTTCGCACTAAAACAAAGTTTCGCAAATCACAGAGTTTCGCAGTTCATAATCAATCGAAGCTAGATAATCTATATAAGCTTTTGTCACAAATTGTTGATTTTGCATCAACAAACTCCCTCTTGACAATAGCTTGTATAAGTCTTCAAGTTGTTGTCACAAAATGTTGATATTGCATCAACAAACTCCCTCTTAACAATAACTTGTATAAGTCTTCGAATCTTTGACTTTAGCTTGATTGATGAGCTTGATGAGAGAGAGAGAGAGAGAGAATTCTTCTAGCATCCATCCTTCACAAAATCTGACTGCTCATTATTCTAATAATTATTAGAATAAATCTTGAATTTCAAGATTACTTCCCTTGAACAGCAGATTTGTCTCCTTGGTATTGTAACAATTAAGCAGCAACAACTTTAGGAACCCATTTTAGCACGGTTCCAATAAGCTTTGAGAGTTTTGAAAGCCATCTATAAGTTGTGTCGACATAATCCAAGGACATCGAATTCCATCGAAAATTGAAACGCGGTGTTTCATATCTAAATTGTTTCCGTGGAATCGAAGATGAAGGAGTTATCCTTGGAGAGCAAGGAACAAAATATGTTCGTCTATGCACCATATGATATGAATGTGGTGGTGCAAGAGCGAACAACTCCTGTCTGGAGTATTTTACAAACTCTGTTCGCCGGTGCACCATATGGTATGAACGTGGTGGTGCAAGAGCAAACAACTCCTGTCTGGAGTATTTTGTCTTAGGAGATTCCGGTGTAGGTCGTATCGCTTTTGAAGCTCTCTTTGTCTTCTTCTGATGTTTTGAAACCGATCTTTTAGCACATTTAACATCTTCGGAATCCCAACGATCAACCTTATTATGAACAAATGTTCTGTTTGATTGCGATTTCTTAAAATACTTCTTATTCTTTTGCAAAGAATAATTAGTAAACTGTTAAATCTTTTTCTCACAAACCATCTTTGAACGTGGTTTGGAAGATTTACTCGTGTAAATCTTTGTCACAACCTTTTCTGGTTGTTTTTTAAAGTGAGAGATTTGAGTGAGTTGGCACAAAGATCTTGAATAGTACTTAAAGCAAGACTATGATGTTCTTGTAGCTTGATTAGCCTCATTTGTTGATTCTCAAGTTCAAGAATTCGTTCTTCCATTCTAACAATCTTTGAACTCATTTCTTCACGTTCAGTTTCCATAATGAGTACTTGAGATTGAAGGGTTGTAAGCTCTTATTCATTCCTTAGCACCATCTCATGAACATCTTTGTTTAAACTTTTTGGCTCCTTATCAAATCCGATTAGCAACGCTTCCCATAAGTCGTAAGTTGTTGCTTGAGTTTTATAACAAGAGATTATTTGTAGAGGTAAGCACATAGTGATCATCTCATATACTCTCTTGTCATTGTAAAATCTTTTTCGTTCTTCGGATGTCAAATTCCCTTTGAGACTCGGTTTCTCGTACGGCTGCTCAGTAATCAAAACTAACAAATCTGAGTCCTTGTATACAATGAAATCCTCGAGCTCATTCTTCCATTTAGTAAAATCACTAAAGAATAGGGACTTAGATGGAGCAATTTTTGAAGAACCCATTTTCAGAATTTCCCTCCAAATTTTCGTTCAAAAACGTCCGAAACTGCTCGGGTAAAATGAAACTTTTTCCAAGCTGAATTTGAACACTTTTAAGCCTAGGAATAAAATTTGGTTACACAAAAATTTTCGTGACTTTCCCTCCAAATAACTCTGAAATGCTACAGTAAATTGCGAAACTTGGAGGAAGTTTCGCAAAAGAATCAAGTGTCGCACAAGGTCAACTTTCGTAGTCAAAGTTTCGCAGTTGACTTTCGCAGTCAAACCTTCAAATAATTCAAAGTTTTGCAAATTTCGAAATTCCCGGGTACATGTATGAGTTTCGCACGAAAAACGGTTATTTTACGAGTTTCGCATGTTTTCAAGTTTCGCACACCAGCAGTTTTGCAGAAATCCAAAATCACCAAATCTCAATCAAATCGAATAAATTTTGCTCCCAAACTGCGTGGAATCAACTCAGTAATACAAAACCGGTCTAAATTCCTAGAATTGACCGTGAATTTCTTGCGAATTTGTTCAAACAGCCGTAGGGTTCAAAACGAAGCAAAAACCAAACAATTTCTCGATCAATTCACGTTTCTAATTCTCTTCAAAGAGCCGTTCCTGCTCTGATACCACTTGTAGACGCAATTGCTTAGGAATCTACAGCTAATTGAATTTCGAATACAAGCGTAAATTGTATTCGAATGTAAAACGTAAACCGAACGCGTAAATTGGATAATGTTTTATGTTTTATTGATAATGAATAACAATTACAGAAAAACTCTCCCTTAAACTCTCTCTCAGATTTTTCAATGAAGAACGTTAACACAAAACTGAAACTCAATACTCTATATATACAGTACTACGAAACTCAGAGACCTGCGAAACTGCTACTGTGAAACTCATTCTGAGTTTTGCAACATGCGAAACTTGAACTAAGTTTCGCACTAAAATAGAGTTTCGCAAATCACAGAGTTTCGCAGTTCATAATCAATCGAAGCTAGATAATCTATACAAGCTTTTGTCACAAACTGTTGATTTTGCATCAATAAGATCTACAAGAATGATGAAAAACTTGCCAAGAAACCCCAAAATTCATCTCTTAAATCGCATGTACAAAAGATGTATACTTAGGGTTTTAAAATTCGTTTATATAGTGAAAAATACACTTTTGGGCCGACAGACAGGAGTACCCGGCTAGTACCTAGCCTACCCGGCTGGTACAAGGCTTACCCGGAGGGTACTAATGAGTTTTAGAACCTGAAATTTTGCAAACTTGTAGCCCTCTGAGTTCCGGTCGTTTGAGCTTTTGAATCAACTCAATCCGAGTCCGTATGAAGAAGTTATGACTAAAACCGTGGAGCCTCGCCGAATCTTCAACAAATCTACTTTCTTTCTCATTTTCTTCTTGTATCCATTCCTAACAATATTAAACACATTCAAAGTATATTAAGTACCAAAAGTTCATGAAATATATTATAAAATTAATACAAATGACACGATACCGCGTAAGATAAAATTTATAAAATGAGCGATATCACTTACGTAATCAGATTTATGGAGGTGGCAAAAGCAAAAGAGAATGGGATTCTAAAACAAGATCTTGATTTATTAAAGAGTGCGATTAAAAATTGTTTAATTTGTCAAATCAAGTAAATGGGTATTGTTTTAATTAATGTGCAACTTGTTTGGTATGTTTTTGGTTGTTTAAATTGATTTATGGACTTCAAATTTTGAATATTGATTTGGTGTAGTTGCTGGTGATATTTGTATTAGGAAGAAGAAGAAGGGTATAATGGTCATTGAAGAATATTTAAAACTTAAAATGTTAGATAGTACGACGAAGGGACGAAGTTGGAAAAAACGCTCGTCACATGAATATTCTTTGCAATTAAGTCTTAGGGAGGGACGATACCCGTAAAAATGAAAGATCACAAGGACGAGTTTTGTAATTTACTCATAATTGTATTCCAAACAAATTGCGTATTAGTTGTTGTAACAATATATGATGATATATTAGCAATTAAAATTTCATTTCAATGACTATATAAAAATATAAATAAAATAAAATCATTCAAATTCAAACGTATTATGAATTGGATACGAATAGATTGAAAATATAAATCTCTCTGGTAAAATAACACTTGAAATCAAGGTTTTCGTTCTTCCTTCTTGTCGTTCAATCGATACAAGATTACATATTATTCGAATCAATGGACAACATGACACTTAGGTTCATTGGGTTCATGTACTCTTCTGTACCTTTCATCATTTGTTGTACGATTAATCTGTTTGCTCGTTCAGTCGGATGAAAAGCGTCCCAAAATACATACTCGTCTCTGTTTTTGCACAAGTTTGAACCTACCGTGCATAGACCCAACCCGTTATATGGTCCTTGTCCACAACACGCTGTGTTCGAAGATACAAAACCTACGTAATCATCATCATCGTCATTAATATTAGCTCACTATACTCTCAAAAAAAAAAAAAACCCTACAAAAATAAGAAAAATATCTTACCGAATGCTTTTGGATCAGATATCATATCATGGTGCATCAGTTTGGTGTTGGCAGCAACGAAAACATCTTGGTGATACTCGGCATTAAGGTCTTGAACCATTTTGGTGAGCTGTGGTTCGTACAAAGCAGCTGCAGCTTGTAGATTTTGGGCACACTCACCGGTTAAACTGTGTTGAGCCCGTTCGGCTGGTGCACAACCCATTGGTCCAGTCCCCAGCACCATCACCTTCCTCGCTCCCATTTCATAGAGTTTCTACATCATAAATTGCTGCTTTTTACCATTTAGGATAAAATAGTCTCATTTTAGTGCCTGATTCGTGTTAAACTATTGTACTAAATGTGTCATTTGAAGAATTCCCTTTGTCAATTTAACCACATTTGATCTTTCTACATATTTATTTAAAATCTCCATAGATGCTAACTAC
Organism: Gnaphalium uliginosum; assembly: GCA_963930675.1. Taxonomy (NCBI): domain Eukaryota; kingdom Viridiplantae; phylum Streptophyta; class Magnoliopsida; order Asterales; family Asteraceae; genus Gnaphalium; species Gnaphalium uliginosum. The sequence continues at coordinate 38,621,553 of OZ005686.1, read as the reverse complement.
TACTCCGTATAATATAGTATCAAACAACTTTGGGGACAAATTAAATGCAACAAATCGATATCTGTACAATTATAATTAGAGAAAATAATACCTTCAAGATCTTGCGATATTCAGATATAACAAAGGTGACATAATCTGAAAGACCGGTTAATTGAGACCTAGCCGAGCCTGGGTACAAGAAATAGTTGTTCACGAAATCGTTACCACCCAACGAAACAAGGACCAATGCTTGGTTTACGTGCTCCTTTGCTCGTTTTTCGCCGATCACTTGGCCCAATCTCTGTTGGTACTCGTTGAAGTACTGGAGTTGTAATGGCATTCTCAATACGTTCACCTGGATAATAATAATAATCTTAAATTAAAATGCTACGTATGGAAGTCACATAATTAAATCACCAAAATATGGTAAAAAATAAACAAATATATTCCTTTTTGTTAAACTGTTGAAATCTAAATGAATTACTTTACTAAAATGAATTGAAAGATGTAAATATGGTGAAAGATGGAAATCTCAAAAATGTAAAATCCATAAATTTGTTTCTAATTAAACCAAAAAAAATATTCCATTATAAGAATTTATTTATTACTAATTAAATATAATAAATAATAAATATAAATATAAATATACATTTTATAAAAGGAAATTGACAACCAATGATTTGATGACTTACAAATTGGAACCCGGTGTCATTAAGTATTCCAACACCAGCCGAAGCGAAATTTGCACCAACGATAAGCTTTTCACCATCAAGTTCCGGACTCAAATACGGTAATGCGGGTTCCGACCCGATGTACTCACCTAAAAAAAAAGAAAAGAAGTATCAACACATTTTGATTGTATATATCAAATCAATATCAAGTATATAAAGTAAGTAATGTTGTAATGTATGAACTCTTTGATGTTAAATTTTTTTATTTAACACTAGAAAGTAAAAAAGATGCAAAAACAAATAAAGTGAAAAGTAACGTATTATGATTTTGAAAAATGTTATTTAACACTAGAAAGTAAAAAGATATAAAAAAGAAATTAATTGAAAACCGAACTGATGACATCTGGGATATTGAGGCCATTAGAGAAACGGCCCGTAGGAAGATGTTCAGGAGAATCGATGCCATACGGTGGCGCATCAGCACGTGCGATCGTATACAAATAATTATTATTACCATTATCAACCAACGAGTCACCAAACACAAAAAATGGCCGAATTTGCTTTTGTTTAGGGCTAGGACTCGGCCCTACTGGTGTAGATGAATTTTCCTTCGGTGGTACATGAGTCTCATTATTGGGTGCATCGGGATTGCTTTTGAGTGCATCACGATGACCCTTGGGGTCGAAGATAATCTTATCGGGTGTGGAAGAAACTATTACGATTAGACACAAATCGAAAAGCAACCAAAGATTAGCCATTCGAAATCGAATAACTAAGAAGGTAGTTCTAAACCAAATGTGAAATTCTTAATGAACAATGGCAATATGATAACCAGAGTTTATGGGTTTAAATAGATGACTAGTGTAATATCATTAATGTTGACATTAATTAGGTCAACGTTGGCAAAATCTCAATATTATTATTTGTAAGTAAAATCTCAATATTATTGAAATATTGGTTATATTGCATTATCAATAAATGTTAACCATGATAAAAGCTTGTAGTTAATGTACTTTCAATTTTATTTGTTTATGTATAAATAAATAAAATTACTATTACTACTTTTCGTATATTTGGATATACGCATTAGCTGTCTTCTACTAAGTACCAACCGTTACTTGTGACTCATTTAATATTGTTAATGAATGAATTAATAGTATGTAGGCAGTATATTATTTATATTTTGGTTAAGCAATCAAATTAATAAATCATTTACTAAATAGAAAACGTAATAAAGGCCTATTATAGTATATAACTACAATTAGAGTTTAAACCCGTACGTAAACACGGGTCTTGAATTCGTAATTTGATTTTTATAAATGTGTAAATAATGCATATGATAATTAAAAAATAACGATTGATTTATCAAATAAAAGTACGGTATTTCTTTTTATTAAATATTGTTATATATGGGGTGTTCTTAAAAAATTAATTAAAATAAAGTGATCTAATTGAATTTTATAAGTGAAAATGTAATTTTATATTTATGATGTTATGTTGAGACATGTTTTGTGACAACAGATCTAGCTTGTAATAGTGAATTTTAGTACTTTTAGTAATTGTAATCAAGTATGTACATTGGTTTTTAATTGTAAATGAAATATATTGCTTGGTAAACATTTTAGAGTTAAATATCAAAAGGCTGAAAAATGTTGACCAAGGTTGACCGCGAACCGAGTCAGTTCGCAGGACAAAGGTGGACTGCGAACCGAGTCAGTTCGCAGGACAAGTTTGTACTGCGAACTGAGTGAGTTCGCTGGGCCGTCATGGGCTGCGAACCGAGTCAGTTCACAGAGCCCACGAGCCTGCGAATCGAGACGAGTATATATGAAAAACTAAGTTTTCATGTTCATGATCTTGGCCATTTTCGTTTACCCAGAGACCCTGCGATTCCAGAGAGACCTATCACGTTCTAAAGGCTAGGTATTGATCGTTAACACTTGTTATAATCGATACAAAGCAATTAGACAATTGATTCGCTAATATATCGTGAAAAGAATTCGTTATAGATCCTATAACTAGTATTGAGGGATTCCGCACCTTAATACCGTAGATAACCTCGTTATCGATCCTATACATACGGACTTACAATTGGTATCAGAGCATTAGGCTAGATACGCTTTGGTTCGAGGTTATTTAGGATAATAACGTGTGATTTCGGGTTGTTTTTATTGCATTACGTCTTTATTTACGACCAAAATCATTCTCTGGACGTTTTTAGTTTGGTTTACGATCGAAAACCACAAGTTTTAATCGTAAAAATAACTGACTTTTCGTTTTTGGGTTTTTCAGCCGTTTCGCGAACTGAGTTTAGGGTTTCAGCCGTTCCTGCGAAGTGAAAGCTGCGAACCGAACTGAGTTCTTGCAAACCGAACCGAGTTTGCGAACCGAACTGAGAATTGCGAACTGAGATTTGCGAACTGAGTTGAGTTTTGCGAACCGAGATCTCTTGCGAACCGAACCGAGTTTGCGAACCGAACTGAGAGTTGCGAACTGAGTTAAGTTTCTGCGAACTGAGTTTTGCGAAGTGAGTTCCTGCGAACTGAGATTCCTGCGAACTGAAACTTCTGATTTTTGTGACTTTTTAACTTTTGTGATTGACAAAAATGTCTGACTTAAGTAAAATGATTGAGATGGACCACGAGATTGGAAAATCTAATGTTCCACCTAAATTGCTTAGACTTGAGGATTACTATGGATGGAAAGACAGGTTTGAATCATACTGTCGATTCCATGATTTGTCAATCTGGATGTGTATCAAAAATGGATACACTGCACCTACAACTGTTGTTGAAAATGCAACTGTAATTGTTCCCTACAATCGAATGAATGATAACCAGAAGAGAGACTTTGAGATTGAAAACAAAGCAGAATAAGACTTGTTATGAGCTTTTGAACAATAAGAAACCAAACTTAAAAGGGTTTGAACCCTTTGGAGTTTCTTGTACTTTGCTGAAGACTAGCACTCAACCGAAATTTGGTGAGAAGGCTGACGAAGGATATTTCCTAGGTTATGTGCCTAATTCACCAAACAAACGTGTTTTCAATAAAGCAACGGGACGTGTGGAGATAGTTTATAACATTGAAGTTACGAGCTACACACATGACGTACATAAGGGATTAGATTGGCAATTCGACTATTCAGATCTCTTTAAGTCTTTTAATGTCCCAATCAGTGACTACAAAGTTGACTCAGAAATCTCTGAACATTTATTGTCGGGTGATGGGGATATTGGCCCTGCACCAACATCGAATGTTCCTAGAGATACAACTTTTGTAGATCCTAATCATGCTTCAACGAGTGCCACTCAACAATCTTCTGATGAAAATATACCTTTATTGAGGGAGATTGGCACAAATCTAGAAGAAGAAATAGAACTTGAACCAGTGACGACAACAAGAACTAACAAAAATCATCCAATTGAAAATATCATTGGTGATCCGAATGCACCGGTTCAAACCAGGTCTAGTGTATCTGAGTACACTAGCCTATATGCTGAAATGAAAGAGACAGGGGTTACAAATCTATGTCTATATTCATGCTTTATCTCACAAGTTGAGCCTAAGAATGTCCAAATGGCGTTGAAGGACAACTCGTGGGTAGAAGCAATGCAGGAAGAACTTTCTCAGTTCTCAAAACTACAAGTTTGGGAGTTGGTTGATTTACCATGTGGTGAATATCCAATTGGTACTAGATGGGTCTTTAAGTGTAAGAAAGACGATCGGGGAATCGTGATTCGCAATAAAGCTCGTCTAGTCGTTCAAGGCTTCAACCAACAAGAAGGAATTGATTACAATGAAGTGTTTGCACCTGTGGCTAGGCTTGAGGCAATTAGGTTGTTCTTAGCATTTGCAGCTTCAAAGAAAATGAAAGTGTATCAGCTGGATGTTAAGAGTGCCTTTTTGTATGGCAAGGTCAAAGAAACGGTGTATGTTTCTCAACCACCAGGATTTACTGATCCAATGTATCCAAATAGAGTATATCGTCTTGATAAGGCTCTGTATGGATTACATCAAGCACCAAGGGCATGGTATGAAACACTATCAACTTATCTTCTTGAGAATGGTTTTTCAAGAGGAAGAATTGATAGTACACTTTTTGTGAAATGGAAGAAGCAGGATTTTATACTTGTTCAAGTATATGTTGATGACATTATCTTTGGGTCATCTGACGAAAAGATGTGTCAAGAATTTGAGCAAGTTATGAAGGGAAAGTTTGAGATGTCTGCTATGGGAGAGTTGAACTTTTTCTTAGGGTTACAAGTTGACCAAAAGAAAGATGGATTCTTTATTCATCAATCTAAATATACACATGAGTTGTTAGAACGTTTTAAGATGGATGAATCTCGCATCTACAAGACTCCTATTCCAGAAAATCACGGACTCGGTCCTGATACATCGAGTGATCAGAATGTAGATCCTACTTTATATAGGGCTATGATTGGATCGCTAATGTATTTGACTGCTTCTAGGCCTGACATTATGTTTGCTGTTTGTATTTGTGCAAGATATCAGGCTAATCCGAAAGAGTCACATATGCAAGCCGTAAAGAGAATCTTTCGTTACCTCAAGGGGAAGCCGAAGCTGGGACTTTGGTATCCGATTGAAGGAGACTTAGATTTTGTTGCATATACTGATTCGGATTATGGTGGATGCAATCAAAATAGAAAGTCTACGACCGGAGGATGTCAATTCCTAGGAGTTAGACTTGTGTCTTGGCAGTGCAAGAAGCAAAGCTCAGTAGCCATTTCTACATGTGAAGCTGAGTATGTTGCAGCTGGCAGCTGTTGTTCCCAAGTATTGTGGATACAACAGCAACTGCGAGATTATGGGCTAAACTTTACCGATACTCCTATGATGATCGATAATGAATCAACGATTTCTATAGCCAATAATCCAGTAAAGCACAGCAAAACAAAACACATTGATATTCGTCATCATTTTATTCGGGATTGTGCCGAGAAGAAGCTTATTAGATTAGTCAAAGTTGCCTCTTCTGACAACTTGGCAGATCTATACACTAAAGCTTTCGACAGGGCTCGTTTTGAGACATTAGTTCAACTGAATGGAATGAGAAATCCAGAATAACTTATCTTCCAAAGAAGAATGTAATAGTTTGTAAGGTTTTTTTTTTTTTAAAAAAGGGGGTTGGCGTATGGCATTCATTTGCTTTTTACCTAAGGGGAATCGCCTTCTATAAAGTACAAAAAGAATATAAATTATAAAAAGTTTAAGTTTTTATTTGCTGGGAAGTGATAGTACATTGGGAGAATAAGCTTAATAATAATAAGTATAAGTCTTAAGATATGTTAGTAGATTCTGGTAAGTCATATTAAAGTTACATCTTTACCACCAGGACGGTACTTATATTTATTGTGTTATACACCTTTCTCCACATGTTATAATTGGATAAGAATAAATTTATGTCTAGACAGATTCATTATATGATGTACTGGTAGGCAAATTATGCTATGATTTCTGAGCATTTAATAGGCATTAATTCTCTTGCATGTTATCCAGTGTGACCTATTATATGATGTATGACATAAGTCTTAATTTGAGATTGATAGTATCGTCATACACTGTTATCAAAATATGAATATATGAACTGACAAATAGTTAGAATAATGACTATTAGCAAAACTACTGGTGACTTTGTTGTACTATGTACAGATCTGAAGCCTTTAGTTTCGCCAATGGTCTCAAACCTATTTTGCTCATACTAAGGGATCTTCTGTTGTACTTCGTACAGATCTAGAACCTCTAGTATCTTCAAAATCTGTTTGATGTTTGTCAAAAACCTTCAAATAACTCAAGGATATGTTATATGTTACGAAAAGTGCATCATTTAGTAACCTCTACCTTGAACATAAATGATACAGTGTTATGAGTTATACTTGATTTCTCAGTATATCATTTATTGGCCCGCACTAGTTAACATGCATACTAACAATAAAGGTTTGCTTGGAAATCGTTGAATAATTTGTTTATATGGATCATAATATCGGTAATCATCTTGAACTGTCGATGAAAAATGAACGTTCACTTTGGTGAATAATACATTCTCATTAATATAATTGTATGTTCAAAGAACATGTTATTCCATGTGGATAAAGGTAACTAAGTTATAATCTTATAAATATAAGTTCATAAATGGTTAAGTTGTAATTTTTCTGTAACTTATTTGATTTTCAAGTACATAACAATCTTCTTAGACTTGTTTAATAAATAATAAGGTATAGCTTATTCTTCCTAATATGATCCCGATGTAGATAAACTCTTGACGCCAAAAATATGTAGTGTTTCTCCTTTTTTGTTTCATTAATAAAATGGTACTGGATACCACTCATTAGTTTGATTATTTATTACGTTTCTCCTTTGGAAAATATGTTAATGCTGTAATTTATCATTCTATGTTGAGTAAATGTGACAAAATCGCATTGGAAAGTTCAATTTATATTTCCAACTAAATTTGCTTGACAAGTCAAAATTGCGAAGTTGACTAGTCAACGTTGCGAATTGAGTTTTGAGTATAAAAGGAACAGGTCCTGCGAGCCCACTTCTCACTTCTCAAACATTCACTGCGAACTGAAAATCTAATTCTGCGAGACGAATATTGCGAACCGAAATGAACCTCCAGTTTCCTAAAATTTTCAACACTTTCGTTCAAGAATCGGTTTTTCACTCCGGACAACATTTACTTCTTTCAATTTCGCATCATTTGAAGTAAGTATCACTTGATTTCACCGTTTAATTCATCCTTAATCGAAAAATATACGTTTTGGAGGTTTTGGTTTCGAATCTCACGGATTTCTTCGAAATGAGTGAAGATTAAAACCTAAAACTTATAAAACTTGTTAATCGGTATATAATAAACATGTTAATACCATTAAATTGCGTTTAAAAGTGTTTGATCATCGACTTCGAATTTCTTGGTGAACCAGACGCTCCTGCGAACCGAGCTCAATCTCAGTTGGCAGCGAACCCAAACCTTTGACTTCGGTTGACTGCGAAGCGAACCCATCGGGTTGACTTTGCTTGACCGAGGCGAACCAACAGGTTGACTTCGTTGACTGCGAAGCGAACCAAAAGGTTGACTTCGTTGACTGCGAAACGAACCAAAAGGTTGACTTTCGTTGACTGCGAAGCGAACCCACAAGTTTGACTTTGTTTGACCTGCGAAGCGAACCCAACAGGGTTGACTTTGTTTGACTTACATTTGTTTTCGATTTGAGATCTTTATGATTACAAATAAAATACAAATTGCAATTGTTAATTATCTGTTATATGTATCGACTTAAGGAGTTAATGTTATAAGTAAAATGTATATAATATTCGAATTCTGTTCTATTATATCGAAAGACTTCCGACTCATATGTAGTTGTGCGGCGTGTTCCGATTTTCTATCGGCGGTATGATTTTTCAGATTATCTACTAGGACTTACGAACTGTATATAATTTAGAGAATATAATTGAAAATTAAGTCTCGTATGCTTAATCGTTCAATTAAGTTCAGTAAATTAAGTTATTAATTAATAGTAAACGTCGATGTTTGGTGATCGTTATTGTTCACAATACATAAACGTTTAAAATTAATTAATGTTCGATAAGATGTCCTATTATTTGAACTAATTGCCATTTGTGTATATCTTATGACTACAGATATGGCTGCTCGATCTTTCACTCCTGCTCACAACATATTGGTGAACTTAGATGTAAATGAGCGTGGAGCTGCACGTTTCACAGAGATTTTGACGTATTTAGCACGTTCGAGAATTCGATATGCTATTACGGAATCTCCGCCATTGTCCCGAGATCTTCTGGAACAATTCTGGGAAAATGTAGTATTTGACGGTGCAATAAACCCTCCAGTTATTCGCACGAGGGTTAACAACCATCCAGTGGTATTCTCTGCTGATGATCTGAGACAGATTCTACATCTGGGAACAGTTGATCAGGAAGCTGGACCCTCAGTGTACACCTCTGACTTCATTGAGGGTGCACTAGGTAGAATGGGTTATTCTGGACCCAAGAGAGGCCGCCAGTTTGTAAAGGCGTTTGTTCTTGGCCAGTGGAGATTCTTATTCCACATTATTGTTACCATCTTCGGTAACAAGAAGGGAGGATACGATGAGTTGAGTCCCGAGCTTCTGTCAGGCTTGCTGTCCCTGGTGTATAACAAACCATACAGCTTCTCGTCATACATCTTCAACTCCTTCATTGGGCAGATAACTGGCACTGTTCGATCAAAGTTCATGGTATATCCGCGGTTCTGCATGCTTATCCTTAAACACTGTATCCCTGATCTTCAAGGATTTCAGCCAGATCTGCGTGTAGACACCATTGGATTAGGGACCTACAATGCGTGCTTTCTTCATTCTTCCAGACGTCCGGATCAGGTCAAACCTGAAGCTTGCGACTTGTTCGGTCATCTTCTAGATGCCGCATATGTAGCTCCACCAAATAATAATTGGTTGGATGATGAAGCCCAACCTGAAGTACGACCTCAGCCAGCAGTTGTGGCTCAAAACCTTGGGCCGCAAGAGCTAATAGAAGATGCTATACATCAAGTTGGACAACCTGACATTGCGGCTCAGGTTTTACATGAGGTTCTGATAGAAAACGATGATGCTACTGATCCTCTCCTACGTGAGATAGATCAATATCAGGTATGATTCATATCATCCTTGTTCAATGTACATGTAATTTATCAGTTACTTATCATCTATTATCATTCATCATGACTAGGCTCCTGAAGCTGTAGACCCAGAGGTCATTCGACCTGAGGGTGAACAGGATCAGGCGAGTCTGGATGTTGGGCCCTCTAGTGCCTTTGGCAAAGATGGTGCTACCACATCTGACTCCGACAGCGAGGAGACTGATGATGATCTTCCTCATCCTCCTACTTTTTCGGGTATTCCTGCGGGAATGATCCGGAGAGGTTCCAAGCTGGTCATGGATCCTGCCTTCAAGGGCAAGCGCAAAGTCGATGATTTGGATCCTGATTTTTGCTTGATCGAAGAGGACACAGATGATGAAGAGGATCACTCTCTTCAGACGCAACGCCGAAAGCGTATTCGTTCAGCTACTTCTCAGCTGACGATTGGCGATTTGGCTAGTCCAGGTTATTCTTTAACCTTCTTATTCTCTATTGAATGTTGTGCGTTCTACATATGAGAAACTGAGATAGATATTTCTATAACAGTCGCTCAAGATACACAACATCAGGCTAGGCCTGCGGTACAACGTCCGAGTGCTCCGGTATCTGAAACCTCAGAGAAGGTTAGATATACGAGTATTTATAGTTATTCAGAGATTGAGACAGTTTATTCTGTTACTTTTACTGATAACTATGGTCTAACAGGAGCCTGCTGCTGACGTTACCGTCACGATTCAGACTACTAAAGCTAGTAGAATCGTAGCTCGCTTACTCCTGACGGATGTTGCCACCCAGATTGAACAACATACTGTTCAACCTGGAACCACACCTACACCCCAGGCTACTATTTCTGTGAGAGCTTCTGAGCGGATTTCTAGTTTGGAACTTCGAGTTCGGATATTAGAGACTCAGAATGCTACTCTTGCAAAGGAGCTTGCAACTCAAGGCGAAGCCTACACTCATCTCCTGAAGTCTCATATGCTTTCTATCAGAGAGTCTGAAGATCAGCAGAAACAGCTTGATCGACTGCAAGGCCTTGTCACAAATTTATTGAAGGGCAAGTCGCCTCAGGGGGAGATCTTGCTATTTAATGAGGCATGCAGAGAAGATGAACTGGGAAGGAAGAGACGAGATGATACAGACGATGATCCCAATGCACAGAAAGATAGAGAGCCGACTGGTCCTTCAACGACCGGTGAGCCATCTACAATTCAGGGGGAGTCTGAGCCTGCTGGGACAAGTGGTGTTGGTGGTGATGGTGCTGGTACTGCTGCTGGTGCTAGTAATGTTGGTGAGAAATTCACCACGGAATAATTCTTGTTAATATGTATTCTTAGATTGATTGTAATAACTCTTATAATCAATGAAAAACTTACATTAAAAATTATTATTATTGGTTTCATGTTCATAAAATATAAGATTAGTTATATACGATTTAGACCTGAGATGTTATGTTACAGGTTAAAATGATATAAGACTAATTATATAAGACTAATTATATAAGATTTTGACTTGAGATTCATCTTGACAAGTTAACATTATATAAGATTAGTAATAGAGAGTGATTTCGTGAAAGAGATGATAACGAAACTCTTGATAAAAGAATTTATATTATTCATTTGATTCATGACATGTTTATCACTTGTAGATATGAATGATGAAAGCGATTCCGACACTGAAGTCGAAGAAGAAGTAGACTATAATCTAGAGGAGGGAGAATTTGTACCTCCTGAAGATTGGACTTCTATTTCTTATGTTGGGTTAGACGAAGGTGTAGATCCCGATGCTAATATCGATGAACACATCGTGAGCCCTTCAAAGACTAAAGTCGTTATTCAGGAAGAAGACGGAGAAAGAGTGATTGATTTAGATGAAGATCTAGACGATTCGACTGATTCTGAAGATGATCTTCCTGATAGACTCAAAAATAATCCGATGTTTAGGCCTTTGGAGAAGAAGAAAAAGGAGAAGACTAGGATTAGTGAAGTAGATATCTTTGGAAAGCGTATACCTAGAAGAGGTATTATTGGTTGGTACTTCGACGCAGATTTGCAGCTTTTTGCTATAAAGAGATTTGACGGAGTTCAATACTTTGAGAAGAAGCTAGCTGTCTTCAGTTCTTTGCCGAGATTTGAAATCCGAGACTTGGCTAGATTGGAATTAAATAACCCTAGTAATGATCCTTTTGGAAGATATGTCGAAAAGATTATCAAGACTGAGGGTTGGTCAATGAAGTTTGAAAGAATTAAGCCAAGAATCGGAAAGACAATTAAGCTTGAAGAAAGAAGCGAAAGAACAGGAAGGCGTCGTAGAAAGAAGATATATCCAGCTGTGAAATGCATACAACAGATTCCTCTGAAAGCTATGCCTCAAGATATCTTAGGTAAGCTAAAGAGATGGTCTGTAGATTCAGTGACTGGGGAAGCTCTCATGTTCGAACACGATGATGAAGTTGAAAATGAAGAGAGAGAGATCTTAAAGATTTATGATCCTCGACATCTGATGAACCTATCAAAGGCTGACCTATTAATGTTACACAAGAATAGGATCACAGCGATTGAAGGTTGGGAAGATGTTGCACGAGATTATCAGTCAATGGTGAAGACATGCATTAAGCTGAAGATATATGCGGGTAGCAAAATTTACAACTGATTACCAAAGACAACTTGAAGACAAAGACTTAAAGATGCTAGAGCTATTGTCAAGGGGGAGTCTGTTGAGACATGTTTTGTGACAACAGATCTAGCTTGTAATAGTGAATTTTAGTACTTTTAGTAATTGTAATCAAGTATGTACATTGGTTTTTAATTGTAAATGAAATATATTGCTTGGTAAACATTTTAGAGTTAAATATCAAAAGGCTGAAAAATGTTGACCAAGGTTGACCGCGAACCGAGTCAGTTCGCAGGACAAAGGTGGACTGCGAACCGAGTCAGTTCGCAGGACAAGTTTGTACTGCGAACTGAGTGAGTTCGCTGGGCCGTCATGGGCTGCGAACCGAGTCAGTTCACAGAGCCCACGAGCCTGCGAATCGAGACGAGTATATATGAAAAACTAAGTTTTCATGTTCATGATCTTGGCCATTTTCGTTTACCCAGAGACCCTGCGATTCCAGAGAGACCTATCACGTTCTAAAGGCTAGGTATTGATCGTTAACACTTGTTATAATCGATACAAAGCAATTAGACAATTGATTCGCTAATATATTGTGAAAAGAATTCGTTATAGATCCTATAACTAGTATTGAGGGATTCCGCACCTTAATACCGTAGATAACCTCGTTATCGATCCTATACATACGGACTTACATGTTATACAACTGTTTCTTATATTAAATTTAACTTAAAATAAGATAAGATGTTGTAAATATTTATATTAATTGATGATTGATCTTAATATAATATATGTTAAATCAATAATATTTATTTTAATTGTTGCTAAACTTAGAAAGTAATATAGATGGTTTACATGTCGATCAAAGATGGTGGATTTGAAAATTTAAAACTAGATATAGGTAATAGTTATCTAAAATTAATTTATTTAACATCTTTATTTAAATTTAATTATTTTTATATCAAGTAATTATATTGAATTATTATTTAAGTTCTTTTTATTAAATTTGAGAAGTTAATGGGTGTTATTTCAAAAATAAGTTTGAATCTAAGGTTCATGCATCATCTATTTTTTTTGTTTTCTTTCAACATATATATTAGAAATTTGAAAATTGACTATTGTCAAGAATAATATAACAATTTTAATTGTGAATTAACGAGATAAGATGAGGATGAGGAAACTTATTAAATGAGTAACTTTAAAGTTGTATTAAGTTGTATTGTATATACAAGGGTAGCGTCTTTATATATATATTTTTAATTTGTTTGATTGGTTACAAACAAATATGTATGATTTGTCATCTTTAGTTTACCTCCGTCTTTTATGATTGGTTACGAACTTTTCAGTGTCATTACACCGTCATGTTGTGGCAATTCATGTGTTTAGGGGACCACTACTACTCTATTAGGGGTTTTGTGTTATAACCCCTACTACTGTAGTAGGGGTTCTGTGTTATAACGCCTGCTAGTCCATTATAACCTCTACTACTGTAGTAGGGGTTCTGTGTTATAACTCCTACCCCGTCTTGGTTGAATCGTGCTGCCATCCACTAGTCACCGCACCGCGATCCACTAGTCACCGCGCCGCGATTAAACCTTTACCCAAGTCTCTGTTCTATCCTTCCTAACTTGATCAGAGCGCGGTGGTAGGGGGCCGCGGCTTCACTAGTTTTCAAGTCTAAGTTTCCATACACCGTCAGGCAATTTCAGCAGAAAAAAACAAAAGAAAAGTGTGATTGAGGTGTATTTTGAGAAGAGAGAGAGCTTATTTTGGTTTCTCTTTTGACTTCATACTCAATAGCCACAAAATCTAACACCTAAAGCACTAGTTTTGAAAGCTTCGAATTGACACCGGAAGTAAGAGCTACTGCATTGTTGATACTCAACTTCCAGGGGATGACGCGGGCCAATATCCGTCCGGCCTGAGGAAACCTTTGCAGCCTTCGACCACCTTTTGCATGATATAAATCAACTATATTATTTAACAAAATTAAATACATCTTAATTATATCCTCAACACAAACTAATTAATATTAAATGACCACCCACATCCACTAATCATCACCCACACCCACCAATCACCACCCACATCTACCTCCCCCAACCCTATTACACTAGCTAAAAAATTCAATATTTAAGCGAGCATATGTTTTTATAAAAGAATTGAACATATGAGCTCGTAAGCCTTAAGCAAAGTTTTTAGAAATTAAATAAGCTTATAAAATTTATGTAGTGAGCATCAGCTAAAGGTAAATTATGAGGTTCTTCAACTGTTTCAGCGTTGGTGGGTCCTGTGCCCCTTTGGCTGTTTCTAGAATTTCGACGTTTGGGTGGCATGGTTTCGTTCTAATACTAAATAAAAGATGGATAAGATATAATAATCAATGCCAACACAAAAAAAGCGAAATATAAACAACCATACACTATATTATACAATAGTGAAAACATTCATACATAAGTTCCATACAAAATGTGATGGGGTTCTTATATACCCATCAAATAGAAGTTTTCAGTACAATATAGCGTAGGCACAACCCGCCATACGTAGGTCTAAAGAAAGTAAGATAGATACATCCCCATGACAGCCATCATCGCCGTCATCATCAAGCTAGCTCCTGCTACAATCTCTGTTGGTCGGGTGCGTCCCTCCATTGTCTCTACACGAGTCATAGTGGCTTGAGCTGCCTCTCGGTCGGCCATGATACGAACCTCTAGAGTATCGATGTGCTCATTCGTAGAGATCATGTCTCCATCCAGTCGAGAGGTATCACTCTGTAGCTCCAAGATGTACGCCCGCATCTCAGCAAGGCTCCCGACATGCGAGTTGGTCATGGCGACCAGAGTAGGGACAGTCTGCTCAACAGGCTCGCCGATAAGTGGGTGAGATGGTGGTGATCGGGAAGACTCGTCGGTCTCATAGATAGAGGGAATACCCTCAAGAGCTCTCCAATGCCTCAGTAAGTCCGGCATCCAGACTAAGTGCTCTGTCCTCTGCCTGTTAGGTGATGGTTCTGTAGGTAAGTCCTCATAACTGTCTGATGTCTCATGCCGAGATGCTAATGATCCGATGGGCAGACATCCGATCATCTTCCTAGTTGTTGGGACATGTTTAGTGACAACAGATCTAGCTTGTAATAGGACTTTTGATAATTGTAATCAAGTTTGTACATTGGTTTTGAATTGTAATGAAAAATATTGGTTGGTAAACATTTTAGAGTTAAATATTAAAATGTTGTAAAAATGTTGACCATGTTTGACTGCAAACCGAGTGGGTTCGCAGGGCAAGATTGCAATGCGAACCGAGTCAGTTCGCTGGGCCAAGCTGAGCTGCGAACTGAGTCAGTTCGTAGAGCCCAACACTCGCGAACCGAGACGGTTATATATGAAAGTTAGGTTTAGAAACCTAATATTTTTTTGGCCATCCAACACAAACAAACTTCATGTGTTTCCAGAGATCTTCAAAGTATTTTAAAGGCTAGGTATTGATCGTTTAACACTTGTTATAATCGATACAAAGCTCGTTAGATAATTGATTCGCTAAACTATTGCGAAATAATTCGTTATAAATCCTATAACTAGATTGAGGATTCCGCACCTTAATACCTTAGATAACCTCGTTATCGATCGTATACATACAGACTTACACTAGTCGTGGTCCTCGTGTAGGGTCTGCGTGCGATTTCAACGAACGTGTTCCAAGACTCATCGACGCCTATGCCGCGCCGGGCATAGCCAAGGGTGATGTCGGTGGTGTGACGCTGCTATCATCGTCAGAGGTCGCTCTAGGGTTGGTCAGCAGGTTCTCGTATACCGACGTGTTGTCGCTGTCATAATCGTACTCGGTCGGTTCCTCCTCATCGGAGTCGATCACTAAGTAGGGGTGCTCTATAGACATACTGTAATAATAGTGTTCCGTGTGATAAGGTATAAGTGATGCAAATGCATGAAATGAATGATCGTGTCCAGGGTTATGGTCTAGGTCTCTAGGACTCCTAGTTCGCTATAACCAATGGCTCAGATACCAATCTGTCACAACCTCGAAATTTGAATAATAATAATTAAGGCGGAAGCTCGGGGAGTGACTCGATCAATTGACAATAATCGAGAGCGTATGATTATCGCAGAACATCTATAATATTAAGATGCCAATAATAGTTTTACAAACGTTACGGCTTATCAAGCCGTCAAAATAGCAATGTTATCAAATACATTGTTTTACAAAATATACATTGTTCAAAAGATGACATCCTAATTATCATGGCAAGTATGGTCCTAAAATGCATGAGGTCTTGCGGCATGGCTAATTCCCGGAAAAACATATTTAAAACGTCAACATAATTGTTGAGTGAATTCACAGGTTTAAGACTCAATCATAAACCATCATTTAGTAAAGTCCATCAGTAAATCGAAGTATGGCACCGAAGGCCTAAAGTACGATTATTTAAAGTTTGAAACAAAGACGGTGATCCCCCAAAGGCTAGCTAGGTCTAATGAGTTAAAGTACGACCTCTAGTCCTATAACCAAACCACGACCTGTTGTGTTGTTTGCCTCGGACTGGTTAAATATACGCTCCTCGTTGTGTGACATAAAGTCGGGGGTTGGCATGACCAAAAAATAGTGGGAGGGATGTCATCTCGATAGTACTATCCGTATATTCAGTGGCTAGAGTCACCTAGCTAATGGTTATAATTTGTAAGCAAGTGGACTTCTATGCACTACAACTGTAAACATAGATTCGTACAAAGATTCGTTATCATGTTTTCAAGTATAGTATGAAAGTCATTCATATGTTTTTCACCCCAGTTTTAAAAGCAGTAAAACAGTAAAATAGGGGCTGTGAACTCACCTGAGTCCGAGCGTGCTAGCAAAATGAATTTAAGTAAATGAGCCCAAATAAGCCTCTTAGTGCCCTAAACGCATGAGGTCGAGTTAATAAATGTAGACGACTTAATAGTCCGTCTATGCTAGTTGTTCACTCAACTAAGGTTTTATGTGCCCTCATAGGCGTATGCGACACGTTGTGATCATTTAGTTTTCAAAATACTACAAACGTTTTATGTCAACCTTATAATATACTATTATTTATAATATATTCATAGCGTTGATTATTGATTCGTTATATGTATCGTCTCGATCATATTTGATTCGAAGTTCACGATTTCGTTTAATCGACTTTTAATTGCGTGTTGTACGTTATTATAATATAATCATGTTGCTTAGACCTAATACACATTTTTAATAACGTTATAGGTTTTATAACTCATTTTTGTAACATTTATCGTTAACGTACGTTTTAACTTGTTATAATTCGGTTTTCACGATTTCTCAGTCTATACACTAATCATGACTTAATGTATATTTTTATAATAAAGTCCCCTGATTTACAGAGGGTCCTTAACAGCCCTTAAAGTTTCTAACTGACGGTTTTAGTCCTTGTAGTTTCTATTTTGTCATTTTTCGTTGAATCGTTCGGTTTCTTTGACTTTTACCGTATAAGTTAAATTCTCGACTTCTTTTCTTAGAGTTTTCACTTGTGGACACTTAAGTTACTGTTTTTAGTCCTAAGTCCATGAACTTTCTGATTTTACACCATTAGTCCCTAAAGTTTTCAATTATTTCATTTCTAGCTCAAACTTTCAGTTTGTCGATTTTTAACCACACAAGTCTTGATTTTAACACTCTAAACTTCAGATTAAACTTTAATATCATTTTACTTACTTATTTTACTATCTCAGCCCATAACTTACAGATTTTACACTTTTAGTCCCTCTAGTTTCATTTATTTCATTTCGTGCACAATACTTTGGTTTGTTAGTGTTTAACCTCATGGATATTGTCTTAAAACATGGTTTATACTATAATATACGTAAGTTACTTATTTTCACAGCCAAGGTCCAAGAGTTTCTATTTTTACATTTATAGTCCCTCTAGTTCTCATTTTTCCACTTTTAATCGCATAGTTTCATTTTCTTGGTTTTTAACCACAAGGGTTTGGTCTTTGACACTTTAATCCATAGATTAACATAATAAACTCTAAGTAAACTGTTTTTAACATTATAGTCCTCAAAAATTCGTATTTTACATATTTAGTCCCTTAAGTCTTCTTTTTGGTATTTTTCATCCAAAAGTGTGTTTAGTTAGCTTTTAACCCACAAAGTTTATGTCATTACAAGTTTATTGTGTTATTTAGTTTAAAATAACTATTTTAACATAAATAAGAGTTTATTACATATAAATGAAGAGTTTAAAGTGTAGAACATATATTTTACATTTTTAAAGTCTCTAAACTTGTTTATAGACTTTTCATTTGTTAAACTTACTAGTTAATGTTTTTAAAGGAAAAAGTAACTAGTTTAAAAACATATTTTAGTATGAGTGAACATTTTTAGCATAAACATATATATAAAGTTAAAGATTAGAGAAAAGTCTCCTTACAAAGCTTTTAGGATGAAATTTGAGCAAGATGAAAACTTGATTTCTTTGTGAATGATTCATAGCTCCAATCCTTGTGTTTAACTTAGTTTACCCATGAGAATGTAGTGATGTTATGATTTGTAGGTGTTTATATGTTAAAAGAGCTTTAATTTGTGGTTTGAAAGTGGTGGTTTATGGTGGTGATTTGTGGTGGTGTTCTTGAAAATCAAAGTGAGAGAGATGGGGAAAGGGTGTTTGGGCCGTGAGTTTGGAGGAGAGGGAGAGGGAGAGGGAGAGGGAGTGTGTTTGAGTGTGAGGAGATGTAGGTTAATTGAAGTGTAAGTGATCAAGTAAAAGGGTAAGGGTATGAAGGTATGGTGTGCATGTAGGTTCAAAGAGATGGTCGGGGGGGGGGGGGGGGGGTGGGGGGCTAGGGGTGGCCGGTTTTGGGGTGGTGTGAGGGGGGGGCCCTTTTTGATTTTTCAACAAGTTAGATTATGTGTAGATATTTAGGTCATTTAAGCAAATGTAGGCTTTGTACCGATTGCTTGTGTAGATATTTATGTGTAGATATTTAGGTCATTGATCACTAACGTTCGTGGGTGTCGGTCTCTACCGATTGCTTGTGTAATTCTCAATGATTACGAATACATCTCGTATTAAAATAGTGTGCATCTCATATGCAAACGTAGGCTTTGTACTAGACTTTATTTCGATGAAAACGAATTCATATTAATTAAATAGGGAATTAGCCTAATATGCACGTAAGATGATGTACGGAATTTACCAAAATTTTAGGGTTGATTAAAAAGTTATTATAATAAATTCATATACGAATCAGTAATAAAGAGAAACAATATTGTAACGTAAACAATCCACATATAATGCCTTCCAAATCTATTGGAGTTTCGGGATCTTCTTGAAGAGGATATTTCTCATCTAAAAATCCATTTAAAAGGTGTTAGTAAATAAAAATAATTGTGTACTCCGTATAATTTTAAGAATAGATATAAGATACCTTCCGATTGTTTTGTACTTTTGGGATCTTGAACTGTCATGAAAGTTGGACTGTTATTTAATTATAATGCCAATTATTTTATTAATTAATTAAAAACTTTAACAACCAATTAGGGGGGAGGAGTGTAATTATCGTAATTAAATCTAGATGGTTGGATTGCAAATGAATAAAACAATTGGTATTCTGCTTAAAGTAAATATAAAGAAAGATTGGATTTCCTATCGTTTAATAATTGTATTTCAAGCTAAAACAAAATTTTATTCGTAATAAACAACATGATTTTAAAATCAAATAAGCGTACCATTCAAGTCCTCAACTGATGTCGAACTTCAAATAATTAGGAATACACAATTTGTTACCATCAAAATATTCTTAAGTTGTGTCTTTAAGTAAATAGGAGTCAAGTTTAGCATAGCCTATAAAGAGACAAGTATAAGTACTATGGATAGTATATTATTATTATTATTTAAGTAATCTTAAATAATTAATGTTACGTGTAATAAAAATCTTCTCGAGTAACTTTTCTTTTAGAGTATTTATTAATTTATTAATTAATATTTTTATTTTATATTTGTAAAATATAATCAACTAACACATCTTTGTATACAACCAATTACAACGAAAATCAAGTAAAAATTATTATTTTTGAGCAACAACTAAAATATTCGGATTACTAGCTACGCTATTTTCAGTTGGCAACTTCCTTTCGCTCTGATCACTCTTCCTTCCATGGACTCATCTTCTTCATTTCCCCACCTCCCTCCAAACCCTAACCATAACCCTAGTATCTTCCCGCCCTACCACCACCACAACGCCGCCACCGCTACCAAACACCCTACACCACCACCCAATCTCCACACCACACTCTCAACACTAAAACACCTCATCCGCATCTCCAAATCCACCCTCACCTCCCTTTCCACTCTCCTCCCAACCACCGCAATCACTACCACCACCACTACCGCCATCTGTCCGTACAACTCCACCCACCGCATCCCTCCCACCTCCCTCTTCCAGCACCACCTCCGTTGCCCTTCCTCCCCTGCACCAATCGATCTCACACTCCTTAACTCCCTTCATTACCCTAAATCACTTCAATCTCCACAAATTAATCAAATACATAACTTAAAAGATACACACACGGACCTCTGTATATCACTAAATAATTGTCACACTTCACTCGAATCGAATTTCTTCTATCGCGATTTTCCGGCTGTCGTTTCGTTTCCGCATAACAATAAAGATAAGAATAGTCGTAATAATTGTAATGCTGATTGTATGCTTACATTGCCTGCTGTTTTATTAGCTGAATGTGATACTAATAATAATAGTAAGAGTAATGCTGATGATATGAGAGATACTATTGATTGTTTGTTAAGTAGTTCTGATTCTTATATTGCTGAATTACTTCCTTCTGAATACTGGAACGTTAGAAATGAAATCAATCAATGGAAGGATTATCCTTCTTTCTATTCCTATGGTGTTATTCGAGTAATTGTATGCTGTTATTTATCTCAAAATGAGGATTTAATGGAATGGATTTTGGTGAATTCTCCATTTTACGGAGTTGTGATTGATGTGTTTATGAGAGATCATGTTTTCTTATTGGTTAGGTTATGTTTGAAAGCTGTGGCTAGGGAAGCTATTGGCTATTTGGTGTCGGTTTCTAATGGAGAGATGACTGGCGGTAGTTATCGGTTTGAGTCTCCAGTTTTGGTTAGGGTCCTGACTTGGTTGGGTTCACAGCTTGCGATATTGTATGGTGAAGTAAATGGGAAGTTGTTTGCGATTAGTATTTTAAAGCAATCGTTACTGATTGCTTCATCGAACTGTTTGTTTGTTTTTGGAGAGAAAAAGGGTAGCGAATCTGCTGGTTTGAGTAAGGGCAAAGATGAAAGTAGAATGGGAACGGTTTTAGTTTTGCAGGTGGTAGTAGCTGTTTCTGCATTACATGAACGATCCATGTTTGAAACAAGGATTAAAGGCATACGTGGATCGCGGTTTGTTCCAGCTTATCAAAGGTATCCACCTTTACTTGAAACGTTTGTTCCAGTTTATATTCATTTAGTGAAGTCAATTGCAAGTTCAATAACTATTCGGTGCTGAATCTTTTATGTGGTACTATATTTATGACCATCTGAAGTTATTAAAGTTGTTTAAATGTGTTATGTGAGAAAACGTCTGATCAATGTTACGTCATTGCAGAGTGCAAGAGCATGAATGTATATCGAAAATGGCTGAAGAGGAGCGTAAAAAACGTCCAAATTATAGATCTATAATTGAACATGATGGAGTACTTTGGCATCGGGGAGGTAACCAGGTAGGTTCAGTTGCATATATTCATCACAATTGACCTACAGTTTGTTTGCTGTTATTAACAACCATTAGTTCTTCATCTTTCGGGTAGAATTTTGATTGATATGTTTTCTCCTTACTTTGGTCTCAATATTTTTTTTTTTTGGTTTTCTAGGATGCAAATAAAAATAAGTCACGAGAGGAATTGTTAGCTGAAGAAAGGGATTACAAAAGGCGGAGAATGTCATATCGTGGCAAGAAAATGAAAAGAAGCACCACACAGGTGAGCAAATAGGCTTGTTTATTTGTCATAATACTTTTTCCCCCCATAGTACTTAAATTAGACCCACTCTTATATTCTTTTGTGTAATATTTTATATATTAAAAGGTAATGAGGGATATAATTGATGAATACATGGAAGAAATAAAGCATGCAAACATGTCCGGTCAACCAACTTTAGATCCCACAAACCTTGCACCCAAACCTTCTTCCATGAGTAATGTGCATGTTGATAAACACATACATGATGAGTTTATAGACAAACATCAGAAAGAATCAGTTTCTGATGTCAATCTGAGATCTGCAAGATTTGAAGATGCCAACAAAGACAAAAGTAACAAACACAGTCGTGATCGGAAGCATCAAGAATATATCTCCAAGAATGATGATCGACATAGAAGT
Source organism: Gnaphalium uliginosum (assembly GCA_963930675.1). NCBI lineage: Eukaryota > Viridiplantae > Streptophyta > Magnoliopsida > Asterales > Asteraceae > Gnaphalium > Gnaphalium uliginosum. Next base: position 38,599,222 of record OZ005686.1, on the reverse strand, counting down.
ACTAGTCGCTCGCATGATCATGCCCAACGAGATGAGCATAAACACTCCAAAAAACGCGATTATTCAAGCCCTGATAGAGGTCATAACAGCTCATACGATAATCGCCAAAGAGGCAAGCACAAGGACACGAGATCATCCTCCATTGTATCCAATGAATTTGAGGACAGATATGATCCTTCTAAAGCGCAAGACGCTGATGATCCTGATCGCTAATTTGACATATAGCGTGTTTGACCAATTTTACTGGCCTTTAAACATCATCTTGTAAGAGGAGGTATGTTCTCGAACTTTTAATTTTCAGTCGTTTTCTCTCTTTGTTAATGAATAATGAGCATGTGGTAATTTAAAATTGTGACATTTTTCGCCAAACTTGCAGTAGGAAGTTATCCAGGCTTCAGCAGTTTATGCAAATCTGTATCCACACTTGTATCCTTTTGTTGTTCAGTTGCACATGTTATTTTATTTGTTTCCTTCTCTTACTAGAGCATCTGAATTCTTTTCTACTTCCTATTTATCTTACAAGGAATAGCTAGAGGTGGCAAAATAATTGGGTTGGGTGACATGTCATTATGGGTTTGGGTCAAAACGGATTCGGGTCGAACAATTAGAGGTGGCGAATGGGCAGGTCAGGTACGATTTTAGCGATTGTTGAAGTTGGTCTGGTTAATTTGACCCAAAACACTTTTGTTCCAAGTTCTAATGAATAATAAGTGTGAGAGATATGATTACAAATGATATATCCTTTAATAGTAATCTATAAAAAGTACAAATATATCTTACATAAAAAATGCACCTCGGGAGATAAACATATATGTTGGTTAGAAAAACTAATCACTTGTTATCTAATTGCACAATGACATTCTTACCGTTAACCAATTAATTTGAGATTCATTTTGCTTTTGTAATTTAATTTTTGAAGTAGGGACAATATGGTAAACATGATCAAATTTCCTTTCCATCAGCCCAAAATGGAAAAGTGGACAAATAAACTGGGTTGGAGGGAGTATCCGTTTTCTGTTATGAGTCATGTGTTACGCTTGATACATTCTTGATTTACACACTTGAAAAACGTATAGTTTGCATGTACATATATTATTCCTATTTTCACATATATCGCCCTTGCTTCCAAGATATATTATTCTTTTATTCTATCTTCAGATATTTTGCCCATGCTTCTTGTAGGGTTGAACTACCTTTCTTTTTCCTGCCCTTGCAGGTGAATATGAGTTTGCTGGTGCTGCTAGAAACTTATTATATGCAACAGTGAGATGAATGCCTTTGTAAACTTTAGAAAAAAATTTCTTCTTATTTTTGTAAATACTACTCGCTGGATTAATTTACAAGGGGCTCATTGTAACTTTACTGCTTATTGTTCCAAATTAACGTGTTCAGAATGAGAAGTGCTAACTTGTTGCTGGGCTTCAGTTTGATTGTCACTTGAGGTATTCAAACTATTAGTATGAATTTGGGAAAGTTTTCCAATTAAGGGTAGCAAAATGGATGGGTTGTGTAACATGTCAAATTGGTTATGGCACGGCTAGGTAAGGTTGGGTCAACTTTATAACAAAACTTTGTATTCTATCAATAATAATGTGATAAATTGATTTATTGGGTTCTATGCATTAAAAAGATGCTTAGAGTGATTGCAGACCCGTTTATCCCGTTTCTCCCATTTGGACCCATAGAAAAAAATGTAACGCGAATTGACCCATCAATAACTAAATTGGTTGAAATTTCTGAGGTGTTTAATATTGGTTTGAAACCGTTTAAACTGTAAACCAAATAATTTTATCTCTTTTTGGTTATGATAGTTTTGTTTAGGATTTATTGTTTCGAGACATATTAAACTTTACACCTTTTACTATTGTATGAGTTGAACTTTGAAAACTTATATGGTATGTATTGAACTTGTAAATATCGTCTATTGTATGTAAACTTTCTTTTTTGAGTAAAGCGAAATAGGAAAATTTCTTTTTTTGCGTTACTCAAAAAAGAAAATTACATAGAATAGACGACATTTACAAGTTCAATACATACAATTAAACAAATGAAAATACTTTTTATACAAATAAAATGTGTAAAGTTTAATAGAAAACGAAATAATAAAAGCTTTTGGTTAAATAAAATCGAACTTAATCAAATTCTTTCAATATTTCATATAATCTCTGTAATTAAAGGATTATTATGATTAAGAAGGATAGAATAGTAATGAAACACTATTTAAATGAAGTTTCTAGTAAAAGGTCAATGTTTTACATAATTTTATAATGTACACGTATGGATAAGTATAGCGATATTTTTTTAAAAGATAAGATATATACACCCCAGGGTCTGTTTTTGCTAAATGTTGAAACCTCCGGGTGTATTACACCACTATTCATAAACTTTTGTCTCTCGGCCACTGTCGGAAACCATATATACCAAAAAGAAACAAAATTTCTATTTCTATTCCTTTTTAGTTTTAGTATCTTCTAAATCTAATCATTTTCTTTTTCGACGACCGGAAATCAAACAGAAACCACAACAATCCTGGCCAATTCGTCGGAAACCAATCACCCGCAATGGAATCTTCAACCGAAAACAAACTCGAAACAATCACAAAAACAAGATATGATACTATCAAATATCACAGAAAACGATCACGTTCATCAACAGGAGCAAATAGAGTAAAGATGTTGTTAGGGTTAGGGTTTTGGATGCAAGGATTTCGATGTTTTCCGTGGATGGCGGTTATATTCTTCTTAAAAGACGGTTTACGTGTCGATCCATCAACGTTGCAAATTTTGCAGAATTCTGCTAACTTACCAATGGTTCTAAAACCATTTTATGGGCTCGTATCTGATTCGTACTATGTGTTTGGACAACATCGAATTCCGTATATCGCGTTTGGAGGTACGATTCACGTCTTGTTATCAAACATTCATTGTTATTGTGGTTGCGTGTGTTTTTGATTATGCATTTAGCATGTACCATGCGTTGTATGATTATATTTTGTAAGCCTAATTTTAAACCATTTCGCCAATTTATAAACAAAAGGCGGTTACGTTTCAAGATTTTGTAAATAAATCATTTGAAAATGATGGAATTAGGTTTGACTTGAAAGAAAACGTTGAAGATGGCTTGTCTTTTAATATATGAATTTGTTTAGTTTTAATGAATTTTGTTGTTCTAGCGCATAAAATATGATTTTTAATTGCTAGTATACCAGGAAGTTTGCATGATCTATGTTTTAGAATTTCATAAGAAGCAGAGTGTGACCAATTGTGAACTTTACCTTGGTGGCAAAGTGACTGATATTTGTACTTTAAGTAACTAATTGATAAATCTTTATGTTGAAGCAATAGAAAAAATGTAACTGTTCATGTCTACTTTTCCTTGTATATATGTTTATATTGCACGGCTTTCGTTCCTATATAGAATATTCACTTGTCCTCTTAACTTGGATATGTAAATTTTATTCCAACTTGTGAGAAATCTAAGGTGGCAATTTCAACCTATTTACTGCTAATCAGATTTGATATTGTTTTCGTAGTTATAATTAAGGTATTAATCACCTATAATCCTTTGTTTTTCAATATGGACAAAGAAGTGTTTTGGGGTCCACCACTCCACCCAACCCTGCATGGCCCGTTCTAAATTATGACCCATTGTCCAACTTATTTATCTTGTCACCTCTACTCGTGTGGTCTAAAGATTAGAACAACCTTATGTTTGCCTGTTTGGTCAGATCTTGATGAATGTTATTGTGATTATGTTTGCAGCTTTGCTACAAGCTATATCATGGTTTGCCATAGCATCTTCACCCTCTTCAACCATTTCATTTTTCACAATTACTGTTTATCTCCTTCTCGGAAACCTTGGTGCTTCAGTAGTCGAGGTTGCAAATGATGCTGTAGTTGCAGAATGTGGAAAACAACCCACTAACAATTCGGATCTCCCATCATTTGCGTGGGTGGCTGCATCAATTGGTGGTGTTATGGGTAACCTTCTAGGTGGTATTTCTGTTGATCAGTTTTCTGCACGATCGATGTTCTTGTTGTTTGGAACCCTGATGACTCTTCAGTTCTTTATAACAATTTCGGTAAGTGAGAGATCACTGAACTTACCAAAAAGCCAGTCTAACCATGGTATAAGACGCCAGCTTTCAGAGCTTGTAATGGTACTAAAAAGGACCGAGATTTATCACCCAATTATGTGGTTTGCAGCATCGTACGCCATAATTCCAGCCTTAACCGGCACCATGTTCTTTTATCAAACACAACACCTAAAGATCGAGTCATCAGTTCTTGGGATTTCAAAGGTGTTTGGTCAGGTAGCTATGCTGTTATGGGGTGTTGTATATAACCGACACTTGAAATCCATCCCACCACAAAAACTGATTTCAGCAATTCAAGGAACATTGGCTGTTCTAATGTTATCAGATGCATTATTTGTGAACGGTTTTTATCGTACGATGGGGATACAAGATTCACTATACGTTGTAGTTATTTCTGGAGTTATGGAGGTTTTATATTTCTTCAAGATTCTACCTTTTAGTGTTCTAATGGCAAAACTATGCCCACCTGGTTGTGAAGGATCTTTAATGGCGTTTGTCATGTCTTCTATTGCGTTGGCGTTTATTGTAAGTGGATATCTTGGGGTTGCACTTGCATCTTATGTTGAGGTCACTGAAAACGATTTTTCAGGTTTTCAGAAAGGGCTTCTAATACAGGCGGCATGCACTGTTGTGCCTCTGTTTTGGTCTTCATTTATCCCGGAGACCCCACAACTCGAAACCAAAAAGAAAGAAATGTAAAGAGGCAGGCTTGGTGCAAAAACAACTGAAGAAGGGTAATTCATTGATCATGGCCCATTGTCCTGTGCATACGACACATACAGAGATGGTGTATTTATCATTAATGTGTAAGCATCACATGGATTTCAGAAGCTAATTTGAGGGTGCTATTTATATATGTCGTGGTGTTTATGTGTATGCTTAGAACAAAAGATGCACAAATGGCATATGATGTCTGGGAACCGGTCAGTATCAAGATCGGCATTACTAGGGACTAGTTAGAGTCATCCAGCCTAAAGACGTTATACATACCTATTTACCGCTTATGTGTTTTAGGATTATTATTTTTTAATTGATCTGTCTTGTAATTAAATGATTTCAGTATAATTATTTCATCCAATCGTTTATCATATCACCTTTCAGAATTTAAGCTAGAAGGGTGAATGATACAAGAGTTCAACACATAAGTGCAGAAAGTGGAACCAAAATGACTTTTTCATTGTAACTGGTTGCAGATACTTAATAGAACATAAAATTCTATTAAACCAAAGTTAAAACAGACAATAAGAACAACCAAAACCATCAATGCTTAACTCCAAGCATAATTTTAACCATGTCAAAGCGAACATAACAAGAACAAAGCCCGAGTCAGCTAGACACTGTACAGGGCAACAAACACAACAAAGCCTACCTAGACACAAGGATTGCCGTTATAAACTTCAAACACGAGCATCCCACAATGAGTCAGCACAAACATTAGAATCGGATGTCAAGAGACGTTGGACATCTTTAGGAGGGTTCAGCCCTAGTTTCACGGCCCTATTCCAACGATCCATTCTCTTCATCCCAACACACGGCCCATACGCCATGTTCATGTCAAATTGCCTCAACACTTCTTCATTTGCATCACGATTCTCTGTCAATACAAGAAAATCAATAAAATATACTTGCCATCAATTTAAAACCAACATTTCAAAATTTTCGAATCAAAAACAAAACTATCCTCAACTTCAAATCCATTTTAATCTCTAAATACTTCTACAGCAAAACCTAAAACGGCTCTACTCTATAGAAATTATTACAATAAATTCAAAAGTAACTTCATCTATTGCAAATCATACTGGTTATTTTCCAACTTTTAGGTGCTGTAAGCTCTAAATTTTAGTAAAAATAAAATTTATCAACTAAGCTGAAGTTTTCTTTAAGTGTTAGAAACCAATGGATACGTCAAATTCTATCACTGAGAGTATTCAATTTATAGTCATAATATGTGCCCTAATTTCAAATTCCTGAAACCCTAACCCTAACCCTAACTATACATACGTACTCCTTTATATAATTAAGTTTTTTGATTCCATACGTTTAATCTACTTACCTTGGAGATCAGGAGAACCATGGGCGATCAGAGCAGGAGGTTGTGCGGTATTCGATCCAAAACTCGCAGAAGCTTTGGATTTTGGCTTCGATTTGGTTGCTGAAGGTTTACTGATTCCTGCATTCTTCTTCCGTTGTTTGTAAAATCCTTTCATGTCTGCTGATGAAGCCATTTTGAATTGTTAATTTTTGGAATATGAAACCCTAATTTTATGCTTTTATTACTTTTTGAATTTTGAATATACGAAAAGAGGGAGTGTTGGTTTATGTATACATGACAAGAATCTCAAGTACTTACATTACTGTCCCCTGTATTTATAGAAAACTTACGTACTGTACACATAATTTGGGTTATAGCGTAACCTTTGTTACTAACTACGCATAATATAATGTTACGGACTAGCATCCTAAAAATGTTAACGTTATATAAAATTTTCCATTTTATCGGATATATTGGGTTAACTATATAAAGGGCCGCAAGCCTTTAACTTATATAAAAAAAAGTTAAAATTTTCTATCAAGTAAATGACAACTTTTTAAAACATAAGATTGCACAAGGAATGAGTATGACACCATGTGTTTGGCTAAAGGGTGTAGTTTTGAAAATTAAAAATCATACCTATGTATATTGTTATTTAATTATTTAATGATAGTGTTATTGAGAAATTAATACATGTAAGGGTATGTTAGTAAATTTAAATGATTTGTCAAAAACTAATGCTAATGTTATCGATAAAATAATAATTTATTTTGTAAAAAAAAAAATACTTCAATCGAATTGAAAAATATTGCATTCATTTCACCTAATTGTGCATTAATTATAAATTAATGAGAAGTATTAGGATGAGTATCGCAATTATTATGTGAATTGGATAAAATGAGTTACATATCTTGAAAAATTATTTAATTTCAAATGATTAGAGAAAATGAAAGTTACGAAGTTACAATTAATTCACATAAATGTGTTATAAAATATCATTACAAGTATGGGCAAAATAGTAAATTCAATTAGGACACTTCTAAGGAACTAAGACTCATGGATTAAATGGTTTATATAATAGTAAGAAAGATGAGATAAGATGAACACTCTTTTATATGAAACAAATAATCAACTTCATGAGTAAAATTATATTTATCTGTATAGGAAAAAGAAAAAAGTAAATTCCTTGGCTGGTGAATTGAATCCGTGAAATATGTGGCTCTGGTGTACAACATGATCATGGCAGCTCAAGAGTTAAAGTCCAAAGGCCACCCTCTGCACATAATCAGGGCGCCTCTTGCTTGGCATCCGAAGCAGACCCGTAATTTGGAGTTCCATAACTGCCCTGCAAAATCGTGCTCTGTACAAGATGAGGTTAAGGATTCCAAACGCATCCACAAGCATACGATGTAACTAGAGGTGGCAGTACAAAACAAAACCATACCAGAACCAAATTTTTGAAAATACCGAGACCTAAAGACTTTCTGTTACCATTGGGGTCCCAAACCAGCCTCAAACTTTGATGAAGCTATTCAAACTTAACTTCTCACACAACTGACATATCTTTGCATTAAAGTAAAAGGAAAAAAATGTGTTTGGACTAGACCGAGAACCTCTTTTTTTTTGGCGATAAATGGAACCGAGTATTACCAGTACATCTTCAGTATGGTTCTGGTTCTGGTTCCGATTTACAGTTTTGTCCCGAGTTTTGCACACACATATATTTGACTATGCAAAAACAAATAGACGGAATAATGAAACGGAAAGAATAACTTCCTATACGGTGCAAGCAGAAAAATTATGCTATAATGAGGATACTGAGCAGAGGCTTCTGTTATACTCTTGGGTTCAACAATAGTCTTTCTTTTCTTAGGAGATGGTGAAGCCTTCATCCTGCGCCCCTCTTTAACGGTTCGTTGAGAAATGTTCGCTTTGAAAGATTGATACCAATCATGGAGATTGATAAGATCACCATGTTCCTGAGCTAGGGTATACCTGTGAGTATAGAGTGCAAGAATAGCAAGTCAGATGTAAAAATAAAAAATAAAAACAATTTTTTGAAGTAATATGATTTTAGATCCACTCCCGCTTCAAACTTAAAAGCAACCTAAAAAACCATGATTTGTGGTGTTGCATGATGGATGGGTAATTTTTTGGTATAGGTCGTGTCAGAATGGGTTGACCCGACCCACTTCGTCTCCAATAAATTAAATTCTTTACAATTTAGGCAAGGGCAACTGTCGACCCATTTTGTTATTCAACCACATTGATTCAGTGGAGATGAAGCATAACCCGTATCGACCCATATACATAAATAAATGGGTCTACAATCAGTAACTGAAAAACCATCTTACATTAATGTAGTATCATGCATTGATGGTATTGGAGCATTGCTACTTTTGCTGCAACAACTACACTTCAGGAAACTGTGGCACTCCAGTAGATCAAGTTGAATCCTTCTTCTAGGATCTCCTAATATTGCCTAAAAACAAATTTTGATCAAAAGAAAGGTTAGCAAATTGAGATTTAATAGAGACTAGAAATATTTGTATCAGATTGAAATAGTACAATTCACATATTTGTTGGTTGTGCAGTCTTCCAGGCATCAAATATACTAGTGGATGAGTGTATGCGTATCATATCCTATTTACTGGAGGTGCAATATTCACCCTTTTATTTATGAATGATTAATATGGATCGTGTTTTAGTCCCATGCACAAACATATAACTCAAGTGAGTTTAGTAGAGTTTCTAATTACTTACAGCCTGCAGTTTGTCGACATTCTTAAAGCAGACAATTTCATGGAAAGGAATGCACTCAATGGGCTGCAAATGGTCCCTGATTCATACACAAACAGCCAATTGGATGACATTAAGAACAACCTATTATTTAACACTGAAGTCTTTGTTGGAAAAGCAGATTTTTCATTTCAAGGACCAATCTTTTGAGGAATCGCAAGGATATAAGCCTCCCGGTACTCAGTGAGGGGGAAAAATAGCAATTATGAGCTATGAAATCAAATGTAGAATGCAATTACCTTGCCATGGTACTAATCAGTTGTGAACTTTTCTCATTTAATGCTTTGGTACGTCTATCTATATTTCCAACATTGCGAATTATTTGTCTCCTGTCATATGACACAAGTTAATTTCATTTCAAAAATGTTACTTAGTACAGTTCCATGGAAGCATTACCTTGATCTGCTTGGCGATTCTTTCAAATTATTATCCTCGAATTTCTCCTGCAACTGAAGCTCCTTTACTTTCTCATGGATCTACAATAAATAAGAAAGTCAGCTGGTCAACAGGAGGACAAATCAACACACTCACAAAAAACAACTGTAAACTAGTCATACCTCATTGAAACCGTTTGTTAGTTTACTCCACTTCTCAAGCAACCGAATCGAAGCAGCTGGCGGCAAGTCCCTGAGTCATAACATGACATAACATGACAGTATTAAAATGAATTTCATAAATGTAACACATTGTACATACTTATAGAGTTATAGATTATACACAATCTGTAGAAAGTGACACTGCTATCAACACTAAATCACTGGAAAAGAATACTATGGTAGTGTAGAGACATGCTTGATGTGACACTCCATAAACTAAAAAAAGTTAAATAAAAATTATCAATTGCAAAACCATAATTCAGATAAACCACTGAACTAACTAAAGGGTAATTTGGAGGGTACCCCTGGCCCCCGTACCATATTTCAATGGTATGCATCCGCCCCACCCACAAGGAGCATCAACGCCGGGCAAATTACATGTCCACAAATTACCCACATATACTGAGGCACGGATTCGAACCCCTGACCTATCGGTCACACATGTGGGGTCTGGGCGTTTGCGGTGGCGGTACCACCGAACTAACTATTATCACTAATATTAAACCAAGCTGCATGATTAGCAAAAGAATCAAAGTCAAACAACAAATCATGCAAAAATGTTTCTACTTACCTTACCTGGCGGATTGTGTGTCCAATTAAACCACCCTTATGCACTTTAACTGATTGCCCATCCATACTGTAATTCCATGAAGGCCTTTGGGAATCAGGTTTTGGCTCCATGTAATCTGAATGCCTCAAGTTGTAAAGCTTTGGATCTAACGCCTCATGGTACAAATCTAATAGGGTTGTTTTCTGATTCTTTCCTGCTTCATGCAAGCACTGCAACATATTACATTTACAAGGTTCATAATTAAAGATATACTGTATAATCAAAGAACGGGATAAGAAGTACTTATCATTTTAAATCTGCAAAACACCATGGAAATTCCACCAGATTAGAGTGAACTTTAACAATAATATGTATCGATAATCACATGTGACAGTAATCTAAAAGAAGTGAAGGTGAAGAAAAACTTGGGTCTCACCGAAACCACACAACTCCACAAATTCAGCATTTCCTTCATTTTTGAGGGTCCATCTAACCAAACTTCACTCTCTGGTTCAGAAAGTCTCCTTGCAAGACGATTGAAAGTATAACTTAGCACACATCCCATTCTATAGGTTTTTCACAGCATCATTTTCACAAATATACTTGCTACAGTATTGAATAACGTAAGTACCTCACATAAGATGAAAGATGAAGAGCTTGCTTGGGCCATGCCTCTGCCAAAGAAGTAGGTTCATAGCTCTGTGTAACCTGCAGATGTAATTAGACACAGGAAAAAAAGGAGTGTCTTGATTAAACTGTCTGCTTAACAGGAATGAGAAGGAGGGAAGGGGAAGAAAACTAGTTTAAGAAGCTAAAAATACAAACATAATAAACTCATCAGTTAACATAAATGGTGGCAAAAGAACTTCAGACTAACCTCTTCGTCAACTAAGCCTTTCACTGTGAAACTTAAAGGCTCCATAAGATAATGTTGGACCATTGCTATCTGTTGAAATGTTGTTAGCAATCAGCTTGGTATAGTAAATACTTCCTCCAATATTTATATGCTAGTAAGCAGAAAAGGATAATAGCAACCGTGTTTTTAAGAGGTGGAGAAGGGGCGGGTCATAAGGTCGGTTAACAGGTCAAAGCAGGTAACTTTTTGGTACGGGTCAAATTGACCTTAAGCACTTTTGGTCCAACTTCTTTATTATAATAAAAAATGGTGTTACCAAATATACTAAAACTAAAAATATTGTAATACTAATCTGTGTTTTTAATTTTTAAGCTAAATTTTATATACCTATTTGACTCAATAAAAAAATAATGATAAGCCATATGGACCCCTTCATAAGTAAATGGGTCGATATTACAACTCTAACTACTTATAGTTGAACCACTAACCTTTATAGCTCTAATTAAAGAAGTCAAGGTTCCATCTTGTCTCAAGAAGCAATTTCTTATGAAAGCTGCAACCTTGTGACCGAGTAAAAATCCAGAGCAATGTTTCACAAGGACTGCTCTAATGACTGCATCCAATCTATCAGCAGGAGACCCCAAAAGGAACTTGGAAGGAGACAAGTGTTGAACTGCCTTAGACGATAGTATACTTTTAGGTGCATCAAGTGTCGTTGCAACTCCCAGAATCAAGATGACCGGTATCTTAATCACCCATTCACTAATTAAAACACATATATAGTAAAGTACCCTTGTGATGGTTAAATGTATATTATGCATTTACAATTGCAAAATTAGAAACTATACCTCAACATGAGTATGAAATCAGAAAGTACAGGTCCACTGCACCTATCCATATCTTCAATAATAACAACCACAGGGCTCTTATAACTATCATGCTCCATATACCAAGATGCTAAGATAGATATGTCTGCTGCCTGTATATGTACAAAGTTAAAAGAAACATAGTCAAGAAGGGACATAAAAGAACATGTAAACTGGATTCCGCAAAAGAGATGTCTTTATTTATATGTGATGTCACAAATCTTACATCAATACTATCATTCAAAATCTGCCTTGATAGACTTCTCAAACAACCACCTATTCCACTCTTGGATGAAAAATCTACTGATGAGAGGTTAGCCACATGGCAACCATGGGAGTGCAAATGTATACCTAGATCCGCAAATGTCTGAAGATCATCAACAAATTCCAAATTATCTGCAAATCAGCAGGTAGTCATATAGGTCAGTATAAATGTAACTCTTCCTTACTGGTTTAAATAATTGCAGTTACTTACCTATCGAGAATTCCTAACAAAACTGAAAACTTAAATAAATTGATATTAGAAGGAACTTACTCATTACCACTAGGGCAGTGAAAATTTGTTTAGCTGAAACATCAGTTACAATGGGGTACGAACAGGCAGCCTTATTGATATCGGGCTTGCCACTTGAACAGATTGCACCGAATGATTTGTGCACCCAGCTATCTATCTCATTGAATACATCTGCATTGATGTTATGCAAAACATCCTACATTTCAAAATCATGTACCAATCAATTACAACCATACAATTGCATATCTAAAGTGCCAATAGAGAAAGTGAAGTTGACCTTAATGGTCAATTCAATTTTCGTCCATGCTTCGTGGAAATTTTTCATTCTGGAGTTCTCGTGCAACTGATTGTCGGAAACTTCGGTTTCATCGCTATTAACCAACGACGCCGACAAATTAACTTTAACTTTTCTGGTAGCCCTTGCACCTGATTTTTTAGCACGTTGTTGACACGTAGATGCTTTGTGCATCACATAAAATGGCTGTAGAATTAGAGAAATAAATAAATTAATATTAATATGAACCATCTTAAAACCTAATTTGTGAATTCTCGTGCTTCTTTTAGGGTTTCACCAACAAAACCCCTGAATCAGCTTACTAGACATAGGGCTTTGAATGTAAAATAATAATTTTTAATAAACTCAATTCATTGTGTGTGCGTATATGTATATTTGTTCCACAATTGTGATTTATACGTAAAATAAACACAAGGTAGTGAAATTAAGATGAATGAATAAAAACATTAGTAATAATTAATAATGATATAATGTTAATAAGAACCTTGATATCGTTATCTGAAATATGAGGAGGAGACACGTCATCAGCTGCGGACAGTGCCATTGATCTTGCTGCTTACTTGCTAGGGTTCTTCCGGTCTATCTCTGTCTTTTTGGCGGGAAAATATTATATGTGAGGTGGGGCCAGTGTAGTTTTATGTTATTTTTATTTTATGTTTTGAGTTTTAAGCAATCCAATCAAAAATTTGTTAGTTGCAGCGCTAAAAATTATGGTTAAGAAATTAGTTTCTTGAAATAAATCATCATCCATTATCATTATAAACAATAGCCAACTACCGTGAAACTGTCAAGTAAATAAAAGTTATTATAATTATATTATAAACTAGGTGGAAGACTCGTGCAATGCACGATAATTTATTAGAATTATTTTAGATATTACGTGATTAAATGATAATTCTAGTACATATTTTTTAAAAATAATTTATAAAATAATATTAATTAAATTATTTATAGGACTTTGTTTTCGTATGTGACTCGTCTTTCCATATTATTATAATATACGTAGGAATATAAAAGAAAACTCCAGAATTTGCCACGTAAGCATGAATGCCACGTGTCAATTTCTTAACTTCAGTTAACAAATTATTTAATTAATATTATTTTATTATTTTATTATTTTATAATAATTAATAATTAATAAATATAAATGCTACGTATATTATAATAATATGGAAAGACGAGTCACATACGAAAACAAAGTCCTATAAATAATTTAATTAATATTATTTTATAAATTATTTTTAAAAAATATGTACTAGAATTATCATTTAATCACGTAATATCTAAAATAATTCTAATAAATTATCGTGCATTGCACGAGTCTTCCACCTAGTTTATAATATAATTATAATAACTTTTATTTACTTGACAGTTTCACGGTAGTTGCCTATTGTTTATAATGATAATGGATGATGATTTATTTCAAGAAACTAATTTCTTAACCATAATTTTTAGCGCTGCAACTAACAAATTTTTGATTGGATTGCTTAAAACTCAAAACATAAAATAAAAATAACATAAAACTACACTGGCCCCACCTCACATATAATATTTTCCCGCCAAAAAGTATAATATAGACCGGAAGAACCCTAGCAAGTAAGCAGCAAGATCAATGGCACTGTCCGCAGCTGATGACGTGTCTCCTCCTCATATTTCAGATAACGATATCAAGGTTCTTATTAACATTATATCATTATTAATTATTACTAATGTTTTTATTCATTCATCTTAATTTCACTACCTTGTGTTTATTTTACGTATAAATCACAATTGTGGAACAAATATACATATACGCACACACAATGAATTGAGTTTATTAAAAATTATTATTTTACATTCAAAGCCCTATGTCTAGTAAGCTGATTCAGGGGTTTTGTTGGTGAAACCCTAAAAGAGGCACGAGAATTCACAAATTAGGTTTTAACAAAGAACTGATGGTTCATTTCATTTCAATATTAATATTAATTTATTTAGGAGGGTTCAGCACAAACATTGGAATCGGATGTCAAGAGACGTTGGACATCTTTAGGAGGGTTCAGCCCTAGTTTCACGGCCCTATTCCAACAATCCATTCTCTTCATCCCAACACACGGCCCATACGCCATGTTCATGTCAAATTGACTCAACACTTCTTCATTTGCATCACAATTCTCTGTCAATACAAGAAAATCAATAAAATATACTTGCCATCAATTTAAAACCAACATTTCAAAATTTTCGAATCAAAAACAAAACTATCCTCAACTTCAAATCCATTTTAATCTCTAAATACTTCTACAGCAAAACCTAAAACGGCTCTACTCTATAGAAATTATTACAATAAATTCAAAAGTAACTTCATCTATTGCAAATCATACTGGTTATTTTCCAACTTTTAGGTGCTGTAAGCTCTAAATTTTAGTAAAAATAAAATTTATCAACTAAGCTGAAGTTTTCTTTAAGTGTTAGAAACCAATGGATACGTCAAATTCTATCACTGAGAGTATTCAATTTATAGTCATAATATGTGCCCTAATTTCAAATTCCTGAAACCCTAACCCTAACCCTAACTATACATACGTACTCCTTTATATAATTAAGTTTTTTGATTCCATACGTTTAATCTACTTACCTTGGAGATCAGGAGAACCATGGGCGATCAGAGCAGGAGGTTGTGCGGTATTCGATCCAAAACTCGCAGAAGCCTTGGATTTTGGCTTCGATTTGGTTGCTGAAGGTTTACTGATTCCTGCATTCTTCTTCCGTTGTTTGTAAAATCCTTTCATGTCTGCTGATGAAGCCATTTTGAATTGTTAATTTTTGGAATATGAAACCCTAATTTTATGCTTTTACTACTTTTTGAATTTTGAATATACGAAAAGAGGGAGTGTTGGTTTATGTATACATGACAAGAATCTCAAGTATTTACATTACTGTCCCCCTGTATTTATAGAAAACTTGCGTACTGTACACATAATTTGGGTTATAGCGTAACCTTTCAATTAAATATCTATTTAAAGTTAGGTAGTGTAGGTTAATATATTTTAGTTATTGTTACAGAATTATATATTCTTGAAAATTCATATACATTTATTTTATATAAATTTCTAAACAACTTATTAATACATGTGTTGTTTTAACATTTTAAATACTTCATTCGGTGTAAAAGAGAATAATAAACATAATATCGGTAGGTTTTTTTTAAGATTATAAGTGTCGTTATTATTTTATCAATTTTTTACAAATTAAAGATGTATTATTATTATTAAATGCAATATTGATAATATGAAATCAAATCTTACCTTAAATATTATATCATTTTTTATTTATGTTATAAACTTTACGTAAAGAGAATATTACTTGACAATGAAAAACAAACATATTAAAATATGAAATATAAGTTGAAGAAAATTTTGCTATTTAATTGAATCATTTTTTAATTTGTTAAAAGAAATACTACATGTTACTATTAATGTAAGTTATGATTCACAATTTATTATATATTGTAACTCTTAAAGATTTTATTTCATATTAAAGTCTATTTTTTTTAGAAAATTACCGCTGCAACGCGCGGTTAAAAAATGCTTGTAACTAACATTAACCATCTAAATTAGTTTTTTTAACCATTATAAAAAAGTCACCTAATCACCTATTAAAGTTAATTATAGTTTTTTAACATTTTATTTATAAAACTTAAAAGGAGTTACCATATGTTGCATAATTATACACTTCTTCGTCTATGTCCGTAACATTTTATCTTGGTCAATGATGCTAAATCAAATTGTAAGACTGATCTAACAACATTCTGATGTGGTTGACTCTAGTTTTCTTTTTTCAGACAGTTTCAACTTAATTTCCTTATGACCCGAAGTAAGAATGGTTCAACCAATTGGTTACAAAGTGAAATGTTAGTCATTTTAAGGACTAAGGTAGGTTTAGTATTAGAAAACTTTACTGATGAATTTTTTAAATCCATGATAATTTCTTGAAGTTGATTGGTTACGATCAAAGAACAAATGCAGGTGATGAAAACAAATATCAACGAGTAATCGCCAAAATATTATAACTAGCATTTCATTACATATAAATCATTGGTTTTTATTAAATTACATAATGTATAGTTCTAGCAAATAGCTAACTCGATTCAATCCATACATAAGAAATGTTCAATGTAGTGTGCTAGTCGATATATAAGTCAATAGAGCCAGCACAACTGTTATCGGCATCTGCAATGATCCATTTAACTTCGTGGCATAGTTCCGGTGAGATCCTAGTCCTATTAAGCCAGATTTTGGAGTACTTGTTGCCACAGGGGAAGCTGTCACAATCACAAAACAACATATCATCAAGTTAACATTATAAAGCTGTATTTCCTTTTAAGTTAAAAATATAAGTTTTTCTTCAAGTTTCTAGGAGTTACTTACAAGCAACGGTAGAATTGGTAGTCGACCCTAGAGAAACTTGTGGCGTAGGTGAAATGGCTGGTAAGGGTGCGCCTTCAAGAAGACCAAAAACTGTTAGCATGTCCAAAGGCGAAAATAAAATCAACAAATAATCAATGTTGGATTGAGTATACGATTCAAACCTGTACAAGAGGCAACATCAAAATGGACACTACACATAAGCGGAAGTTGCATAGCAAGAGTTGTGTTGATAGGGAAGCTAGAGCTGAAAACCGAGTTATTGAGCAAGAGGCAAAGGCAACGGGGCTGCTGCTGATTGACGTGTTCCAAGCTGTCACAACATGATTGTGTCGGCATTGAGGACACACCTTGAACGAAAGGTGCACACGTGGCTAGTGGAAGAATACGTGGGCCACATTCTGCGATAGTGGGAGTTAGTGGTAAATTGGGTTGGGTAACGGCAGGGGATGGAATGTGTGTGATCATCATCAGAAGAAGCAAGGCAGCCATTGGGGTTGTGGCAGTGGGAGTAGGGAAGGAGTAAGACATGGTGGATTTATCGTCCTAATAGTTTAGGTTTGGAGTAACTATATAGATGTATAAGTCATTGGTTAAGTGTGATCTGCAACATGGGTTCTGTGTGAGTTTTCAGGGCAAACCACCACCAGACCCAATGTGCATTTGACTATAGAAATGCATAATACATGCATTGGTGTAGTTGGGTCTCAAGTGCTCTTTTTGGTTCTAAATTCTCATACAATTAAAAGCTTTTCATTTTGATCCTTAAGTTGAAATAAGAGGCAGATGATCATGATCATCAGCACTAACCATCTTTCACATATACAATAAAAATATAAGAAAAATCACAACAGTTGACTTTAATAATTTTTCAGCATCATAGAGTAGAATTCCATAGTAATTAACCAAAAAAATAGAAAATTCTAGATAGCAAATGCAATATATGGCAATCATAGATTTCATTAACTTGTTTAGCGATACAACTACTTATCAGTTAGCATCTGTAAGTTTTTGAAAACATACATTAAACACTACCAGTGAGATATAAAGTGCAAACTTGACTTGCAAAGCAGACACATGTGTGTGCTTGTGGTGGAGTTCATTGTTTACTTCCGCACATTGAAAATACTTTCTTTAAAGGTATCATTTACCCCCATCAAGCAACCTCTATCGGATCAAAGATTTCCTTCCTCCATTCTCTTTAAAGGCAATATGCTTTCAACATAATTTGTGACATGATTAAACCGAACTGTCCTAGAGCGTAGAAATTGATGATCAATTATGAAATATAAAGATTTAAAACGTCTGGCCTTCATGTCACATATAGGTACATTGATCACATCACTAGACAACTTCCGTACAGAGAATGCAATTTCGTCCATATTAACAGAATCTAACGGGAAAGGCTCATCTAATTCAATCCAAGACTTCGGGAATGCAATGGTTTCTCCAATCCAAACACGATTTTCATAGTCCTGTAATATCCAGATACGCATATCATTACTTTCCACAACACAATCACGACAAACAACTCCCAATAAACCGTTGATTTTCATGAGTTCAGGATGATTAAACTTGTACGTATTTTTGCCATTTTTAGTGTAACTAGTACCAAAATTATAAGGAATAGCATCACCAGGAAGGTTAATAATCGAAAACTTCTCTGTTCTCAAATCAAACGCCAAAATTTCATATGGATCTTGAAGCATCACATGTATCACGCTATTGACACAAATACTACGTTTTTTTCCCACAACGCCAATGATCCCCACTAATATCAAAAGGAAGATTCACATCGACCTCCATGTATAACTCAACAAAGAGAATATCATAAACTCAATGGTAGTCGGTTTAAAAGGCATTATCGATTGAACATCAAGCATCCTAATGTTTAAAATCTTATGTTCATTTCTTGACTCATCGAACACAAACAGGTAACAAATATGCACCTTACTCTTCAGGTCCGGACAAGGGAGTTTACAGATCTCACGTGTGCTAGGGTTAACAACGAAAGCGAAATTGTTGATAACAAATCCATTACCATAAAGGGACAAATAAACAAAATGAAGACCATGTCCACCGATGACCAAAATTGGCTAGCAAAAGAGATGTGATAAAGTTGACCAAATTGGCTCTTGCACCTTCGCAACCGGTTACTACCACCTCGCAATCTGGCTACGCTGTCCGGGAATCCGGACCTCGCAACTAGTTCCATGTTCGCAAACTTAATTGCTTATTCTTTTATGTTTTCTTTTATGAGTTTTTGGAAAAGGGAAAGGTGATTTCCCCTGCTTTCTGCCCCATGTATATTAGTTTTTCATCCTAGCCTCTTTATTTTGCACTAAATTCCCCAACTAAACTAGATGGTGTTTGCGTTTTCTCAAAGTGCATAACCGAAAAAAAAAACATCCACACATTTGACTATCAACACAGTTTCACGAAATATAATATCAATATCATATTCATACCAGAGCTTATGATGTCAACTAAAAAAAATAAATTCATAACAAGCAAGGCATCTAAGACTATATACACTCATCACATAAGTTGTATATTTCTAACGGGATTCGCTAAGCCTACACAAACAACTCTCGTCACACAATATTACTATAATACAAATAATACGGGTACAATCATGTGAAAGATGTGACTACTGATGATGTTGTAACCAAACCAGAAAGGAGTCCAACTATGGCTGCACTGTTGTAAGTACTTGGTTCAGTTTGCATCGAGTTGTTACGTGAATCTACATAAGACTCGTTTAAGAAAGGTCCACCAACGAGTGCTCCAGTTGCAATGTTAGGATTAGGTTGATCCGAATCGAGCCATTGCCAACCATCAGAGCATTTTGTGGTTGCATCAGTGGGTATTGAAGCTCCTCTATGGTGCACATATTGTGAGTACTTGTCACCGTACCCAACAAGATAACTCATCTTCATTGGATTGTTTCCCAACACATAGTTAGCCTAATGCAAATTGGAAGAATCAGTATCAGATAGAGTCATAGAGAAGGCAATTTCGACCTATTTACTATAATTGAGTCCATTTGGGTTCTGGTTTTACTCTAATGGGTCAAATGGGTCAAACAAAACAAATAAATTTAAACGAGAGAAGAAGTGTAAGGGGACAAAGATCAGCTAAAAGTGTATTTTAATCCTTATAATCTCCGAAAGTGGTCTTATTCAAAAATATTATATAATCATTTTGACAACAATATTTTTATGATCATATATATTATAGATTTATAGAGGTGGCATTTTTGACCACTTATCTACAAAAGGCTCTATTTGGAATTTTGACTCCAACAGGTCAAAACAGGTAACGCATTAAAACTTAGCTAGAAACGGTAACTGGCCAAATGCTTAAAACTTGAATAACTTAATGATTTAAATAATTAAAAAACAAAAGATTATTGTTATAGCGATATAATTTTTCATAATATTAACGAATAAATTTATTATCTATAAAACAAATGAGATGGACAAAAAAATTGATAGATAGGTCCAACCCGACCTCACCCGTATGAACCCTCTTTAAATAGTTGAATGTTTTGACCTATTAAACAACCTGCTAGAACCACCCATTTTGCCAATGCTAATCTAACAAAATTAAAACCTGGACAAATATGCATTGTTTGGTCAACCGATCCAACTTGACCAGTATTGACCCGTACTAAAAGTTACCAATTGACCCAAACCCTTTTGGCCCTGCCCATTTTGCATACCTGTGACAAGGCAAATTTACGAAGATCTGATGCTGAGAAAGAGGCAGCATCACATTGAATTCTCTGATTCCGAGATGTAATCATGTAATCACTGTATACGACAGCTAGAAAAGCAGAAGCTACAGGATGCTGTAAAGCATTCCAGTCACTGATCCATATAAGACCACCTGTGTTGTTGATATGCGATAGTGAGATATGATGGGATGCAAGTCAAAAAGAATAAATAACTGACACAGAGAAAAAACATGTACTTTTTGTTCTGCTTGATGTTGCTGTGGGGGATTTTGGCAGGAGGCCACACATAACAGCCTCGGCAGTCTTTTTGTACTTCTTGAGGTTCGCATTTGAAGCAACTTTTGAATCAAAAAAGCTTACCCTCGACAAAAGAACCTGCACAAGTTACATGTTCCTTTATTATAATTTAGTATTCAGCAATTACCCAATTAGAGAGCTTTGACACAAAATACAATGATAAGATGGCCATATCATTTGGTGTAATTTCTTGGATCTTATCCAGGCCATACAAAATTCTTTATGGGTCAAAACAGGCACCACTGAAAACAATGCATAAAACTAAATGGGTTTAAAAGGGTAAGAAGTGGGTCAACTGGACTGTTGGATAAGTACAATTGGGTCAATTTCCTACTTTATCCACTTTTAAGATTGCCCTTTTTTGACCCAAGCCCGTTTTGACATGAACCAATATTTTGAGACCTCTAGCCGTAGCCAATTGACTGTTGGATCAGATGTGGAAATGTTAGCCAACTTTACCTGGGTCCCGGGAAGCTTGTCGTCCCAACTGAACCAAGTAGGACTTCCCCAATTAGCAAAACTTTCTCCGTTACTTCCAGTTACATAATCAAGATATGTGCTATCTTTTGTTGCATGATAAAGCCAGCTAGCCGCCCACAAAAGCTCATCACCATAACCGGTTGAATTGTAATATGTCTGAACTTCGGGGATGTTCTCACTGTAAGATCCTCTATGTTCATCCGCAAATTTAAACAACTCTTTAGCATGCTTGAGAAGCAAGCTTGAATATGTAGAATCAGACTTAAACACCAGTGATGCAGAAGCCATTGCTGCTGCAGTTTCAGCTGCAACTTCTGTTCCAGGGATAGAAGCGTTTATCTGTATCAGAGGTCTTTTCTCTGTCATATCTTCAGGTCTATCCCAGCATTTGTGGTCAAGCTCGGGATCACCCACCTGAAAAATAGATTAAGAAGGTAATTAAGTAAATTTCAATCTAAATCTATGTTGTATTGTTTTAAAATATTATATGTTTTAATTATTTGTTGTCAATTTTTTTTTACAGTTTAATTATGTAGTGTGCCAAATATGATTAAATTATTAGATATTCAATAATAATCTACTTTCTGAATCATATGTTTTAGGATATTATACATAAAGAGTACACACTTCACATGACTAATGTTATGTCAGATATAAAACATTGCCCGGATCAACCCATCTTTAGATAAATGGGTCCGAATTGACACCTCTAGTACACATAAATGGAGCGTTAGAATTACCTGAATGTAGAGCACATTAGGTTCAGGATGAGCATTGACAAAGTAGTCAGTGATCCATTTAAGTGAATCTTTCGCAGATTGCAATTGACCAGCTGCATTCATCTGATCACCATATTCGAGGATTGCCCAAGAAAGCACAGTTGCTGTATATGCCATTGGAAATCCAAACTTCATATGATCTCCAGCATCATACATTCCTTTAGATAGATCCAAACTAGCATCCTTCCCATCTTGTAGGGCCGAATCACCCCTCCATGTTATCTCATTATCGACCAACTTACCAGCTACATCAAACAAAAATCCAATTAATAACTACAACCAAAAACAGAGTTATTATGCGTATACAAAACGTACTAGTCATTACATGATCATTATAGATGAAGTGGCCACGGTGTCTCCTAAAACAACTAAACAGATGGGTGTTTTATAACAGACCGTGTTTTGACTTTAAAGAGTCAAACCTAACTCTTCAAATTAAAATTACATCAACATTTGTTCAGTATTAACATAATTGTATTTGATGGTATGCACATGCATAGAACATACCCCTAAGTAGCTATAGATCTGCCCCTGCAATCCAGTACTTTTATAAATTTTCAACATCCAATGTAGTAACATTTTAGCACTGTTGAAGTCAATCCAGTCAACCAACTTAAATGCAATTGGTGACAAAATTTAGAAAATAAATAAATAACTTCAGATCGATACATATACAAACAAAAACACCACTGAGTTAAGTGATTCTAGCAATGCCATCACTATAATTCTTCTATACTCAAGAAGTACATTGTATCAACAATATTAAAAAACTTAAAATATAAGCAAAAACGGTAAAAACTAATATGGACCAATCATTCGGATGCACGAGTAAAATTTAGATACAATGCATCCGAATGATAGGTCTACATTAATTCTTGCCGTTTTCTTTCCTATTTAAAATCTTATTTGTCCATGATTCTATATATAGCAAATTAGCAAGATAACACACAATCAAGCTTACATTTTTGGACATCAAAAAACTGTAGAGCAACCTTAAGAGCATCACCATATTTCTTCGTAACAGCTCCCGGTGGACCGGGAACCGGAAGATTAGCATCATCACCACCACCATGATGAAATTTATTCTTCAATGTAAACCCTAATGCTAACGCAATGGCTCCAATTACGATCAACGCAATAAACCATCCCATACATCCCCCAGATTTCTCTTCCTTCCCCATAATTAACCTCAGATCTAACAATAAACCAATCACATTATATAAGTAAATTAACAAATCAGTATATAAATATATTTTACAACTTAACAAGCTATAATTAGGGGTTTTGAAGAGTTAATGGACTTGACAAACCTCAAGTGTTATGGATCTGAAGATCTAAAGTGAAGTGAAGGACAATGTGGTTGTTGTGTTTGTGTTTTTTTTTTTTATGGAAGATGAAATAGGAAATGTGCTGCCACCGACAAATGGTGCGATGATTTTGTTGTTTTGTTTTAGCGGCTTGCTTACTAAATTGCGGGAGTTGTTGGGATGATGCTATTGGAGATAGTTGACATAATCAAGTTTGGTTGTGACATTGCTTTTGCTAACATTTTACTAAACCCCAAACATGTTGTCACAATCTGGTCTTTTAAAAAACCTTGAAGAGTTGATGTAATTAAGCATTATGTTGAATAATTAATGTTATATATAATTATTAATTAGTACTAATTAAAATGATTATATAATTAGTGAAAGTGGAATGAAGTTATATTTGGTACAACAAAGGTTAAATTTTTAAAAAGGTATACATAACTTAAATAATTTAACTTTAAATATTTACATTTAAATTTTCAACTTAAAACTTTGATGCATGATTGTACTTAGAAACTAGAAATGTTAACAACACATAGATAAATAATCTATCTTGCCAAGGTAACCTAATTTTAAGACATTTCTCTTAACATTAAAACATTAGATTTCAACATTTTAATCGTCAACTTTTATTTAAATATCCTTCTGACTAAACACTCAATTATATTTTCGTCATATCTAAACTGACACAAAACATATATTACATCTGCCAGGTGTTCATATTTACTTTTTAGTTGTCTCAAAATAAATGTCAATTTTCACAAATAAATACATAACTTTACATTTTTAATCGATGTGGGATCAGAGGAGCAGCCCCTATATGAGGGGCAAGATGGGCAATGGTCGTGTCGCTGTGAGGTGTTGCGACACAGATTTAGTGTCACAGAGTGTAGATTTCAGATAATTATGCGACATAAGAATTTGTGTCGCAGGTTGTGAATTTAAATCGATGCGCGACACAAGGGTAGTGTCGCAAGTTAGTACTGCTAGTTATGTTTATTGCGACACAGATTTTGTGTCGCTATGTTAACAGACTGAGATTGAGTTTTGCGACACAGACGACCTAATGTGTTTTCGTTGTTCGGGAACTTGGTCAAACGTGCTCGGTTTGACCCGAAATTTTTAGGGAAGTCTTAAATATGTTTTTAGAGCTTAGAAAAATTATCGTTATGTTTTGTGGTTAACCCGAAAATGCCGTTTCAAAGTTTATACAAAATCAGTCCCTTCGGTTTATTTCATCAGTTTTGGGTCATTTTCGTGACTCGTTTAGACAAATCAAAGCTTCGAAATAAAATCCAGTGTTGATCAAAAAAATTAAAGGTTGAGATAGAAAGTTGGCTGCCCTTTCCTGCCCCTCATATAGGGGTTGACCATCTGAACCTTACATTTTTTACCCTTTATTTACACTTTTTCACAAAAGTATATACATAAAGGTAGGCAAAACTAACACTTGATGAAAAAGTTGTAATTTACCTAAAACTGTATGTCATTTTTATATCATTTGATGATAACATTTGTTGTGATTAATTACTTGATCAAAACTTACCGTTTGATTTTTGTTAAGAAATAGAATAAACAATATTATACATTTATACTTGGTCAAATCAATAAGATGATTACGTATTAAAGTTATTATATCATGATAATTTGATCACATCAATGAGATCATAATGTTTTGAACTATACTGATGTTTAATAAGATGCTAATCCATATAAAAACAAAAAGATACAACTTATTGCAAATTAAGCCAAATGACATAATCATGTTGTTAAATGCAAAAATTATTAATCTAGTATTTTTTTTATGACTGTTGTTTAAATAAAATAGCCTTCTGATAGCTTTATAAAAAATGACGTATTTTAAAGAATTTCTTTTTTCCGGTGGCCCTATAAAAAGTAACCAAAACTATCAAAATGCACCAATAGTTAGGGGCTACGTCGCTACGCAAATGTACTCTTTCAAGAAGCCGAGATGGCATGTTACAATTGGTGCCTTAGGACATTTTTTTGCATTTGTGGGATTACGCGAGAAAATGTACATTAAAAGGTCATGAAAGCCAAATATTACTCGGGTTGCTTGTTTCTCAAGAGATTGGTTTTGTTTAATCTCGTTGACAAAAGATATAGGTTTGTGAATTACCTTTGTTAAATCAAAAATCAAAAACCTGTATATAAATGATAATCTAAATCTTCACTACATTAGATACTTTAAATATATTTGAAAGATTGTTTCAGTCTAAGCAAATTCACAAAATCTTTAGGGTCTCGACCTAAACAGCTGAGCCAATGCTCAAAGCTTCAAACTTATATAAACTAAACGAGCAGACTCGTGCTTTTGATGACCTGAGCCCACACGTCAATTTTTCAAATGTGGCACGCATGGGCCAAGTCTGAGCTTACTACTATAATCCATTAATCCATGAGATGAAAAAGGTTGTGATTGTTGGCTCAAATACACACCTAGTGATACTGCAGAACATATGGTGAAGATGAAACAACAGTAATTATTAGCTCAACAAGAATGGAACAAGTTAAGAAAATTTACAAAAAATATATCAATGTTGTTTATAGGGAAGGAAAATATATATTTTTTCTCTTCATGCGAAAATAGAAGAAACAATGATGTTTGTGCATCTTTACAGTAAATAAGGTTAGAAACCCTCTGATAATGATCGGCAGTCCGTCTAAGATGCTGCCTCAAAAAGTCTCTGTCTAGTCGTCATCCTTGAATTCTCTGGTGATGCAAATCACAGAATTCATGAGTTATGATACCCAAATGATTGGGCTTAAAGAGGGTACACTAAATGATGCAAATATTTGACTTGATGTGGCAATTCGGCCCATTTACTTATAATTAGATCAATATGGATTGTGCTTTTTCTTAAACTAAAGAGGTTAGGCTAAATGGTGCATGTATTCTCTTATTCATTCAGACTACAGGTGACAATTTCTACCCATTTAACTATAAATATATATCAATATATGGATTGTGTAATTTATCGAACGTGTCAGGTCAAGATATTTAGCTAAAAGGGGAACAAGTGGAGAGTCACCTGAAGTATATATTTAATGCATACATCCTCTTATAATGTTTTTATTCAAGAATTAAGATTATTGTTGAACTATTGTTTTGTACGAGTATAAAGATAACGGATTATATATTATGTATTTTTTGGCTAAAAATGCATTTGTAGGTCAACTCAACCCATTTGTAGGTCAACTCAACTCGACCCAACTGTTCTGACCTGTATCTAATACAAACCCATTTTGACCCGTTATCCAACCCGCCCATCTTGCCACCTCTAATTTAGATAAAAACAAATCTCAGCTGAGCAGTACCTTCGGTCAAGGTATCGAGGTTGGATGCCGCTGCCTTGACATGTGGTGCACGTCAAAGAACCGGCACCATCACAGTTTATGCATCTTGACACTTCTTTTTCACCACCTCCAAGTTCAACTGTAACGTTACCACTTCCTGTGCAAAATCTGCACGATTCTGGAACAAAAGAATTTTGACATTTTTCCAAATTAGAATAACAGTCACAAGAACGACATCAACTTGGATCCTGCATATAATTAAAAGTCTAACATTTTCCTAAGGTATATCAGAAGCTTTTGCAGCTAAAAAGCAATTAATTGTTGGAGATCATAAGTTCTAATATCAATAGTTTCCTAATGATTATGATGAAAACTATACAAAACCAATCTTGCTTAACATTTGTACCATACACAAAGTCTATTAACCACATTTATACATACAAGAGGGTGACTTACGTGCCCCGGTTCCACTGCAGGGGAAGCATGGCTGCGTGTTATCTCGTTTTGCCTGCAGTACATATATTTGGTTAAGAAAGTATTTGCAACACCAATCTGCTATATAATTCAATATCCTATTCACATTTGAATTAGGGGGTCTTTTTTTTATCACATTGGGAGATTTTACATCGTTGAATGGGCCTATTCGAGAACAATTGGATGATGACAAAATTATCAAAGACTGAGATTCCTTATTTCGATTCAATAACGTGTGAATAGTTCCTTGATCTGGATTAAGGGATTCTTGAATCATTGCCTTGGAATAGGAATAAATGGAAGAAAATGGATTGACATTAGCGGGATCTGGTCCATTCTCAGAGATCAATCCTGAACCTGACAGATCGTTCCTTTTTCC
Organism: Gnaphalium uliginosum; assembly: GCA_963930675.1. Classification (NCBI taxonomy): domain Eukaryota; kingdom Viridiplantae; phylum Streptophyta; class Magnoliopsida; order Asterales; family Asteraceae; genus Gnaphalium; species Gnaphalium uliginosum. Next base: position 38,571,442 of record OZ005686.1, on the reverse strand, counting down.
TGTATACGAAATAGCATCTAGCATCTGTATCTCATTCCCTTGTCTACTAGTAACAAATTTCATTTTTTTCACACGTAATTTATTGATATTAATGTACTCAATTTAAGTACCTAGTTACGCTAGCTGAATGTAACCTACAATTTCAGCGTACTTTGGTACCACATTTTGATTAATTAGTCCAAACTAAAACAAAATCAATCTTCCAAATTATCCACAAACCAAATGGAAAAAGAAAAGAAAAAAGAACTATGTATAAAATGACATACGGCATTATCAATCTGCGATTCGTAGAAAATGGGAATGCCAAGTCCAACTGCAACACTAACAACTCCAACTGCTACAGCCACCACCTACCAACCACCAACATCAAGATTTCAAATTAAACAAAACATAACTAACTACTTAACATAAGTTACAAAACTACACATATCAAGAATCTATGCTGCTTTTACATTAGAATCAAGACGGTTGAAAAACAAACCGTATTTTGGTCAAGTTCAGCTTTAATGAGGTGTGGATAACGTTGACTTCTTGACCATTTGAAGGACAGCAAGTGGGAATGTGAAGATGAAGAAAGCTTTAATGGGGAAGAAGAAGGAGGTGAAAGAAATGGTGAGCGAAGTGAAGTTGCAGATGACATTTTTGGTGAGTTGTGTGTTTGTGTGTGTGCTATCTCTATCTGTATCTCTATCTCAAAAAAAAAAAAAGAAAAAAAAAAAGTATGACTGCAGAATCTGTTGTCTGCAATCAAACATTGGTGGGAGTCTAGATCATGTGGGGTCACAACAATTTTCAACCAGAAGATACATTTAAAAATGTTTGGTGTTTGGATCATGTAAAACTTGAATCTAGTGATAGAACTTTATATAACAATTTTCGTTGAACAAATATAGAACTAGTTTATAGAAAATTATTCTTTAAGATTATGGAGCAGTAAAATCCTTTTTGTTAATAGAATTTTCACTTTTTTATAGTAAATTATAATTTTATTTACTTTCATAAAAAAATCTTTTCAATTTTTTTAGTAGATTATAACTTTATTTACTTTTGCAAAACGTCAATAAGGACAACGCTGACTGCATACACATGGCCTTATGCATAACTTCAGCAAGATACATACAGTTGTCAATACCGTTGCTTCCTACCATGCATTATTACATGCCAGGGTCATTTTGTGACGTTATGTTTCTCAAAGTAAAGTAGTATGTTCTAATAGATTTACATTTAAATAATCACTAATCAGACATATTATCAAAAAAAATAAAAAAATGTTACCTTTAAAGACCATTGAAGTTGGAACTTTTTTATGTGTCGTATAATTTCTGTCGAAGTTTGCAAGCATAAGTGTCTTACCCATAATCTCCAACACTGGGAATGCACTAACGAGTATAAACAATTGCGTATCTATTACATAATTTCCATAAAACTTGAATAAAATTACCTAACAATACACAAATGGCTAGTCCATATCTCCAACAATTGCATATCTCATCTCTTAAAGAATATGTCCAACATAACGTACTCATGTGGTATATCTCAAAAACAAATCATAATCATCCCAAAATCAGTGGCTGACACTCGACGGGGAAAGTGCTAACCATAGTTTATTCCAAATATACCTTCATGGCGTCTTCTCTTGGAAAAGAAATTCATGACCAAATGATGTTGTATAGTTACACTTTCAAGGGTTTCTGGCTATTCACAAATGTCGCACTCTTATCAAAACCTTGGAGTAAAAGCATTCGAACAGCATCAATGCCAGTCTGAAATGTGAAATCCAGCTGCAAAATACATGACAAGATCCATCATTCAGTCATTCCCTTGATTTTAGAGGTGGTAATGTCGGCGGTTTCAGTAACGGGTTCAAGTCAAAATGTGTAAATTTTTGTTCACCGTTCAGTCAACCCAAAACACTTTTTGGTATAAATTTTTTCGTTACAGATATAATGATCTAACTTTTCGAATATAATGACTTAAGGGTTTTATCACTTTATGCATTAAAAGTATACTTTGGTTTTCAAACCATTTGACCTGATTTGTTTTTAAGCTCGATTTCCTTTTCACGCATTTGGGCCATAAGAGATCAAAGACAACCCAAACTAACCCATTCATAAGCAAATGGGTTGAAAATTGTCACTTTGTTTGCAACAAGCAAGTGTTACACGACATACCTCTTCACTTTCCTGTTTGTTAAATCGTCGAAGAACATAGCTAGCAGCTTCCATCTTTCCTGGAGGCCTACCAATGCCTATGTAGGTGGGACAACTCATTACTACATATAACTTATGGAAATAGTTGGTAGAAATAACTAAGAGGTGGTCAACCAACCTATTCTTAAACGGGGGAAGTCACGACTCCCTTTCAGGTGATTGATCACACTCTTCATCCTTCAAGAACATAAACACCACCAAAATCATTTACTAAAGAGGGTAATTTCAACCAGTTTATGAGACAATGGGTCAACTTGGCTTGTATAGTTATGCTAACGGGTCAGACAAACAAAATTAAAATTTAACTAAGCAAGAAACAGGTCCTAAACTCAAGAAAATAAATAAAAAACAAAGTAACAAACAGATGTAGAGGCAATTGATAATGACATGGCAGTTACCCATTGTGTCCCCCATGTCCACCTTTCGGCAATAACCGCAACTTCCCAAAAGGCAAATCGAGGTCGTCATAAATCTGCAGTGACATCACGAATTAAAAGTATTTATACATTAGAAACAGGATAAGAAGAAGAATAAAAATAAAAATACAATAGAGACTTTACCACAAGTACTTGCTTTGGTGGAATCTTATAGAAAGAAACAATTGCTCCAACCTTTTACAAAAAATCAAGAAGTCAAAAAATTGCATAAAACTCGAACGGAAACAAAAAAAGGAACAACTGTACTATCCGATGGGCTTACTTACAGACTCACCACTAACATTCATGAAAGTTTGTGGCTTGGCAAGCAACAAAGGTGTGTTTCCAATAGACCCTAAAAAGAAAGAGAAACCAACTCCGTTGAGTTATTTAAATCTAATATTGCATAACATATACAATGACATAAGAAAATTTTAGCCTATTTCAGTGGATACACTTTTATAGACCATAACTGAGTTTGATGAGAATAATGTAACTCATATGGTTATGAAACAATACGTATTGTCATACATACATAAAGAAGGGACAACAAACTTAACCAACAAACCTTTCCCGAAGAAAGCTTTGAAGGAGACACTGCTCATGGAGACACCCTCAGCTTCTGCTATTGCATCCACCATTTCAAACCCCACCTGCAAGTATCCATAGTCACAGTGGTTCCCAGCTTTTTACAATTACATACTCAGATAGCAATAAGAAGACTTATCAATCACATACTTACACTACCCAAAAAGAAAGAAAAAACTTGGTTTATAAAAACTTTGTTTCGAGTATGTAATCAAAAAAGTTTCCTCATATTATTTTCCAAAAGGTTGATTTTCATTATCCTACAACCACATCCGGGCTCCAGCCACACTTGAGAGCTAAATTAAGCTCACCTAGCAGCGTGCTCAGATGTTGGCCCAACCAAGCCTTACAAAAAAAATATTCTAGAATAACTTCCATATGCACACTTATTTTACATACAAAATACTCCAACATCTAAATTGTAACATGTTATCATTCAATAAGTATATTCAAATAAACTCCAAATTGCTTGTTCTTGCTTATGAACTTTAAGCTCTTTTTTAACGGCTTACGAGCTCATCAACTTGATCATATGGGTTTGCTGAAGCTTAAAAGCTCATAATCCGATAAAACTCAGCTAAATGGCTTTCTAGGATTTCAATAAGTCCATAAACCAGCAACCTAATTCAATAAGTCAATAAACTGATAATACTCAGCTTAATGACTTTCTAAGTTTAACCATACACTCCCTTTTGCACAGTTGATAAACATGAAACTAATGCAATTAAACCCTAAACCTTAATATTCCATCCAAATTAATAAAGTAACCAAATTTACATGTATATATGTAAGAGAGAGTACGAACATTGTGCCTCGTGCGGTTATACAACTTCCCAGGGTTTCCAAGACCAACAATCAGCCACGGATATTGCTTTGGCGGCTTGTTATTCTCCGTCGGTTCTCCGGAAACCGACGGTGATACACCGGACTTTAAGGCGGCGGAAGCGGATGATGAACGCATTGAATTGCTTCTCCAGAAGGTTGTTTTACAATTAGATTGAATTTTGGTGGTTTCATATGATGACGTAAAGGATGATATTAGATATTGGCGGCAGCGATTAAAGTTAAATAGGGTTAATGAATGTGATGATAATGAGGATTGTGATGATGATAGTATTCCCGTGGTAATATTATTCATGGTGGTAGCAATTGGGGCTGGGCCGAGAAGGTGGGTGGAAAGTGGTGGTGGATTAGGGGGTTACTTGGTGTTAGTGTAAAGGGGATGTTTGGGACTAGAGGTTATATGGATCTTGGGTTTATTCTCTAAACCCATTAAGGGTGTTTGGTTTAACCTTGTTTGAATATTTTGCTTTTCTATCTGCAAATTAAGAAAAGATAAAAAAAAAAACTGTATAGCTCTGTTAACTTGTGCACATCTGGGTAGAGTATAATATGTGAGAGACGATGTTGAGTACATACTTGGCTTATCAGTTTAAAATTGACTTAGTAGCCAGTTGGACAGTGTTCACTCTTATTATAAAACGAAATTATTGTCGTAAAGTCTTCCCATTCGTAATCAACTACCTACACGCCTACACACTTTGAGTTAATATCCAAAACTACATCTTGTGAGAATTTTATTTTGATTTGCATTGAATATGAATTGTTTAGATATGCCACTAGATCCATAAACACCTTTTAATTCTTTGTTGAAAATATTCGAATCTTATTTATTTTATTTTTTTGAGTACTTTTAACTTTTAAGATAGATTTACTCGTTTTGAACATGTTACAAAACCCGTCATTGCTACCTCTAACGGTTATCCATATGTAACGCCGGCATAAAATCATGTCACGATGACCCAATAACATCAAATATTAACTTAAAATCATGACCAGACTAATTAAATATTTACTTTTATATCTAAATCCATGTAAAACGGGTTGTTACCACAGTGACTCATGATTGGACATTGATACTAGTGGAGTAAAACAACGTACTACACATATTCTAATCTCATCAGCTAAACGTATTCTACTATTATTCTAGCATGAATAAACTAGCACTCATACATTACAAAGCTTGAAGGCTATATCACATACAAATTGGCATCCAAAGGATCACACTACAATGGACTTCATGCGATTAACGACTGCAATGCCGCTGCACCGTTGTTCAGAAGCTGCATTCCCTCTTCGCCCATCTGCCTAACTTCACAAGGTGATAGAATCCTAATGCATCGAACACACCCGACAAATTCCCTACATTTAACCCGTCTAGATTAGCACTTTAGCAGTGAATCAAGAGGTTACAAAAAATATGCCAATATTTTTGTTAGTTATAGATAGATTTAATGTATTGAATACAATCAAAGCAGCTTACTCCCATGGATCATCACCAACAAGAAGAACATCATTCTCGTAATCTACATAAACCAACTTCCATCCAGAATCTATCGAATCATTAAGCAGCCCTTCGAGCCCAAACATCCTCTCAATTTCACTACATAGTTCATCATAGTTCTTGAAACTCAAAACATCTATTGATCTTCCTACTGATCCTGCCTTCTGAATCTGCAAGAAAAAAGAAGGTTTATTTTTAGCAGGAGTAGCTTGTTTGTAAGACAATATTCATTGTAAAGGCTGTTGTATTGGTGTCTCGTACTTGGGTGATATTTTGGCCCATATAGTTGTGAATGGGTCACAGCGTGTCAAACAAGTAAAATAAGAGAATAAAATAGCTTAAAATGGAACCGGTCAAATGGGTCGAAAGTCGCATAAGGTGTCATTAATCAATAGAACCTCTTATATCATGTTATTTCATAATATTATATTATTATACATTGAGAGAATCTTGTTTAACACACTATACTTACTATAATAACAATATTTTTGGACTAAAGTATTTCGGGTCAACCAGGCCCAACGTTCAGCTAAATACATGTTATGACCCGAACATGTTTTGACCCATAACCCAACCCGCCCGATCTCTCCATTCTACCATATCCAGTTTTGTATTTTGCAAGGAGACAGATACATGGATACTGAAATTGAAAAATGAGAAGGGAAAATTCTCACCTTTGTAAAGGTTCTCACACGAAGAGGTGGAGCTACTTGTTGCCATGTGCCTTTTTGCACTAGTCCAGTGTCAGTGAACTCTTCATTACTAGATGACGTTAACTGTGACTGAACATCTTGGCTCGAGTTATACTTGTTGTTGACTAAATAATCAGAAGGTATGTTTTTAAACTCATCCAACATTGCACTCGAGACTGATGGATTGAAAACCAAGCCACCACTATTACTAACCTCCAAATTGATACAATTATAAACATCCTCATTTACAAAGAGCCCACAAAGAGATGGATCAAGCTGCTCGAGAGGTGACAGCTGGTTAAAAGTCGGCACATCATTTACAGGATTTTGAATATTGACTGTGGGCTCTGGAAGTGAATGTTCGGATTTTACTATCTCCAAAATGGGCGAAATAGGGACCATATTGTCAACTGTTTGAGTTTTTGTTAACATATTGATCAGCTGTTGTTCTGACCATTGGTTAGATATTGATGGGATAGTAAAGTTGGCAAACGGTCGGGTAACCATATTACCCCATTCGGATTGCTCTCCCACAAACCTAGAACCGAAGGGTCGTTTAAGGGTTGAAGTGAGTGAAGGAAAAATGAAAATACTTTCGGGAATCTCGATGTCCCATGGACTAACTCGATTTTGCTTATCCCCACACCCTGGCTCGTCCCACTCCACCTGATAGGTGTAATTATACAAGAGAATGTGTGTATCAAGTTTTTTTTTATGTAAAGACATTATGGTGTATAGATCTACCCAAAAATAATCTATGTTAATAATACACGAACCTGAAGATTATGCCATTTCGACTCGGGCCACCTTAATGGATCTACATCGCTTATGCCTGTAATTGTGCCCATATACCTACATAAACAAGACGAGTGATTCACATTTAAATAGTTTCTGATTGTTACCGAAATTCAGGTAGTGAGGTGACAAAATGTCGGTGTCAGTCGGGTTAGTGACACATCAAACTGGTTATTTTTTGGAATGGTTCGGGTTGGATTGACCCAAAACACTATTTGACCAAAAAACTTCAATTTTTTGTAGATTTATAAGATTTTATTATATCTCAATAAAACGAATTATAATAAGTTAAGTAAAATGATTTAGGAGATTTTATGCATTAAAAGTAGACTATGGGATACATTCAACACTTAAGACCCGTTTCCCTTTTTAAGCTACTATTATTTGTTTATTCGACTCGTTAGACATAAAACATAACTCATACTCCGTATCAGCCTAGTGAAAAAAACGATGAATGCTACAAAGTTCAAAATAACACATGTATACATTTACCTGCGTTTTCCGGATTCTTCAGTTTCAAACATCATTCCAAACCTCATACCGGCAGAAAGTTGGATACTGTTTAGCGACTTTCGGTACTTAATCAATGGGATTACAAATTCTGAAGGACAGGCCCTACAAATAACATGATATCTTATTTGCTACATAAGAACGGAATTTTTATATACTTGTGTATTATATCTTTGGGAGATTCAAGACTACCTTGGATTGTAGAATATTGTAAACGGGCTTCGATTAGCTGCAGCATGAGCTGCAGCAGCAAGAACTCCTATCTGCATGCTATCAGCAGATAAAACCGACGAAGGTGAAGCTATTTGTTGACGATTTGCACGTCTTACTCCCAATAATAATTGTGATTTTTCATCCCTGCCTCAATAAACAAGTACAAAATACATTAAAAGGTTTTATGAATATCAGGTTATAGGCTTTAAAATGCTGTCCCTCACCTGATAAATAGAACTGCATCGCCTGCTTTAAGCCTTTTTGCACCAACAAACGTACTCCAGCCCGTAGTTAAAAGGTGCCGTTTTGGTTGCCCTGCATTAACATTACACCATAACTTCAAGTTTACATGAAGGTCATTGGGTCATTTTTGGCTGGGAGTGTTACATTCAGTCTACCCTTTAGATTAAAATATATGGCGTGCTCAGTTGCTCACCACGATATATATGACGAAATTTCCAAGTATGACCATGCAAATCTCGAACAACAAGCTCTTGAGTCGGAGGTTGCATCGAGAAGTCCTGAAAAATGACATGGGAAAATCCAGTACGAGTCAACCAACTTTTTAATTACAGATTACAAAATGGGCGGGTCGGATAACAGGTCAAAATGGGTGGTTTTCAATACAGGTCAGGTTGGGTCCATAATTTATCAAAAGTTTTGTAAATAATTATGTCAAATACCTTTTGGGAAACTTTTGACTAATTTGACCCTTTTCTTTTTAATTTCTATTTTACCGGTTTGACCCGTTAGAAATAAAACATAGTACATATTGAGGCATTGATAAGTAAATGTGTTCAAACTTCAGTTTTAACATGGCTCTCGTGAAGTAACTAACGAAGATAAAACCTCACCAATTGTGGGAAAAGCTTTTCTGCTGCTTTACGAGGCACTGAGAAGCCACCATGTGTGCTAGTATCACTAGGGGTCAAAGTCTTGCAGAAGTACTCAGTTGGATGTCTGCTCGGCTTCATTCCAATATCCGGCATGGGAAAAACATCTTTTTCCTGAATCACAAGCATCTTCATCACTAATCATTGCAGGAGGACGGGTTGGGTAACGGGTCAAAACGGGCTGACTTGACCCAAAAAATTACCTTTTGGTCAATTCTAATAAAATTCGAGATATTGTTACAGAAATGATAATACTACAATGAATAAAGCAATTTAGGAGGTTCTATGCTTTAAAAAAAACATCATAGCGACTTTCAACCCGTCTAATTTAAAAAAGGTGTTGGACCCGTTTGAGACTGAAGTATCCCAAATCGGCCTATTAATAATTGTTTGAAATTGCTACACCTATTCAGACACAAAAAAAATTGTTATGCAAAAAAATTTGTTATGCAAAAAAATTTGTTATGCAAAAAAATTACAAGAACTTACAGAGTTCAAAGGTTGAAGGCTCATTTGTGCATAGATCTCATCGGTGTCTTTGTCTGCCTATTTCCATGAAAAGAAAACTTAAGCGAAAATGTAGCAAACAAGCATTGTTGAACACAAATTTAGAAGAATTACATGTAGGGTAGTGTTTAAAACTTGGCACAATAGCTGAGAAGGAAGATTCGGATAGTTAGGAACTTGCATTCTTGAAATCGTATTTGTCGTTGCCGCCACCTGTTAAGCCAGATTGAATGTTAGTTAGGGGTCAGATAATTAGTTTAATTTGAGTATGAACAAAGCATTATACTCGAGATATGTTTGGACGTGCATTTTGAAACTGGTTATGAGTCTCAATAATCAGTTTCTAGTGTTTCTGTTTGCTATAACTTAGTTATCACAGTTTCATACATGTTATAGCAAGACTGATTAGAAAAGAGTATTGTAAAATTACTTATATACCCTACTTATATACCCTGTAGTGTACAATTAAATGCAACTACTGAATTATGGAGAAACCAAACCTGTTCACTGTGTCCTTGTGGGAAGTAATAAACAAGGCTTCCAACTTGTGGTAAGGTTACCAATGGTCCAGCACATGCATGCCATAGTTCTGAATTTATTGACTTCTTTACCCCTACAATTTGGATAAAAACAAACTATATATTACAAGATCAGAATACCAAGAACAACTCTCCTTTTTACTCTCTGCAACTAATGTCATCAATAAATTCCAAAAGAAGCCTAAAACTATTTTCTACCTAAATTAACATAATCTAGGTAGTAGTAGTAGTAATATAAACATGTAGAATTTAGATTAAGAAGATTTACTAGACCATTATTACCAAATCATGCACTTATATTGAAAAAGGTTTACTAAGCATTACAGACTTATGAAGCTTATTTATCACAATGTTAAACTAAATAAAATTTAATTGAGATAAAATTAAAAATATCATGATAAGTAAGAATATAAACACTGATAAATCCATATCAACTTTACTTTAAAGGAACATTTTATTTTTTTGGAAAGCATCAAAATAGTATTAACTTAAAAAATATTGAAATAAGCACACAAGTATTTGAGCATGACATTCCTACAGATCACAAATATTTTACTAACAAGTTGAAGAAACTAACCACAATGATCTTGCATTTCCTTCAGCAATTTCATCTCTTCAACTAAAATGTGTACCCCAGTCTTCTCTTCAATGATGCTCATTTCACACTTTGCAATGACTCTTCAGTTATCATCTAATAAATATCACATCAATCAACCCAAGTTCTTTCACCCAAAAAACAAACAACCCCACTTGATATTCTTAGTTTCAGAACAACCCCATTTGGAAAAACCATTCATTTGTTAAAAACAAGCAAAAGAAAACAATTTTTTTCAAGAATTGAGTCTCTGTTTATGGGAGAAAAAACAGAGGAATCTGAAAAACAAATAAGTTGATAAAGAGAGCATGCTCTATAAATCCAAAACCAAAGAACAAAAATCTGCAAATGTTAAGTGGGCCTATCTTTCTCTAATCATAAACATAAAAGAGAGAAGAAGAATAAAAGGCTGTTTTTTTGTTTATTTGCATCAAAGCACAGTTATCAAAGCAAAAGAGTGCTCTGCTTATTGAGTGCTTCTTTAATGAAAACTTGTATATGTATTTTTATCATCCATGAAAAAACAAATCACCTTTTTATGAAAGTGGGTCATAAACTCATAATACTGATTTCATTCTTTCTCACTCCACATACAAACAAAACTTTCCCTCTTTCTTTGTGCATTATGATTTTTATATGTGTTTTGGGTGATTAAATAAAGTGTACACAAAATAGAGGTTTGAAGGGGGGAGGAAGAGTATTGATACACGAAAACTAAGTCATCGTCATAGGTTAAAGATTGAGATGGGAGTGCTTTAATAGTAAGTAAGTCATAGCATTGAATATTATAAAGTTTATCCAACTAAACAAATATAAAACCATAGGGGTCGGCTAAACATAAGGCACGAGTTCTATTTCTAAATTATTCTAGAATCAAGATAGACACTCGGGACAATCTGACAAGTAAACTATTTTCGAGTTTAAAATTAGAGAAGTGAAAAAAAAAAATCAAAGATAAGTTGGTGATTAGAATGAAAATGAAGGAAGTGAAATGATCGCTTCCGATCGTCACACATTTTAAAACAGGTGATACGTGTATTACTAAATATGTTTCATGTTATTGTGTTGTACAACGTCTAAAATATGTTTATTGGTGTACATAGAATAATTGATGGTATACAAACGCTACCTTTTAAAACTAAGGTTTAGAAAAAAGAAAGATACGTTGGTGAAATCGTACGTTGCTACTTGCATCTAAACAATTTACGAGTAATATTTCAAACATAGACCTAAACATCATAATCGAATAACACGATAAGAGATGGTCAAAGACTCAACCAAAAGTTTAGGTGAAATACCATTTAGTAATAGGAACTTTGAACCAACCCACCAAGTATATGATACAGTGAGTTAGTTTGTACTAAGATTTATGTTATCAAGTAAATCTTGGCATTAGCTATTTAAATTTAAATACTAAGTTGAAATTTGTGTTTGTATTTATTTAATTGGAATTTAGTTTAGTTGTTATCTAGAATTGTCAATGGTTGGGTAGATTGGGGCGCACCTGACGAGTCGTACGTGTCCAGTATACTCAACCGTGGTACCGCAGCCATTGCGCATGCATGCATATATCCTCTTTCACATGATTGAAGGCTTAGCTAGGTAGTTGATCTTAATATGTAGAAGAGAAATTTAAAGATTTATGATTAATTAATTATGACACGTCATAAATACCTAATGTCGCATGTTTTTAAAATGTGGAAGTCTAAAATTCATCAAAACATGGATTAACATTATATATCTATATATATATTAAAGGAGTATAAAAGAAAACTTCACAATTTGTCACGTAAGCATGAATACCACGTATCAATCTCTTAACTTCAGTTAATAAATTATTTAATTAATATTATATTATTATTTTATTATTTTATAATAATTAATAAATAATAAATAATAAATATAAATGCCACATATATTATAATAATATGGAAAGAGGAGTCATATAAGAAAATAAAGTCCTATAAATTAATTAATTAATATTATTTTACAAATTATTTTATAAAATATGTACTACAATTATCATTTAATCACGTAATATATAAAATAATTTTAATAAATTACCGTGCATTGCACGGGTCTTCCACCTAGTACAATGCACGGTAATTTATTAGAATTATTTTAGATATTACGTGGTTAAATGATAATTGTAGTACATATTTTATAAAATTATTTATAAAATAATATTAATTAAATAATTTATATGACTTTGTTTTCATATGTGACTCCTCTTTTCATATTATTATAATATATGTAGCATTTATATTTATTATTTAATAATTATTATAAAATAATAAAATAATATTAATTAAATAATTTGTTAACTGAAGTTAAGAGATTGACATGTGGCATTTATGCTTAAGTGACAAGTTCTGAAACTTTCTTTTATACTTCTTTAGTGTGTGTATATATATATATATATATATATCTTAATAAATATAATAAAGGAAACATACTTATGACATCGGCAATTTTTAATTGCTCAATTAATTCAAATTTGACTTTTTAAATTTTGACTTTTACTAAAATTATATATTCCATAAGTAATAATTAACTTTCTTTTAGTTTACTCAATTATAATTATTCTAATACATATATTATTTATTATTATTATTAATTATATTATTATTATAATATTCTATACGAATTAAATAATCTTAATATTCATCCGCAACTAATTTCATTTAATCGTTTATTTTATTATTATTATTATTATTATTATCATTATTATTATCAGTATTATCATTATTATTATTATTATTATTATTATTATTATCAAAGATTGTACATTGTGATAAATCTTCAATATAATATAGTAAACACCTTTATGATGTCATCAGTTTATAATTTTCAATTATTCAATTGAGTCCATCAATTTCATCTAATTTTACAAATAAAACCCTTTAAAATTATCAATTATTAATATAAGGATTTAAAGTTTAAAAATATACAGAGTATAATAATATATGTCGACATTTTATACATATGATTTTAAATATAAAGTTAAACTGATGATCTAATATGTTTTCCAGTCGACATTTTAACTGGGTAAAATGAGAAATAAGTAATTTTAACATTAAATCAAGGACACTCATATAGTTTTACCAAAAACTTTTATTATAAGGTTGGGATTATTCACTTTATTAAATTGTGACACTCGGCAAATTAGGTCATCAATTGTACCTAAGATAGGTCATTATTACTTGTATTTAGTGTGAAATAGGACTAAGTACAGTAACATTATGTATATGGTATTATACACACGTACGTAATTAATTTTAATTACGCGAATTCGATCGGATGAAATCCGACACAATAAATACGGACGTTGGTGAAAAACATTTTCTTAAATAACGCGAATATATAAAGTATTCGTTAATTAACATATATTATTACAAAGATATATTAAACGTTTTACGTTTTGTATAAAACGTACCGTACGTGACGAAAACGCGCGATTAGCACCTGACACCCGAACGAGACCCGAAAATATTTTGGAAAAGGTTCAACAATGTATTTAAAAATATTTGGTCAATTCAAAATAGCGACTTCGTATCAAAAACAAAACGCGAAAATTTAAACGTTAACGATTAAATTCTAAAACGCGCGATTAACGTTTAACCGACCAAATAACATAACACGAAATCGAGGAGCGAGACACGAGCCCAAGACCACGAGGGGCCAGGCCCAATTCGGCCCAGCCCAAGCCCACAAACCGGCCCCCTTTGGCCCTCCCTTTTTCTTTTGACACTACACCATTCCAAACTCTCATATTACACACACACACTTAACTTCTTGTTTCTCATTCTCTACACTCTCTTTCAAACTTCCAGCCATCATCCACCACCACCACCACCACCACATCCCTCAGCCTTCTCCAAGAGCCCTAGTCATCACAAACATCATCTACATTACTACGAAGAAGAGGAACAAGCGAAGAAACAAAAATCAAGTTGCAACAGCCATCCCTCTCTTGTTTCGGCTTTAGATCGCATTTTTGTTGTAAGAATCTCTTCCAAACTCGTTTATTTTCCTTGGATAATGTTCATATACATGTTAGAGGTTCGTTTTCACTAATTATGTCCAAGATCTAAACCGAAACCATTGGATAATACGAAAAACCATCGGACAAAACGATTAACTGCTGTACAAAAACTTAACTCGACTTTGATCTATGATATCTAACTCATTTCTCAACCAAATCGAGTGTAAAGAGGTCGTACAAGGATATAATTTATGATCCGTATTCAACGTAATCGTTTATTGAAACATATCATTATTACTTCAAACTATTCATTTGTTTATGTATAATTAGATATATTTACAATTAAATGTATTTTGACTTACATAAAGTGCTTACCACAGTTGAAAATACTCTCAATTTTAATATAGACTACCTATAAATATTCTAATTCCAAACATTATTGAATATCTCCTAACTCATAAAAATGTTATAATATATCACATAGCATATAAGGATTCTTTCAGTAATTTTAAAAAATAATTACAAATTTATCAGACCGTGTATATACACGAGTTTTAGGGCTAGTGTATATATATACTAGGTGGAAGACCCGTGCAATGCACGGTAATTTATTATAATTATTTTAGATATTACGTGATTAAATGATAATTGTAGTACATATTTTATAAAATAATATTAATGAAGTGTTCACATGTGCACATATCAAATGTGCACGTGTGAACGAAAAGTATAAATTTGATTTTAAAGGTTATTTTGATATTTTCTCAAACTATTTTGCTTTTGATCTTAATTTACATCAATGTTCACATGTGATTGAATCATTAACCATGTTAAAATCCTTATAATTTAAAAGTTTTCGCAGTTCTGTACCTTTTTGTGGTTCTCATTTGAACCTTTGGCTATACAATGTATATATATTGTTGGGTTCTGGTGAAAACAAGTTAAAATAAAAACGATGAAAACGATCTCAATTTGTATTCACAATTTTTTTAGTTATGAACTTTTATTTTTTCCGCTTCACATACATTTTTCAATTGTGAACCCTTACATGGTTTTTATTTTTCAAAAAATTTTCAGTGTGAACCTTTATTTTTCTTTTTGCTTCACATAATTTATAAATTTTTTAACTATGAAACTTATTTTTTTAGTTTCACATAAATTTATGAATGTGTGAAACTTAACTTTCAACATTCATAATTCATAAATTTCATGTGAATCCAAAAAAATAAGTTTCACATTTAAAATTTAAGTGTGAAGCAAAAAAATAAATCCAACTTCACACTTAATAATATTGTAAAGATCAACTGTTTTCACCGTTTTTATTTTATATATATATATATATATATATATATATATATATATATATATATATATAAATATATAGTCCGGATTTAGAGGGAATCACTATTTTCTGGGGAATCTACACATTCATCAACGATAAATGTTAATGAAATCCCTTAATATTCATCATATGATATTATAAGTTATAAAAAATAGTTTATTGATGAATATTAGTAGTTATAACAGCGGTTTTGATTAATAGTTATTGGTAAAAATATGTTTTTATACTTTTTGATTATCATTCATCGTGGACGAAGGTTAACGAATAATTTTTCAAAGAAACTGATAATATTCACTTCGGTTAACATTCATTAATGATGAATGTTAGAAAATTCTTTTAATATTCATCATATGATATTACAAGTTATAAAGAGTAGTTTATTTATGAATATTAGTAGGTATAACATCAATTTTTATTAATATTTTTTCTTGATAAAAATATTTTTTTTACGTTTAATTATCATTCATCGCGAAGAAATTGTTAGTTTCTCTACTTCTCTCAAAAAATTGATTTCCTCTTGATCTATACCTATATATATATATATATATATATATATATATATATATATATTATGATTATGATGATAATGATAATGATAATGAGATTACGTTTCATGTTTATAAAATGGAATTGAGAGCACGAGATTCGATCCGTCAATATCAACTCTTACCGACCAAGTCCTAACTAAGATTCTTCTAATCATGTTTTTCAACGTAGATTTCATTTTAATTACTCCATTAAAAATTAAGTTACATATGATTCTATTCAGAAAGAGCTAGCCAAACTATATATATATATATATATATATATATATATATATATATATCGAAAAAAAATAATTAAGATCAATAAGCTATAAAATCACATCATATGTTTACTATAAAGTTAGAATTAGTAAACTATGTTTTTTCTCACTATTTTGGAAAAATAAAAGTAGATGTGTTAAAACTATTTATTTTCTTGTTATTATATACCTGAATCATAGTTGTTAAGTTCTTACGAGTCACGGGTCGACTCTTATAAGTCGAGTCAAAAATCTAAAAAACAATGTGACTCATACCCCGACTCTTAAATGAATTTGACTCTTACGAGTCGTTTATTGTCTCTCCCAATTCATATGTGACTCTTTCGAGTCTTGTGCAACACTTACGAGTCAAAAATTAGATTAGCTTTTAGTGTATTCACTAAAAGTAATACAAAATTAAAATAACAATATAAAAAAAGAAATAATTACAATCTACTAAAATAAGTTTTTATGTTGATTATTGCATGTCAACGATTTCACTATCGACTCTCACGATGTTTTATTTATCTTAAAAACAAAAAATCTTAAATAATAATATACTTATACATATAAATATATGTATTTATTTTAAAATACTGACTTTTATTAGTAGAGTCGAGAGTTAAAAATTAAAATTTCGAATCAAGAGTTAACAACGACAACCCCAATAAAGTCAACCCTTACATATAACTACTTTTTCTCAAGTGTTAGATTATATAACTGTATTTCACTCTTGGAATTTAATAATTTTTCATATATAAATTATAGAGTGGGGTTCAGATAAGTATATCAATATTTAGTGAAAATATTTAGTGAAAATGTAGAAATCAATGAGAATGCGTTACATGTCACAAAATTCACTTTTTCTCACGTTTTTAAAAATTAAATACATCACAAACGGTAAGTCCAAAACTTATAAAAATTATACCATAAAAATCAGTGTTTTTTTCTCTTCGATTAGACATCACACAAGGTATACTTTCAACGATTTTTTTTCGTTTTCGGTAGTGTTTGTAAACAACTATCACATGTGATACCAACGACTATCACATGTGATACCAACGGATATTACACGTGATACTAATATTGTATAACTTGTAAAACACATAAAAAAAGTCGTCGAAAGTATATCACGTGAGATGTTTAATCGAAAAGAGAAAACAATAAATTTTATGGTACACCTTTTATAATTTTCAACTTGACGTTTTTGAGATATTTAATTTTTAAAAACGTGAAGAAAAGTTGAGTTTAATGAAAATGAATGACTGAGATTTATTCCTCCATTCTCACAAGAATTTCATTCTCATTTTAACATTACTCATAAATTATAAATAACTTTTAAGTGTCAAGATAATAGCTATATTCATCTCATCTCATAAAACATATATATTTAATTAGTCAACGATTTGATTTATGCATAGTGTTTAAAGCTAAAGTGGATCCAAAGACAAACTAATTTGGACTGAAATGAAAGATTGACGAAAAAAAACATATATAAAGATGTGGAAAACAGATAAGTCCAACTGTAATGGGAATTGGGCTTATTGGGCTGATATTATTTGTTGAGCCTGTTCCTCTTCGGATTTCTCTCGGGTTGGACATTTGGATAGACAAATATTAATTGACAAGTTTATTGGTTATTATTATTAATTACTCAAATTATATATCAAACGAGACATCTTCTTTGAAGTGAGTGAAGTTCAAATAAGTATATCAACTTTTCGTAAGAATAAACCAACAAAAACACACCAGTCACAAAATTCACTTTCCTCCACATTTTAAAAAATTAAATATCTTTCAAACGGTAAATCGAAAAATCATAAAAATTGCACCATAAAAATCAACGTTTTTTCCTCTTCGATTAGAGATTTCACAAAGTATACTTTCGACGAACTTTTTTTTTCATTTTTTTAGTCGGATTTGGAAACAACTAATACATGTGATACCGGCGGGGAACACATGTGATACCGGCGGATAACACATGTGTTACTAATATTGTACAATCATAAAAAAAAAGTTGTCGGAAGCATACGTTGTGAGATATCTAATCGAAGAGAGAAAAATGCCGATTTTTATGGTGCAATTTTTATAATTCTTCAATGAGCCATTCTTGAGATATTTAATTTTTGAAAACGTAGAGGAAAGTGGTTTTGTGACATGTGTCGTATTCTATTAATTCTTCCGTTCTCACAAAAATTTTCATTCTTATTTAAATTTGACTCATTTTACTTATTAATAAACTAGAAAATATGTAGGTTTCTTGATAATTAAGAAGCTAAAATGTATTGTAATTTACAAATTACAAATAAACGTGCGTAGTAATATATAAAGTTTTTTAAAAAATTAGCTAGTGATCGTCCGAGAAAGGGGGCTTGGGATTACTCATTTTAAGGATTATTATTTATTTTTACAGTGGATAAGTAAGAAAGGAATATTATTGTACTAAATAATGTTTATTTTTTTATTTCTTAAGAAATACGGAATAAACACTTAGGTTAACACATACTTACTTTTTAAGCATAAAAGCTCTTACAAATAATCAATCAAAACACCCTCCAAAATGTTATGGTAATTCGACTAATATGAATATTGGATATTGGATATTGGATATTGGATATATACATACTTATTTATTTATATATTAATATTAATTAATTTAATTGAAATAGTGACCTATCTAGGATAAGGATAACTACTCCATGGGTGTAAATGTTTAGTGAGCGTGCACTTAGAATATGGTTGGATGATTTGGCTTAAGAGAGTATGTGTAGATCACATGATGATGATGATATTGTAGGTTAGTGAATGCGATTAGATGGATCATGTATAAAAATTAAAAAGAAAAACATGTGTAAACAATTGATATTAATTGACTATGTGTTGACCATGAAAGTCGCAGTGTAATATTGGTGACAAATGACTTAAATGCAAAAGGGCACTAGGACCTAGAAAAAGGCCATCATAATCATCATAATATATATAAATATTGGGATGAGCCGGGGAAATGTCTTTTTGAAAGAGGAAAGTGATTATTATTCATCACAAAACATTTTAAATTCGCTCATACAAATTTCACAAAAAATGAAGTAAAATTTAAAAAATGTTAATAAGAATTGATGCTATGAATGTTAGGCTTCATTGATAAATTATTTCTGCAGGTTATAACACCGATTGATGAATATTATATCCAAAATCGTTAATATTCATCGCGGTGAATATTAGTAAACATTCATGATGATTAATATTAAAATTAAAAATATTTTGTGATAATGTGATGTTTTAACATTCATCGTAATGAACGTTAGTTAAAGTTCATGACGGTGAATGTTAACAATTTATTAAATAAATATTCATCAACTAATATTATGACTTAAAACTGAAATTTATCTGTTAATATATTCATTGGTAAAAATAATTTTTTGTTGACGTTTTAATTGGTAATTTTAAGATGCTTCATGATGAATAATAATCTCTTTTTACTTCTTCAAAAAAATCACTTCCCTCTTGATCATTGCTATATATATACATATATATATAATTAAATTAAAATTATATAATAATAATAATGTAATTTGGTGGGAGAAAATGGAAGGGGAACATAAAGAACGGTGTTTTGTGTATTGTAGATTTGTAGTGGAAGAATTATTAAAAAATAACGAAAGGTCTTGTCACAAAGACAACACACACACATTCATTCATTCATTTATCACTTGTACACATAGGCTTCATCAGAATATTATGAAAGTACACCGTACTGTCAAACCCCCAAATACAATTACAATTATAATATATGAAAAGACTTCTCTACTTGTGCTCTGGAAGACTCGATTAAAACCCATCGAAATATTAAGTTTTTAGGGGTTAAGGAATATAAATACATACAATCATTTGTATAACTTAGAATAAAGTACTACCACATCGGCATTTAAATTTCCCCCTAAAAGTTTAACAGTGCATTGAACTTTATAAAATTCTTTAAACCGACACATAAGCATACTATTATATGTTATTTATATTACTTTACTGGCAGTTTTTATGTTTCAATAACTATTTAATAAATACAGATTCTAGCATTATATAATAAACAAAATAGTACATTTAATATAGATAAGAACCAAATACTACATTCATAGAAACGCATTACAACCTAAATACATAAAAATACATTCGCCAAATAAGAAAATGAAAGTAGGCCTCTATCAATTTTCATGTACTTTTAATCATTTATCATTATTTTATTGTTAATTATATCATTTTATAATTATTTCAATTTTGTATGGTATTCACTAATTCACATGTTGTGTTATTTACAAAATAATTTATATACAAATACAGATTGAAAATAGTAAAATTATAAAAGAGTGTTAAGTCTGATGAAGTTATAAAAGGAATCATTTTTCAAGTATAAAAAATAAACATTTTAAAAGTTATATTACGGAGTAGTATATATTGACAGGCTTTTCAAGTATAAAACATAGATTTATGGTATTGCATTAGGTCATTAAAATATACACCGGCCCGAATCATATCATATCATCTCATCTTGTTACGGAATGAAAGTGGTCTATTAATTTTGTAATATAATTAATGTATTTCAAATGTATGGTTTTTAAATTTTTCAAATGAAGATCATATCGGTATACAATTCTAATAATCCTTTTAATACATTTTAAAAAATCAACATCTCAAAAATTATACTGTAGTGAAAATTTTAGTTATTACTGTAGATTATATATTGACGTTGAAGTGAAATATATATTGTTTGTTATATGGTAAATGGTAAATGGTAAATGGTAAATGGTATAGTTATTTCAAGAAGAGAAACATGTTAGCTAGAAAGAGGAAAACTAGGGTAGGATCAAATAGAAGGAATAGGCTTCACTTTCTCCGCGTTTCCTTAGGCTCGGGTCATGGGGGATCTCTCTCTCTCTCTCTGAGTCTCCTTCTGTTGACACCATCTTTATATGCTCTCTTCTTTTAAACCTGTTTTTTACCCTTAAAAATCGATGACAATGAAAGCCTAAAGATTGCTTTTTTACATTCTTTCAATTTCCCCCTTTTTACATTATTTACTTATTTCTACATGCTCTTTTCCCAACCATTTTGATCCCCATATTTCTTCTTCTATCCAACCAAAGAATATCATATTAATTAATTAAACCCTGAAAAAAATAGTCTCCATAATTTACAAACACTCTTAATATTTTGCATTATATACCAAGAAAGATTTCAACTTTTATTTCCTTGAAAACCCTATAATAAAAACCCATTATAATTCTTCTCTTACTCATGAGTCATGACCAAAAAGAATTTGATTTTTTGTTCTTGAGATTAAACCCTAAATAACCCATGAATCACATTTATTTATTCACCACAAAAGATGACAACTTTCTTTTTTCTTGATCACCCTAAGACCCCATGAATTGTCATTCCTCTATTCACCACAAAATAAACACACATACACTTGAAAAAACACAACAGTAGTCAGCTGACACTACAGTGAAGAGGATAGCAAGACATTTGGTAAGATTAAAGTCCCTTCTGTCTCTTGAGTTTTAGGTGAAAAAGTAAGATCCAAGGTGACCAAACAAAAGATCACTCAAATCCATTTTGTAACTTTCTTTCTTGTCTTTTTGGTCAATAAGCTAAAGGATTTGAGGTCCTCCTTTTTCTCAGATTCATCTCTTACTTCACACTGTTTCACCTTTAAACAATAATAAATAAATTAATAATATAATAGAGTCTATTTGAATGTGAGAGAGAGATATATATATAGAGAGAGAGAGAAGGGTTTGACCGAAGAGATCGAGGCCATATCATCATATCTTTCCTTCCTTCTTTGCTCCTAACTCCCAAGAAGAGTATAGAATTCAGGTTAAAATATATTTTAATTTTGTATAATATTGTTAATTTAAGTAAACTAGCTTGTTTTTTAGTATATATTCCAACTTTCAATAGATTTTTAAAGTGTTTTAATTCTCACTAGTTATGTAACTACTTTGATTCAATTCTTAGACAAATTTTGATCATGTCTTAAATAGTCATATTTGATTTGATGTATCTCAGTTCCTTTTTTGGTTAATAAATATTATTATTATATTTATTTATGATTTATGATTTGATGTGCAAAAAGTCATGAATGATTGTTATCCCAAGAAGCATTACAAATCTAACCCCTCAAAACCCTCGTCTTGAAAGAACAACTTCTATTCACTTTCACGAGATCCAATCTTCTTTAATTCTACTTCCGTATCACCCTCTCTTCATACTTTATAAAATTATTATACACTTTTTTTTCTCCTTAGTTGTTTTCTAAATTTGCTTCCGAACGAGTTAACTCCTTTTTTCAGATCGAGCTAACTCGCTCATTTGGTGCAATTTCTTTTCAGCAAGAGAATCCTTAAGATCTATTATTGAGCAAATAGGTCTTTAATTCGATCACAAAACAAATCAGACCTAGTTTTCATAATCTACATAATTTTCTCAAATTATTTCATACAATAGTATTTTCATCAAACATTTCTCTTGTGAGTTATATATATTACCACATTTTTGTTTGTGTTATGAACCTAGACTATATTTTTTTAATACTAATATTTAACAATTGTTGTTTGCAGAAAATATCATCGAAAGAAAATTGGTGCAAGAATAATTGAGCAAAAAATGGCATCATCTTCAAATTCACCATGTGCAGCCTGCAAGTTTTTGAGGCGAAAATGCCAACCAGAATGTGTTTTTGCACCTTACTTTCCACCAGACCAGCCTCAAAAATTTGCAAATGTTCACAAAGTGTTTGGAGCCAGTAACGTGACCAAACTTCTCAATGAACTCCATCCTCACCAACGTGAAGACGCCGTGAACTCACTCGCTTATGAGGCCGATATGCGTCTCCGAGATCCTGTTTACGGTTGTGTTGGTGTCATCTCCCTCTTACAACACCAACTTCGCCAGCTTCAAATGGATCTTACTTATGCGAAAACCGAGCTTTCTAAATACCAAAATCATAACTTGAATGGTACAACCGCTCAAGGACTAATAGCTGCAGCCGCCGCCGCAGCGGCAGCTTCCCACCACCAAACCCTAGGAAATAATTTAATTTCATGTTGTGGTGGTGGAGTCTCTCGAGACCATCTATACCACCATAATCCACCTTTTTTTGCTGCTAGGGATCAACAAACGTCCGTCCTAAGGGCTTTCGATGTCAACAATAATTATGATACAACTGCCGGTGTTCTTGCTATGAATATATCCACAAGCGGTATTGGCCAACACTCGCAGTTCCAGCAGCCTCGAGCTGGAACTGATGATCGGCCAACAACAATTGACCCTTCTTAGGGTTTCACAGGTAATTAACTAATCATTCATAATTATATTATCTGTGGTGCTTTTGTTTTCCCTTACATTATTGTTTCATTGTAATGATATGATACTACATATTTACTCCATATGATATGATGTTATCATAATTTTATTTATACTGAAAACTTTATAATTATACCATCAGTTTTGTTTTGGTTGTTTCTTGATACTATTTACATTATTGTTATGAATTATTTGCTTCAAAATGGATGGATAGTCAGGAGATGGGGCCATGTACATAAGCCATCTTTTAGTTGTTCTATTTTCACATAACTTTAAAGGCTTGTTGAAATGATGTTATGGTATTTTGTTTTGTTTCTCCAATACCAACTGCTATTTTTTGCGATGAAAACTAGGTGTAATGATTACATCTATGCTCTATTTCTTGTTTTACAGAAGTAGGATGGTCAAATTTATTGTCACTATTAATTAATTTCTGCAATATCATATCATATTCATATACATAATTGTTGCAGATCGGGTTAATTATTTGAATCATAAATTGAACTTTTCCTCATGAAGTCAAGACGTACTTATTTAGCTCGAGTATGATGATTTTGTATATTTAAATGAGTTCCAAAAACATTTTAGTGGAATTTTTATCCTTTTTATGTTGTTTTTTATAAACTTATTTCACATATTATGTTTATATAACACACACATGCAAACTTTGATTTTATAAAATGATCGTTAGTTATTAATTGGCTTAACTATATATATGTAAATGTAACTATTTTTCTCTAACGTTCATAGTATACAACAAAGTATGAAGGGTTATATTGTGTGCAATGAACTTTCAATGTGTTACAGTACAAATTGTATGTATTTTAGGAACATGACCGCTTGTAATAATGACATATATCACCTCATATAGCTGACAAGCAACTAAATTTAAGTACCAAAAATTGCACATGATAACAATGAATTCAATAAAAAGTTTATTACAAACAATGGAAGTCTTGATAATTCGATACAAACCATAAATTTCAGAGCATAAATACTTACATTTTGTCCATTTAAGCCTTTTTAAATGGTCAAACACTACTAAACGTGCTGATTAAACTGCACGACGTTGTACCCATGATCACAATGTTGTGGGAAGCTACGTACGTACTTATAATAACAGTGGGAAAAGAGCCAATGGTAAATCAAAGTTAGCTATTTAATTAGAATTATATTAAATGAAAACTCTATATTTCTTAGGGTTTCAATTATATTATATGTGTTTGCATGGAAATCATAATTATACATTTATGTTAGAGAGGGTAAGCTAGGTTATATGTGCATAGTAACGTAACTACTTTGTACAAACTTGTATGAAATTGATAATGAAAACCATACACGTACATGCGTTGAATCATAAAAAAGTGACTTTCATATAAAGTGGAGATGTAATTTGTGTATCACGGTTTTTTTTATCTACGATCACATACATGATGCATGCGACTCATTTTCGCTGTGCACTTTGGATCCCGATTCACATGTTGAGACATCAAAATCGACCTTGAAAAAATACATTAACCGATGACGTTAAGCACCTCTACTTTTCATGGATCTCAAGTCGTATTATATATATATACTTATGCTATAGCTTGGAATTGTAAGCACAGCTAGATCCAAATATTTTGGTTACGTCTTTTAGGCCTCTAGTACTCTCATTTACACTAATCTTACTGCCCTTTTAATCAAATATTAAAAGAAGAAAGAAAAGAACACAACTCAAAATAATCGGAGGCGGAACTTGAATATAGGGGACAAAAGTTATAAAGTATTATTAATTTCTTTATTTTCCTTATACATGTATAATTTGTTGAAAAATGTTCAAACGAGAACATTAGCTTGTTACGTATGAACGGATTTTAACATTAAATATTATTTTCGATAATAAAATTATATCAAAAACTTTAGATATAAGATATTTTTTTTACAAAAAACCATGTAATACATATTATAAAAAAATTAGTGTTTATCACATTGTATTAAAGTTGTGTGTCATATTATACAACTCAATTTAAATACTAGACTCAATCACAGCCCTTTACCATGATCTCGAGTCATGTCATTTACTGAATTAGGTGATGTAACAATAATCCAACTTTACACTCGGTTCAATCTCAATGGTGTACATGTTCAGTTGAAAACCAATGATTACGTTTACTAATTAGTTTCATTGTTTATCAGACAATACCATGTAGAACTATATATATATATATATATGGTGGGGATCAAGAGAGAAGTAAAAAAATGGAGGAAGGAAGCTATTCATAGCCATATATTCTGGTCAACTCAAAAGTCAACACGGTGGCAAAATTGTAAATAACTCAAAAAAAATTCAGAATATTAATATTCATTTGGAAAGAATGTTAATCGAAATTACAACTTAATATTTTTTAAACATTCTTTTACGATGAATGTTAACTCATATACATTATTATACACTGATGAATGTTAAAATATCTCGTTCAACAATATATAAAAACATATATAAGTTAATATTCATCATAAATTATTGTTTATGAATATTAGTTGTAATTTTGATCAACATTAATTCCAAATGAATGTTAATGTTCTATTTTTTTTTTGTGAAATTCGATGGTTAATGACGACTATAATTAAATTAATTACTTGTTTATAAGTTTTGTATGTAAAAATTTGTTTAATTTTATTGTATTCATTGGTGAATCAAAATTTTCACAAAAACCCAAAAGTTATACCCAAAATTCTTAATATTTGATGAATATGAATTATGACGAATTGAAGATATGTATGAATGTCTTTGATGAATTTGAAATTTATAATGTTTTGATTAATTTACATGTTTTAATTTTGAATTTTAAACAAAAATTGATGAACTGGGTATTGTATATGAGTTAGAGAAGATACAATAAAATGTATGGTTGAGGTTTGCTTCCCTCAAATTTAGACTTTCTTTTGATCATTCCCCTATATATATATACTAGTTTTAAGATCCATGTGTAAATACGGGTTAACATAAAAATAATACACATTTCTTTTTTTGATTGTACTAAGTATAGTATTTTTTTTTGTCAATATAGAGTTTTAAAACTCGTGTATACACACAGTTAACGTAAAATAAAACTAAATAAAATGTTTCTTATATTAATATAGTGTTTAAACTTTAAACACGTTTGCACACGGAAACTGTTAAATGAATAATTCATCCGTTCATTGAATATTTTTATTGTATATATGTAATGTAATAAATAAATATTTTTGTTTGTTTTATATAATTGTAATGATAATAATAATATTAATTAATTAATTAATATTTAATATATTAAATTAGCTCATGAATACGTATTAACTTGTATGATTCGCTAATGTGTAGCAAATAACGTTTAATTAATATTTATAATTCGCTGATGTGTAGCAAATAACGTTTAATTAATATTTATATTTTTTGATAAAATATAAGTTTGCTATTGTTAATAAATATAATAAATTATAAACATTTGGGGAATTATTTTTGACATTATTATTTTTTAATTATTTTTTTTTTGAAAATATAATTGATTAGATTTTTTAGGAAAATTAAATGATTTGATTGGTCAATTGGATGTTTGATGAAATTAAAGATTTTGATTGGTTAATAAGGTTCAATTTTGTATAGAAATTTTTTAGGAGATGTTTTCTTTTATTAATATATATATATATATATATATATATATATATATATATATATATATATATATTAAAAGAGTATAAAAGAAAACTCCAAAATTTGCCACCTAATCATGAATGTCACGTGTCAATCTCTTAACTTCAGTTAACAAATTATTTAATTAATTTTATATTATTATTTTATAATAAGTAATAAATAATAAATATAAATGCTACATATATTATAATAATATCGAAAGAGGAGTCACATACGAAACAAAGCTCTATAAATTATTTAATTTATATTATTTTATAAAATATGTACGACAATTATCATTTAATCACGTAATATCTAAAATAATTATAATAAATTACCGTGCATTGCACGAGTCTTCCATCTAATATATATATATATATATATATATATATATATATATATATATATTACATGCAATAAAGGAGATCAAGAGTTATTTACTTGGAAAAAGATATATCCGATTTGTCGAAATAAATGCCAACCTTCGTATTAAATTCGACAATGCCAAGTCCTACTACTATACCATCCCATCCCCACCCCCACCCCCACACTTAATGCATGCTGTATCCTCTATATTTTTGAATTTATTTATTATTTATTTGTAGGAATAGGAAACCGTGCGTGCCAAACTCCAAGAACAAATGTATATAGGAGCAGACTATATATATAATACTCGTATTATTATTGTAAGTTGTAACTGTGCATGTGCATGTGCAATTGTGGGGTCCCAAATTAAACAAATATGGAACATTTTCTTACAACCCTACTACTGAATATGAATGTATTTATAGTTTTTTCTAATTAATTATATGCCAAAACATGCCCTTTGTCTCTTTTGTTCACTTGTGATCATTTTTTAAGGGCCAAATGGAAAAGGTTTTTCACGTACGTTAGATTATTTAAGCGGATGAGTTATCTTTTTATTCACGTAACTAATATTACCGTGAATGTTTCTCACTCTTTCTTTGACGACTACCCAAAAAATATTTACTCATAGAAACTCAAATTAACTTTTTTTCTTTTTTTAACATGAAAATTTATATATAAAAGACTCTAGCAAGCCGTTAGAGGAAAAGGATTACAAGATACAAAATGCTAATTAAAACGAACGAAAGAGACTTGACATACAAGTCCATTCAACCCAACTAATATAAAGTTTTTTGTACCTATTCGAGATCCAAAGATAAGATAAAACTTTTATATCGTATCCTAAAGTCTCACTTCTCGGCTTCTTATGGTTGAAAACGCACCCATTTCGACGTCACCATATCACTCAAAGTGTTGTTTGCACCACCGCGTCAATATATTGCTTGTAAATCCAATCACTTCTTTAAGAGAAGAGAGATTGGAAAACATTCCACCACTTCGACATAGAGCTCCATACGCCAGCTGCTACTTTGCAATGAACAAACAAGTGAGCCTTGGTTTCTTGATCATCATTACAGACCGGGCATCTAATCGAATCCATATCCACACATCTATTATCTAGATTGACCTGAGTCGGTAATCTTTCATTCTTTATACTCCAAAATAAAATGTTCACTTTTTTTTGGAAGCCACTGGTTCCAAGTAATCGGAGCGATTTGGTTTAAAGACATATTTCTCTCCATGAAAATTCTTTATTTTCATCAAGGATTTAGAACCTAGAATCGTGTTCATCAGTGAAGTAAAAATTGGATAATCATTTCATTTAATTCATCAATTTCGGGAACGTACATAATTAACTTAAGATCTATTGTGAGGGAATCATGGCGTGTTACTACTACTACTCCGCTAAATCACCCTGATGATGATTTCATACTACATATAACTTTAAGACTTGATCAAATATATCCATATATACATACATATGCTCCTTTTGTTACAATGTTCGACAATGAGGAAATGTTGTTTTCTTTGATGCATTTTAGTGCAATACTACTGTAATTCAATTCCCATATACATTTTGTAATGCTTAAGAATATGCAAAAAAATAATAATAATAAATAAATATATAAATTATATGTTATGTAATATTATACGAGTACTATATTACAACTAGCTAGAGATGACAAAGTATGTGGGTCCGACTAGTTATTTGACCAGGTGACATGGTCTTTAGTCTGCAAGTAGAACGTTTTTAATGGGCAAAAAGTACAATACAGTTCAAATGTTCAATACAAAATTACAAATTCAAATGTGGTTCATCATATCGTTTCCTCTAACCGTTATGTATGATTTTTTTAAGAAAATAATTGGAAAATTCAACCGAAAAATGACGGAAATACGTGAAAGAGAGAACATTGAATATATTTTTAACGACATCAGTTACGACTGAAAGAGACAAAAAGATAAACTTTAAGAGACCCTAACATACCATCAAGTGATCAAGATCAGGATGGAGACCTTCGTCGTTAACTAAAATTTATATATAAGTGGTCATACAAATATATGAAGCCTTTAATAATCCAAGGCATAAAGTCCCACATTATTTAGTAGCTTCCTGTCCTTTGAACCACCTATGAGATATCCTCCATTCAATTCAAATACTCCGTAATTAATAAAGTACTTGATTCAACATGTTTGGGTTTCATGTAATGATAGCAATGTGCGATACCAAATTCTTATCTTAAAAATAATAATGGAGTAATGTAAAGGCATATCGACTATGCTGTTGACATTATATAGTAATGATGTTATTGGCCAATTAACATTCGATACAATTTGTATATTTTATACTTTTGATCCTTCCATTTTTTTATGTTTACACAAATTGTTCATCTATTAACACTAATAGCACCTTTCGTCGTGCAGGTCAACATCACAGATTTTTATTATTATGATATATACAAGAAGATAAAGTTTAGTTACCTTAATTAAGCTTAATTTAACATAAAGATTCTTTATGTTATGTTATTTATCGAGTATTATTTTCTGAAATTTGACAAATTAAATCATACTTTAAGAAGTTGAAATTATTTGGACTAATCGGCTAGGCCCATTGGCTAGAACCTGACGGAACCGGAACCCATGTTGCTTAACCGGGTCGGGTACTCATCCGCAAAATTTCCATTACACTCTGTTCTTCCTTTCTTTCTCCTAAAAATGGAAACCCTAACCCTAAAATAACAATTAGCATCACAAACAACAATTTCATTCCATAATGAAATCATTCAGGAAATCATCACTAGACTTCCGGCGAAATCCATACTCCAATTTCGATCCGTTTCCAAACCATGGCTATCTCTCATCTCCGATCGTTCATTCACCAAACTCCACCTCACTCATTCCACCGCCAACCAGCGCATCACCGCTTACGATACGTCGACACACGAACGTCACCTCCTCTCCGCCGCACGTGACGGTGGCTCAGTCACTCACCTCATCACACTCCACGACGCTCCGTCTACCGAACGACAAACCACAGAATCAGAACATTTGTACGGTTTAATTCTATTTACTTCCGGCAATGGATTTGTCGATTGCATTGGTCATAAACCCCAGCACTCGTAATGTTTACACTTATGGAACGGTGCATATCTGTTATATGTTCGGCTTCGATGAGTCGAGAAATGAACATAAGGTTTTGAATATTAGGATGCTCGGTCTTAAATCGATACGGCCTTTTAGACCGAGTAGTATCTAGTTTATGATATTCTCTTTGTCGGATTATTCGTGGAGAACGATCGATGTGGAGCTTCCGATTGATATTAGTGGTGAGCATTGGTACTATGGGACAAAAACTAGCGTTTGTGTTAATTGTGTGATACATTTGATGATTCAAAGTCAGAACGAAATTTTGGCTTTTGATTTGAGAACGGAGAAGTTTGAGATAATTAAGATTCCTGATGATGCTCTTCCTAGTGAATCGGCTACTTGGTATAATAGGAAAGGTATGAATACGTTGAAATTCAACCAACCTTGTATAATGAAAGTTAATGGATTGTTAGGAGTTCTTTGTCATGACCGTGTGGTGGAAACTGATGAAATGCATATGTGGATATTACAAGACTATGATAATCGTGTTTGGACTAGAGAAACTATTACATTCCCCAAGTCTTGGGGTAGAATTAGATGGGCCTTTTCCTTCGGATTTTGTTGATAGTAACAAGATTGCGTTTTCGCCAAAAAGGTTGTCTAGGAATATGATGGGCATATCTGTTAATGACATGAAGACGGGAAGTTTTGAATCCGTAAAGTTCTTTCTTGGTCATCAGTTTCTACGTTCTAAAACTGTGGAATTCAATAAAGTTAGTAGTTATGTGCCTTTAGAGATGAATATCAGTTACTTCATCAATAGTTGGTAGTAGACACTAGTTCTATGTAAAAATGTATTTTCTGGCCGTAAGTATTTTTAAAATACTTTAATGCTGTTGTACTATTTTTAGGGATGCAATCGTATGATATATGATTGTTGTACTGATGCAGAATGTTTAGATATCATCTAATTTCTTGACTGCTTTATTTGATCAACTGTATTTAGTCTACGGTCATGCCAGACATGGATCTTAGGTCGAGGCTGTGATTCTGTGAATTAATGAATGTTCTCGTTGAAGTAAGGTAAGGCAGTTATGGTATAATGGGAATGGGAATGAGCACAAGATATTAAGATAACATGCCAATGTTGAGTGAGATCTATAAATTTATGTTTGTGCTGCATTTTGTTTGCTGTTGATATAGTACCATGTCTGAAGTAATTTTGTAGTGTTGAAATCACGTCCCTTAAGATAATGTGATTGTTTGAAGTTGTCGGTTCGTATTTTTCGAGTCCTGTACCAACAAAAGATACGTAAGATCTGAATGTTCCTCTAAACTTGTGTTACTCAGAATAGCATATTTTATATCACCCATATGTGCAGGGATAATGTGGCTTTTATGATATGTAAAACCACGAGCATGGACTATCGCAATACTTGAAAAGGTATAATACTTTCATTCGATCATAGACATGAAAATCCCCTAGTACCTCTCAGAATCCAATATGTGTTGTTCGTGTGTTCATTGGAGCTTGCAGGTAGTCACAGTCACCACCATATGCAAACAAGTTTTCTTGTTCTAAATGTCACAGTTTTCACAAATTTATAATACGAAACTATCATTGACATCTACGTTAACATGACTAAATATGCCATATCAGTTGATCACGTATTTTAGTTAGGGATAATAGATCACGTAAACCATGTAACTTGATCTCACCATTAGCTAGTACACGACTTAATAGACATTGCCACATATCCATGTTTGGCATGATTGAAGACTCCATAGCAGCTGCTCAAACAAACGACTCGTTAAATTAAACATGTTTTGATTTACAGAAGAGAAACTACCGTAAGATTGCATCCTTCCAAAAGAAAATAGAAAATACATTTGTTTGAGTCGATACACCTTTACAATCACTTGAAATTTGGGCTTCAAAAAAATAGAGGCCCTATTCAATTTGACCATTTTGCACACCTTCATCATTGGCCGTGAACTTTACCTTGAAAATGACTGAATCCTGTCACTGAAAACGACTTTGAAGGTGACATTTGCTTAGTTAGCTTGCTTTCTGTTTAAGAGTTTTAAATTCTTATAATATTCGTCTTTTTCTTCATTTTCGGAGAAGTTTTCAAGAGAAATCAAGTCATATTTCAACTAAGCTTACGTGGGATTTACCAATAGTTTGTTTTGTATCATTTGTTGTGGCCTTTACCAGGTGACAATTAACAATCAATAAACACTCGGTTCCTGTTCTACATGCCAAAAAAATTCCAAGGCAGTAGTCCCTATTTTTCATCGAAAAAATGGAAATCGTAGAAGAACAATCGACTTCGATAACAACTCCACCATCAAATTTGGTCACATACCTAGCGAAAAACTCTTGTCTTCCTCTTGTTACAGTAATTCTGAACAAGTTTTCAGATAACAAGTCTCAAGGTTTGGAATTATTCACTGTTCCATTCCCAAACGATATCCTCGAAGAGATCCTCTTCGAAATCCTGTCCAGACTCCCGGTCAAAACGCTACTCCAGTTCACCTCTGTTTCTAAACCGTGGCTCTCTCTCATCTCCGATTCATCATTCGCCAAATTATATCTCACTCGTGCCACCACTGAACGCCGCAAGGCCATATTCATCACGGCTTATGATCCTTACACACTCAAACGACACTTTTTCTCGGCTCCTTATCACAGTGGTCCTGTAACTCATGTCATGACACTCGATCACACTCCGTCTAGTAATAAGAGAGAATTCACGGAAGCCGAACATCTCAACGGTTTAATGTTATTTAATTCTGGAAATGGATTTGTTCAGAACAATTTTGCGTTCGTTATTAATCCTAGCACTCGTAAGGTCTTCAAACTTCCTGGTCCGGCTTCTGTGCCTAGTTACACTTATGGTAAGGTTCATATATGTTACTTCTTTGGGTTCAATGAATCTACAAATGAACATAAGATTTTAAACATTAGGATGCTTGATATTCGATCTATTAAGCCTTTTAAACCGACTAGCATCGAGATTATGATTTTCTCTATGTCGAGTTTATCATGGAGAAAGATCGATGCGGACCTTCCTTTCGATGTTAGTGGGGATCATTGGTACCTTGGCACCAAACATAGTGTTTGTGTCAATAGTGTGATACATGTGATGCTTCAAAGTCAGAACGAAATTTTGGCATTCGACTTGAGAACAGAGAAGTTTTCGATAATTAAGCTTCCATGTGATGCCATTCTTGATGAAATGAATAAGAAGTACTGTAAGAAGGGTATGAATACGGTGAAATCCAACCAGCCTATTCTAATGAAACTCAATGGATTGTTAGGACTTATTTGTCATGATCGTATTGTGGAATGCAACGAAATGGGTATTTGGATATTACAAGACTATGAAAATCGTGTTTGGGTTAGAGAAACTGTTAGTTTCTCGAAATCTTGGTTCCTATTAGACGGCCCTTTCCCATTAAATCCGGTTATATTGAAGCAGCTTACAGTTACTCAAAGATGGTTGCCTAGGGATGTAATCAATGTACCTCTGTATGACATGGAGACTAAAAGTATGAAACAGGTAGAATACACGGTCGGTCAGCAATTTCTCCGCTCTAATAGTCTTCGGTTCGATCATGTTAGGAGTTATGTTGAAAGCATATTTCCTTTGAAGACAAGCTAATTCATGAACCAATTATTCAGGTGATCTCTGATACTTGATATTGTTGTATAAACTTTTAAATGGATGTTATTTATTGTGCTCTATAGAATCACAGCTGAAGGCCTTTAATTGCCAACAATGATGATTAAATTATGAAACTAGTGACTTTCACTGGTTTTTTTAACGTGTGCCATAGATAAGGTATATTTAATAAAGTTATTTTTTTTTAAATATTATCATTTGCATTAATTCCTCGTTAATTCAATATAAAATTTACTTTTTTATGCCTTTTTTATATGCCGATATTAATTATAAATTATGATATTTAAAAATATTACGAGTTTATTAAATGTATTTTAAAAAATTAATATAATTGGTTGGTGCATTAATATATTATAAGCAGACAAACCACATAACAAATTATTTTATCATATCTTTTCCTATAACTGAATGAATGAACAAAAATAAGAAAAATATGAGAAAAATATTTCAGTGCCGTTGAACCGAACGGATTGATGAGCTTTCTATCGTATAAAAATCAGGTTTCAAAAAATAAAACTCAAAAAAGTACGTAAAGTTATTGGACTCTAGTACATTCATAGAACATAAATGTACCCGAAGCAGAACACTGCACCGACCTTGACGACATAAACTTTATTTTACGAGTCAAACCGACCACATCACCCGAACCTAAGTCGACAATTGGCTAGGTATTTCGTGAACCTGGGTCCCACAAATACACAACACTACGTATCATTGTACTTGCTTCATTTAACCAAATATAAAAATGTATGAAATACCCAAGTGTCGGTTGCTCATGCCTCATACTATGTAACAGAGTCCAAAACGCGAACGTCGAGGTCTCTTTAGGTGTGACGACTGATGACCGACCGCGTACTATGTTTTCTCACAATAGATTCCATTTGAAGTGAGAGCCCCATGGAAGTAAAATGTTATCGTCGATTACCAATGTAACTTGAACATTTCTTTAGGGGAGTGAAAAATCAGTTGACATATAAAATTATTATTATTATACATGCAGTAAAAACTATTTATTTGATTACGAGAGCTTGCGGAGTGGGAGAGTATTTTTCAGCGTTTCCGATCGAGTACGCCGTCAGACGACGTTCTGCCACTCCGGAATGACTTTCAGGTTCGGCGTTCAGGCTAAAACGAAGTTTTCTTCTTCTTCTTTTTTATTGTTTTTTATTGTTTTTACGGTTATATTTATAAACAAAAAAAATATAATTTTTTTAAAAAATATATAAAAACTAACAGTTGAACGGCTACTTTATTTATTTATTTTTCTTTAAATCCTTTAAAATACTTTTATATATACACATACAATTCATACAACAAGTAACATCTCATTCTTTACATTTTCTATCAATCTCATTCAAAAACACACATCAAAAAAATATGTCTTCAACTTCTTTTTTCGAAGACGAACGTTTAGGAGGATAACCAAGAAATTACGTGATAGAGACATGCACAAAGGGACTTCAATCCAACCTTGTCTAGCATTTTTGGGGAAATAATGAAGCAAGACATCGTCAAAAGTAGTTTGTTTGTATTTTAAATTGTTTGTCTTTAATTATCAGAAAATTTTAATTATTCTCGTTAAATTATGTATTTTTTAGAACTTGTAATGTTTTTGTTTATTTATTTTAATGAATGTTATCTTTCATTTAATTGTTTTGTTATTTGTTTTAAATTATTCAATTATTTGTATTTTTTAAAAAAAAAAAAAACATAAACACTAAAACATTGTCTTTCACTCTTTCACTTTTTCAGGCTATAGTATTCTCTTAAAATACTGTAAACAAAGTGTCACCACTCTCCGTGTTCTAATATACCTACCAAATTAATCAAAGGGTTGAATTGATGAACTGATGATTTATAAGTGGAGGGGTAAATTTGAAATGTTAAAAATCAGAAGGGTAATTAAGAAAAAGTGGGGATAAGAAGTTAAAGCCTTTAGGGCTTGAGTCATCCTCTTCTCTGATACCTGCGACTTAAATTACCATACCCAGTTTTCATCTTCTTCAAACATAAGTTTCATTTTTCATCTTCTTTCAACAGTTAAGTAAAAAGTAATGGTAAAAGTGTCATATTTACTATCAGACAATGTAATTTTTTAAAATTCCGTAAAAACTGATTGTGAACAAACGGATAAAATATTTGTTATGAATATTTTATTTTTAGATTCAATGTTGGAATTGTACGGCTCCAAAACCCCACTACCATCCCTCGCGACGCGACCAACTTTTGTTACGAACAATAAAATAATAGGGTGTGTTTGACAATAAATTAGTTGAAGTTGGAGCCTGTGGCTGGAGCTGAAGATCGTGACTGGAGATTATAGTGGCTAGGGATTCTCTTAGAATCTACTAGAAAAAACTTCTATAAAAGGGATTATAGGGATTTTTTTTCCAATAATTCTTCATCTTTTTCTGTTACCAAGCAGAACTATTAACTTATAATAACCGAAGATTATTAAAACTAGAATTTCAATCCCATAAATTCTCCCGCATCAAACACACCCATAGTATTCATATTTTTCCTAAATAAATAGGTTTAAAAATTAATCGAATTCATTCATTGAGTTAAGTATGACCAATTGTTAGAATATGTTATTTTTAGGCCTATTTATTTAAACCTAAAAGCTATGCCTTTTTTATATTCGATGTCACATTTTATAACTTTTTTACACCAAAACGTACAAACACGTACTTTAAATAAGTATTATAATATTTATGAAATACTTTTTATATTATACAAGTCACTTTACATTTTGTAAGTTTTGAATTTATAAGGTTGTAACCGAATTGGTCATTTGTCTTAGATCCTTGAGTCTTATATATGACGAAGCTGTAAACCTTTGCATGCTTGATACTAAAATGATCTTGTTAAAGTATTTGTCGTTATGTTTTGTAAAGAAATATAACTATAGGGGTCATCATGCAAAAAAATATAAAACTAAAAAAAGGCTCAACGACATTTCGTCTCGACTCCTATATAAACCATCATAACTTCTGGTTCAAACACACTTCAAACATTCTTAAATACTTCCCATTACAAAAGCAAAGTTACAAACCTAGCTTACTTTTTCATATAGTTACATTGTGCATTTCTTGCTAAATTTTACTCCAATCATGGCTGACAAAATTGTTCATAATCATACTCCCAAGACTGAAGACCACGGGTTGTTCGATTGTTTTGGAAAGAAAGACGAAAACGAGAAGAAAGAAGATATGAACGAAGGCCTGCTGGCAAAGCTCCACATAACCGATAACGGTTCCAATGTAAGCTCTGTTTTTCGTATCATCTGGAACAAGCAATCATATAGAACATTGATTCTTCTAGTGTCAAAAACGATATTTGGACTAATTATATCGCGCTTTTAAGTTGAGCATAAAATTTGTGGTAAATATTTATGATCAAGAAGCTCGTAAGAGATAATACTAATTTGTACATGCAATGACATAGGTTAATTAGTAGCATTGTTTAAATGTTTTATTTAAAAAAAATCATAATTAAGTAATTTGTAAGCTCTAATGACATAGGTTAGTAGCATGGTCCATTCGGTTTTAACTTTTAGCATGCATATTATGAAAAAAAAAAATCGTATTTAAAACATAACAAAGATATATATTCTAGTGAATCATTTTAATTAACTTTCGTTTTTGTAACTTGTTTATAAATTCGTTTGTCTTTATAGATTTCCTGGCTTTAGTATTGTGTACATACATGTACGAAGGAATTTTTTATAGTGAATTTGTAGTTGACTTATGTTATTGACGAGTTATGCAGTCAAGCGATGGAGAGAAGAACAAGAAGAAAGAACCGACTTTGAAGGAAAAGGTCGAGAAGAAAATCGAAGAAGACAAGGTGAAGATCAATGTGATGATTGAAGAAGGCAGAGAGAAAGCCTTAGACCTCAAAGAGAAAACTGTGGAGAAGATCGAAGAAGGCAAAGACAAAGTCGGAGAAATCAAAGAGAAAATTGGGGTGAAAATCCGAGACTACAATGAGAAGAAAGAAGCAAAGAAAAACGATGAAAACAAGGTGAAGATCACTATGAAGATTGAAGACGAAAAGGATCTCAAAGACAAAGCCGTGGAGAAGCTAGAAGAGGGGAAAGAAAAAGTCGTAGAAATCAAAGAAAAGATTGGGGAAAGAATTGAAGATTACAAGGAGAAGCAAGAAGCAAAGAAGAATGAAGAACAGAAGGCGAAATACAAGTCAGTGGGGTCGCCAACTATTAAAGTTGTTGTCCACCCACCGGAGCCAAGTAGCGAACCCGAAGAGAAAAAGGGGTTTATGGACATGATCAAGGACAAACTTCCGAACGGTAACAAGAAAACAGAAGTCGAGTGTGCAGATCCACCACCGCCACAACTAGTGGCAGTAGCCAATGCAAACGAGTATGTGGATGGCGAAACCGAGCACAAAGAGAAAAAAGGCATTTTGGAAATGATCAAAGAAAAGCTTCCAGGGTATCATTCAAAGAGTGAAGAGGAGATGATGAAGAAGGAAAAGGATTGTGATGATAGAGCATAAGAAAAATGGTTTGTTGGTTTTCTTTTCAAGTTATTGTTGTTTTTAAATAAATAGTCTTTTTCATGTTCTTAGGTTGCGTATTTTTGGAATGCCAAAGTTTATGCTACTTTTGGTGTTTCAAAGAAGTTGAAGGTAACAATTTGTGTCAAGTCTGTAAGTTTTTATTTAGAATGACTTGTACATAAATTACTGAAATTTTTATATAAATGGTCCTTTATTCTTCACTTTTTAGTACAATAAATTTACATTATTCTCAAAAATAGTCCCTCATCCATCTAAAATGACTAAAATATATTTTGACCATTTAGATCCTTACTATCCGCAAATGGCAAGAAAAATGGTACTTTAGTAATTTTAGGTGAAGGAATGATCATTCTCGAGCAAAACATAGGACTAAAAAGGTGAAAGATAAAGTATGTGGACGATTTTTATAAATCGGTGTAACTAAATTACTAGCTAATACACTCTGGATTTCTATTATAAGGCCTACGATACCTAGTTTTGTGCCCGTGCCATCAAATTTCAAAAGACTACCCAATACGTATACGTATACGTACGTAGTTTTTAAAAATCACAAGAGTTTTTGGCGCTCATTATACTTATTCAAGTGTGCATTTTTAAAGTATTGTAGGCTTGTATATACAACGGGGAAGAACAAAAACAAAATCCTTTTTTGTTTGTTTTGGAGACTTACGAACGACAACAAAAACAAAATCCTTTTTTCTTTGTTTTTGATCGAAAGTTTTACACATAAAAGTTTTGTGTTCGTTTATATTTCATTAAATAATCAAGGTGATTATTTTTACTACTTGCTTGATTATTTTTTATTTTTTTTTCTTGGACACTAGTTTCTACGTATTCTTATACCTTGTTCGCTAAAGGTATATCTAACTTCATCATCAATTAATGTTATGGTTAATCTAGTAGATTCAATTGGATCCGAATTGGAAATCTTTTATACAATTATGTTTAATTGTTTCCGCTGCATTTTTAATCATGTTATATATTTAAAATTGTTTTAAAGACCATCGATTTCCAACAGTGGTATCAGAGCCACTTTTGAATCTATAGATTACCGGTTGTATATTAATCAGATCGATTAATTGTTGTTTTTAAATATCTAAAGCTTTGATTTTTGATAATGGTTCTTTCGAGTACCTACAATTAATTGGATCGATTATATACAAATAAATATTTGTTTAAATATTGTTGATATTTAAATTAAATGGCTTGTTTTTAATTATATATGTTTTATATTTATTCATGGTTATGATCATGCATGAGTAACCATGAAACAAGCCATTGCCTTGTTAATATTTGTTGATATAAATTGTGATGTTGTGCATAGCCTTTAATGCCCTTTTAGACCTATGAATATGTTGTTTGTTGGTTGTGTTTTTGTTGGCAATTTGGTGCCGTTTATGTAATTACTTTGTTGGCAATTTGGTGCCATGGTTGTAATTTAAATTCCGAGATTAGGTTTTAAATTTTCTATGTAATGTATTTGTAAAACTCAAAATAAAGATTGTTTTGTGAAACTACTTAAAATTGGTTTTAAGAAGTGACATGTTTAGTGCTTTTGTTATTTTATTATGCTAACAAACTCATGTAAGATTATATTAGAAAATAAAATAGACAAACTAGTCGCGCAAACAATTAAATTCGTAAAACAATGCATATATATGGATACAAGTTAAAATATGTTTTAACAAATAGTGTAACGAATTATTGAATGCATGCAATTATCCGTAACACAATTTTTGTAAAATATCGATCGTACGAAATTATACCCAATTTAAACTTAAGTCATGCCATCCAATCGTTAGAACACTTGTTGGTTGTAATTTTGGGTAGTGCTAAGAGCCAGTCATATTACATTCCCAAGATGATATATTTGCGCACTGGTAAGACCTAAGCCAAATTATCATAGTTCTAAATTGGACGACTTAGTCGATGCCCTGGTAATACCTAAGCTCTAG
The DNA here is from genome assembly GCA_963930675.1 of Gnaphalium uliginosum. Classification (NCBI taxonomy): domain Eukaryota; kingdom Viridiplantae; phylum Streptophyta; class Magnoliopsida; order Asterales; family Asteraceae; genus Gnaphalium; species Gnaphalium uliginosum. The sequence goes on along the minus strand of OZ005686.1, from coordinate 38,530,367 downwards.
GCAATGATGGGACTAAACATGCCATTTAAGACACAGGTTGTCTTGAGTCCCATAAAAGATCTAAGAGTTGCACTTGTAATGCAATTGGTACCCGCTACCTACTAGTTGAACTTATTATTGTTTGTGTGATCAACCACTTATGATGATAAAGTTTCAATGTGGATCTTAGCCTTTATTAAATTAATGTTTTATTTAAAACATGGGTAGTTAATTTATAAAGGATTAATATTGAAAATACTAAAATGAACTTTACATTATTTTGTAAATGGAAACCAATGAAACTCAATCCGTAAATAAACTATTATTCCTTTCTATGATTGGAGAGGGAAATTTTAAGAAACCGCAAACAGGTGAAGACAAATACAAAGGTGTTACCTTAAATATTGTGCCTCAACCCAATAACCTAAATAAAGGTGCTACCTACCAAAGTGGTGAAGTAGACTAATGGAGGGGGAACTATCCGGCCCATTTTACCGAGCAAAAATATGGTGCAGCTGGAAAGTCCAGTATCTATATGATAGAAGTTTTTACTTTTTCTTCAAATTCTTGGGTACTTGATACCGGTTGTGGAACTCACATTAGTAATAATGTGCAAGGATTTAGAATAAGTAGGAAACAGAATGAAGGCGACTTGGACCTACATGTTGGTAACGGAGCACGTGCTGCTGTCGAAGCCATCGGGAGCTATGAGCTCATTTTATCAAGTGGTCTTACTTTAACTCTAGACAATTGTTGTTATGCACCTAGCCTGACTAGAAGCGTTGTTTCAGTTTCCATTCTGGTTTCAAACCCAGTTTTACAGATTATGGCATTTCAGTTCACAAGAATAACATGTTTTATTTTGATGCCATTCCCCGTGATGGCATTTACGAAATTGTGATGCATAATTCTGTTTCAAGCAATAATTCTATATATACTTGCAACGCCAAACGATTTAAGCCAGACTTAAATAAATCATATCTATGGCTTTGTCGTCTTGGTCACATAAACAAGAAACGTATATCAAAACTCCAATCTGATGGACTTTTAGAATCAACCGGCTCCGAGTCGTTTGATGTATGCGAGTCTTGCTTATGTGGAAAGATGACTAAGGCCCTTTCAACGGTCAGAGTGAGAGAGCCAAAGATCTATTGGGACTCATACATACTGATATATGTGGACCTTTTAGTTCAATGTCAAGAGATGGTAAAAGTTACTTTATTACTTTCATTGATGATTACACTAGATATGGTTATGTCTACTTGCTGAGACATAAACATGAAGCTTTTGACACGTTCAAAGCTTTCCAAAATGAAGTAGAAAATCAGCTCGGCAAAACTATAAAAGCCATACGATCTGATTGAGGTGGTGAATATATGAGTCAAGAGTTTTTGGATCATCTAACGGATCGTGGGATTGTCTCACAATTCACTCCACCCGGAACACCACAACATAATGGTGTGTCCGAGAGGTGAAATTGAACTTTACTTGATATGGTTCGGTCTATGATGAGCCAAACTACTCTACCTCTGTCCTTTTGGGGTTATGCCTTAGAGTCTGCTGTACGCATACTCAATATGGTTCCTACTAAGAAGGTAACTAAGACACCATACGAGCTATGGCATGGGAAACCTCCCAAGTTGTCTTACTTGAGGGTATGGGGTTGCGAAGCTCATGTACGACGTGAGACTTTTAGCAAACTTGAGTCCAGAACCGTCAAATGTATTTTTGTGGGGTACCCAAAGGAAACGATGGGTTACTACTTCTATAATCCCACCGAGAACAAAGTATTTGTTGCTCGGGGTACTGAGTTTTTAGAGCGAAATCTCTTATTACAAGAAGCAAGTGGGAGTAATGTAGATCTCGAAGAAATTCGAGAACCACAAGATACAATACCTTCCGTTGGCATTAGCGAAAGTGTTGAGCCCGAGCATACTGATGTGGAGGCCCATCATGAAACACCAAGCATTCGCAGATCTGGTAGAGTTTCTCAACAGCCCGATAGATATGGATTTCTCGTGACTGCTGAAGAAGCTGAACTAGGGGATCATTGTGAGCCCGCTAGCTACCGAGAGGCTGTTTCGGATCCCGAATCTGACAAGTGGCATGAAGCCATGAATGCAGAGATGCAATCCATGAAAGATAACCAAGTCTGGAACTTAGTTGATCTTCCACCAAACAGCAAGCCTGTTGGGTGTAAATGGGTCTTCAAGAAGAAGACTGACATGGATGAAAATGTGCACACCTTCAAAGCTCGCCTCGTGGCGAAAGGTTTCACGCAAACTCATGGAACTGACTATGAGGAGACCTTCTCTCCAGTTGCAAGCATTAAGTCTATTAGGATACTTCTTGCCATAGCTGCATATCATGATTATGAAATATGACAAATGGATGTCAAAATCGCCTTCCTAAATGGTCACCTAAGCGAGAACGTATATATGGTGCAACCAGAAGGGTTTGTAAATCCAAAGTACCCAAAGAAAGTGTGCAAACTTCAAAGATCCATATACGGATTGAAGCAAACATCTAGGAGCTGGAATCTTCGCTTCGATGAGAAAATCAAGGAATTTGGTTTTACTCAAAACGGAGATGAGCCATGTGTTTACATTAGAGCTAGTGGGAGCGTTGTAGTCTTCTTGATCTTGTATGTTGTTTACATTGCAAGACGTTAAGTCTTGGCTTGGAAAATGCTTTGCGATGAAAGATCTAGGGGAAGCAGCATACATCCTAGGGATCAAGATCTATAGGGATAGATCTAAGCGGTTAAAAGGTCTTAGTCAAAGTACATACATTGACAAAATCTTGAAACGGTTCAAGATGCAAGATTCCAAACGTGAAAACTTGCCAATGCAACATGGCATAACGTTGAGCAAGTCTCAATGTCCTACTTCACCTGATGAAGTAAAACGCATGAATGGAATCCCTTATGCTTCAGCTATAGGATCCATTATGTATGCTATGTTATGTACTAGACCAGACGTATCGTTTGCCTTGAGCATGACGAGTAGATATCAACAGAATCCAGGTGAAAGTCACTGGACCGCTGTTAAGAACATTCTTAAGTACCTGCGGAGGACTAAGGACATGTTCTTGGTTTACGGAGGTTTGGAGGAGGAGCTAAGTGTAAAATGTTACACTGATGCGAGCTTCCAAACGGATCGAGATGATTCTCGGTCACAATCTGGCTATGTCTTCATCATGAATGGAGGTGCAATCGATTGGAGGAGTTCAAAACAAAGCACGGTTGCGCAGTCTACTACAGAGTCGGAATACTTTCAGAAGCTGCACAAGAAGCTGTTTGGATTAGGAAATTCATTGCTGAACTCGGCGTAGTACCCAGCATTGAAAAACCTATGGAGATGTACTGTGACAATGCTGATGCTTTAGTACTTGCAAAGGAACCGAGGGTACATAAAGGCAGTCGACATATTCTTCGGAAATTTCATTACATTCGTGAAGTTGTTGCAATGAATGAAATTAGTATTCTTAAGGTTCATACAGATTATAACGTAGCTGATCCATTTACAAAGCCCATGCCTCACAATAAGCATGATGATCACGCTAGAGACATTGGACTTCGTTTTGCTAGCAGTTTGTTTAATTTGTAATTTTAGTATTTGAATATTTGGAACATATAAGCAGTTTTATTTATGTATGAATTGATATACTTGATATGATTGTTTTCATCAATATTACTGTGTTCTATATTAGCATGTTTAAATCCGTGAATAACAAGCTTATTTTAAACTTCCATAGTCGGTCATGTTATGGGAATAACAATGAATTAAGACGAATGTGAATGTTGGTTAATATTCATTGTTGGTGAATATGTGACTTGCTGCGACCAAATTCACATGTATTCACTGTTGGTGAATATTGGATTGACCCAACCCTCGAGATGTCACTACATGGATCGACGTCATTGGTGAATCTTGAAAATGATTGTGTCTTATATCCTTAGACCTGAGATACATGTTGGTTCTAGAGTGTATGAATCATTATGTTTTGATTTTGTCAAACGTTGTTCTGAATAAGGCAGTTATAAAAGCTATCATTAGACATGGTATGAAATACGTGATAGACACATGTAGTCAAGATGAGATTTGTTCCTCTACTAGCTGAGAGTATGATATCACTGGGCCCCTCGATGAATCGAATAGATATGAGTGTATGGCCATACCCAAACGATATTGATTGTTGGTCAATTTAGTTTGATGATCTTATTCGAGTTCTAGATCGAGAAACCAATAATTGAACTATTATGAGAATGATTCGATCCATGTCTCAAGTTCAATTGATATCAGTAACCAAGGGAGATTAGACAACACGTCATTATTGCATTACAAGCTAATGTAAGTTTTTGTAGAGACAAACATTCATATATAGTTAGGGGCAGTGGCGTGTTGCTAGACGCTAACCACTATCTGTATAGTTACTTGATGTTGTTTCATGCACAAGTGGGAGTTTGTTGGAATTATGTGCATTGTACAACTGTTTATAATTATACTACTAATTATGTATGAACCTATCAGGTCACACAAAGAGCATTGAGACACCAATTAGTAATATATATGATGTATATATTATTCAAGTAATTAAACATATAAAAATGGTTTACGAACTAATAGCCGTTAATTAAATTAGTTATTAATTAATTGATTAATGGATTAGTATGACTAAATTAAATATATGGATATATTTATAGTCTTTGTTTACGTATGTAACAAGGATTGGTTTTATAAATTAATATATATATTTTTTCTTGTTTTCACGTGGGAGATACACAGAAAAATTCAAACATTCAAACCCCTGTTTTTGTTTTGGAGACTTACGAACTACAACAAAAACAAAATCCTTTTTTCTTTGTTTTTGATCGAGAGTTTTACGCATAAAAGTTTTGTGTTCGTTTATATTTCATTAAATAATCAAGGTGATTATTTTTACTACTTGCTTGATTGGAACTAGCATTCCGTTGGTGATCTTTAAAGTGCTCGTGTGTGGATCAACAATAGAGATGTTCTATCTTGGACACTAGTTTTTACGTATTCTTATACCTTGCTCGCTAAAGGTATATCTCACTTCATCCTCAATTAATGTTATGGTTAATCTAGTAGATTCAATTGGATCCGAATTGGAAATCTTTTATACAATTATGTTTAATTGTTTCCGCTGCATTTTTAATCATGTTATATATTTAAAATTGTTTTAAAGACCATCGATTTCCAACAGTTTCGACTAGTGTATCCGTTTTTAACCGAATATTTTCCCCTGTTATCTCTCGTCCGTCTCTTTTTAAGATAAGAGAGATTAAATTGAAATTTCTAGTTAAGGGATTAAATTCGTAAAAAGCTCAATGTAAAGAGTTAGAACATCTCCAATGAAGACTTTTTCTAATGTTTTTTTATGCGAAAAGGTTTAAGAAAATCTTTTCTTCACTGAAGGAAAAACTTTTTTGTGCAAAAGCTTGATAATTCTCAAGTCTTTCAGGAAAAACTTTTTTGAAAGTTTGCATGCACGATTTTTGAAAAGAAAAGCTTCGCAAAGCTTTTTGTCATTAGAGACAAAGCTTTTTGTCATTGGAGACAAAGCTTTTTATAAAAGGTTTTTTTGTAAATATGTGATGTGGGAAGAAGAAAAACCTTTTGATAGCTTTTGTTCATATACTCTTAGAGAACCCACAATGTGTTAAGTCATCAAAGAGTTTTTTTATGACAATTTTTCTTACACCACCTTTATTAAAAGATAATAATTTAAAAACAATAATTGAAAGACAAAAATAAAAGATAATTATTAAAATGACTAAAGCTTAAACGTTTCCCACTTCCGATTCCGAGCTTGATCCGGAGCTCGATGCCGATCGCCTCCACCTAAACTTGGCCTGAATCTTCTATTTTTCCATGTTAAGAAACTACGTGTCATCTTCCGACAAGTCGTCCGTTAACATCTTCAAACCCCGATTGTTCCGGCTATATCTTGCGTACAATAAACACTCGTTTGCTTTGAGTCAGTTGTTCAAAGTTTAAAGTGATTGAATTATCAAAGGAGTACGGGTTGAAACGCTGAAATCAGGAGAGGTTTTGACACTTTTACGACACCCTTCGAATACAAAATCGGTTAGTGATCGGTTCAACCGAAATGATCAACAAAAAACCTTCAAAGTAAACAATGCAAAACCCTACAACCCACAACATAATTTCACTTATCAAATAAGGATGAAACAGAATTTGGTGCGTGATGATGCACGTAATAAGGAACTATTCTAAATTCTCTTCATTTCCCCTCGGTAATCTTCTTCATCCCCTTCTTAATTCCCCTTTAATCTCATCATCATTATTCAAAAACCCTAATTTTGCTTTCACAATTGCACCCTTTCATTCCCTACCTAATCCTGACAAACCTAACCTAGATACTAACCTCGCATTGTATGATGAATTAGTTTCCTTCAATAAATTAATTCACCGCAAACCAATTCCATCAATTAAACATTTTTGTAAACTATTAACTCGTATAGTTAACATGCATCATTACTCTGTAGTTATATCCCTAATTAACAGATTAGAATTGGTACGTGTCCAATCTGATATTTATGCGATTAATATCGCGATTAACTGTTACTGTTGCTTGAATCGAGTGGATTACGGTTTGTCTGTGTTGGGTAAAGCATTGAAATTTGGTTATGAACCTGATTGTGTAACGCATAATACGTTAATAAAAGGATTTTGTAGTAATGGTATGCTTGATCATGCATATAAAGTGTTTGATGAAATGCTTGTGAATGGTATTGAACCTAATGTTGTTACGTATGGGACATTGGTGAACGGAATGTGTAAATTGGGAAAGACTAGTGATGCTATTGAGCTATTAAAGAAGATAGAGGAAGGAGAGTTTGAGTGGGGCGGTTCGATTGGGGTTGTCGTGTATAGTACTGTCATAGATGCACTATGCAAAAAGGGGCAAGTTGGTAATGCTTTGTCTCTCTTTTGGGAAATGATTGAGAAAGGTGTTGTGCCGAATGTTGTTACTTATATATGCTTGATGCAGGGGTTGTGTAGTTTTGAATTACGGGAAGAAGCTAAAAGATTGTTGGATGATATGTTAGCTCGTAAGATTTTATTAGATTTGCAGATTTTTAATGTGTTAGTAACTGCATTGTGTAAGCGAGGCTGGATAACCGAATCACTAGATTTTCTTGATATCATGGTCGAAAGAGGGATAATGCCCGATACCGTTACTTACAATATGTTGATAAATGGATATTGTTTGATTCAAAGAATGGATGATGCTAGGTATTTATTTGATGTCATGATTACCCGAGGTTGTGCTCGTGATGTTGTTAGTTATAATGTTTTGATCAACGGGTACTGCAAGAATAACCAGATAGATAAAGCGTTAGGGCTTTTCGAAGAAATGTCTAGACAGAAAACTGATCCTAATGTTGTTACGTACACTACTCTTATATGGGGTTTATGTCTTGTTGACAAACTTGATGATGCACTTGTTTTTTATCATAAAATGCTAGATTGTGGTCAAGCAGCTAATGTTATTACTTACAGTACTTTGATAGATACCTTGTGTAAGAATGAAAGACTTAGTGAGGCTGTAACTTTGTTTAAGATAATGGATGGTGCAGCGGTGGCACCTGATGTCTTTACTTTTACTAGCGTCATTGATGGGCTGTGTAAAGCCAATGAACTTGGTGCTGCAAATGAATTCTTTGTAGAACTTTTTTCTAGAGGGTTACAGCCGAATATTTGTACATATACTGCAATGATCGGTGGTTTTTGTAGGAATAGGAAATTAAACGAAGCACTAGATTTGTTTTTGAAAATGCAGGAGACTGGTTGCTCACCAAATGCTCATACATATACTGTCATGATCAATGGCTACTGTAGGAATGGTAAACTGAATGATGCAAACAAGTTGCTCTTGAAGATGCAGGAGAGCGGTTGCTTACCAGATGGTTGTACTTACAATACCATTATCCAGGGATTTCTCCTACACAATGAGATACCAAAGGCAATTCAATATCTTGAAAAGTTGAGGAACAATGGATTCTCCTTAGATGCATACACAGAAGCCTTGTTGTTTAGATCTCATTCGTGTGAATTAGGACATTCATCTAAGAAAGTGTCTGAATATTTTCTTCAAGATCGTTACAGCAGACCACTGAATGAATCTTATGTTTCATAACTTGTAGAATTCTAATGACATCATGAAAAGGGGGCAGTTGAAAATTCAGAGGCTTATGGGCATGGGGCAGAGTAGATCTGTTAGTTCGGTTGCACTTATTGAGAGAAGACCCAGACCAAGGTTGTGCATATGCTCAGAGAATGAGGTATGATCTTATGTATAAAATTCTTACTTGTTGCCAATCTTTTGCTGGTATAGTATAGTCTAGAGGTGGCAACTTCGAACCAATTACGTATGAATGGATCGATTCGGGTTATGTTTTATCTCTAAGGGGTCATATCAAAAGAATCAGGTAAAAAAGAAACGGGTCAAAAGTCACCCGATTTGTATTCTTATTTCTTAGTACATAGAATCTCATAAAGCAGTTTATTCTTTAACATATTATGTATTATTTTATTTTATTTATTTATTTATTTTTTAAGAAAAGCACTTAGAGTCAACCGACACGTCCATTTTGCAACATCTACAACTCACAATTCAATTCAAACTACTAATTTTTTTTTTTACTTTACAAGGCAGTATGGTTCTTTAACCAATACAGAACACTAAACAAATGGTTTATTTTATAATTCATCATTAAAGAAATATTTTGTAACTCATCACTAAACTGCTTCTTTGTTTTTGAACCAGCAAATAAACTCACTTATCATGGACTCTTTATCTTCTGTTATTACATGATCAAAGTTCTCCATTTTTTATTTTTTATATTACAATACCAAATTGAATGGATATGCTTTGATACAAACAAAATGACGACATGACCTCATTTGTTATCTTTACTGTCCTTATGTCGATTAGTATTCTTTTTCTTTACAACGTTTTCTCAGAAATATTTGCAGGGCAGAAATATTTGCAGGGCAGAAATAATGCTGGTCAGCTCCTCTGCTGCTGCTAGTGAAGTTGGCATTATCGCTTTTGAAGATCAACACTGGCTACTTTGGATCACCTCCTGTGACTGTTTAGTTTCAAATCACAAAGAAGTTTGAAGAGTATATTTTGTATAGTATTATCGGGTTTAAAGTGAAATTGGATATAAAGGAAGACATTTTCTTCATAAATACTCCTCTAAATGTGTAAATTGTGATGTAGAGGATTTAAGTACTTGAGGATTGATGTATATTATTACATCAAGTTGGATTAATGCTAATTTGAATGACGTTTTAATGTTTATTTGAATTTGAATGATGTTACTTAAAGCCAGGGATCACTCAATTTGATTAGTTTATCATCTATACAAATTGCTAATTTGTATTGTATTTTTGTTTCGTTACTTCTTTATATTTTCATATTCTATTTGTTGTTAGTTTAGTTATGTCCCATTAAATAATAATTTTTGAGAGAAGAGAAGAGAACCGGAAGGAAAACAAAATGAGTTTGCGTTATTAAATTCTTTTTATGGAGAGGAAAAAAAAGAAATGCGAGGAGAATTGTCCAATATCTTCTCTCGTAATCTTCTCTTCTAAATTGAGATGAAAGTGGAAGTAAGGAAGGCTAAATCACTAATAAAATTGTCACTTCCTCTCATTTCTCTTCATCTCGAAAATACAAAATAAGAAAATTTCTTTTCTCTTCTTTTCAATTCGGGAACACAAATTTTATAAAAAGTGCATCTCCTAGTGTATTTTTTTTCTTTTATTCTCTTCAAAAACTCGGAAGCGGGATCGCGCCTCATAATGTTAAATTGTATGTTTAATGAATAGTTTCTGTTGAACTAAATAATTGTCGTTGGAATCTTTCTGTGTTACTATAAATGTCGCAAATGAGTTGTGAAATGTCTTCTGAAACTTTTATATTTTCTTTTAATTTGTATTTACATTTACATTTACATTCACAATTACATCTGTTAAATTTACATTACATTTACATTAGAAACATTTGAAAAGTTTCATAGATTATTTATAAAGATAAAATCGCAAAGGGTATGCGAAGTCAAAACCCACATCTTTTATGATTTCGTGTATACGTATGCGAATCCCCTAAAAAAGCCCTAAAACCCTGGAGTCGATACCTATTTGTCAAAATGATGATTTCTCAAAATGTTTAAGAATCTCCTCTCATTCACATAACATTCTGTAAATCATCCCATATTCTTTGAATAAGTCCAAATAAATCCGATTTTTACCCGCCGGTGCCGGCTATTTATTTTTTCCGGCAGCTTTTAGTTCGTGCTATTTATTTTATTTGACTTTACGGTTTGACCATTAAGGTATTTTTTTTCCGTGGTCATATAATCTTAATGATTCTGTGGGTAATTTTAATCCCGTTAATATTGTGTTATTAATACTTGGTCTAACGTTAATTAAATGATTATCTGGTTCTTATTCTTTGGATTCATAATTTGTAGTAAGTTTCAACATTTAATGAAATGCAGAATTAAGGAAATCTTGCAGGAATATTAGTAAAGATATTGTTGTTCATAATTGGTTGATTATGGAGGCAATGGTGAAAAAGTATCAGCAGAAATTCACAAGAGTAAAAGATGACATGGATCGATGGGACAATATCCAAGCTCGGTTGATTTCACAATTTAGAAATGCTTCTTCTATCATTGGAAGATTACAGGTCCTTCACATTATGCAAAAATAGATACTGTACATGTAAAATATATGGAAGTTTTAGAGTTTTTTCTCTTGTGATCAGTTGCTTGAAGAACCTAAAAACTATGGTTCTTTAAAGAATGTTGATAACATTAAGGATGCTCTCTTGACCAAGCAGATGGAATCATTACAGACAATCATGCTTTCAATGAATAAAACCCTGTAAGTTTGGTATTTAATCACTCTGGTTGATTGATTGGGCTGTATCTTATCTCAAACGTGTTAAATAAACGCTATATAGCTGTACGGGGAACGGGTTACACGGGTTGAAAGTCGCGCAAAGTCTATTATCCATAGTTGATATAATGCTGCCTAACACATTCATTATCTATAAAAATATTTTTAGAAAGGGCAAGCAAGTGTTTGCGGGGGGCCCGACCCATTTTGGACCCGTACTAAATGATGACCCGTTTTGGATTGTAGATCGACCCTCCCATCTTGCCACCGTCATTAAGGAACATTCTAGATTAATGATCATTAGTCAAAGACTCTTGTTGAACTACATGCCAAGCTAAATGTTACATCTTCTTGAGACAGAGGAGTATATCTACATGCTAGTGATTAGTGATGCACAAGTAATTGTTGTGTTGTACAACTTTTAGTTGCTATTATAAATTTCACTTGTACTTGAAGAAACTTTCATATTAAAAATATATTTTCTGGGTCGAAATGTAGATTTTGAAGCCACTTTACTGAATAGTCTTTTGATGCCTCAGGGAGGATTTAAATAGTGTTGTTTTCTCGCTTGCAAAAACTCTTCGTGATGCTAAGCAGCAAGTGAAAGGTGGTTCTATTCAAGCCTCAGTGAAACAACTAACAAACAGAATTGGCATAAAACCAAGTCTTGCAGACTGCTTAGAAGGGCTCCGGCTTCTTCACGAGATGTATCTATCAGAGTATGTATGCATACACTTTGAATAATGTTACAAAAATTAGAGGTGGGAATTTCAGCCCATTGGGTAATTACTGGGTCAAATTGTGGTATGTTTTATCTCTAATGAATCGTAAGGGAGTAAAGTTGAATAAGTTAGATAAAAAGGAAATGGGTCAAAAGTCTACGAAAGTGTGGACTTTTATGCATAAATTTTCTAGATTATTTAATTTAGAAAGGTAGATTATTTTCAAAATAATAAAGTTTTTGTAATTATATCTGACTCATCATTTGTATATGAAAAATCAGAAATTTTTGGACACAGTTTTTCGTACCAAACCCAACATGACCCACCCGCTTTGACCCGTAACGAAAATGAACCATCCATCTCTGTCTGTTACCCAACTCTCCTGACCCATCCATTTTGCCACCTCAAGTCTCAACCTATTAGTTAACTTGTATCCAAGGTTGTTAGGCCTACCATAAATGATCGATTGGTCTGCAATAATGTTCTGCTTCAATGCTTACAGTTCAATGATGCAGGTACTTGCTTAAATCATCGGTGATTTCTGCACTTCCCACCCTTGCCTTGAAGCCATGGTATGCCTCTAGAACTTTTGTCCCAATTGTTAGCTAGGATATATATTTGATGTAAACACTGACAGTCCTAGTGAAGTGAGTACTATGTTAATCATTTTTAACATAGAATACATTTCTTTTTCTTTTTCCTTTTCATTGCAGTGTTAAGGATTTACAAGATCTCTTACAGCTCTTGGTAGATCAACCAAACATCCCCAAAGAAGAAGGTAAAAATAAAGTTTTTGGAGAAATAATGTTAATTTAAGGCTATGGATGTTGTTGTCCTTTCTTTACTTGTCATTTATTTAGTTTTTGAAAGTCCATGTAGCTCAACTTATGTTGCTGTTTGTGCAGTGCAATCTATATACGACATCATATTTGCTGAAGAAATTTGTTAATGGCCTAAAGGTTCATGCAAAATGTGACTACCGTACATGAAGCATGACTCTGTCGCCCCTTGGAAAGACTTGAACCGCAGATTGTAACTTGTCATTGATGAAGCATTTGTGATGACCACAGTTTTGTAAAATTAATGTTATAGTTTGGAGTAATGAACCACTTTCAATGAATTACTGGTTAGATGTATGGTTGACTGATCCTCTACTTATATCATTATATATGCTTTTGTAAATACGTTTAAATAAATATAAACCATGTTTATGGTAATTTCAAATAAATACTGCCAAAATCGTACTGCTGTCTAATCTCCTAAGCAAATGAACCTATATAACTAATTTTAGGATAAAATTTTTGGATGATAAAATGAAACTGAAACGTGAAAAAATCAGATATATATATATATATATATTTTACAGGTATATTATCACACGGTTTTAGTTGGATGTATATTGACCATAAGGAATTTTTTTTCACGTAAAGGACTGATAATGAAAAATACAATGATAAAGATGAGAAATAGTTAATAACTGAATACCTAAAGGACCATTTATGCAATAAGTTACATTTTTCAGGGTATAAACACTTAATTCTTAAAACCATCAGAGTATGCAAGGGTTTAAGCCAAAACAAAAACCGCACATCTGATAGATTCCGGCAAACCGCCGCCGCTCAATCACTAATCGACGGCCGCCGGAGAAACGAATAAAAAATGGGGAAGATATCATACATGAAGGTTAAAGGAAGTCAAAACTTAAGGCAACGATTATTATTATCAACGCTATCTTCAACTCCAATTTTAATTGAGGAAATTCGTGGTGATGCCACCTATCCTGGTCTGCTTCCGCACGAGGTCTCCTTTCTCCGTCTTCTTGAAACTATTTCCGATGACTGCCACGTCGAAATTAACGAAACTGGTAATTTTAGGGTTTATACTATTCTTTTGTTCTTTGATTTTATTTTTTGTATCGTTCTATTGGTAAAATAGAGTTGAAACAGAATTCATGAGAAATTACTTGCTTAACAGTAAATTCTGGATTTTTTTTGCTCTAGGAACTAATATTGCAATGAACTATGCAATAATTTATTTCAAATTTTTTGCTTGGGCTTGTGTGGTAATTTTTTTAGGCTTTTGGGTATGAAACCGGACTGTACTGGTTTCAAAAATTTGAAAAAAAGAAGTTCTGGACGGTATCCTATCGGTTCGGTATCTGTACGCTACTGGTTTTGAATTGGTTGGTTACTCTACCGTGAACAGGACTCAAGCTTTTGGTTTGCTATTTTAGTCTAATATTCACCAAAACGACATTGTATAACTAAAATAAAAAAAGGGTCTCGCTTGGCAACGGGACCATAGAGAAACTGATTTTTTACTGGCACCGACTAGCATAAGTAGTACCAGTTCAGTTTGTAGGTATGAGGATTTTGTCTTGAATTTGGAGCACACCTACTTATGTTGGTGGTAAATTTCGAGGCTTTTCCTGGTACATTTCCAGCCCTGCAGTTTGGGCAGTGACAAAATTTCTATTTTTTTTAATGATGTCGTTTTGCCGTTTTGATTGAAATGTTGATAAATTTGTAGTGGTATTGATGTTAAAAGTTTGTTGATATGAAGTAGATAGTTATTTTGGGCAGTGATGACGTGATTGTTGAAATTGATGTGGTGGTGAATTTGTAGGGACGAAGTTGAAGTACAAGCCGGGGATAGTGATGGGTGGGAGGTATTTGGAGCATGATTGTGGATTGAGTAGGTCGATTGGCTATTTTCTGGAACCTTTGATTGTGCTTGGTTTGTTTGGGAAGAAGCCGCTTTCCATTAAGCTCAAAGGTACTTCACTCTTTATTTCAATATTTTTTTGTTTCCCCTTCATTTTCTTTCAAGATGATTGTTTGAATAGGTAGATATTATATTTAGCAGGTGAATTGTGAATATGATGTTTAAAGTCGTTCACTAACCAATAATCTGGCTTATGATGATTAACATGTGGATTCATAATTGGAATAGATAGAATGATTTATACTTGAAAGTTACCATTTATACAACTTATGTTGTGATACCTTCAATCGCAAACTACTGTAAAAAGATGGTCATTTACAAGACATTTTGGTCAACGCCCTCAATCTGTATTATGACTCCTTAGATCTTTGGTAATTGGTTTCTGTTATATCTTGAATTGATCGGCAGATACTAAAAAAGATTATCACATGTTACTTTTTCAGGGATCACAAATGATCCAAAAGACCCGTCTGTTGATACATTTAGATCGACCACTTTACCTTTATTGAAGCGTTTTGGAGTTCCTTCAGAAGGGTTGGAGTTGAAGATTGAAAGCCGGGGAGTTGCCCCCAACGGTGGTGGAGTAGTTAGTCTATCAGTTCCTATTATTCACAATAGTTTGAAGGTAACATTAATTTCAATTTATTTATACGATATGAGTATATATCTTTTGTATCTCATGTCTTTCAAATGGTTGTGGTTTGCAGGCAGTCACATGGACTGATGAAGGTATGGTGAAAAGGATCAGGGGTATTAGCTTCTCTACTCGCGTTTCAGTTCAGTTTGAAAATACGATGATACATGCTGCTCGAGGAATCTTTAACCGGTTGCTTCCAGATGTTCACATATTTACCGATCATAAAGCTGGTGCACAAGCTGGAAAGTACGTATTTTTGGAGCTTTTTAATATTATTTTGTTGGTTTGTAGAGGTTGCCATTTCAACCGATTTATTTAAAGAATGGGTTGATTTTGGTTGGTGTTTCATCTTTAGATGGGTTAATTAAATAGTTAAGGAATGCTAAGCTTACAACAATTTTACAAAGTATTCTTATACAAATTGATGTGGCAAGTGAGGTGGACCACTCACATCAACTTCTTTTTTACCTCTCATACTCCTCTCTATTCATTTCATTGGTGTTTGTAAATAAAAAGTTGTAAATTTTTTGTAAGTTTATAGTCAAAAGGGAAAATGGCTATGGGTTGAACTTATTGACGGTTGTCTAATTTTTATCCAAGATCAACAAAACCATCTAATTAAATGTTTACACCATCATTGTAATAATGCTGTTTTTGTGATAAAAAGTTATGCCGTAGTTATCTAAGTACTATGTAAAAAATGGAGAAATAAGTGGTTGTGGGTCAACCCAACTTGACCCGCCCATTTCAACGACTGGATTAAAACTAGCCTGTTCTAATCCTAACCCTATTTGACATGTTACCCAACCCGTATGACCTGCCAATCTTGCCACTGTAAATTGTTCATCATGAGCTAATTCTGTACTTATTAGCATCATTACAAGAAATGTTAATGGTATTATTTGGAACACCAAATTACCAAAGGGTATCTTGGATATCTGATATGCAGTTAAAAATACTCTTTCAGCATGTGCCAAAACTCGCAAATTAGTTCACATATTTCCTTAGAAGCTTCAAATAATTAGCATGGCCAGTAGTGAGTTTGATGTTTATCAAGTTACCATTTCTGTGTTGTGACAGTTCACCTGGTTATGGAATATCATTGGTTGCTGAAACGACATCTGGGTGTTTTATTTCTGTTGATACCACAATTTCTTATAATCGAGGGAATGATGACATGGATCTTGATGAAAAGAAAGAACTTATGCCTCCAGAGGACGTGGGTGAGGAAATTGCCTCCCTTTTACTTGGTGAGATTGAACAAGGTGGTGTCGTAGACTCTACACATCAGGTATGTATCTCAACTTTTTGACATTCAAGCTTTACGTGAGTGGTAAATATAATTTGCATTTACATTCTCATGATTATATCAGCAATCATTAGGTATTTGTCTCAATTTGTTGGTAAAAAATAAAAGGATAAGTGTAAGTATATAAAAGTTGATTACTTGTCGAACTGTGTGTTGATAGTAATTATATGTTTTAGGGTTTGTTATTTCTTCTCTGTGCATTGTGCCCACAAGACGTATCAAAAGTTCGCGTAGGAAAACTTGTACCTTACGGGATTGAAACGCTCAGGAATATAAGAGATTTTCTGGGTGTTAAATTTGTTATCAAGCCGGAGCCAGCAACAGGCACCGTCATGCTTAAATGCGTTGGATGTGGATTAAAAAATCTGTCACGAAAGTTATGTTAATGTTTCAACATTTTATATCATTTTCATTCTGTAATATGTAAGATTTCAAGCCTTCTTTACGTATGAATTGAGTGAGGAAACTGAAATCGTGGTATCATTTTTGTAACCGTTTAGAATCCTTGTTTAGTTCTCAATATTATAGCTCAGTTATATTAAAAAAAAAAGAATTGTGTTCATACGGAAGTTGCATATACTTGTTTACAACATTCTATCCATCTACATTGAGAAATCATTAGTATGTTCCCTAGTCTTTACTAGAGATGGAAACAGCTAGTTGTACAACATACTATATTGACATAAATGGGAGAAATGAAGTATACTAATTCGATTGTTCGTACAAACTAATGCTTCTTTCACTATTTTTGGTTAATCACATTTCTTCATCCGTTAAACGCGCATTTAGACTCCAATGAGTGTAGGGAAGTCATCTAGTATGATGAAATGAGTCAGTCGGCTCGTGGCAACAAAAAGCTAAATCCCGAGTTCTCACGGATTAAAGGTGGAGGCTCGACGTCTGAAATTTCTATTTGTTCCATTGACTTTGATATATCATCAACCGAGAATGGAATGCTGCATTAGTGAAACCGTGAAAAACATTAGCCGCAACAAATTAACCCAAGGCCATGAAAATGTACACATTTCATATAATTTACATGGAACTTATTTGGGTTCAAAGATTCCTTTATCATATCTACAAATGGACAAAAATAATCTGGGTAAAAGAAGGTAACCTGGAATCATCATCCAACAGGAAGGAGTTACTTATCGCGTTGTTTTCTTCTGTCATCATCACTCTCATGCTGGATATAACCTAAAAGCAACCCAAATCGACCCATTCTTTAGAAACAGGGAAAAACTTCCACTAATAACATCTGTACAAACTTACATCGGGTGACACACTATGCGTGCCGTATTTATCGTCCCAATACATTGTACTGATCCTGTACAACTGCTGTACACTAAGAACCTGTAGAACAAAAGTAACGCGGATAGATACATGAGAGAAATGAAGGAGAAAAAAATCGCCTTGTTAAACGTATCTCACTCACAGGACAAAGGCCACGGCTGATTTCCTCCAGGGTTTTCTTCGGCTTTTGATGTATAACCTAAGTTCAGTTACATGTATGTTTTCAGTAAGAATCTCTCTGTTTAGCATATCACAATTCTCTCAATCGAACCAGACCTAAAATGACAAAAGATGATAATTTACCAAAAAACCGATAGCCTGCCGTATATGTTTTAGCTCCTCCCACGCCGAACCTGCATACTGCAGTTCTTTTTGTTCAGAAAATAAAAGAGGTAACAAAATGATTCGGTCTGTAATTTAACAAGTAAAAATAGGCACTTTTTGTATGGGTCGAACGCGTCTGTGGGGGTCAGATTGGGTTGACAAGAAGCACTTCGTGTCCAAAATTTGTAATTTTTTATATAAGTAATTCAAATATGATAACCAAAAAAAAAAAAAAACCCAGGAAGTTTTATGCAAAAAAAAAAAAAATAATAAAAAAAAAATCTTTGGTCTACCTTTTAACACATTCAACGCATTTGATATTGTATCCTATTTAGGTATTTATTTAGCTTACCCATTTGACCCGTTACAGATAAAACACAATCAAAATCGACCCATAAGGATGCTTAAAAGTGCGATACTCCATAATACCTCATCAGTTGCATTATAACACCAGTCCTTTAATTCAGCAAGTCCTGCTTTCACATATTCACCATTGCTGAATGAACAGCATTCACGCCTCAAAAGAAGACTGCAGCCAGAAATGGGAAAAAGCACAACCATATTTATATGTGCATATGGCATCCAAAAAGATATATAATCTTGGCAGGTGAAGTATACCTATTAAATAGCTGAACATTGATGAATGAAAATATCTGTGTAAAAATTTTACGCACCAAAAATGGTGGTACCTGAAAGTATCAACACAACCAGACATGCAATAAGACTAAAAATGGATGATGCAATAGTTTTAGTCTTGGGGATTTCAAAATATAATGCCACTAACATGATTTGTTTTTAACGTGTTTAAGAAGTCTCCTAGGCTCTTCACAATCCCTTGCCAATGAGCAATCAAAGCTTGTTGAGCTGCATTATTAACCGAGCGTGATGCTCCCTTTACTAGGCTTGCCCTAGAAGTTCTTGGTGCCTTTGATTAAATATCAATTAATAAACGATAAAATGATTAATTGCATAACATAACGACCAACTTTCACATTTTTACCGTTTAAAGCAACTAAAAATTTGTTTCTTTATTACTTAAAATAATAATAACCATAATGACACACCAAGTAAATGAAGAAAGTTGTTATTTTGATAGAAACAGTACATTGCTATGAACAATAAACAAATTGAAAGTGGTTTTGATTTATGACTAACCCGGGACTAAATGATCTGATTACCTGAATACACAACCCAAGCAATGGAGATATCTCTTTTTTCAAATTATCTCGAATCATTCCATATATCTTTTCAACATAAGCTGTAAGTTGCTGCTTGAAAAGCAAAGCGGGATACTTAGCTTCTACTTGGCTTACGGCATCTAAGGCACTTAGGCTTCCATTAAGTAAGGAAAGATTCACTCCTTGAGGAGCTCCACGGAAACTCTAACATGAAAACAATGAAGGTCTTTTCAGTAACGATGGTTTCGTAATGTGCTGAATCAGAATACTACATGTGGCAATTACGACCCATTTACTTAAGAAGAGGCTGATTTGGGTTAGATTTAAATAGCTTAGAATTAAATGGGTCAAATAGGCCGAAAGTCACCTGAAGTATATTATCAATGCATAAAACCTTTAAATCATTTGATTCAAAGAGTTAGATTACTATTGAAAAATTTATTTTATATAATCATATTTGAAACATCAAGTATTTATAAGAAATCTTTTAAATTTTGGATAAATAGTGTTTCAGGTCAACCCAACCCGCCCGTTTTTCCATTCCTACAAAGTAACAGAAGGAGAGAGACAAATATCAAATTACAGTATTCATCCTCCCAAAAAGAGTAGCCGATGATCGACGACGTTGTGGGCCCAATCCAGCTGTGGCACCACTTGCTTTGAGAGTACGTTGAAGTAGAAGCAAAAGAGTTGAGGCATTCGACAACCAATAGGCCAATATATCATTGTTATCCTGGGATTTCTTTTGATACAAAATAGATAAACAAGACTTAATAGAAAATACTTGCAGTCTTTAGAATGTAACATATTTGGAAGATATTTTGAACCTCGATTGCTTGACCAATGGTTTGAATGATGCGGTCAAAAACAGATGTACGCTCAACTTCGAAAGATCTCCACTGAAGAAGGCATTTGTATATAATACAAGCTGCAATTGGTCTATTCCCTGAAAATCCTATATGTTGTGCAATGCATTGGATAAGCAACTCCTGATTCTCTATCTGTTTCTCGTTAAGTGATTTTTGTGGTTTGTCATCCATTTCGGAAAGATCCCGTTGGTTCATCGACACACTATGCAAATCCTAATGAATAATCAAACAACCATATGATTAAAACCAAGCAAGCAAATTTACAGTGGAAAAGCTACATTGTAATGACTAGAGGTGGCACTTTCGACCCATTACATATAATTAGATCGATTTTGGCTGTCCTATCTCAAACTGTTCAATCATAAAATTAAACTAAATCGTTTTATTTTAGGACTTAGATCTATACTGTTTTTGAAAATATATACAAACTAATTGTTTATTAAAAATGGATGATTTTTCTTTGTGGGTCAACCAGTTTTGACCTGTCTAACCCGCCCATCTTGCCACCTATAGTTATGACTTAGCATTTTGTTCAATAGAAATCATACGAGAGTCGGCTTTGTGTCTGGATATAAATGACCGCTATCAGACCTCTGCAACAATTAAAAAAGTAAAACTATCATAAAACACTGCCTTATTTTTTTTAATTATGTGGCACATTTATAAATTGAAACTTTTTACAACAATACCTGCAGGATGGATTTTGAACGTAAGAGGAACTTATTAGGTGCCATAGACACAGCTTGTTGGCGGAAAACTTTATTCTCAGATTCCAAATTCTGGAGCTTTTCTTCCAGCCTGCGTAAAATGGAAAACTTGAATGAATGAATGAATACGGAGATATCATGTCTATATGTTCCTTCAGATTATTGTACTCTCTATGAATGTGTAAAAACTGTGAAAATTTACTGAAACTGTGAACCTGCTAAGAGAATCCTGTAATTGTTGGACTTTATTTTCTGAATCGTCCAACTTTTGGCGTCTTTCTTCACTACACTCTTGAGATTCAGCATAATTCTTCTCTAGATCAGCCGAGTGTTTCTTTTCTGTCTCTAACAATGCCTGCACAGAAAAATAAATGAGGTAAAAACTCAGCAGAAGTTATGCATTTCATGATCTTAAAAAAGAAAACCAATCATCTTTGTTTAATGTTGTTGGAATTCACTGTCTCTAAAAGTATCTGTGGAATCAAACTTGCTACACTTACCTTTAAATTATTGACTTCTGTAGTCAAAGATTCGATCTTTTTAGTATCTTCAATGATTACTTCTTTTTCCTGAATAACTGGAGGTGCTTCTGCAATAGCTTTCCTGGCTGCTTCTTTTTCCTTGACTAGCGTCGCATTTGCTTCATCAAGTTTTCGTTGCAAAGCTTCCAAAGAATTTTGGAATTTGTGCGCCTCACTGACTTTTGCTTCTTCCAAATCAGTCTAGAGATATAAGCTCAAGCTTAGCCATTGGGACATGTAAAGCATAACGTTCTCTTTGACAGGTGCAACGTATCACACCATTAAGGTTGGGTTGATTTGGGGTATGTTTAATCTCCAACGAGTCAAACAGTGAAAATAAAAAAAATCATAGCTTTACTGGACACGGGTCGAAAGTCCTTATGTTATTCTGGAAACTAGATTATTATTGAAATAATACATAGAAATAATCATATTGACATACTATATGATTATACAAAAATTTAAAAACTTGGACAAGAAATGTTTTCGGTCAACCCAACCTGCATTAAAGAGTTACTCATTTTGACCCCCTACCCAACCTGCCCGAATTTTTACACCTCTACTCCCATTACAAAGTTTAAGAAGAAAAGTTGGAATGCTTCTACTAGTTATATATTAATATTATTACCCTTAATCGTTTTTCCAACTGTAAGCGCCATGTTAGGTCCTCCAATTGTTTTTCAAGCTTATCTTTTGCTTCTTTAAGTGCGCCTGTTTCTCGTGCAGCCTGTAGAAAGGTAAGCTGGAGTTCATATCTAAGATAACTCTATAATATGTTAATGAAGAAACCTTTGGTCACTGGAACAATATTAAAACAAAATACCATCAGTTTCATATCGGTATAAAATATAAAAGCCTCCTACCATTTTAAGTTTTCGTAACTCTCTCCTTGCCATTTTCCCCCTCCATCTGCATTGTGTAACTACGGCTCCCTTCTTTAGCCTTTTATAGTGTGAAGAACTTCTGCGACTACGCCATCGAGTCTGAAAATTATATATAAGTTTTCAGCCTTTTAGCATATAAGTTACAGAATTTAAGATGGCGATTTCGAACGACTTATTAGTAAAAGTGTCGGTTTGGGTTATACTACCGGGCCCAAAGGGTACATATTAGATAAATTGTTTAGTGGAAATGAGTTGAACACTAGATTATCATTGTAAGAGTATAGTTTTGTTAGTCACTATAAGAGCATTAACTATAACAGTATTTCAATAAAATCAAGCGACAATTTTGTGGGTCAGCGCGACTGAACCCAATCTAAAAATTATATTCGTGTTGCACCTACCTGTTACCCAAACCTGCCTGATTCTCCCACTTTTCCACCCATATACAGAAGGAATGTTACACGTATGCCAGCATTATCAAACTAACCTGAATTTTAACTGCGGCTTTAGACTGTTTGCGCAATTTGAATTCCTTACGAGCCTTCTGTGCACGTATGGCTGTCTGCACCTTAAGTGCCGACACCCGCAGCCCACTATAGGTCTTCGAAGCACGGTATCTACGCAAGTTCTTTGCGATCTTTATAGCAGCTGTTATTCTTCTTAATTCCTCAAAACGTTTGCAAGCCAATCTACCTAAAAGTCACTGGAGTTACACATGTACAATTTGAAAAATAAAAACATAACTTAAACGAAAACAGGTCAAATGTGTTCAGGTCGACCTCAACCCCGAACCTCCCGCCCATTTTACCACCTCTAAGATTCAGTCATGGATACTCCCGAGGTTCACCTCTAGAATAAGATTGTACAACAATCGATGCCTTCCGAATTTCAATGAACTGTTTATGAGCAATATGAGTTCGTATCCGCCCTTGTATAGTTTGTGCTGCACTACTGAGGACTTCAGTCCTCCTCGCATCCAGTTCTGCCATCTGTCCAGCTCTCAGGAATACCTTTGTTCTACCAATCTGTATAATTAATGATATAGCTATCAGAGTTTATTCGCACATATAGATAAACATATATATGAAACATAAGTACACATATCTGTATGGATGCAAAGAAACTTACCTGAAAGCCTTTGATTCCTTTCTTTTCTAGAATCTTTCCGCAAGCAACCTTTTCATCGAAGCTGCATGAAACAGTAAGAAAATGTTTTTAGAGATATTAACTTACTCAAATTGGAATGAAAATAAATATGAAGAAAACAAAAGGACAAATACATTTGAGGGTGAAGGAAATTTCTACCATCCTGTTAAGGTTTCAGGAGCGAGAAGTCCAAATCGGTTTATAAACTCGAAGAAAGGACGACGAGTAGGGTAACCAGCACAACTAATTCTGATTGCCTCCAAAACACCCTAAATAGGGAAAGAAAAAAACCCAATCAGATCTGCATTATCTTGATAACGTGTCAAAGTGTCGAACATGTCATCATATATAACAAAACTAGATAGAATGAAATGGGTCAAATGATTATAGAGTCATAAATCATTTTATGTACAAGAGCTTGTACAATTTATTTTTAGGAATACAGTATTATGATTTGCCTGTAACCCAACCCGTCCTTTCTTTCCACATTTATTAAATAGTAAGAACAAAGAAAATCAGTTTAGCGTACTCACACCACAGCGTAGTTGTTGCAAGATGTTGACGTTCTCAAATATGGCAGGTTTCAGTTGATTATTTGGTTTTACACATCTAATATAGTGAGGTTCCGTTGCATTTAGTGTTTCCATCAGTTGTTGCAATTGTAACTGCATTGATTAGAGCATGTTAGTGTATCAACAGTGCAAGAATAACTCTCACCTCCTTTTCCTCAAGAGTGAAGACACGAAAAGAAGAAAAAAAATTAGAATACGTTGAAAGGGTAATTTCAACCCATTTACTAATGAAATTACCGGCTTGGGTTTGTTTTTGTTTATCGATAACGATTCAGACGGGGTATGTAATAACTCAAGATCTAATGGAATGGTTTGTCCAACATTTATTTGTAATGCATAAAACTATTTGAATCATTTTATACAAAAACTAGATTATTTTTATTGAAATAATATAATCTTTATCATCATATTTGAAACACGTATCATAAAAAAATCTCAGTTCTGAACAAAAAGTGTTTCGGGTCAACCTGACCCAACCCAACCGAGCCAACCTGTAACAAAAATTGCTTGTTTGACCCGAAATCATTTCAACACCTGCCAATATTGCCACCTATATTATTAGGCATCGTACAGCATCCTTTTCTATCTTAATCTACAGAACACACAATCAACATAAGTTAATATACCTTAAAACGAGATCCGATTGAAGAAAATTTGGACGATTTGGGAGACTCTTCAGCAATTGGAGGGAAAAGGCCAGCTACAAAGGGACATCTAGATTCGCCCAATAGATCTTGGTGTTCGGGTACAACGTAGTCTTTATTTTTGTCAAGAAATTGATTAGATTGGTATTGGACCTGAAATTACAATATCAAGTGTACAATCAAGCAGAAATATTTTACAACATTTCATAGCACAACTAAAGCACATACCTCTCCAGCATAATGTGCAATTGTAAAATCTGTACGTGACAGCTTGGGCTTCACAAAGCGTTTGTGATTTCTGAAGGTCTGATAAAGCTTGTTTGAAAATGTTTCATGCGTAGACTTTGGGAACATACTGAAAGTATAAGATCCAGTTGTGAGATCAAGATCCATAGTAGAAATGGGTCAAAATTATGGTTTACAAGGTTTTATGCATTACAGTTGTATTTTGTTTTTCAACCCTGTTGACCTGCTCCTCGTTAAGCTAAATGTTTTGGTTTAACCCATTTTAGACTCAACACATTTATAAGTATATGGGTCGAAATTGCCACCTTCAGTTAGAAGAAACATATAAACGTAATAGGCACTTCATAGACAAGAAATTTGAAATTGAATTACAAAAGGATTAAACAAGGAATATCTTACCAAGCTTCGTCTAGTAGAGCAATGATTCCACCAGGTTTCTGTGATACAAACATAACTTCAGAATATCATGTACTACACAGAACTTGAATGAACCCGTGTTATAAAGGCTTCTAATATTAACTGTAGAAACAATATTACATATCTATGTGAAAACTAGACATTAAACGCGTCTACTTCATCCTTACTTAACTAATCAAGTGTTAAGCATCCAGTCAACTGTCTCGTTCCAGCTAGAGCTTTTTAGAACATTGGTTTCAAATATTTGAAATAAATTTTATTATGTTCGAAACTATTTTTCATTGTGAAGAAGAAAAGGGAATGCCACATGCTCATTTCGCATCAAGTTTAAAGATAATTAAAGAAAAAACAACGAACAGGTAGTTCTACATATATATACACGAGCAAATATATGTATTGAATGAAACCGATACTGATAATACCTTTTCAATGAGATCTAAAACATCTTGGTTATCAACAAACTCAATGTAGCTCCAATCAATAGCTTCTTTGGTATATTCTTCTTGCTCCATCTTAAACACATGCTGATTAAAGTGTTGCTGCAGTTTTTCATTTGTGAAGTTGATGCAAAATTGCTCAAAGCTGCATGTGTAATGTTGGTAACAACAATTAAATTAAATTAAAAAAGTTTTAGAACTTCAAGCACTTCAACTTTCCAATTAACATCTGAATTTTCAGATTTAATATGTAGCTAAATTGTGAAAAACGTGAAGTATGAACACGTATGCTTCGTTGCCACCTGTTGTTCTTGAAGCTTTCAAAACCGTAGATATCAAGGACCCCAATCAGATTTTTTGAGGTACGATCTTGTCCAATTGAGACATTAATTTTTTCTACCAACCTGCAAATATTGAGAAAAAAACTTCTATCACTTTAAAATTCATCAAACAGGTTTCTGATGGTAATGAAGAATCTGCTTTTCTAGTTATTCTAGACTAGAGGTGGTAATTTTGACATATTTACTTATGAACGAGTCAATTCAGGTTATATTTTGTCTCTAACCGGTCAAATACAAAATATCTTAAATGGAACGGGTCAAATGGGCTGTAGTTACGCCACTTAGGTAATCATATATTCATATTTGATACACTCATTGTTTAAAAACATTTTGATACAGTTGTCATAATAAAGGAGAAGAATATAATCACACAACCTGATTTAGTGATGGATACAAGTCAAGCCATTACCATTCCTATCTTACTTGCTTTCAATAACTAGGTCCCATGCATTATGTTTGTATGGACATGCAACATATATGTGTGTGATGGTAGTAGTTTTAATTAAGTTATTTTAGTTAGAAATGAAAGCTTAGAATCCAGCCGAAAGTACATAGAGACAAAATTAGCAAGTCCGGAAGAGACAAAATGGAGCAGAAAGTGGTCCCAACTGATGCAGTTTCTATCTGTTATACTATTGGTTGAAGATGGTTGTACTAGGGAGCAACCTCTTAACATTTCCAGCTTTTGTTTTATTTTTGTCCAGGGTTTGGAGCTTGAATTCCTCAACTAAAAGAGGCTGTTGTAATGTAACAACTCAGATTTGATGAATAGGAATTTTAATGGAGTTCAGCTCTATTTACCCTAAATCTTCATTTTCCTTTATAGGTCTTTTGATCTTGGTGGTGTTAAGTGTTTCCTTTATCTTTAATCTTGGTGGATTAACCTCCTTTAGGGATTAAAGTGGTGGATTCCTATATTTATTTTTTATTCTTCCTGAAAGTCAGCAAGTTCATTCTCACTGTTTTCCTGTTTTAGTTTAACAAATAAGTCCAACAAGTCTACAATCTGTCCTACACTTGATTTCACATCAAATTTAAAAATGGACAATTTACCAACCTGCCCAAATTGACCCATACCAAAAAAAGTTACCCATTTTGACCGAACCTGCCCATTTTTCCACATGTATTCTTTATTACGGCTTCTTACCAATCAAATAATCTGGAATAAATTGTTTTAGCCAACCCATCCCTGCTGACTGCTGCACTTAGAGGATCAAGACTTCTTCTTATAATTTCTTCAGGAGTGATCATCACTCTTTTACACAATGCATCTTCCAAGCCCACCGGATCACACCTGACATAAAAATCTCATAAATTCATCAACAACTCAGTATTCATAACAGCATATAGGACTTGTAAAATATTATGAGCATGGAAATGGATATACCTAAGAAGTTCTGCAGTCATTTTTAGATGAAATTTAGCTTTTTCGTCTTTTAGAACTGAAGAATCAATCTCTTTCCCTTTGGTGAATTCAATATTTCCAAGATGAAGAATAGCAGCAGTAACTCTAAAAATTGCTTCCTGTGAGAGTAAGATAAGGTAATAACTCTTCCAGAAATTGAATAAAACTGGAGGTGGAAAAGTGGGTCGGTCTGGTTACAGGTCAAAACGATCGGGTTGGACAATCTGCAAACACTTCATTTGTATGTTCGTTTCTTGAATTTTATAATTAATTAATGTTTTAAATATGATAAAAGAAACTATGTCATTACAATGATGCGTTAAAGTTTTTATAATAAACGATTTAGGAGATTTTATGCATTTAATACACTTTAGGCGACTTTCGGTTCCCATTTTAGCAAATTATAATCCATATCAATCTGATAACCCATAAATGGGCCCAAATTGCCACCTCTAACTGTAGAACAAAAACGAAATTTGAAGGGCAATACCTGCTCATCTTTGCTTATTCCAACAATATCCATAGCTCTCCTTGTGGCAAGATATTCACGGGCATCGTTAACATCAGCCAGTTCATAGCATTTTGACTGATTAAGATAGTGAAAAGATTTCGGATTTCCCAACTTGTACTTCTCAATTTCCTGATTAAAATAAAACAAAATATCACCTCAGTCCTAAAATTATCTTGCTAAAGTTTTTGCTTAGGCAAAATGTTACCTCTAGTGGTGCTGCACATAGAAGGTAAAAACAGTGATAGTTACGCTCGGGATCATTTATTTGGCAAACACGGGACCGTTCTAACAGATAAGTCCTGATAGCTGCTCCTGATATTCTCCCATGCTTATCAAATTGTATCTCGACGAATTTGCCAAAACGGCTGAACCATTATCAAATCCAACAGAAACATGATGTTAAATTTGAAGTACCACAAAATACTTTAACACACATAAAATGAGAACGTGAAGCCTAATGAAACAAAAATATATCACCTGGAATTGTTATTTCTAACAGTTTTAGCATTGCCAAATGCTTCAAGAACTGGATTTGACTGCATTGAATTGCAATCGAATAAGCTTAATCAGCATCATAAAAAGATACATGGTAAAACAAATAGGAAAGGAGATGATGACATGTGGCACGGTGTGCATCAAATTTGTGATGCAAACCGATGCACACACACCTAAATTCTAAAAAGAGATGTACACTAATGATTCAACCAAAATTTGATGCACAACTGCCACGTGTCATCATCTCATTCTTTCCTACCTGTTTTACCATAAGGTTTGATTTATCTGATCTAACCCCTATGTACGTATGTCAACTGTCAAGTGCTATAAACTACAGAGTAATTAAGTAGTTTTAACATAGAACTATACGTCATATATCATACTTCTAGAACTTGTTGTTCAACTGTGCGACCTTCAGTAGCTTTCCGGCCACCCAAATAAGCAAGGTACCGCATAAGCATTTTTGTTGTCTCGGTTTTACCTGCTCCACTTTCACCACTAACTAGAATTGAATTGCTTTTTCCCTCATTAACCATAGCCCTACATTCATTAAAAAAATAAAAAATAACAATTTACGGTCACCACTCACCACACATAAGAAAAAAAAAATGGGTGCTAATAGTGACCTGTATGACACATCAGCAACTGCAAAAACATGAGGACTCAGTTCTCCAAATGGTGCTCCCTTATATTCATCCATCATATGGCTATCATACAAATGAGGTAACTTTTGGAACGGGTTTATTGCAATTAGAATATTTCCGGTGTAAGTCTGCAGTCGATGAAAACAAGTGAGTATCAATAAAAACAATACTAAACTATAACATGACGAGGCTACTTACGTAAATTTCATTGAGTTCATATCTTATTCTTAAGTTCTGCAAAACTCCTGGCTCATGCAAATATGATAGCTTTGTCATGTCATCAACACCGCCAGCTGGAGCTTCCATATCCTTTGGATATACGCTCGATAACTTGACAACAACCTGATAATTGAGTTACAACCTTTAGTCAAATTACGCCATTACCAAAAGTTGAGTTTCATGATCAAAACATGAAGTACTAACCTTTTTGAGGTCAGGAGTCTCGATCTCAGCTTCTTGGCCGGTAATTTTTGTAACCTGCCCATCAATCCATGCATGGTTTGGATCTTCAACCCAAACATGGGATCCTACTATAATATTCACCGAAGTGCTCTGTTTCACATACGTAATTTAGTCACAAACACAATGTGAGCTCAATAACAACACACAGAAACAATTTCTGGGACGTATTCTATAATTTGGCAGTTCAACATATAAACATATAAATTACACAAAATACAAAAAATACAAAAAATTCTAACAATTAGAAGAACAAAATTAGCAGAATGCACTACCATTTTTTAATGCGTCAACGAAACCCTAGCAATTCGATCTTTCGGACGATTTTGGTATGATTCTTGATAAGACATTCATCTTCAAGCATCATTCACAACAAAAGCATCATGTAGTTCTTTATTTTTCTATTCCATTTACATTGTTTGTAAATGTGCATTAATTTACCGTTTTAAATTTTTTTCACCAATTTTTTTTCTTTTTTCTGTATCTAGCTTTCTTCGGTGTTTGTTGAAATGACATGGTTCAATCGATACCCTGTGAATTCGGATCTTTTGTCTCTCTCATATGTACAAATTTATCGGTGATTCGTGGCGCCATGAAATATCAAATAGAATTTTTTTTTTTAATTTATAATGCTACGGACTAATGTGTTTTTTATGCATGTGAATTTGCTTTTTGGAGTTGTACCCTGTGCATATATTATTGTACGTTTTATTGGTGTAATATTCACTTCTAAAATAAGCCCAAATAACAGGCCCATTAAAAGATTCTGATAAACTAATTTTTTATCGTTTAATCATAGGAAAATAATTATTACCGTTGAACACACGGATAAATTGTATGTTAGTTATATCGGAGGGACTATTTATGTGTATATAAAAAAATTTGAAGTACTAAAAATGTAAAATATAGAATAGGTATCTCCGCATTCATTAATACAACATTCATAAAGTTTTATGGTATTAAATATTCAAATAGATTAAATATTCAAGTAGATTAGAATTAAAAATATTCAGGAGATGAAAGCAGTCAAGGAGGCAAAAAAGTCGACTATTCGTCTTCGCTTCCTTAAAAGTGACTTTTTATTTAAATAGTATTTGAGTAACAACGTAGTTGTTTTGTGCTGTCAAAAATACAAATACTATCCCCTTTAATCATTTTTTATTTTTAAACCAACTGAATATAAACATGATCTAACATTTTGGTGTATTTGTTCAAAATTTTTTTAAGGTTTACAAATTTTAGTAGTGCGTGTATTCAACTTTAAAATTTCACATTCTATGTATTCAAGTTTATAAAATGTATACTTGTGTATTATTTTATTTTTTTGCTGTTTTTTGGTACATAAAACAACATTCTTTAAAATTCTATACATATATTTTTCAAAGTTCGCTTCATATAATATTAAAAAAATGAGATTTAAAAACAATAAACACTTTGATTTACAAACACTTGTTCAATATTTTGAAAAACGGTTCGACCGGTCCGGTCCGACTAGTTGAACCGGAAAATTGAAGAAAATCGGTTCATTTAAAACCGGTTATTGAGCAGATTTGAAAATGAGTCAAACCGGTTATTGAGCAGATTTGAAAATGAGTCAAACTGCCCGATTCACCAGTTGAACCAGGAACGGGGCCGTTTTGAACTGGTTTTCACTTTTTTTCCTCCTTTTTTAGACTATCAATAATACACACTCTAAATATCATATGCCAACTAACAAATCATCTTCTCCACCCTCAAACTCATCGTCTCTAATCAAAATGTCAAAATCAAAACAAAAACTAGACTTTTGGTATTTAATTCATGAAATCGATTGAACCGGTAGTCCGAATGGAACCGGACCCATCCGGTTAAACTGAAAAAACCGCATTGCACGTACCTGAGTGGGTCACAGGATACACTCAAACATGACAGTTATATAATTAAAACCAATTCATAGACTAGCTATATCTTGTTGCATAAATTCACTTTTTAATTGAATTTATGATTATAAAATTAGACCCCCTAAATTTGAACAGATCAATATGAAGTCAAATTAGTAGGCTTCACTTATATTTTTGTCATCTTCAAAAGTTAGATATAAAAGGTACATAACCAAAACACAATACATAATGAATCTTTAATCAACAATTGCAGTCAAATACAATCACAAAGAGAAAATCATAACATTATTTTACAGAATCAGTAATTAAGTACTTTATAATATCTGTTTATCAATATACATACGGGATCAAACACTTAACGTGCTTGGGGAAATCTTCAAACTTGTTTACATACCATTTTCTAGTCGCGTAACTTCTTGCGACTAGGTACATGGTGTCGCCGAAAGTGCACGCAAAAGCCACCGGTGTTTGGCTGATAAAAGTTATCCCGACAAAGATAATGATTTCAAATAGATAATGAGGACAAATAACCAAATTAAACAGGCCTCCTTGCGGAATCTTGTACTCTTCTTCGTTGTTTTTTCTTAATTTAGACAGGAGACTATGGTGATAAAAGTTCCCAATTATTCCGACTATATAAATGATCAAACCGATGTATTTTAGATCGACGGATGGCTCTGGGAGCCCTATGGTTAGATAGTGTACACCGATTAAGCCTGCAGCCGCAGAGAAGTAGAATCCGGAGATAAGAATAATCGAACCTAGAATCATGCCACCGCTATACTTGTGAACAAATAGAACCTGCAAAAAGTGGGGGATATGATTGAACACCATATACAAAGTCATTAGTTGAATACAGAGTATCTAAAAGTCTAAAATTACGTACTTTTACTTTGTAGATCGAACAAATTAAGTAATATAATAACAAAAGGAAAGTTTCATACCTCTAGATCTCTCTTGCAGAAATGAAAGGTAACAGCAACTTTAAGCAAAAAGAATCTAAGATCGCCACCGGGTAATACGAAGAACGTAACAACTCCGGCCAAGAACGCCGGCGTGTACAGTATCAACATACCTGTTTTACTTGATATCTTAATACCTTGTTTGGTTGACGGTTTAGAGTTTGTAAACTTTGAATATTGAAGATGATTCCCTATCATTTCATCAATACTTAAGTAAACCGTTGCTATTAACGTCACAAACGTCGTTGCTGTTACCCAAATCGATGGTTCATCGAACATCATCTTTCCCAATATCGGTATCTTCATGTTTTGTACGTACACAAGGAATTAAATATTTTGGTACGATATGATTTTTCTAGTTAAGTATATGGTTCGAGTGTGTGTACATATATAGATATACATACATATAGAATATAGATGATAATGATTGCGTGGTCAAAGACAAATTAAATTTTGTTTAGTCAACTATTTGCGGTGGGATGATTTAAATTAGGGACGAGCGTGGTACGAAACCGATACTGTACCGTACCAAATCGGTTGGTACCGCTTTTCTTTTTTGCCCTAATGTGAGTACCGAATACCGTACCAATTGAAGTTTACCGGTACGGTACGGTACTGGTACGGTAAAATGTGGTACTATACCCGCTTGGTACCGAAAGTATAACAATACTAAAGTGAACAATGATCAGCTGTAAAACGTGGTACAATATAAAAACATAACACCACCTTAATATCAAACTGAACCAAATATGATAACTTAAACAAAAATATGACAAAGAATCAACATGCTTATGTTTTCAATGTACACATAAAAGTTAAAAATAACAACTATTTAAAATCAATTTCTCATACATCCAAGTGATTCTCCGTG
Organism: Gnaphalium uliginosum; assembly: GCA_963930675.1. Taxonomy (NCBI): domain Eukaryota; kingdom Viridiplantae; phylum Streptophyta; class Magnoliopsida; order Asterales; family Asteraceae; genus Gnaphalium; species Gnaphalium uliginosum. The sequence continues at coordinate 38,497,226 of OZ005686.1, read as the reverse complement.
TATATCACTTGGGTAGTTGGGTATATAAATAATATATCAGCCTTAATTGAAATTTCTATATGCCCATATTACAAAAAAGGTCTTACAAATAATATAGTTGCTCCTTCGTGTTACGTTTATGATTGTTAAATGCAATTAGATACATTTATAGTAGGAGGTTGTTTGATTTATCTTGTCTTCGGTTGAAAAAATTTACCCTTTCTACACTCAAAGTTGTATACAAAAAGTAAAATTTATATGATCCCAACTATACGCTTAATATAGATACTACCTTATATAATTTTAGGGTTTATTGTTTGAAAGTGCATCATACTTTACACGTTTTACTATTGTATGTACTCACATTTCAAAAGTTCTATTGTATGTACTGAAACTTGCTAAATCGTCTATTGTATGTACAATGTCACATGTTGCTGACGTGGAACATGTACAAGCTGATTTGGCATTATGTGAAAAAAGAAGGAAGAAACCGTCAACCTACCTTTCAGGTCGCATTGTACATACAATAAATGATTTAGCAAGTTTCAATACATACAATAGAACTTTTGAAATGTGACCACATACAATAGTAAAACGTGTAAAGTATGTTGCACTTTCAAACAATAAACCTATAATTTTATTGCAAACGTTACTACGTATTTTTTTAAATAAGGTAAAATCATCGAATTTTATCGTACACATTATATTGATAGTTATAACAATTAAATACAAATTCAATGGCTCATGTGTACACACGGGATTGAAATACAGTTTCTTAATAAATAATAATATCTTCTATAAATTGGGACCGAGTACTAAATTGGGAAAATACCGATACCATACCGAAAGTACCGCATAAAAAAACGTTTATATAAGTACCGAATACCGTACCATTTTAAATGGAATGGTACCGGTACGGGTACGGGAATGGTATGGTACGTGTACGGTATTGGGATTTCGTTACTAATGCTCATCCCTAGTTTAAATATGTAAAAAAAAAATTTAAATGAAAAATGTACTTTTTTTTTTTTTTTTTTAACTTAAATAGTTTAAAAAGATGATGTATTGAATATATTTAGGTGTCCATATGAATTTACACATGCTTAGTTATTAGTTACTAGTTGTTACTATCAATATCAATTAGGTGCAATATTTCTCAAATAGTAAATATTTAGGTGTCCGTAAGTTAATACATGTGTAGTTATTAACTATTACTTTCATCGATATCAATTAATTCAGTGTATATTATATACTCGTAGTAAATACTCTTACGGTGCGTTTGGTTCGCGAAATGTTTTTCACGGAATTGAAATTCATTTAGAAGAATTGAAATTTCAAGGAATGTGTTCCGTGAAGGAATACGGTGACTTACAATTCAATTCATTTCTTGAACCAAATAACTTTATGGAACTTTATGGAATGGAATTGAGATTTCAACTCTATCGAATTTTATAGAATTCTGCGAACCGAATGTAACCTTAGATGTTACCAACTAATACTAATTACCATAATTAATAAGAGTCTGCTAAGTACAAGTTTTTTTACAATTGTTTTTATCTTCCAAAACAAACTGAAGGTATACAATATACAACATATTTTAACAGTCAAAAATGACAGTTAATTAATAATTATATATTTAAAATCAGTTCATATAGACTAGCTATTTCTTATTGCATAAATTCACTTTTCAATTAAATTTATGATTATAAAGATAACCTCCCTTAGACCCCTAAATATGAACAGATCAATATGAAGTCAAATTAGCAGCCTTTACTTATATGTTGGCAACATTTGCAGTCAAATCCATCACAAGGAGACAATTATAACATTGTTTTACATATCAAGTACAGTAATAAGGTACTTCATCATATCTATTTAATCAAAATATATACGGGATCACACACTTAACGTGCTTCGGGGAATCTTCAAACTTGTTTACGTACCATTTTCTGGTCGCATAACTCCTTGCGATAAGGTACATGGAAACGCCGAAAATGCAGGCAAAAGCCAATGGTGTTTGGCTAAAAAAAGCTATCCCCACAAAGATTATGATTTCAAATAGATAATAAAGACAAATAACAAGATTAAACAGCCCTCCTTGAGGAATCTTGTACTCTTTTTCGTTGTTTTTTCTAGTTTAGAGAGTAGAGTGTGGTGATAAAAGTTACCACATATTCCGACTATAAAAATGATCAAACCAATGTATTTTAGATCGATGGATGGCTCTTTGAGCCCTAGGATTATATATTGGACGAAGAGCAAACTTGCAGCCGCAGAGAAATAGGACACAGTGATGACAGTGATCGATCCTAGAATCATGCCATCACTATACCGATCGATGAACAAATAGAACCTGCAAACATATATATTTATTTCACCATTTCAACAATAATAATACATATTCGACCATAATTACACAACAAATATACATTTAGATAATTTCTGTATAGACTTTTAGTTTATTATATATAAACAAATAAATTAATAAAACTTTGCTAATATAAGAAAACTTAATTAATTAATATTAATTTATTTTTCAGCAAATGAAATTTTGATACCTTTAGATCCCTCTTGAAGAAATGAAAGGTAACAGCAAATTTAATCAACAAAAATCTAAGATCGCAATTTGTGAAGACGAAGAAGGAAACAAGTCCAGCCAAGAACGCATATATGTGTGTATACTATCAACATACCGGTTTTACGAACTTTATCATGATCTACTAGATCGAAAAATATATCTTTCCCTATTTGTTCACGAAGGTTCTCATCACGCGTAACCTACTCACATATATTTAATCGGTAAGACAGAATGACATATAAAGGTAGGTATCTAAAAGGGGTCATGGAAAGTCTTCACCTTAATAATGGTATACAAATGTGCCTCTGCTTTCTTCTTCCGTTCTTGTTCCTCCTTCAGTCTAACCTGTAAATCGATTGAAAATCTCAATAAATTATTTGATGGGAACAAGTAATGGTGGCAAGATGGGTAACATGTCAAAACGGGCCAAGTTGAGTTGGGTTGGGTTGGATTGGCCTACACATAATATTTTACTCCAATTCCTTAAACTTCTTATTACTAACTAATACATTAGTATTACCCCTTCTTCTTTTTTTTTGAACGGTAATAAGATTATATTAAAACACTAGCAAGAAGCTATAAATATTACAAAAGAAGGTACATTTAGGATTACAAATCTAATCTATCCAATTAATTAAAACTTTCTTTCTTCTGCTAGATATTCAAATGAAAAAAAAATCTTGATGTCATCACATAAAACATCACATATCGGCTTCTTCAAAGTGAAAGTGAACTCATTCCTATAACGCCAAATAACCCAAATAGTTGCTTGAACCACCAGATCAAATATTGCTCGACTTTTTTCTGGAATTGAAATAAAATCCGAGCAAGTAATCATCTCATTTACATTGTTAAAATGTATTTCTTCCAAAGACCACCATTGAAAAACTTGCTTCCAAACATCTTTAGCCACACCACATTCTCCAAAAATGTGAAATTCCGCCTCTTGAGCTTCATTACAAATTGGACATCTAGTAGAATTTAAATTCATACCTCTTTTGTCAAGATTTACTCTTGTTGAAAGCCTTTCATTTTGAGTTCTCCAAGTAGAGATAATTACTTTTTCGGGAAGTAATTTATTCCATCGAACTCCTTGTTCTTCGTTGGCCAAGATATTGAAATCTATATGCTTCCTTAATGATTTCATAGTATATACACGAGCTATATCCAAAATGAATTCCCAAGAATCTGGCATGTCATTGAATTTTAAGTGGCTAAGCAGATTTTCCAACTCAAGTAATTGGTCGCATTCGAGGCCCAAGCTTGCTGACCTTCTCCAAGTCCATGTACACACACTAATTGGCCCATTTGAATTTACTCTCTCGTTCACCATACAACGATCATTCATCTCCAAGTTATGCAATCTGTGATATTCACTTTTTAATGGAGCATTTCCAATCCATGTATCATACCAAAAGCTTGTAGATTTTCCATCACCAATTTTCTTTTTAAAAAGCGAATGGAGATTAATATTAATCTTTGAGAACTCTTTTTTTAAATTAATGATGTTGCCCATGTACTCGATGTTTTACTTAGAGATGAGTTATAAGAAAGACCACCATCTTCTCCGTAGATTGATTTTATTATGTTACACCATAAGGCATTGGGTTCAACTCGAAATCTCCACCACCACTTTGCAAGCAATGCAAGGTTGCTTGCTTTGAGACTACCAATTCCTAAGCCTCCACTTTTAAGAGGCGCAAGGAATTTATTCCAAGCAATCTTTCTTTCATCCATTGAACCTCCTCAAAAGAAATTTTTCGCAAACTGTCAAGCTCGTTGAGAATTTTAGACGGTGCTTTAAAAATTGAGAAAAAGTACATACCTAGATTTTCAAGAACGGATTTGATAGTTGTGAGCCTTCCACCAAAAGATAGAGTATTTGATTTCCATGTGGTAAGCTTCTTTTGGAACTTGGAGATAATTGGGAGCCAACTTGAGCATTTCCTCATATTGCAACCAATCGGGAGGCCAAGATAGGTAGTAGGAAATTGAGATGCTTGACACCCGATTATTGAAGCTAGAAACACCACTTCTGATTGAGGTACTCCAATACCAAAGAGCTTACTCTTACAAAAATTTACTTTCAAACCGGATGCCAGTAAAAGCAAGTTAGGATTCTAGAGAGGTTCCTAGCATTCGACATCGACCATTCTCCCATTATAAGCGCATCATCGGCAAATTGTAGATTCGAAATTGTCACTCTATCGTTACCCACCTCAACACCACAAAAGATGTTTTTAATATTAGCTTCATGAAGAGCTACATGTAAAGCTTCGGCCGCCAATATGAAAAGGAAAGGTGAGAGAGGGTCGCCTTGCCTAAGGCCCTTGTTGATTTTGAATTCTAAAGTGGAGGACCCATTAACAAGAACCGATCCAAATGCCGTTTGGAAGCAACCTTTTATCAATTTTCTCCAATTATTAGAGAAACCCATTTGTCCCATGATTCAATTCAAGAAAGTCCAATCAAGAGAATCAAAGGCCTTTTGAAAGTCAACTTTGAAGAACATGATCTTTTTCCTTTTCTTTTTGCCCCATGACATGATTTCATTTACAATTAAAGGCCCATCAAGAATTTGCCTATCTTTTATATACGCCGTTTGATTTTCACTAACCACCGATGCAATTACCTATTGGCTAGCACTTTTGCAATAATTTTGTATTGACACCCAATTAGCCTAATGGGCCTAAAATCACCAATTTCGAGCAGGTCATCAATTTTTGGAATTAGAGCGATGAAGGAAGAATTGCACCCTATTGGGATGAAACCTGACTTTTGGAATTCCAAGACATATGCAATGATATCATGACCGACTATATCTCACTGCTTATTGATAAACTTGAAGGTAAAACCATCGGGGCCGGGAGATTCCTCACCACCACAACATCAAACCGCATCTTTAATTTCTTGTGGGGAAAATGGTTGGTCCAAAAATGAAGATTCGGTAGAAGAAAGTATTTTGAAACGGGGACTTGTGAACGATGGTCTTGAAGTGGTGTCTTCACCGAATTTTCTTTTGTAGAACTCGAAAACGTGATTTTTTATATCGCCCGGACTTGTTACCCATTCATTATGTATATAAAGACCATTTATCCTTGAACGCTTCATTTTGTTGTTTAGCATTCCATGAAAATATTTCGAGTTTTCATCGCCTTCCACCGCCCACTTTACTTTCGCCTTTTGTTTAAGATCTTTAATTTTCAAAGATTCCAAATCCAAGAGTTGCTTCATGTAATTAATCCGATCATCTTTATCTTGGTCACTTAAAGTACCATTTTCCGCCTTATTGTAAATGAGATCCATTTTTAATCTCAGTTCTTCAAACTTGTTTCCTTCGAAATCGGTGACAATACGCCTCCACTCCTTGACATCAACTTTCAAGGATTTCAATTTGTTTTTAAAAGTGATGGCATTGGAATTTGATGACCGAGAGATGTTAGAACACTATGAATCTTTAATGATTTTAAGGATATCACCATTTAGTAACCAAGAGTTAAAAGAACTTAAATGGTATGGGCCCAAAGTCAACCAACGAGGTTTTCAGAATAAGAGGACAATGATCCGAAAATTCTCTAGGAAGAGCAAACAATTGAGCATTGGGCCATTTACTCACAAAATGACTTGATACAAGAATACGATCAATTTTGCTCAGTTTAGATCCGTCTGTGTTCATACGGGTGAACCGCTTCCCACCCATGTGAAGATCACAAAGACCTGCATGAAAAATAAAGTCATTAAAATAGCGAGCTCCATTTGGACAAAGAAAGCATCCCAATCTTTCATTAGGAGTTCTAACTTCATTAAAATCACCAAGAACAATTGATAGAGAGTGGGAATTTGTGATTATGTTAGAGATATCAACCCACAACTTTTTCTTTTTTCCTAACTCTTGAGGGGCATAGACAATTACCATGATACAAATTGTGTCAAGGGTGGTCCATTTTCCACCAATAGCTAAGAACCCGTCACCTTCAAATGTAGAATTCATTGAAAACACGGAATCATCCCATATGGCAATAATTCCTCCTGAATTCCCTTGAGACTTCTTTATGGCGTATTCACACGAATTTCTTCCCCACATAGACCGAATAAGACCTTGGTTTACTTCACTAGTTTTCGTTTCTTGAAGACCCAAAAAAATTATTCTATTTTCCCTACAAATTCGATTTATCCAAGTTCTTTTGTGATCACCCCCACCCCACAAATATTAAGTATTACCCCTTCTTTATAAACCCAAAATCACCAAATGTATAAATGCAAAGAAAAACTTATACAATGTAGCATCGATAGAAGCACCACTTTTGATCACCAAACTTGCGTCATTTTCTTGAAACTTGCTAATCTCATCTTTGTGCTTTCTATTATCCCTTCTCATCTCCTCGTGCAAAACACTACATTTAGCAAACTCTATTGAAATAACACCATCTACTGCCGAATTCATTAATGAAATTTTAAATGCTTCACATGAATCTGGTAAAGTGCCAAGAAGCAACAATCCTTTAACCTCTTCATAAAAGTCAATACCCATTTCAAAAAGCTGGCTAACAATTCCCTGAAAAACATTCTAAGTGGTTTGACATAGGGGTTCTATCAAGGTACCTCAAACCCATCAGTTGTTCGATCAGAAATAGTTTACTTTTTTCTGTCTTTCGGGTGCAGAGTTGTTCAAGCTTACGCCATAAGTTATGCGCATCTGCTTCTCCAGTAACTTCATTCAATACATCGTCATCAACCCATTGTCTAATATAAGCACAAACCTTACGTTGTAATGAAGTCCATTCATTATTAGTCTTGTCACCAGGTTTTTCAACACAAAAAACCGGTTCATAAAATCCCTTAACATATAAAAGATCTTCCATCCTACATTTCCATAATTGATAATTAGACATATTTAGCATTATCACTGTTGATGCATTTATCTCCATTTTTAACCAAAAGCCAAATCAACACTAGTAACCACAAGCTCTGATAACCTTTTACAAACATGTTTATTCTAAATTAAGCAGCAACAAATAACACAACAAATAAGCATTACAGCTATACTAAAGTTGAGGGATTTGCATGTTATTTCTAATAACAAGTTGAATTTTTTGACAAAAGTGAACATACTCAAAGGGGGTGTTATGAAAAATCTTAAATTTTCACAGACCCATTTTTCGATCAGGTCAACTTGCTGGGATTTCTAGTTTAAATAAGTGTGTGCCAGGAAAACATTACTGATTTCCATAAATTATATTCCCCTGTTATTGGGATTTTAAATGCTTCAATTCCTCCTTCCTTTCTTGCTCCTTTTCGAGTTCTTTCTTCAATCTAACCTGTTATTAATACATTAATCTAACGAAATCCTTATAAAATGTAGCAAAGATAGAAACACCACATTCGATCACCCAAGTACCTAACTTACCTCATTCTCTACGAATTTGATTCTCTCATCTTTGAATTTACTAATTTCCCTTTTCATCTCCTCGTTCAAAACACTATATTTAGCAAACTCTTGAAATAACGTACACCATCTACTGCGGAATTCATTAATGAAGTTTTAAATGTTTCCCATGAACCCGATAAGGTACCCAGAAGCCACAATCCTTGTACCTCTTCATTGAACTCGATACCCATTTCGACAAGCTTCTTAATAATCCCTTGAAAAACATTCAAGTGGTTCGACATAGGAGTTCCATCAAGGTACCTCAAGCCCATCAGTTGTTCGATCAGAAACAGTTTACTATCATCTCTCTTTCGGGTACAAAGCTGTTCAAGCTTATTCCACAATGTCCAGGCATCTACTTCTCCATTAACTTCATTTAATACATCGTCATCAACCCATTGTCGAATATACCCACAAACTTGACGGTGTAGCAAGTCCCATGCTTCATCTGACTTGACACGAGGTTTTTTAATACTAAAAACCGGTAGATGAAATCCATTAACATACAATAGATCCTCATAATTAGATCTATTTAAACTAATCATTCTTGAAGCATTCATTTTAAGGTATGTAATGCCCCAAGTAAACTCTCTAACTTGTGATAACCTGTTAGATAAAATAAATATGCATCACAACAAATATATGATTACAAATAAGATTGTCATTTTTATTTGGAGATAAATGAGAGGGTGCCGGTTAGGGAGGTGCTTGATAATATGGGTGTGGATATGCATAGTATATTATATCCATGTTGTGAAGAAGAGGTGGAATCTATTAAACATTGTTTTGTAACGTGCAATTTATAAAAGAAGTGTGGGTCAAATTGTTTAATTGGTGGGGTGTGAATTGGGTGAATGGTAGTACTTTGAAGGAAATAATTATGCATGAAGGTTTGGGTTCATTCTCAAAAAGTAAAAAATTATTTTGGCGGGCTTGTATTTGGTCTTGTCTTTATGTGTGGTGGAGCTTTAGAAATATGAAAGTTTTCAAGTCAAAGAATGAAGTAATTCCGGATTTATTTAAAGAAATTCAGGTTAGGACTTTTGGGTGGATCACGACTAGAGACAAAAATGCAAGAATTGAGTGGAATGAATGGAAAAAAAATTCCTGTTGGTCGTATATAATTCTGGCGCTATGCTTCTGCAGATTATGCTTCAGTTTATTTGTTTAGCTTCGTGGGCTCAAGTTGCTTTGTTTTGTCGAGCCAAGTCTACTGGTTTTTCTCATGATATAGTTGAGTTTTGGTGTGGCGTCCTTTTTGGTTCCAGATTGTATGGTCTTGCTTTTTATTATTTTGGTGTAAGGTATGGTGGTACTTGGTATGTAGTGATAGTTGTTTTTGTTTTGAATTTGTAGCTGTTGGCCTCATCTTACATCTTGTAGCATGATGGTGAGGTAGCTTGGGGTCAGTTTTCCGATTGTGGTGTTTCTCGTTGTACTTTGTATTTTTGTTGAGTTTTAATGGTAATTTTGTCTGCCTTTTTCAAAAAAACAACAAATATAAAGTTGACTGATCATACTGAGCATCCACAGTGGTCCACTGTGGAGCATTGAATGAAACTTGTATGCATGTCAGGTAGATAGTTTAATCCATTGTGAGTTGTCCATGTATTAACACGCTAAAACAAAGTTCAAACCTGCACACATGAACTTTAGACGAGAATTGGTGGGACCTTCCCACTATCTTGGTTCATGGGCCATGAATTAATTCTTTTACAACTATAAATAAATAATAAACTTTCAAACATCTTAGTTCAATGCATTGTGGGTGTTTTGAATCAAAAGTAAGATGATGACGTGGCAGTGATTTGGCAGTGCATTAAACTCTCAAGAGTCTAATGCATTGTGGATGCTCATCTTTTTCTGGCCCATCTTTTTCGATCCGACCAACTTGCTAGTTTATATAATCGTGTAAAAAAAACCTTTTTTAATAATACTCCATAATAAATAAATAAAAATTCACAATACAACTTACTATATTCATCATTTCTAGGTTGTTGGGATTTTAATATATTTATATTTATAATAATAATCTACTATAGGAGAATATTTATAAATTGTCGAATTTAACTCAAATTTTAAACAAGGCTCCAACTGCATGAAATGTCAAACTCCAAAAACTCGACTATCTTTGAAAAAATTTTAGGATTCTGGTTTAGTGTTTTGATTGGTATATGAACTAGTAAGTAAATAGTGTATTAGGAAAAGAACCTTGAGAGAAATAGTAGAATTAATATAATAAAAAGTATATAAATATAAATAAATAATTTAAATCTTAAATATAATATAAGAAACACGTGATGATAACATCAAAAACTTAATTGGCCAATAGAATTATTCAATTTTACAAAATTAACTAAATTTAAGGAGAATGATGACATCATAAATTATGATTTAAAAATAAATATTTTAAAATAAAAATTGGATAAGTTTAGAGAAAATATATTATTATCTAAATTCAAAAAATTTATTTCCATATATTCGTATGCATCCGAATTTAAATAAAATTTAAATTTAAAGAATATGGTATATATTACCCTTGACTAATGCACACCGTCAAATTTGTATTTACGAATGTAACTTATAAACATGAGTAATGAGTAATTTGTACGTTGCATAGAATTTCTACATTGCATTTTGTAACTAACATAAATATCTAAAGAATAGATCATCATCGTAGGTTCTATAACATTCTATTTGTAAAATATTTGTATTAAGACATACGGAGTATTAATTTGTTTTATTAAAATGAATACTTTTTTCATAGGAATATGCATTATGAAGTCATCACATTTAAATAGATTTGAGAGTTGAAGGTATTCGAAATATAAACCAAGGAGTGTTAAATAATTATAATTATACTTAACATGTTTACGTTTACGTTTAAGTTTTATGAAAACTCTATACTCACCTTTTAGCACAAACTTCTAAACTATATTTCCTTATATTCAATTGCAAATGTTTTAACTCATATTAACCGTTAGAATTTTTATCATATACAATGTTTGTGTACTTAAAATTATTAAAATAAAAATTTAATAGACCGCGTGTATACACGAATTTGAGGTCTATTCATCATAATAAAAGAGAGAAAGGGTGAGACATTTAAAAGCTTCATATTTTATCACCATTAGATCTATGTACATGGTGATTAGAATTAGCTAACAGAATATGTGTAGGATCAGATTGGCACCCCCTTTAAACCTTACCCAAAATAGATTACTTTAAACTTCGATTCTAAAAAATTGATATTCATGACTCCTAAGAAAAGGTTATCTAAAAAACAAAATTGGGTGATATGCAATGAAATCATTTTCAACAAAAAATTTATAAATCTATTACTTTGCACAGTTAACGTTTCGTATACAAATAGGTTTCACAAAGAATAGAGTTGATGCTACTTATTAAAATTTCATCGTTTATGATTGCTACATTCTATAATTTTTTGAAACGATCATTTGCTTATGTATAACTGGATACATTTACAATTTCATCTATGCTTAGAAATCATACTACATTAAATAATTTAATTCCAAAAAACATTGCATACTTTTTAACTCATATAAAAGATTTCAAATTATCTTAAACATTGATTTAAGATATTTATAGAAAATAAATATAGTTTCAATGGGCCGTGTGTATACACGGGTTTGAGTACTAGTCTAAATATTAATAAGAGAAAACTTTTGCTATTGAAATTTGTTAAAAAATTGATACCTATTAACCAATCAAATCTCTCAATTTCATCATACCTTCTATTTAACCAATCATATTCATTAGTTCACCTAAAAAATCTATTAATTTAATTAAAATTAAGTCGTATCAAAAATCTATCTATCTATATTATTATAATGATAAAAACTAATATCTCCTTATCAATTAACCTAAAACATCTGTGTAGTCTTTAAAATTCCCCATCCTATTCGGTCTCATTGTTATATCGATCAATAAGTGCTAAACTTTTGTTAATTTGGAGTCGAACATAACACCCGATGGCTCCAAGGTAGTTTCTTTCACTCTTTCAGTTAAATATTGTAACAAAATGGTGAGTTGATCACAATGATCAATATGTTGGATATAGTGTCCAAGTGCATAACTAATTGGTAAGTATATCATTAAAAGTAGAGTCCTTTTTGGGTCGCCCTCATTCGAACAGCTAAAGAGAAATAAATGAGAGATAATATTAATTGGAATTAATATTATAGTTAGTTATTTAGTTTATTAATTATCAAAGTTGATGAATTAATTAGAAACTAAAAGAAATTCTGGAAACCACATTCAACCGCCGGCTGGAATGTTCAACCGCCGGCTGGAGTGAGGCGGTGGAGCACGCGGGTCGTGGCTCGGGTTCTCGGGCAGAAAGCAAGCCCAACCGCCGGCTGAATAATCCAACCGGCGGTTGGAAGCCCGAATCAGGCTATCCCACATCGCCCCATGAACAAACCCTAAGCTTCCCTCTTCCCTTATAAATAGGGGGCATGCCATGGTTTCAAAAGTGTTCAATTCTCTCTTTCTCATTCCTCTCCTTGTAAGAGTTTACACGATTTAATCGGGACCTTAGGAGTTGGAATTTTCTCTTTGGTTCGTGGGTGTGAACCATTAGAGGTGCTCTGGTTTGAGTGCTTACCTCCAAGCTATGAAGCTTTCCTAAGGTGGTCTGCGTGTTAGAAATCCGATTTTCTCAAAGGTTAGTATTTTCTTATTTATTTTGTTTTGTTGCGTATTATTATTAAGTTAAGATCCTTTAGGGTTTAGTTTCCTTCATGCCCTAGATTAATTGTTATTTCCGCATTGTATGTTAATCTAGTAAGGGAATAGAAAACCCATTAGTGGTATCAGAGCCTTAGCTTAATAATATAGGCACTTAACGATGGAGTTACTACTTAGTTAATAGTAAATTGTAAATAGTAATCCATAGATAAATTTGTATGATCATTAAATGTTAATATGGATCTAGAATAAATACTAATATTTAAATTGTTAAATGATACCCCTAAATTTTAAAATGTTTAAAATATAACCCTGAACTTTAAAAGCTTAAAGAGACCTATATATATTATGATAAATATATATGTATAATTTAAAGTTTAAATACGTTGTCAGTCAATTGATAAATCGGCTCCCCCATAGTGAACAAACTATAAGAGAGGTATAAGGCGGGACGCTATGCTTCCCTAAAGAAGTAGGTTTTTAATATGCTTCGCGCTGACCTACTTCTCCGCTTCTTTGTGCGTTCAATAGAGCTACCGAGGACTTTTGATAGGATAATGTCAAGATCAAAAAATATTAAATTAAAGTACTAAAACAAAATCCTGTTTAAGTATAACAAATGTGAATTGTATGCTATCCCATGAAAATCGTAGATCTCTCATATGGATTGTTAATGGAGCGTGTGTGGTTCACCGGCACATTAATGAGAGGACATAAGTGAGAGGTTATGTGAGACTCGCGATTCTCGAGCGTACTCGGGCCGGGGACCACGCGGGTTTTGCGTGGTTAAGTTCACTATCTTGTTCATGATCCTCGGCATCCCAGTCATGAATGGTAGATAAGCATATCCGAGATTAACATGTAATTGATTGAATCAATGAATCTCAAAAGAACTAGGAATTTCATAGAGAATGAAATTGACAAAAGCATTGTCTACCTAAAATAAATTCATGATATGATTACGGCAAACCTCTTCATAAAACGAATCGAAAATATGGATCCTAGCCTTAATTTAGAATTGGGTAATTAAACAATTAAGGAATATTCATACTAACTAAAACTGTTTATACCGAAAATGGTACAAATCCACCCGTTCTCAGTTTCGCAAACAACTCGAACTTCTCACTACTCTCAGTTCTTGGGAGGGAAAGACTAACCGGTCCAAACTATATGGACTGGATGCGTAACCTTAGGTTTACCCTAAGGTACGAGAACAAGAAGTATGTTCTCGATGAGCAGATTCCCACTATTGATCTTGATTTAACCCAAGAGGAGATTGAAACTCATCGAAAACATTATGAAGATGCAAACAAAGTGTCTTGTATCATGGCATCCTCTATGAGCCCTGAAGTGCAAAAGACTTTTGATAATACTTGGGCTTATGAAATGAACCAACAGCTAAAAGAAATGTTTCAGGCAAAGGCAAGCAAAGAACGCCTTGATGTGGTTAAATCCCTCATGGCTTGTAAACCCAAACCTAGAGCCTCTATTTGTGTTTTCGTCTTGGAGATGAAAGGGTACTTTGATAGGTTGGAATCTTTGAACATGATGTTTGATACTGAGCTCTCGATAAATATAATTCTATCTCACCTACCAGCTGTCTACAATCAGTTTATAATCTCATATCAAATGAATTTGAATGAGAAAGAAACCTCGATAATGGAACTCCATAACCTGCTGCAAACCGCTGAGCAAGGGATCAAGAAGATTGATGTGCCCTCTGCCTCAGCAGTTCCCGTGTTGGCTATTGGTCAAAATGCAAAGAAAAGAAAAACTTGGAAAGGTAAGACTGGAAAGTCTAGTCGTGGTTCCAAAAGAAAGTTTGATTCTGAGATTGCATCTGCAAATGATCCAAAGGAAGCAGTGTGCTTTTACTGCAACACAAAGGGGCACTACAAGCATAGCTGCCCAAAATATCTGAATGACCTTAAAGACGGAAAGGTCAAAAAGAGTAGTCACTCAGGTATGTTTATGATCGAACTCCATAATACTACAACTTCTGATTCGTGGGTTCTGGATACAGGGTGTGGTACTCACATTTGCACTGTATTACAGGGTCTAAAGGAAAGTAGAAGTTTGAGGCATGGAGAGCTCAATTTAATCATGGGAAACAGGAAATTCATGCCCGTGACCAAGATTGGAAAATTCGAGCTCATGCTGAAGTCTGGAGTTAGGATAGATTTAAATAATTGCTGTTATTCGTCAGAAATGACTAGAAACATAATTTCATTTTATGCATTGTTCAATGATGGTTATCGATTTTCATTTGATAATGAGAATGGAGATATTTTGGTTTATTTAAATGGTAGTTTTATTTTTAAAGCTTCTCCTTACAAAGGCATATATGAAAATGTTGAATGTGTTAGCAATGTGATTTTAAATGTTGATTCGTGTAATGAGCTTGATAAATCCAAATTGTGGCATTATCGTCTTGGGCACATAAACAGGAAACGCATTGCCCAACTCCAAAAGGATGGAGTGTTGGAATCATTCGACATCAAGTCGGATGATGTATGCGAATCTTTTTTACTGGGCAAGATGACTAAATCACCATTCACTGGATCATGTGAAAGAGGTGAAGGACTATTGGACTTGGTACACACAGATGTATGTGGACCATTCCGATGCGCCACAAAAGATGGAAATCGCTACTACGTTACGTTTACTGATGACTTCAGTAGATATGGATATATTTATCTGATTAAACATAAGTCCGATACTTTTGAAATATTCAAAAGATATCAAAACGAAGTAGAGAATCAACTGGACAGAAAGATAAAGTTACTCAGATCCGATAGGGGAGGAGAATACCTTAGTATCGAGTTTCTTGATCATCTTAGAAACTGTGGAATAGTTTCACAATTGACTCCTCCTAGAACACCACAACTTAATGGAGTTGCGGAGAGGAGAAATAGAACCCTGTTAGACATGGTTCGGTCTATGATGAGTCGGGCAACACTTCCAATAAGCTTCTGGGGTTACGCATTAGAGACAGCCGCACATATCTTAAATCAAATACCCACTAAGAAGGTTTCAAAGACACCATATGAGATGTGGAAGGGAAAACGTCCTTCTCTTGGTCACATCAAGATCTGGGGTTGCGAGGTTTTCGTTAGACGAGAAACTCAGGACAAGCTAGAGTCCAGAACTGAAAAGTGTCTTTTCGTCGGTTATCCACAAGAGTCGTTTGGATATCTATTTTACAGACCCACGGAAAATGTGGTGTTTGTAGCTCGAAGAGGAGTGTTCCTTGAGAAAGAAATGATATCTAAAGAGGACAATGGGAGTAAAATAGATCTTGAAGAAATTCAAGAATCGACCGATGAAGAACCTATAGTAAACACTGACACTCAACAAGAGGTGGTGACACCTGTTGAACCTGAAGACATATCCTTACCCGTTCGCAGAACAAGTAGAGTTTGCAATCCTCCTCAGTTCTATTATGGTTTCCATATTGAAGAAGAGGACAAGGTTAGTGATAGTACACTAGTTGATTTGAACGAACCTGCTAACTACAAGGAAGCGATGGCAGACCCTGAGGCTGCCAAGTGGAAGGAAGCTATGAAAAGCGAGATTCAGTCTATGTATGAAAACCAAGTCTGGAATTTGGTTGACATTACACCCGGTCTCAAGACGGTGGGTTGTAAGTGGATCTTCAAAAAGAAGACGGACATGGATAGGAAGGTACACACTTATAAAGCTAGGTTGGTAGTGAAGGGCTATACTCAAACCCTTGGGATTGATTATGAGGAAACCTTCTCACCAGTAGCTAAGATAAAGTCAATTAGGATAATGCTTGCGATAGCTGCATTTCATGATTATGAAATATGGCAGATGGATGTCAAAACCGCTTTCCTTAATGGAAAACTTACAGAGGATGTGTTTATGGCACAACCAGAGGGTTTTGAAAGTGTAAAGTATCCTAAAAGAGTGTGCAAGCTTGAAAAGGCCATTTATGGACTTAAACGGGCTTCTCGTAGCTGGAATCTCTGCTTCCATGAGAAAGTCATACAGTTTGGATTTTCTAGAAGCGAAGATGAGTCCTGTATATATGTCAAAGTCAGTGGGAGTATTGTAGTCTTCCTAGTATTATATGTAGATGATATACTACTCATAGGAAATGATATCCCAACATTACAAAGTGTAAAAGACTGGTTGGGAAAATGTTTCGCTATGAAAGACTTGGGAGATGCAGCATATATTCTTGGTATAAGGATTTACAGAGATAGGTCGAAACGTCTCATTAGGACACGCACTTAGATAAAATTTTGAAAAGGTTTAAAATGGAAAATTCTAAGAAAGGGGATCTACCCTTACATCATGGCACAAAGATTAGTAAAGATCTATGTCCGAAATCTGAGGAAGAATCAGACAAAATGAGTCGAGTCCCATATGCTTCGGCTATAGGATCGATCATGTATGCCATGACGTGCACAAGGCCTAATGTCTCATTTGCTTTGAGCATGGTGAGTCGACATCAGCAGAATCCTGGTGAAGGTCATTGGACAGCTGTAAAGAATATTCTCAAGTATTTAAGAAATACTAAAGACGCAAGTTTCCAGAGTAACAGGTTATAGTGACGCAAGTTTCCAAACAGATAGAGATGATAGTCGGTCACAGTCTGGTTGGGTATTCTTACTGAATGGAGGAGCGGTGACATGGAAAAATTCAAAGCAAGATACAGTAGCAGACTACACATGCGAGTCTGAGTATATCGCAGCTTGCGAAGCTTCGAAGGAAGCCATATGGATGAGGAATTTCATTGGAGATCTTGGAGTTGTTCCAACAGTTCAAGACCCATTGATATATTCTGCGACAATGAAAGTGCAGTCGCTTTGACTAAAGAACCCAAGGATCATGGGAAGTCAAAGCACATAGAAAGAAAATACCATTTTGTTCGAAGAAAGGTAGAAGAAGGACACGTGGTTGTGAAGCATGTACGATCAGAGGATAATCCAGCTGATCCGTTCACAAAGGCACTGGCAAGGTACAAACATGATGAACATGCTAAGAGCATAGGTTTAAGAGATAATATAAAGTTTTAGTTGTTAGGTTGAATCTGAAACATTATAGCAATGATAGAAATGTAATAGATTTGGTGATTAAATAATGGAGATTTATTTATATGAAGGAGTTCTACCATTTACTATTGTTTGTCATTGTGTTTCATTTTTGCATGTTTAGAATTCACTTCCCGAGTAATTAGTTTTACTCAAAAACTCCCCAGTCGTTCATACTACAGGAAGTTAGTGTTGATTTAAGACTGTCATGGAGTGTTAGTAGATTGTCTATGGAGATTAGACATATCATGGAGAATGCTGCAACACTCAGGAGAATGCTGAAACCACATTCAACCGCCGGCTGGAATGTTCAACCAGCGGCTGGAGTGAGGCGGTGGAGCACGCGGGTCGTGGCTCGGGTTCTCGGGCAGAAAGCAAGCCCAACCGCCGGCTGAATAATCTAAGCGGCGATTGGAAGCCCGAATCAGGCTATCCCACATCGCCCCATGAACAAACCCTAAGCTTCCCTCTTCCCTTATAAATAGGGGGCATGCCATGGTTTCAAAAGTGTTCAATTCTCTCTTTCTCATTCCTCTCCTTGTAAGAGTTTACACGATTTAATCGGGACCTTAGGAGTTGGAATTTTCTCTTTAGTTCGTGGGTGTGAACCATTAGAGGTGCTCTAGTTTGAGTACTTGCCTCCAAGCTAGGAAGCTTTACTAAGGTGGTCTGCGTGTGAGAAATCCGATTTTCTCAAAGGTTAGTATTTTCTTATTTATTTTGTTTTGTTGCGTATTATTATTAAGTTAAGATCCTTTAGGGTTTAGTTTCCTTCATGCCCTAGATTAATTGTTATTTCCGCATTGTATGTTAATCTAGTAAGGGAATAGAAAACCCATCACAATATTCAGTGACTTAAAAGATGAAGTTATTAGTCCCAATTAGTCCTTTTTACTAAACATTATAATCTTTTGATTTACTAAGGCGAGATACATATATGTCACAGGTTTAGAAATAAGAAGCATATTGCATAAAAGCAAACTGAATGGAGCTATGATGGTTTCTTTGTGATCTCAAGTCTATATAGTCCCACATATTAAGTATTACATAGGGGCTGTATGAAAGTATTACCTAAACGGAAATGATTGATAGACCTAAAAGTTATCTTTTAATTATTTTTTCGTTATCGATCTGTGTATATTTACGGATTTAACTTTCAAATAAACGAAAGATAGTTTTATTTGTCATTTGTGTGTATTCATGGGGTTAACATTCAAATATACGAAGACATCCGTGTGTATACACGGGTTTGGTTTAACATTCAAATAAGCAAATATAGTTTTATTCGCCACCTATGTGTATATACGGATTTAACATTTACATAAACGAAAGGTAGTTTAATTGCATCCTTGTGTATATACTGAGTTAAAATTCAAATAAATGAAAGGTAGTTTGATTCAAAATCTGTGTATATACACATGAGTTAATACAAACATGTCAATAAGATAAGTTTTATATTAAAGGTTAAAGTTTTATATCTTTTGTATAGAGATGATGGCAAACTTTCATTTAACTAATAGGAAAATTAAAATTGTAAACATAGAATATTTGATACAAGGAAAACTTCGATGGTAGGTCATCATAAAATTGGACTAACGTGTATACGTTGTAAATATATATATTATCGATGTAGATTACTGTTAGGTCTTAAAGGTCCCAAAACTTAGATACAGATTAAATAACAAGTATTTAATATATTAGTTTATATCTAAATTATATCAAACAAGTTAATTAATCAAGGCGGAATACAAGATTAATTAAAGCACAAAATATATCATGAATTAAAGTTTTATTCACAATAAATGGTTTGTCTTACAAATAAGACAGAGTATTCAAACACACAGATTGTTTGAATACGATCCAAGTAGTATATTATGATACAATTATCACTACAAACTTAACAGTGAGTGTGGTAATGCTTTTAGCCTAAGCTTAAAAGTCTTGTACACTATTTTCTTGGATACTTCTTTGTAGTGCTTTTGAGCTGCTATTTATAGAGTTGAGTATCAACTCTATATTATCCAGCTCAGATAGTTGTCCAAGTGATAACAAGTACATCTTGGGCAACTTTGCACTCTTTCCTTTTTGCTTTTCTTGGAAATAGAAAAAGCAAAAGGTAAAAGGTAAAAGGTTTCTTTGAAGAGAAGAAAACCTTTCTTCAATGTTTGACTTTACTCAAACATCTCTTCAGTTGTACCGTAGCCTAGGGAAAGAAGAACTTCTTTTGTACAATTGTACTTTTGTTCTTCAATATGTGCTCTTCAGTCTGTGCTCATCAGTCTGCGATCTTTAATCTGTGATCATCAGTCTGTCATCTTCAGTCTGTGAAGTCTTCTGTCTTCAATCTTCATTCTTCAGATGATGAATTCATAAGTCTTCAAATAGAGCACGGCTTTCAGTCTGTGAGATTTCTTCAGTCTGTGAAGCACAGACTCAGAAACACTTCTTCAGTCTGTGAAGCACAGACTCAGAAACACAGACTCAGAAACACAGACTCAGAAAATCACTAAGTTTTTCCCGAATACAACTGAGTTAGATTTTGACTCCTCAGATTTATAACTTGGGTTTGATCATTGTTTTTCCCAACAATTACAGTATTTGAACATGATTATTATTTATATAACAAGGTATTTAAGAATTATCATTAACAATTAACAATAAAAATAAACAAAAAAGTTAAACATAATACGTTAATTATATCGTTTATTCGTTCATCAACTTTTAGATGTTTTTACAATATAATCAAAGAAGAAGTAGAATTGTGCTATGTGTCATGCCTGTCTATTTGCCAAAATCGACGGTTTTCCTATGTGTACATTTCATAGTCTCCTAAAAAATTTTCTCTTACCACGTCAAATGCTTTATATTTGATCTGGAAATTGAAACAATTGTGACCTTAAAATTCCATTCCCTCAATTCTCAGACATGTTTATGGTCGGGTGTTTCAAAATTGCAACCCCTTTGTAAAATACATCAATGATAGTATATTCACTATCGACTTTCTATTCAATTGCACCTTTAATTATAGGGATTCTCTGCTCTTCTTCAATGCTCTAGGTTTTCAAACACGAGATATTTACGACAATTGTAGTATACAAAGAGGTTTGCAGTATATCAAATAAAGAGGTCACATAGAAATCTAATAATTTAAATTAACCTTTAAAGATAACAAAGCCACTCCTTTTAAATTATTATATCTAAACAAGGTACTTTTCACACGTACCTATAATAATCTACTTCGTAATTTAATAACTAAATAATTAATAACAATGAGTGAGGTTCAAATGAGTACATTAACATTTAGTGAGAATGAAGATCCAATCAGAATATGTCACATGTAACAATACCCATTTTCTCACGTTTTTAAAAATTAAATATTTTAAAAACGGAAAGTCAAAAAATTATAAAAGTTGCATGATAAAATTCGGCGTTTTTTTCTCTTCAATACAATACAATGGTTTAAAATTCAATGAGCTTAAACTTACGATAATAGTCAATTATTTAGTTGATGACACACATTTATTAGATTTAAACAAACAATTTTATTTTATATGGTTCGTATATTTACGAGTTTAACTTTCAAATAAACTAGAAATAATTTGATTCGACATCCGTGTGTATATATATGTGGTTAAATCTGCAATCAATTATAAGTGTCCTAATATAGATTAAAATAATTCGTTATTATTATGTATCTTACAATTCCCGTGTATACACGGGTTTTTAACTAGTTATTATAATATAGCATAATATAATGTAATGTGATGTAATATGACGTAATGAAACGCACAAAAATTATTATTTTTTTCGTCTTTTGGTGTATGCGATCCTGGTAAAGGTACGCGATCGCGTACTAAATTGGTACGCGATCCCGATAAGGGTACGCGATCGCGTACCAACAACGGGGAACTTTCTGAGCTGATTTTAGCACAAGGTACGCGATCCTGGTAAGAGTACGCAATCGCGTACTTGTGCTGAATTTCTGAAATGTGCAGGAAAGTCAGGTTTTTGTCCCAATTTCATACGCCCATTACTTTTGACTCGTAATGATTCAAATCATGAAATTTTGCAGACACATTTCATATGATATAACAAAGGTTTCCCAATTGGTACTTTTCTAGAATTCACACTAATTACGGTTTTGAACTTAAATCCGAAAAACGACCATTTGGACACCTTTGGGAACCAAACTTGCAACCGTTTTGATTCAATCATTCCAATTACCTTCCAGCAAGTCCACTTGCATATTTTAATATATCGACACACATTAAAGTTGTCCAAACCATCATTTTGACTAGTTTTAATGAAACGACCAGTTGGGAGACCCATTTTGACCCGTTTGGAAAATCAACGACAATTTGAACTATTAGGCTTCCAAACTAACAACATATCGACTATCCCATGTCTAAAACCATAACCAAAACCACCATTTCAATTACTTCACTAAGACGGCCCATTTTAGCCCTTTAACCAAAACGACCCATTTTAATACGTTAATCAAAATGCAACTTGGGCGAATTATAACAAGCTAATAGCAACTCGGCAATTTAAAAGTACACTTGTCAAACCTCTTTACAAGTGAAATTCACGCTCGTTAAGCATAATCCCTTGCCACCTCAAGATTCACCATTTAGCATTTGACCCATAGGTACCTACAGCATTAAACAACTAAACGGGTAAACTTTAAATTTGGTGAGCATACGGCAATTAAATGAGTAATACATAACAACAAGTAGCAAGCAACAGCTGAACCACAATGATTGCGCAAACAACACGTAAGCAAATAACCACTGGGCAATTGTAGAGTTATTCTTTCACTATGTGGATCCCCGGCCAATTATCACTTAGCACCATACCACGACGATATGCATGCTAAAACAACATAATTTGCTATGCAAATATTCAACAACAACACTATGCTAACAAAGATTGTACCGTGAGAGAAGCAAGGAGGTCAACCTCTTTCAAAGAGCTAATCTCTATGCGGTTCCGCGGCCAATAATCACTTAGCACCATACCACGTCGATATGTATGCTAAGGCAACATCTTGTGCTATGCACATGTTCAACAACAACACTATACTAACAAAGTTAGTTAATCTCTACATATTTGCTCATTTCACATAATTCATCAACAAATATCAACAATTAGAAACAAGATAAGATACAAGCAGTACTCCACTTGATTATGTAAACTTCTTGCTCGGAAGCAATCCGAAATTACACAATCATTACCCAATTAATCCTCATGTACTCACCTTTATGTCGATTACTCGAAAGCATGAGATACATAAAAGCACCACTTCCTTTAGCACCTAAACAATCATAACACATCATATAAACATTCACATATATGGAAATACTCATGCTCTCGATTACTTTATATTAATTACAACTTTGACTCCTATTTGGACACTTTATCACAGCTTCAACCTAGACATATCCGTTTTTAGCAAACTCTATATCGAATTAAAGACATTCAACCATACTTTCATTAGCTACTTTCAGATTTTTCCAAAACATTATATACACAAAGTTACAGTCCCTCAAAGTTTGCTATAAACACTTTTACTTCCACTTTTCACCCAAATTACCCAACGATCCAAAATTGGAATATAACCACCTCAAATATTCCAATTAACATACTAATGATCAAATAAAATTTTTTACAATTTTTCTTACTTTGTTTATCACTTTTAACTTCGTATGATTAGTTTGACCTTTAAAGTCAAACCGAGCACAATTACCAATTTAAGCATAATTCAATTTATGGCTTAACTACTCTTGCTACTACTCTAAGCATCATTAGTGACCTCAATTCAAGTCAATTAAACTAACCGTAGGGTGAGTTAACAACAATTTGTAAGAAACAACCTAAACCCCATTTTCTAATAAGAACATCAAATCGATTTATTAACTTTTAGATTGAATTGATGTTAACCACAATGATTTCCATACTTATACATCACTAATCAATCATAATCCACCTTAATTTCGTTTTACAAGTGATCAACACTCAAAACCCCTACAAAAACCCATTTCTAGGTTAAATTATTCAAGAACACATAATCATACCTTGATTAAGATGGTTTAGGAAGCTTGAATTCGAGTTAACGAGGTTCAATTTGATGTTTTCGGCTAGTCTCCTTCTCCTCTCTTTCTCTCTCGCGATCTCTCTCGAAGTTTCTGTGTCTGTACGTACATATGGAAGTATATATTGATTTATTTAGTGTTTTAATTAGATATTTACACCACGAGTCCCTCTAGTTCCAGTCAGTTTATAACACATCATTTAATTGGTTACTCCCACTTATTATTTAGGTAATTTAAATACTTCACGACTATGTATAGTACACGTAATTTATACAACAACTTATAAAATAAAACATTTACGTATATTATACTATTACTTCAGATTTTGGGGTGTTGCACGTAATGTAACGTAATAATATAATACGAGATGATATGATACAGTAAAATACAATATATTTTAAAAATCAAATCGTAATATAAAATAACATAAATATAATATAATATAATAATTTATTTTAACGTAAATAAATTAAATTCCTTTATATACTTGATGGAATTAAATCATACATACTTTTTCCCTTTATCTTTCCTACAACCAATACAACTAATTTCAAGTTATTTGGATACAAATCATTTAAGTTAATTCATGTAGTATTATCTTTTTATTATTTGTTATTTATTTTGAAGAAAACATAGTGTTAACGTTACCCATTTAACGCACTGTGAACGTATGAAAACAATAAAACTAGATTTATAACATTTTGCATAATAACATAACGTAGTAACACACTAACACATCATTTTGAAAATTTATGGGCTCAATATAAAACTAAAGCCCAATATGACCTCTCATCAACCCACATTTGGCCCATCACAAAATAGCAGAAACCCCAAATCGTTCCATCTCCAACCCACGGTTTATACAACATGAAAAATCGTCAAACTGGTCAAGTAAGTCGACCATATGATAAAAAATTATGATTCCTGACAAGTTTACGGATTTGAGCCATATACCTTAAAAAGGGCAAAAGAGGTTTCCTTTCTGATAGAGAAACTACGAACTTTATCATGATCCACTAGATCAAAATATATATTTTTCCCTATCTGTTCATGAAGGTTCTCATCACGTGCAACCTACTCGCATATATTTAAAAGGGTATAAGACGATTGACGATATGAAGCTATGTATCTAAAACTTGTCCATGGAAAGTCTTTACCTTTATTGTGGTATACAAATGTGCGTCATCCGCTTCCTCCCTTTTTTGCTCCTTTTCGAGTTCTTTCTTGAATCTAACCTGTAAGTAATACATTAACGTTTTAACGAACCAAAAATCACCACCCGTATGAACGTACTAGTTTCTATCACCCAAGTAGGGCGACCCAATTAACTTACCTCATTGTTCACAAATTTGGTCCTCTCATCTTTGAGCTTTTCATTTTCCCTTTTCATATCCTCATTCAAAAGACTACATTTCACGTACTCGATTGAAATAACACCATTGTTTGTTATAGAAAAATTATCAAATGAATCTAGTAGAGTACCAAGCAATAACAATCCTTGAACCTCCTCACTAAATTTAATACCTGTTTCAGAAAGCTCGTTAATGATTCTCTGAAAACAATTTACATGACTCCACATTAGAGTTCCATCACGGCCGGTACCTCAGACCATATAGCTGTTTGATTGTCCACAATTTACTAGATGTGCTTTGGGTGTGAATATGTTCAAGCTTACTCCATAAGGCACGAACATCAACTTAATCATCGTCGTCAATCCATTGTCTAATATACCCACAAACCTGACGGTGTAACAAGTTCCATTCTTCATTACTTTTGGTTTGTGGTTTTACAGAACAAAAAACTGGTTGATGATATCCTTTAACAAAAAGAAGATCCATCATCCTAGATTTCCACAACTGATAATTAAAAGCCATTTAAATTAATCATTTTTGAAGTATTCGTCTCCATTGTTAACCGAGCCAGATTATTGGAACGTCCCAATTAAGTAAACTCTCCAACTTGTGATAACTAATCTGTTATACCACCAACAAATAAACTTGGAGATTGCATTTTAGGATGTATTTGGAACAAATCTAAAGTTACGGGGTTTTAATGTTATTTTTAAAAGAGCATGGTATTTTTGAAAGAAGTGTACATACTTTAAGGGGTTGTTGTGTAAATTTGTAATTCTTTTTTTAATCGTGCCAATAATAAAAAATAAAGAAATAAAATAAAAAGAACTCAAGTTTCATCAATTCTACTCTCTAGACTGCTAGTATTTATTTCATTCAGCAAGATATATACAAACCTATATAAAATACATATGGGATCACACACTTGATCCTTTTAGGAAATTTTTCAAACTTGTTTAGGTACCATTTTCTAGTCTCGTAACTCCTCCCAATCAAGTAACAAGAGTCACCGATCACGATGGCAAACGCCAATGGGTGTTTGGCTAATGAAAGATAACCCCCAAAAGATAAGGATCTCGAAGAAATAATGACGACAAATGACCAACTTAAATAGTCCTTCTTTAGGAATCTTGTACTCTTTTTCATTGTCTTTCCTTAGTTTTGACAGGAGATTGTGGTGATAATAGTTTCCGATGATGCCCACTATATACATTATCGTACCAATGTATTTTAGATCGATGGATGGCTCTTGGAGACTCGTACTCCTATAGCGAACGACTATCATGCTCGTAGCAACGTAGAAATAAAAGATGGAGATGAGAATTATTGAACCAAGAATCATGCCACCACTGTACTTGTGAACAAATAGAACCTACAAGTTAACCATAAGTCCATAATAAAGCCAAGGTTAACTTTACCTTAAATATTTACATTTTCATCTTTAAACTTTCTAACATGTACACTTATCATCCATACGTTGTGTGGAGCAACACCATACAAGTATGGATGCTGCTAGATGCACCCACAATTATATTTTTCCCAAAAGTTATACAGTAACAATTAATGGATCTAACGTTTTATTGTAATCAATTAAATATCTCATCGCATAAAATAGTTAGGGTGTAGAAAAAAAATACCTCAAAATCTCTCTTGAAGAAATGAAAGGTAACAGCAAACTTAAGCAAAAGGAATCTAAGATCGCCAGCAGGTAATACAAAGAACGTAACAACTCCAGACAAGAACGCTGGCGTGTAAAGTATCAGCATACCCTTTCTACTTGATAACTTAATACCTTGTTTTGTTGAAGGCTTCTTGACAGAATTCGAGGTTGCGAATTTGGAATACTCGAGATGATTACCTATAATCTCACCAATGCCTAAGCAAACCGTCGATATTAATGTCACAACAGTCGCTAATGTAACCCAAATCGATGGCTCATCGAACATGAAATGTTGTAACACGGGTATCTTCATTTGTTGTTGAAGATAGAATGTAGTTGCGGGTTTTTGGTGAAATAAATGGTTTGCAATTTATTTCAAAGACATTTGTGTGTGTGTGTATATATAACTGAAAAGAGTAGGTGCTAAAATTGGCCCTGTGAAAGTAACGCTTTAACTATATGTGGACATTGGCTGATTTGTGACTTATGGAAGGCGATTTATATTTTATAGTAGTTTCGGCTTTCATTTTCATTTAGACTCGTTCAAGGGAAGATATCGGTCAAATTAGTTTACGTGCGAAACAGATATAGTGAAAGTTGTTAACGTATATATACATTTTTCGTATTCAAATGTTCATTTAATTTGTTACGAGAAAGTTTATATCATCGAAATTGAAGGGACGGCCCTGATAAAAACGGATGTTATTTATGTAGATCGATTTATATATTTTAAATTAAAGAAATCAAAATGTGTATGTTAATTTATTTGTTATACGAAATATGAAAAACGTTTCGAAAACATGTGTGGAGTGATGGTTCGCTTTTTATTATGCTCCAGATGAACCCACGCATATATCAGTGATAACTTTTTAATTTTTGAAGGTATACCGCACACAGCGAGCAATTGAGGAAGTAAGAAAGCTGAGATAAGAGCACAGTAAGCCCCTTGAAATCTCTTTTTGAGGAAAAGTCATTGATAACTTTTTAATTTTTGAAAACAATGTATGACCAATGTGGGTCACCACAATTACTCGTATTACTTTTCTATAAAAAGTACGGAGCAGTATATTTGACTTTGTTGGGATACCCTAGATAGGAATAACGAGGGTTGAGAGTAGGCAAGTATGAGTTTTTATTTTAGAGTGGGAGGTGGGGATTTTATTTTTAGTAGATTAATTGTGACTTAAGCTACGTAAAATGACATAAATAGATATGACATTACATGAATAAACTTTTAAATTTTAATAATTAAAAGAAGAGTAATATAATTATTTAATATGTATATTCTTTATAGAAGCTAATTTAGGGGTATTATTTGAACGGATTATTCAGTTCGGATTGTACGGATTTTGAACAATTCACAAGTTAACCCGAAATTCTAACTAAATAAGAAAAGGATTAATCGGATATAGGTTAAACGGATTCGGATTAGTGTTCGGATTAAATGGATTAATCTTAATTAGCTAAAGTTGAATGTGTGATATCAATTGGGATCAAATTTAACAAACAAAATATATGCGTTTAAGCTTTTATAGATAAGGTATACATACGTACCAACTTTTTTTGGGCAAAAACTACAAATATATAAATAACAATACTCACATCTTTCAAATGTAATGAGCTTCAAATAGATATACAAATAGCTTCTGGAAAACAAACTCATTACACCAAGTGAGCTAAAATTAAACTAAACTTAAATAATTTTTATACGATAAACATTAATATATTATTAAAAATATATTATTTAATTGATCAGAACCTTATTCTGATTATTCGGATATATCCAAAAACTTTAATTTTGATCATTTATCCGATCCATGTAATCCTTAAGAAATTCATAATCCGATTAAACAATTCCTAGTCCGATTAATCCATTAAAACCACATAAACCATTCATTAAATTTATTCTTATAAAGTATAATCAAGAAAATACATTAATAATTAATAAACTTAAATACATCATCCAATTAAAACTATAAATGATTCTTTTGTTTTATATCAAAACTAGACCTTAAACCTGTGTATACATACGGACCATTGGATTTGTATTTATTTTTTAAAAATATTCAGACCTAAAATAAATGGCAGACATTTATATCTTTGACGTAGTTGACAAAGAGAAACGATCAATGTTGATGAAACAATAATGGATGAAGAGAATGTGAGCCCGATCTTTTATTTTTAATTTCTTTTTATTGGTTAAATATTTATTTGTGAGTTATTTTTCACAATTTGTTCCACACTAAATCACTATATATAAAAATGGTTTAAAGTGTTGAACTTAGCGTTAGAGTTCACACTCACTAACAAACTGGACCGGTCCATGTGCTCCTGAGTATAAAAGTAAGTTATTAAGGTAGACACATATGAATTTAAACACACAATTAACTTTGAAAGTGAAATATTAACGTAAAGAGAGATTACAGTATCGATTAAACTAATAATGAATTATAATATAATACTAATTACTAACTTATAGATCTTTTAGGACGCAAGTACTATTGATTTGTAATTTGAATATAAAACAATACTCGTTGAATCTTTTATCACACGCAATATCTTATTCATACTGTTATTTTTATATTACTTTAGCAAGCATAGCTATATTAGTATTATGTTTATAAAAGAGTTTTAAAGTGTTTTGTAAAGATATTTTTATTTGTTATCATGATTCACGAATAATATTTAATGTGATTTTCATGTCATTGATTATCGTTGGTAGGGGTGATCCATATATTGTTTGGATATTTTTGATTAGGTTATTTGAATTTGGTTTGGTTTTTGGGTGATACCAGATAAGGAATCAATTTAATGACCCGGTTTTAGTTTTAATATTTTCAATTAGGGACCACTCGAAAAACCGAATAAGCATCAATTATTAATACTTATCTTTGAAAATTCAATTTCAATAGCCAACATACAACTCGATTTACTCATATAACTCAATTACCTCAAATATCCGATATGAACAATTAAAATGTTTTTACTTAGTATTTGAACAATTTAATTATCTTAATAATTTAAATCATAATTTAAGACTTTTTACTGGCTAAATTGAAACCCATTCGAATAACCCAAACCATTATTTGGTTGGTTTGGATTAGGTGACTATAGTTTAAATTGGATCTTCAGTGGATTAAGAGTTGACCAAAAGCCGAATAAACCAAACCAGATAACTCTATTAACCCGAAACATAGCCGAGCTTAAACATCCATGATCGTTGGGATATCCGTATACCTACTTTTGATGGATAAATTGACTATATATAACAAAACTTGAAAATTTAATTAGTAATTATCATTTTGATTATGAAAAATTATATATATTTAAAGATATTATATTATGAAATATAAGAAACTTGAATATCGGTTCATTACTTTCACCAAATTTAAAAACGTTAATGGTTTCAAATTGTATTAAGTATTACAACATTTAAAGTTAATTGTGGCGAACTTTAAAATTTTATATAGTGTTTATTTAAGTTCTTGAAAACGTATATTGAATGCATTTTGGGCATATTTTGCTACATAAACAGACATGTTTTTTAGTAAGTTTTATACGCACAATAGGATGTTAAGTATATACAAATAGATATTTTTAAAATTTAAATACAAATAAACATTTTCAAAACTCGTCATGCAATAGTATAAGTGTTTAGTTTAATACATTTTGAACAATAAACTCATATAATTGATATTTATACATCTACAGTAATAAATTAACAGTACTTTAAAATTACCTGCTTATCCATAAGAATGATTGTACCGTATTAATGAAAAAGATAAGTAAAAAAGAGGGACCTAAACGATGAATTGAATTTCAATTTTGAATTATGACACCATATATTATATTTATAAGATTCAAATTCCTTTTTAAAATATGGGAAGAACGTAT
Source organism: Gnaphalium uliginosum (assembly GCA_963930675.1). Lineage (NCBI taxonomy): Eukaryota > Viridiplantae > Streptophyta > Magnoliopsida > Asterales > Asteraceae > Gnaphalium > Gnaphalium uliginosum. The sequence continues at coordinate 38,466,473 of OZ005686.1, read as the reverse complement.
ATGTTACTAGCATCATGCATTTTTATCCCCTATTATTACTCATATTTGTCATGACTATTTATTAAAAATAAAATTATTCAACGATTAGTAGAATAACAATCATGCATCAAAATCTAATAGGCGTAATCATCATGATCATGAAAAATATGACAACGCCCTTTTACGGGTACAAGCAAGTAAGTACGCCAATCATCTTCGACAATCAAGGGACTAAAAACCAATGCTTTATATATTTCATGAATGCGAATCGGCCAAAAAAGGCCATTTCAGCTGTCAAACAAAAGGTTTTACCAAATAGATAGATGCTGCAAGCCAATAAGAACACAGCACCGCAAATTGTTTCTTGTATACAAATACAACATATGGGAGATAACACATGAATCGCCTCACTAATATAACTTATCATGAAATCACAAAGATACAATCGTCTGTCAATTAAATATTAAAAGAAAAAACCAAGTTTTAAATTTTGAAGTTGCATAACACACATCTATACCTCTATACATCCCACAAATCCAAAATCGTATGCATACTCTAAGGTACAATGATGGGAAACATCACCTAAACTACATCACCCCATAGAGGGATGCTACACAAACTTTTAAACAAAGAATTGCACATCTACCAGAAGGATAATTATGGTTCGGGTTGGAGCTCACTTGATTTCGCCTGGTTTAACTTCAAAAAGCCCTTGCACGCCCGTCAAGATATTACACCCATCAGCCAAAAATGTTATGCTTTTAGCTAGTTGTAGATTCGAACTGGTTTCTCAAATGTGTGTCGGTTCTGCATAAATTGATAGCCAGTCACTAAGTATTCAATCACTTCTGAACGACATGTTCATTTTCATTTACTAGTAGAGGAGACAGATTGAGCGGCTTGGTTAGTGGTGCAAGGGTAGGTTGACATTTGACCCGAAACACTTTTTGTCCAAAATTTTAGATTCTTTTTTGAACAATTAGGTTCTCAAATATGGTTACAAAATCTAAACTATTAAAAATAATCTGGATATTGGTTAAAATGTTTTAGCAGGTTTTATAAATATAAAAATACACCGAGTGACTTTAAACTGTACGATCCAATTCCCCTGATTCCTTTATAAGCAAATAGTTCTGGATCACAACATCCACATTTCTCGCAATTTTTGTAGTTTAGAAAGACGCATTTGGCACTTGTAAGTCAAATGTGAACTCCTTTTTTTATATCAGGATTAGAAGTACCCATTATTATAATTATGGTAATTACAAGATTAAATTACCTGATTTGCAGCATATGACCGTTTGGATGTATTGTCAGAGTGCTCTAATCCCAAGTACTGTTCCCAAGCACCATAAACATCTCTTCTCTGTAACCAAAAGCACCATCAAGATCTCGTTAAAACATGGAAATAGAATATATACATACGTATATATATATAATAGTAATAAAGAGATCGAGGGATTTGTTAACCTGAAAACGGGTAGAAACAACATCAGAATCCTGAAGGTATGTAGGACGACCCAAAGAGAGAAATGCAAACTTCCACTGATACATTATAGTTTAGATGTAAGATGATGGAACTCAAAAGCAAAACAAATTTTGTAGTTTGGGAATATTCACAGTAGATACTAAAAGGATGAACACACCTTTGAAAATTCCTCATCTGGAACCTGTAGTTTCTTTTGTATGCGTACTTTAACTTCAGCTAATGTTTCACCCTCTCGAATGACCAGGAAAAATGGTTCCCCAAAGTTCTGGACTTGCTGTAAGATAAGGTTATATAAATGTCTATATTAAATTCATAGTAATACATAGAAGTGAGAAAATGGGCAGGTTGGGTAACATACATGTCGGGCCGGCAGGCACGCAAACTCTTTGTCTTTCTTTATTGAATTTTACATATAATTAATGTGTTAAATATCATTTGAAAAGCTATATTATTACAATAATAATGTAGATTCTTCTCTAAAAAATGATTTATGAGATTTCAAAATACAATTTGAACACCTTACAATATATAACTTTCAATTTTCAACCGGTTCATCCATTTACATTTTAGCTAAATTTCTAAATTTACCCATTAGACCCACTAAAAGAATAGAACCTTTAACTCATTTACTCATAAATGGATCAAAATTGCACAAGCTACCAAAATAATAGAAATTCCCATTAAAACCTTAAGTACATACCGCCTGATTCTGAGATGCGTCTTTGGTAAAATGATAGACATGAATTAGACGATCTTGAGGACCCAAGTCCTTCTCCTCTTCTGGAATCTGTAATGAAGCTAGACTCAAACCCCACAAATATATATATATATATATATATATATACACAGTAACAATTTGGCATTAATTAATATATATAAACATATAACCCAATACCTCCTCGGCACGTAATGTCCAGTACTGATCATTGATGTTCTCAATTTTCTCATTGAGAGGGAAAATCTGCACATAAATAAGAATGAAACCAAAATTACTTGTATTGGCCATAGTGGTAATATTCAAACACTGACTAACAAAATTTCTAAAACACAGCAGTTATGAATAAGATTCATCTATTTAAACATTTGGTTAACACACTTAAGAAAATGAATGATAGAAAATAAGCATGTCATATTGACTAGAAGGATATAATTGATTTAATCATATGGCTTACTGCTGTGTAATTTATTAATTAAATAAATAAATAAGAGAACTGAAAATGTTCAATACCTTGTATATCTTGTGGTAAAAAACCTCAAGCAATCGAAGCTCTGCATCTTTATGAGATAACTCAACCTGTTCGTAATACATTGATGAGTCTGGTATAGAAGATGGAATAATGATAAAGAGTATAGGGATTTAACAGAGTCTGACATTATAATTATAATACTACATTGACGGAGCAGAGTTAACCGCCGCTATTGACCCTACGATCTAGGCCGTTTAATGTATACAAACTTTTGCTGGCTTTCGATCCTATCCGTTTAATATACTTCTGATGGTTACATGACGGTTGCGTGGAGCAGTTTCTTGCATCAGTTTTTGTATCGATTTTATTCTGTAGAAAAGTATGTGCGCTTTGTGGATGAACGTACCAAACAACCAATCAAATTTAAGTGGTGGGAGTCGTGTGTGTAAGTGTGTTATATACATGTCAAGTACCAAAAAAAGTTCCGATCTTATTACCATCATTTATTTTTTTGTTTATGTACTTCTAAAGCTATCAACTTTGCCCAATTTTTATGAATCCACACACTAAATTTTATTTTCTCTACAACTTTATTTGAACATGACAGTTTTTCAAAACTGGTGCCAGTTAATTGCTTACAATTTCATTCTCATTTGAGTTATATTACTTTATAGAAGTAAGGTACGGAGTATTTCTCATTTAGTTGACTAGGAACATGCTAATGTGCTCATTTACAGTTATGGTTACTGTTGATATTAATTACATTATAACTTTATATCAATATATGTAATTGATGCTTACGATTTTATTTCCTTTATATAGATATGTATATTCGTGAATTGTGAAGATGAAAAGTTCATTCAATCTTGATACTGTATATTTTCTATCTAACGTAGCTAAAAGAACAACATATAAATATCTCACATATTGATACTGAACGGAAAAATGAACGGGGCACCGCCCGGGTATTACACTAGTTAGACATGATCACATGAGAATGGAACACCTGAAATTTATTTCTCTAATAGTATGATTTGGTGAATTCGGCAAATTGGGCCATTTACTTATGAAAGGACCAACTCTAGAAGTGTTTTATCTTTAACAAGGCAAACCGACTAAACTCTGCATATTTAGCTAAAAGGGAAACGGGTCAAAAGTGAATGACCAAATAATATAAACATGCTAGTTATTTAAATGGATAAAATAAACTTATATAAAAAAAAAGATATGTTTTAGCCCGGCCAGTTCCGACCCAGACTTTACTTATTTGATTACACAACCACATTCGACCTCCCATTTCCCGACTCGGTTTATTCTATTTAGCAACAAAAAACAAGTAATAGTGAATTAGAAGCAGGAAAAGTTGATATGCTTACCTTCATCTTAAGGTCATTGATCACATCCCCCACAGTGCTTTGCTTTGGCAATCTGATGGTATGTATGACTACCTAGCAATGATCAAAAGGAACACATCAAGAAAAATGATAAAGCCAAACATAAAACAGAGAAAGTGAGAGCTATAAGTCAACACTTACTTCATCTTTTGTTGCATGATGAAAAGCAACCTTCAGCGTTTTCAGGCCTTGCAGTTCAGGAAGAGGAATATCCAGTACTTCATAATACAAAATGTCTGAACTCTGCACCAAAAAAGCATAATAAGTAAATAATTATTAGTGTTAGCCACATTCTAACATGGATATGACAAAATTTGTCACTGTAATAATCGTCAACCTAATTTGAAGATAGTGTGCTTAATTACATAAAAGGTCCCGACCTCAAGAAGAAACTCGTTGCAATTTGTAGAGGTGACAAATTGGCCAGGTCGATCGTGTTAGGTAACATCTCAAAACGGGTATTTTAGTAACGGGAGGTAAAGTCAGGTCGATTTAACCAGAGAAAACTGTGTCCAAAAGTTTAACTTTTTCATATATTGTGTGTAAATTATGATTATGAGATCATATTGTTGCAATAATAATCAAATTTTTGGATAAAATGATTTAATAGGTCTTATGCATATAAAGTAAATTTTGGGAGACTTTTGAGCTTTTGGAGAAAAAACATAAGCAACCATTCATGAGTAAATGGATCGAAATGGCCGCCTCTAGTACTTTAGAATGCTCCAGGTATTATGAGTTCCATGGAATATGAAAACAAAGTTCAAGAATTTTCAAGAAACGTTTTGTAACAGGACAGATACATTTACTCGCATGGACCCCTAAAAACATATTACTTGCATGAATGTGAATGAAACAAACACTAATACATCTTTATAAAATTTAAACATGGTTTTTATCAAAAAGTGACATAAAAAAATGTCAAATGACCAATAACCTGATTGTAGTGGGCCAGCATGTCTGACAGATGATCCACTCCTCGGTATTTGATTGGTTGGGGTTTGGGTTGCTGGGAATAACAATTATGAGATGTAAGCCTAATTTTAGATGGATCATCTAAGCTCAGATGGGAGGCAACTCTTTCAACTACATCATCGTAATTGTTGAGTTTTGACCTGTAATGCAAGGTAGTCAGATAAACGATACAAGATAACATCTGATTATATTTAGTAAAAAAAGAAAAGCAGATCTTCGGGAACTCACAACTCCAATGAGAACTCATCCTCCTTAGGTTTCTCCAATGCACGAAAGCGCACAACCTACGTCATTTGATATCTAATTAGAAATCAATGTGTGAAACCAATAAAGATGGTAGATCTGCACATTACCCTATCAGTTCTCTATTAAATGTCATCAGTGACCCCATACTTCTCAGTGGCCATTGATCAGTAAAGACAAAATAATAGATTATGCAGTTTCCAATATTTCCCTGAACTTAACAAATGTCACGATTCATCAAAATTTTGTAGTATACCTGACGGTTATGAACATACTCCAGAAAAGATGGAACATCAGGATATCGACATTTTACAGTTCCAACCGGAAGAGGTTTCTGAAAGCAAACAATGTCCCCATCTTCAAGCTTTAAAACCAACATAAACCAAAACAGAAAAGTTAGTCACTTAAACTGATCATAAGAACAAACTGTCATAAAAGATATGGAGACATGCCTGACTAGCTCGAAATGTGAGCTTCTTATCAATATGTTCACACATGACATTAGGTTCAAATTTTATTTCCTAAAAATAAGAAAGAGGAAAATCAGGAAAAATCTTAATGGATCCATAATAGAGCATAACATCAAAACAAAATATTTAAAGGCTAAAAACTGACCTCAAAGAGTTCTATTTCTTCATCAGGCGCAAAGCCAGCCAGTTCATTTAGCTTAGCCAGTATTTCTGTTGGTTTTCCGGTTCCTTTCACAAAGAGCCGCCCAACATACCTAACACGTTAGAAATACAGAAAACATTAAAACAAAATATTACATAAAAAGACTATAAGTTACAATACAGCAGACAGATGGATATATATATATATATATATATATATATATATATATGTGTGTGTGTGTGTGTGTGTGTGTGTGTGTGTGTGTGTGTGTGTGTGTGTGTGTGTGTGAGTGAGAGGGAGAGAGAGAGAGAGAATGGCTACCGAAGCTCCTCTTTTACAGGGTCATAAAGCTTGAAGAAAAGAAGAATCTCCTCCTTAGTCTTTCCAGGTGGCGGAACAGGCTTTGAATCCTACATCAATAAGAAAGCCAGTGAAATTAATAACATAGAACTGTGAATATAATAATAAGGTAGAGAGTTGACAAAATGTGAATTCATACTCATAAAACTAATTACCTGTCCAAGTTCTATCTCCAGAAACAACTTAAGCTCAGCACTGTTAGCCTTATTTGACACTTCTCTCAAATGTCCAACCTAATAAACACATTAGATTAGACATCACATGATGATCACCAAACTAATCCAGAGAGCAGACGAGGTAGCTGAAGGGTAAACCTTAAATGGAACCATTTGTTAATTCAAAAGCAAATTGTATAAAGATGTAACAAACTTTGGGCTGTCTTTTTTTTAGGTATTACAGTTTGTTTGAGCCCACAAAAAACCTCAAACTTTCAAAATGAGTTCAGTTAGAGTAATTTTTCATATTGGCCGGTTTCCAGGTGCCACGTCAGGAAGAAAAAGTAAATATGTTCCAAGTTACCGACACATCAGTAACCACTTCAGCAATTTGACAAAGCGGATTACCTCGCATCAAACCAAGTTGGTTACCTTTTTATCCACTTAGCCCTTTATTTAAACACTAAAGTAGTATTACTAAAGTAGCTATATCCATATAAACACTAAAGTTCAGTTTCATCCATTTAAGCACTAAGATCATTCCTGACTTCACATGCTGTAACGAAAAATACGAGAAGTACATACAGATTGAGCTTCTTCTAGAGGAGTTAACGGACGATTTGGGCGGTAAGTATGATTTTGGCGCTTTGCCCAAAGCCAGAAACGCTGATATTGCACTGGTATACCCAATTCTTTGGCTACTTCCTCCTGAAAAGTAAGATTTAGAAGTTACTTGAATAAGATTCATTTAATATATAAAATTTAAAAATCTACAGTAAAAAAGCAAGTAGTCAGGAAATACCTTGAAAAGCGCAAACGCGGTTTGCTTTTGGATACGGAAACTACGAACTTTATCATGATCCACTAGATCAAAAAATATATTTTTTCCTATCTGTTCATGAAGGTTCTCATCACGTGCAACCTACTCACATAGATTTAATGGGTAAGACAGAAGAACACACAAATCAATACGTTAAACGTGTCATGGGAAGTCGTAACCTTTATAATAGTATACAAATGTGCCTCAGCTTTCTCCTTCCTTTTTAGCTCCTTCTCTTCTTGTTCTTTCTTTAATCTAATCTGCATGATAATTGAGGGATATCAATAAACTGTTTGTTGGAACCAGTAGTGATGGGAAATGTGTAACTTGTCAAAATAAGTTCGGGTCACTTTCAGTACGGGTCGAGGGCGAGGTTGGATTGGGTTGAGCAACAAACACTTTTTGTCAAACCATTAAAAAAAATTAAAAAAATTTAATTATGTTTACAAACGCTATATTACAAAATGATGATAATTTGAATTTTAATTATAAAACAAGTTGGAGGTTTCATGCCCCAAAAGTAGACTTTAGAGGCACTTCAACCTGTTCAAGCATTTGAGTTATTCTCCTTTTAGCTACAGAATATGATCTGACCCGTTTCAGATGAAACACAACCCATGTCAACCCACTCAAAAGTTAATGCATTGAAATTTCCACCTACGTACAAGACAACAAGTCAACAATCCTATCAAAAAATTAGAAATCTTACTCTCAGATGCTCCGCAACATCCTTCTCATCCACATTACAGATTATTTTCTCCTTGTCACTCTCACGTATATACACAAGCATATATGCATTTGAATACTTTGTAAATTTGAATGGGGAGTTATTGAACCCAGGATTTGCTTGAGGTAACTATGCCACAAAAGTACAACAGACAATGTCAGAATGACTTAAAAGAAAATCAGCACCGTTGCTCCATCCCAAGTTAACTTTAGCCTCTCTTTTTTTTAACTTATTAGCAGTATTTAACATCATTTACACGGTTACTTTAGAAGTTCAAAAGGAACTCAACTACATCTACATGCATCACTTTGAACTTTTAAAATTAATGATCAGTTATCATTAATAATGTGTCACTCAAACATGTCTCACATCATATAGCACACACACAATCTCAAAACTTACAACAAAATCCCTCACAATGCAAACTTTAAGATGTTTTCGAAAATTAATTCAAAACCTCACACCACCGATTATATACAACCACATTATATACACTTCGTCTCAAGTGAGATTTGAACCCACAACCTCTTGGCTGATGGGATCACCACATACTGCTAGGCCAGAGACCCTTTATCACATGAATAACGTATTAACCTTAACTTACACGCATACCAAAACAATTAGAAATTCATTTTATATTTTTTTGACAAAAATTCAGAATAGAATATTAGTTATTTGTCAATCACCTCTTCCTCGCCCCCATATTGCTCATCCAGTGCTCTCTTCATGTCTTCTTTGGTTACCCGTTCATCATCAAATTTCAGCCTACAAAAATTTCAACGCATTTCATAAAGTGGTAGCAAGGCATAAATTTGCAGATCAAGAACCGGCATGCATAGAAAAACAGCTGAAATATCACATCTATTTAGCAACAATTCTGTACCATTGATCAGAGAGTGTTGGCTGAATATAAGCATAATAATGTCCGCCATGTACCCCACCGCTGTGAACTAATACACTACAAAAAACAGCATTGAACCTGTCTTAGCACCAAAAACTGATATCTACCATAATATGAGGGAAAAAAGAGAGCAATGTGGACCAAACAGTGTTTGTATCGAAAAAATTGACTTTTACCAAGTACAAACTGCCTTCATTTAACTTACAAAATGTCTTACATTTTTTTAGCCGTGGTTTTGACAGAATGTCTTACAAAATGAACCTTGGACCTCCAGAAATGTGTAAGAGTTAAAATGTCTTAAGTTCGGATAAAGAGTAATAGACTAAACATGATTTAATTGTGTTTTAAATCCTAGTACTACTCCCTCCCTCCCACAGTAAGTACAATATTTTCCTTCGTGGAAATATGGAATGTCACATGAGCATGCCCGCTTTTCTTTCTGTAATACTTTTTATTTAATCAACCTCAATGCCATCACAATAACAAGGATAAACCTTCTGCTTTGATTAGCGTTCAAGTAGTTCAAATAATTAGAGGTAAAGTCGAACCCTGCAATTTTATGTGGGACGAAGGATGTATGATTTAAACTCCTATTCGAACATATCCTTTGACTAATCATATTACTCTTTATTTAAATAAGAACTTCAAGGTAGATATTCGATATTGTTAGCCTTGTATGAGAATATCATTACCTGTGAAGAGTGTAGAGATTGCGAACACTTCTGTCAGCTTGAGGTGATAAATACTTCCCATTTTCTCTATCAAGATCAAGTTGCAATGGGAATTCATAGCGATCATTTATCTGTAAAATTAGATAAGTTCACAAACCAAAGAAACGGAAAAAAAATGAGACTGCTGCTTTAGCAAATAGCTTTCCGGTAGCAAAATTATAATGGTGACAGTTTACAAAACTAAACTAAATAAAAAATGGTTCACCGCCAACTTCCAATAATCAAAGAACTGAAAGAAAGTGCAGTCACCCTTTAAACTTAACTATTATGAAGTAAGAGAATGACTTTAAACTGATAGTGCTATGATTTCGTCGAACCATTTACACAATGACACTTACTGATATGAAAGCATCACTAAGACACTAACCAATGAAATAGAAAAAACCAATGGAAAAATCCAGAAGAATCACAAGAAAGCCAGAAAACATTATTTAAAAAGCATAGATTTGGCCATTACCCGTTGTTGCAAAGATCATTATATTATTGTTATATGATTTACTGTAACATGATTCAATATGTAAATGAAAGTACATTCACATCTTTAAAGATCCAGAAATTGAAATCAAATTCCACCTCATGGACATCTGTTTAGATAAAATTATAGCAACTGCTAAGCTAAGATAGAATTTAACATTTTCTCCCTTTCTTTTTAGATAGTGTGGTACAAGGCGAGAGAATGTGCACAGTGCACTAGGCACAGCTAACATGTTTATTTATAAAAAATAACAATTGTGAATCTGATGAAAACTCTTGTGGTTCTCACTGATTCCCCTTTTTCTCAGGTGTACATAGTTTCCATGGGTCCTTTCTAAAAATTTCTAGTTTTACTGATCACGTAAGTCAACTGGAAGAAGAATAGTGATCCAATAAGGGGTCATTAGACATGCTAAATGTGTCATATCTGTAAGATATATATGTATATAGAGAGAGTGGCATTGCCTAAAGAGTGAAGATAACAATAATAAAATACTTAACAACTCTTAACAACCTAATAGGTGTACAAAAGGGAACGAACATAGTGCACAATAAAGTAGTTATTCTGCAGGTTAATTGCAACTGACCTTCACCATTGTATCTCGCATGAAATCATATTCAAAACGTTTTAGTTGGAGCTGAAGAACAGGGGGGAAATCAATGAACAAAACGCCCTTCTTTGCATCCTGAAAGTCCGTTACAGGATTGATGTGTAAGAAATTACAAACTCCAAACACATCAAACTCAATGAGAGCAAACACAATGCTAACTTACATTGAGAGAACTTGACACCTATTTCAAGTTAATAACCAATCATTGTATTATTCTTGTACTACTACAACTAGCATGATATCAAGACCTTTTTAGTGGAGTACTAGAGGTGGCAATTTTGACACATTTATCTAAAACTGGGTTAATTTGGAACACAATTTATCAGACCCAAATGGGTAAAATCCAACAACTTGGCTAAAATTGAAACAAGTCAAAAGTTTCCCACAGTGTATTCAGTAGACCACAATCTCCTATCACATTAGTTTTTGATTTAATAACTTGCTTTTTGTAATCATATTTGTTTATATTTATTTAATGTAGTTATTTACTAATAAAAACAATGGAACAAAAAAGTGTTAATGGGTCGATCTGACCACCCCATTATGGCATGTATAAAAAAAACCCGTTTTGACCCGTTACCTGACCCTCCCATTTTGAAATTTCTATCTTCCACAGGTCTAATAGTGAACTTATCATGAAATTACTAAAGATTCTCTTATTAGCTATATTATTGAGGGGTTAAGATGAAGTATTTTTAACTTCTGATGTATATTCTTGAGATTATTTAACCTGTGACTTCTTAACTAAAGTTTGAGACTCCACAAGATAATAATACATTCATCCAACCTGTAACCCATGTTGTTCAGCATGATACTTGTTATCACCTTCAAGTCTCTCCACTTCCACATACTTGTCAAATGAGGCATAGACATCACGGCAGCCTTTAACATCAAGCTGGAGGTCTAATACGGTATACAAATCTTAGTAAGAAACCAAAAGTTATGATTTATAAATACTTTGCCATTGTACAGCAGAGATATGTACCATAAAAAGATTCCTTCCTTGTGGATTTGTAGTCCACATTTATGCATTCAATATAGTTCATATGGTGTCCTTCAAATAGTTGTTGAATAGTGCCCTCCACAACAGTACCCTTCACCAGAAAGACATAATCAGGTATGATCAGAGAGTAAAGATATTAAAGATCCAACTTTGGTATTAGAGCAGTATTCTACCTTCATTTTGTCTTCAAGCTTCTCACAAAGGACCCTATTGAGTTCTTGAACATCATGCTGCATAAAAGAATCATATGTATCCCAGCCAAAAGACTTTGTCAACTCTTTTGTGGCTACACTGGTGTCACTATATTGAAGCTTATAAAATAAACTTTGCAAAGCCAAAGGAATGCTCCCTGATGGCATATCATTCTCGGTTGTCGGCATATGATACACAGCCTGGTTCAAAAGATATACATAAGTGCCTTCTTGCATACGTTCATATAGAGGTGGCAAAATGGGTGGGTTGGATAGTGGGTAGTAAAGGGTTTTTTTAGAACAGGCCAGGTTGTGCTGGCTTGCAGAAACTTTTTTGTCTTTTCTTTGCTTAAATATTGCAGATAACATATATTCTAGGCATTTTAAAAGCACATCATTATGATGACAATCTAACTTTTTTTATAAAATGATTTAGAAGTTCACATTCATGTTTAATACATGTTGGGTGACTTCAACCCATTTTAATTATAACTGAATCTTATATTTTACCCATTATAGGCTAACCCAAATCGACCCGTTTACCCATAAATGAGTCGGAATTGCCATCTCTAGACTTATCAATGAGCATTGACTAATGGGTATAATCACCAACCTTCCTGAAATAAGGGATGTGGTACAATGTCTGGAGAAGAGAGTTCATATAGCAAGTAGCACCTTGATTTTTAAGTCCGACATAACCAGTTTCCTTTTTGGAGTCATGTGACCAGTAATCAACAACCTTCCGAACTGCAACATCAGCTTCAACTATGCATGTATCATTCAGAAGATAGCCTCTACTGGGATCATATAGATCACTAAGAGGCATAAATGATGTGAAACCCCAATCACTTTCACGTGCACTAAATTGATGTTGGGTATCTACAAGGTGAAAAATAGTCATAACTATCACCAACCCAAGATTGTAGTGACGATGAGATCATGAGAAGTGATGAACCACAATTAGAACAGATACATAAATTTATTTTTCCTCCTTTTGTGGAGTAAGATGATAAAAGCATCAACAACCTTGAGTCACATTTTCTTCGTTATAATTTTAATATTTATAAGATTTCATCTAAACTGAGTTTTCCAGCCAGTATTAACTTAAAATTCATTATCCCAGGGTCACTATACCTGAACTGTTCAAGTTGTGCACCATACACGAAATCTTATACTAAAGAGATTCATTTATGTTCTATAGGTAGTTTTTTGCGCTACTACCCAAGTAGCTTTTCTGTTCCATAACAGTATGATGTGTAGGTACATTCCAAAATAAGTTATGTATATAATGTTCCACATACGCAAGGCAAATAGAGGCAGTGATCATTTTGTCAATGTCCATGAGTCCAGGTCACAATCTTATACTAGAGATAGTAAAAAGAAAGGGAAAAAAAAAAGAAAGAAAGGATGGTGAGAGAGAAACTAGAAGACAGGCATTGCTGCTAATTAAATTCGTCCAATAAGTTTACTTGGCATAAGATGTCATAACCATCAGAAAATTAATTTCTGAGTCAAGACAGAGTTGACATCAAATGAAAACTATCATGGAAAAACCACCAAACTTGATACTTCAACCAATGAGATCATTCATAAGTTTTTGAATTCCACCAATTTTTATAATAACTTTGGCAGCATAGATTATAAGATGTCCATGTTCATTTGTGAACAAAAAAGAAGATGAAGTTCAATAGGGAAGATAAACAGTGTGTCTTATGCCGAGAAAATGCATTTGACCACAAACAAGGCAAAGCAAAACTATCAACTATCTTGATAATGTGTATGTTCACATTACTCAATCATCATCGTATAATTAAATGTTCCTTGAAGCTTCATTTATATAAAAGGAAACTTGTGGCAGAAGTGTATTTCATTTTGAAGTCCTTGTCTAGCATACAATGTGTATCTCGTGACTTCTATCTTAAGAAACTTCATATACAACAGTCTAGTTTGTTGAAAAGGGCAGTAAAAGGCTTACCTTTTCTCATGGTGAACTTGCTATGAATTTGATTTACCACAGCTAAGCTGAACTGGGCATATCTACTCCAACCATATTGCAATCCTGTCGAATCAGCAACATCAAGATACATGGACAAATGATCCACATTGTTTCCTTTGGGGAATATAAGCACTCGCCTGATTACACAACACACCGTGTGAGCAAAACGTCTTTGTGCCAAATAATTACACTTTTCAAAACAAATACATATAGAAAACTTAAAAAGATACCATTTATATCCTCCAACCATAAAAACATCAGAGTACAACTTCTTGTTGGTCAATCTTGAGAAATTCTCTATAGTCCAAGTAAACCTAGCTGACGGCGGATCATCAACCACAGGTGCATCAGCTGTATTAACAGCTTCTACAGGTGCAACTAACAAAGTACATGTACCACACAAGTTAATTCACTTACAAACAACACTATCAACATAGACTATCAATCAAATTACATATATCTACACGTGCATAAATGAATCTAATACCTTCCATTGGTTGAGGTCCTTCAGCAGCAGCAAACTCAGAATGTGGAACTAACATCTCTTCCTCTTCCGGCTACACATATTAAAGCATTAAAATTTAAAAAATTGGATCCGGTTACAATTCACTATTCAAAACCCTAAAAATGAAGCATTTCACATTCACATAAATAGTAAAATTGATAGCTTTTAGATCATATTTCACATTCAATAGCAATCATATAACAGATCGTAATTCAATTAGCCGATTGAATTAGAAAATTAAGTAACTTACAGAAACATATAGCTACAGATATGGGTATGTATATATGTACGGACTATAGCTATGTAATTGCGTGTGCGGAGTGCATGTACGTAAACTAAGTGTAAATAAGTGTGTGTGAATAGAAATACACATATATACGTATAGAATAATAATAATTTACATCAATTGGAGGCGGAGTCATGAGAGTCATCGACGGCGGAGATTGGTGGCGGAAATCGATCGGAAAATCGGCGGTAAGGGGTGGAAAGGTCGTAGAAAACGTGAAGATCGATTGGGAAAAAGGGGGAGGGTGTAGGTGGGGTTGAGGGTATTTTGGGAATTTTAGGAGAAGAAAAAGAGGGAGCAAGTATAGAAAGGTCAACGTATGTTTGGTTGACCAAATAATGTGGTGGCTATGGGCTTATGGCTGTGTCGATGTATTTGGTGAATTGACTATGGTGACCTTGTGTATTTTGTTATACCTAGTAGTCGATTTTTTCTAGTTATAATCCAATGGGCTGGCTAACTAATTTGGAACCGTGGTCCGTGGTTCGATTGACGTCCGTTACTCGGGTTCGTCGAGATAACTCATGTTATAGTATTTGTCACTCATCTACTTTAAGTAATACTATTGTTTTTTTTTTCATGATAACTTCAATCGCCCACACTACACCGCCTTAGCCTTAGATCTATAATGTGAAAGGTACTTTGAGCTAATTGGGTATTTTTTTCGAATGGAAGCTTATTAAGATCAATTAGTTATTATACATCGTTAATTTAACTCGTGAGTAATTAGTTTACGATAACAAATGAGCTTATTGATATGTATAGTCATGACTGACACGTGAATAACAGATTTTGTAATTGTCTACTCATATTTGGTCCATAGTTGACTGACCACCTAAATGATATTAATACTAACACTTTAATGTTTTAGAGATGAACTTAGTTCATTGGACTTATAACAACCCGTTTAAATTGAATATTTGATCATTTTTTTAATAAAAATGAACAAAACTACTTTTATTTGAAAAAACATCAAATAGGTTATCTGACTAGTAAAACAATAAAGGATATAAAATGTGACGTATAGTTGTGACGAGGTTCGGGCAACTGTTTACCAAAAACACATATCTCCCAAAGTCGTAAGACCATGCAATTAAGTTAAATTCAAGTAAAATATAAAAAGTAACGTTTAATGTGAATTTGTCTTTGTTCAAGAAAAAGGTACGTGTGGTGATTTTTGAAGTTAATAGGAAACATATGAATGAAATTTGATCTAATATTTGATTTTGAATAAGTTAGATGTTAGTATGTTACAACGTGATTAATTTAAAATCACTATATCTATCACATTTACCATTGGCATTAATAAGACAGCGTGACCACGTATAATTGCCAAGATAAATGTTTATTCTCTTGATTATCTTCTTAATCGTACATCTAATGATAATGCAAGAACCAAGAAGTGTCACATCCACTTAAACAGACTCTTAAAAATCAATGTACACTTACATAGTTCTAGTTATATATATATATATATATATATATATATATATATATATATATATATATATATATCATGACACATGAGGTGCCAACAAATATTATTAGGTGGATAGATTTAGGTTCACCATTAACAAAAAAACGTTTTGAAACGACGATATAACACTAAATGATCATTAACAAGATTTTCATTGGCTCTTGTGTTACAAGGGGTCGACGATCATTTTCTATAATGTACTAATGATTCAAAATTATACAGTGTTAAATGATTATTTTGTTTAATACGTGTGTCTTTTATAGAAATCGTGTAAGTATCAAAGAAATTTTAACTATTAATTTAAGTTTTTTCTTTGACCAAGTAAATAAAAGGTCTAAAAATATCTAACAATAATTTGGTAACGTTTAGCGTACAAAGTAGTTATTTTAAAAAGATAAGTCTCGTATTAATGGATTGACATCATACAATGTGAATTAGTGTGCCACCATGCCAATTATGACATGCCTTTCCATAGTTCCATCAACTATGAGCTTAAAACACAGTACATTTTATTTTATTTACTTAGTATTAATTAGATTTTAATTTTCTTTTGTAACAATTTATATCTCAAATTACAAATTAATTAAAATAATAATCACCAATATTCAAATATAATATTGTAATTTGTTTTTTCACTTGATTAATTCAATATCATTTAAATTTTTGACAAATTTAGAATTTATAACAAAAAAATAATAATGAAATAATAATAAAACAAACAAATTAAATGTGTAATATGAAAATTGAGAAAGTGGTTTGAAAAAAAAATCAAAAGAAAACTTATATATTTTTGTTATTGCTTAAGATAAAGATGAAAATGATTTATCAATGTTATCTTTCAAATTCACTTAAATAATATAACTTCTCATGAAAAGTTTATGGATAAAATCATGATATCTCCTTGTAAAATAGCATGATAATATGATAACTTAGTTTGTGATTTGTATATAAGGATAATTAATATACTCCGTATAATATATATGACTTGTAGATATTTATGTAATGTGTATGTATATTTGTACGTACGTAAACTGGTGGTTAGAGTAACTTAGTTTACGCACCAACACGATAACAAACTTATATAAAACAAGCCATATAAGTTGAATGGCCGTACTTTATCGAGTTGAAAATCGTACTATGTTGTGCAATTAACTAGTTTACTCATATGATTAAAATCAAGTCCAACATCCTATAATTTGGTGTATAATTCACATGCTCGGTATATTGAGCGAGCAATTACTTGTATAGCAACACTTATTATCCCAGTAGGCATGTCAAGTTGACATTTGAACACGTAATATTGTAATGTCATTGTAACATTAATTAATCAACTTAACTCAAATTAAACATTTAAACTCATGGTGAAAAGTAATACTCGTAACAAACTACAACTTAAAATATGTTTCATCTTGTAAATGGCGTACCGAGACATTGTATTTGTTCATGTTCGTCATATATTCACTTGTTAGGACCGATACCTTAGTCCAACAACATATTCAACAGTTAAATTCAATGAGGTTCTACTCTAAAACTAATTGATGATTGAGGGAATAGCTCATGAGTTTACATGCAGACATAATTTTATTTTACTTTCCGATGTGGGACATGAGTTTGCACTCAACAATCCTCCCCTCAAATGATAATCCATCTGATCCAACCTTATTCAGTACCGCCGCAAACTCGGCACTCGACCTGACTGGGTGCACATCAAGGAGACTTTCGGTGCAAGGCTCCAGGATCCGATCCAACCTAATTCAGTACCGCTGAAACCTCAGAAATCTCAATCTGACTGGGATCACATCAAGGAGACTTTCGATACAAAGCTCAAGGATCAACTCATCTTTCGCTGAGGTCAAATTGAGGGGGCATGCCCCCATGTTGTGCTATCCACATTCGGGTTACAACTATAGCTCTAATAGCACTTGTTATGAATGATACTTTAGCCCAATAACATGTCCAACATATAAGGCTACTGAGATTTTACTATAAAACGAATTGGTAATAGAGGAAGTAGCCCATAAATTTATATGCAGACATAATTTTCTTTTACTTTTCGATGTGGACATGAGTTTCCACCTAATAATTTACATGGTGTGTGAATGTACAACAATTCTTTAAAACATAGGCACATATCTATATCATTTCATCACTCTTACATCATCATTAGCATTACAATCTTCGCCTACGAGTACAACCTTTACCGCCGTTTTACTTGGATACTATGTTAGTCCTCTAATTGTTACTTAACTACAAGTAATTTCACAAGGGTTATTAATTTTAAGGAGCTTTATTCGTTCCGGTGACTTTTTACCAAGTAGTAAGTGTAAGTGCAAATGTTATTTCAACTCTCTAAGTTAGCAGTTTGCTAAACATAGAAGGTGTTCCGAGATATAGCAAATAGCAAACATATAAAAATAAAAAGTAAAAAATATATTTGTCAAATTTTGAATTTTGCGCCTATTTAATTCATAGATTTTGATAGCTAGCGCCTAGCAGTTTAAAAGCCAATTTACATCCACATATACATCTCATGTATAGTTGTCCTCCTAAATATCCTCTTTCATATCATAACCTTTTGAAAAAGGCGACTATATGTCATCTGTGCGACACTATGACTTTTACAAATATATATGCTAAACAATTATTATTAATAACTTTTATTAACTAAAAAATGTAAGGTGATACATCTTTTTTAAGTATTAAAGCAACATTTTAGTTAATGTAACTTTGTTATTAGTTTCATGTAACTAAACGATTATGTACGGGATCAGGAATTTAGGTTTTGAGATGGGAAACTTAAGATAAAATTTATATAAGTGACGAATATCACAAATACCTTAAAATTATATAAAGTTTTATTTTTAGAAGGGGTGAATACACAAATTACCTTTAATAATATAAATAATTTACCTAATATAAATTTTTTAGTGGGGTAACAACATACTTCAAATGATTTTGCACTTAGCTTAATTAATTTAATCAATTTATCTTGTTTCATCAAACTTGATGACGAAAGCAATCTTACAAAAGAATAATAAAATTTTAGTCTTAAAATAAAATTATTCTCATGCATTTATTAAACGATAGAGTTAAAAACATTTATATATATTTTCTCCACAAGACTTTTAAAGACATTTCATCATCATGTAATCAAACTTTCACTTCCCTTGTGGCCGACTCTTACGTACAGACTCCAAGACAGCAACCCACCACCACACCACCGACGATACTTTACCCAATATTTTACACTTCACCCCCTTCAACTATCACTTAACACCCCACAACCCCTTACCTTTATACCAAACCCCGGTTTTCAACTGCCGTACACATCACCATTTCCTGTCTTTCTCTCTCCGACCGCACTGAATATATAAATCTCAACCAAACTTAGAGAGAGAAACAACAACCACAAGACAGAAATTAGAAATATGCATACATACACACACTCTGTATCTATCTATATCTCTACACATTGACCTTCCTTACAAGCAAATCAAAATCCTCTTTTTTATTGGCTTTCTTTATACATAATATCCGGTAAGACACCAACCGGAGAAATGGCGTCGGTTCGAATGTATATCGCGATTCTTTTTATTACCGGCCACCTGGTGGCAGCTGCATTGGCCGGGAAGCCGACCAGTACGACTGCACAGATCAATTCGAATTCTGTACTGGTCGCCCTACTGGATTCCCGATACACTGAGCTGGCTGAGCTGGTGGAGAAAGCATTATTGTTACAGACTCTGGAAGAGGCTGTAACTAATCATAATATTACTATTTTTGCTCCGAGAAATGAAGCGTTAGAGCGAGAACTTGACCCGGAGTTCAAGCGGTTTTTACTTGAACCCCGAAATCTTAACTCACTCCAGACACTTCTGTTACATCATATTGTGCCGAGTCGACTTGGGCAGTCTGATTGGCCGGTCGAGTCGACTCGCCATAACACGCTATCGTCAGAGCCTTTACATTTATCCAATTTGGATACTGTAAGGTTCGCGGGCAATGCGGAGGTTGTTCGTGTGGACGATGTGTTCCGTCCGGATGGAATTATTCATGGGATCAGTCGGTTGTTGATACCGAAATCCGTAGAACAGGATTTCAATAATCGCAGGAGTCTGCGAGCGATTTCCGCTATTAAACCGGAAGGTGCACCGGAGGTCGATCCAAGAACGAACCGGTTGAAGAAAAAAGCATCTCCTGTTCCAGCTGGATCGCCACCAGTACTTCCGATATCTTACGCCATGGCGCCGGGTCCTTCGTTGGCTCCTGCACCCGCACCCGGACCGGGTGGTCCACGTCACCACTTCGACGGTGAGAGCCAAGTCAAAGATTTCATCCAAACGCTACTCCACTACGGCGGGTAAGTCTTAACTTTATGTTTATGTATTAATTAGTACGTATGATAAGATAAAGATACTTATATTTATACCAATTATTATGGCTTTATAAGATAAGAGAACATGTTTATATATATTTATAGGAACAATTGTGATGTTATTATATATAGTTGTATTGTATCAAACGGTCAAAACGTACGTTACATATAATTATAATTATAATGTTTTATAAAAGGACAACAAATTGAAAGTAAGTTGCATTTTGACGCAATAAACGGGTTTCAATATTCAACACGATTTGTTTGAGTAATCGATGTTAATTAACCGTTGAATAGATACAACGAGATGGCGGACATATTGGTGAATTTAACAAGTTTAGCAACCGAAATGGGGAAACTAGTATCAGAAGGGTACGTATTAACCGTACTAGCACCTAACGATGAAGCGATGGCGAAATTAACAGCTGATCAACTAGCGGAGCCCGGTGCACCCGAAAGGATTATGTACTACCACATTGTACCAGAATACCAAACAGAGGAAAGTATGTATAATGCAGTAAGAAGATTTGGAAAAATTCGATATGATACTCTCCATATACCTCATAAGGTGTTGGCTCAAGAAGCTGATGGGTCGGTTAAATTTGGGAACGATGAGGAAACTGCGTATTTGTTCGATCCTGATATTTATACGGATGGTAGAATATCGGTTCAGGGGATTGATGGTGTATTGTTTCCCCCTTCGGAGAAGATTGGTTCGAAGAAGTCTGAAAGTACAAAGAGTACTGATCGTGTTCAAACTACAACTGAATCTCGTAGAGGTACGTTGGCTCACCTCTCTTTGAATTTAATTTAGTTCTAATTACCGTTGTGTCATTAATTAAACTATATTTCGTCTAGTAAAACGTGATGATTGCTTACATAAAAACATAACGAAGATTATTAGTTTTTTAAACATTTGAGAGTTTTGTCGGACTTATTATTGGGAATTAAAGTAAATAATCGAGCAGGTTGGACAACACGACAGACCAAAATAAGCGTTATTCATAACACGCAAGTTTGAAGCACAAGTCAAATTTAGTCGGGTCGAGCTGGACTTAGTCGACCCTGCTTAGCGTTTCTTAAGCTTTTTAAATTTAATAAAGATAA
The DNA here is from genome assembly GCA_963930675.1 of Gnaphalium uliginosum. NCBI lineage: Eukaryota > Viridiplantae > Streptophyta > Magnoliopsida > Asterales > Asteraceae > Gnaphalium > Gnaphalium uliginosum. The sequence goes on along the minus strand of OZ005686.1, from coordinate 38,444,875 downwards.
CATATATTTTATAAAACTGCACCCAGCGCTTGGGATGATTTTAGGCGCGGGGTATTCCCTTTGACTATATAATCGTGTGGTTTCTGGGAATTTAAAACCGCTCTAGTGGCGGGTTTCTCTTGGTCCGCCTATGTAATTATGATATCTAGATATCAGTTTTTTCGGATAAATACACTTTAGGTAACTTTTGACCCTACGAAATGTGCAAAATACCAAAACTTGGCTCGTTTTATCTATTTATTACTTTTTACATGCATGGGTTACGAGAATAACATATATGCTGCTACTAACGTATACGTTGTTCGCTGTAAAAGCTATAGAGAACCTTTTTTTTTTTTTTTGCGCTTAATTTGTGACCTCTAAAGAACAACTTATAGTTAACATGCAGAGGGTCAGGTTGGGCTGTCGGTGAGTGAAAGAGGGCAAAAAAGACATTTTGATGACCTGTACTGGTGGCCCGTGATGAATGACCCCTTTTAATTATTAAAGAGAAAGAGATCTTAAAAAGAAAAATCATAAATGAGGTAGTTTTGATTTAGACACAGTGAACAGAAATTACATGGTTGGGATGTCATATGCTATAATAATAACTTCTATTTTACGACATAAAATTTGATCCATACAATAAAATAGCGTTATGATGTAGTTGTACCGTGTGCTATAATTATTGTAAATTGTAGTACAATGTGGTAGTTACATACTTGGACAAAAGATTTGTTAATCATAATTATCATTTCATAATGGTATTAATTAGGAGTACTTTTTCTCTTCCTTTTGTCCTATATATTGATAGAAACAATAAATAATCACCATTAGTAGGTATACTTAACATTCTATTATTCAATTTCTTCTTATTCCCATTCTTCTTGTGCTTGATTATATATATCAGTTAAGTTAAGCTGATGAGACTTAAACATATATATAAGATATATATATACAATTACGATCGTATTTCATATATATAATCGAAAATTTTGAAGTACAGTCACATAGACATATTTATCTATTGTAACGATTATAGTACCACATTTCTATTGTAGACCATGACATTCTGCCCATAATTTCCTTTAAGTACCGAATGGGGCCTTTCGCTACACTATAACTTCAATAGCTTTCACGTTGGTTGTTCAATAGAAGACAAATTGATCTAGCTAGTTGTCTATTATATACAGGTACCGTGACATCGGTCTTGTCTTTGATTATAAGTAGAAACTGTCACTATACTACTAATTAGTCAAAAGTTCATTTTTTCAACGCGTGGCGGGTAAAATGACTGCAAATTTTAGTACCCAATTCACCGGTTAACTTAAATGCGTGTTCCGGCAAATACAGACCTGAAAGGCCAAACCATTGATTATAGTTATAGTAGAAATTAAATGAATGTACATATATAGTGTATGCAAATTTGACTGAAAAACATAGACAACCAACTTATGTTTATGATAGTTGTAATGTACAACATTTTTTTTGTCACAGACAAAACATCCTTTAGTTTAACAAGAAAGATTCCCAACTAAGTTTTCATATCATTAATTAATCTTAATTAGTTTCAGCTACCTTTAGTGAAAGCCACAACTTAAAGACTTTGTCATGGTGGTGTTTTGTTTTTGCAAATCATTCCTTTAATAATAATAATAAAATAAATTAATAAATAATAAAATTTGTTGTGAGGTCTATCATTGAATGATGATATCAAGTAGGCAGGTGGGTAGTGGGTCATATACATATACATATATACTGATATACATACACATACATATACATATATGTGAGATGTAGTGTCTTTGTTCTATATTACAAAATAAATGGTATATTTTTGGAATAACATAAAAGACTTTATTTTCAATTCACTAAAAAACATTATGAAACTTCAAATCAAAACAACATATAAATCCAAAACCTCAACTTCCCTTGGTATTTTTCTGGTCTAATTGTCTTCTTTGACCCTACTTATCCTTCCTAATCAATTGTACTCTATGTTTATTCACTTGTACATGTATACTATCTCTCTGTTCCACCTTTCTTGAACTTGAGAAGTTGCAATGCTGTAAGCATGTTGCATGTTCCACATTCTAAGCATCAAGCATTTTTTAGGGATTAAAATACATGTGTAAATTATTTTTTGATGGTATATCATGTACATTTAAAACTGAGGAAATATATTATATTTTTATATTTTATTAATATGTACATGTAATTAGCCATATGATCAGATCTTTCTCTTCTTGTTGACATCTTTAGAATCCTTGCTGTCAGTAGAAAGCATTAAATCTCACTAATTTAGATCCATTTGGTTGTGAAGAATGAAGATATATTAACAATCATTTATAATGTCAGATCAGCACAATTAACAAGTTACAAATATTATTTCCAGTAATCTTAACGAACTTCACATAGAGGATATCAGTGGAGTAAGAAAATCTGCGAAGTTGGAGCAAAAAAAACTATGAAGGGGACTAAAATTTACAAATTTATTATCATTTTCCTTTCTAGGAGACGGGACACAAAAGTTTTCTTTGGCGTATCTTAGGGTATGTATACCTTGAAATCTCTTTTTTTGTATACTTAAGGTACTAAGGATTGATGAGTTTTTGTTATTTGTATTGATGGTGCATAGAGGTGCTTTTTTGACCCGTTTTACTCATAAATGAGTTGAAAATACCCCATATCCGAGTAGTCTATTTTGAAATTCTGGATCTGCCATTGGTACTGCACCACGAAACACGCCTGGTACCCCCTACCCTTATGTTGGGTTCAAAAAAGGGAAGATGGCTATGGGCTATGGCCCTCCAAAACCATGTTATGTCACAATTAATAGTTGTCAGTAGGCGTTATGGAACAATCTGACGTTATGAAGCTGCTTTCAGGGACATATTTAATATTTGGAAGTATTTAAACTATATTATAAATTAATAACTTAACTGCAATTAACTACAAAGATTAATATAAAATTGTATTACTATTTGCAGGGAAATTGCTTGAAGTAGCATGCCAAGTGCTTGGGACATTTGGGCAAGATTCCCGGTTCACCACATGCCACTAGAACTCTCACCAATTTCACTTCATTAGCCAATCAAAAGGTTAATATTTCTTCTCTCAAATCTCATAATTCTTTTTATATATAATTCTATGCATTCAAGCATTTACATTTGTTAATGACATTGACTTATTTCGATCTAATTTATAATACCTTAAGAATTATGATAGCCTTCGACGTCGTTATCAAATTACTTATAAGATCTTAGTTTATTTCTAGCTACGTGAAATATGGTAATTTGATGCTTAGTTTCTTTCACTTCTACCGTAAGATAGGTCGAGCAAAATTTACGAATAAAAGAAAAATGATGTGTAGCTGAAAATACGCAATAGTTTTGTTTAATTATGTAGAAATGGTCCAAGAATCTTTTTTTGCTTTGTTACTTCTCTTTTAGTTCAAGTATTGTATTGCTACCTAAAAAGAAAAAGAAGCCAGAAACAAAGTTTGCTCTTTATAGTATAGAAAGAAACCAAGTGGGATAGTAGGTCCTGTTAAACAATGTCTAATTTTGCTTACCAATAAAATTCTTGTTACATATTGCATTTTATATATCAAGCAAACTACCAAAATTGCTAATATCTGCTATATTTTATAAAGTGATTCTAAGCAGGACTTGCTCGATCTAAAATAGGATTAAGTGTCTGAAAACGTAACAAACTATGATAAAAACTCTATTGTGTTTATGAATTTTCAAAACCTCTATTGTGTATATCCAATTTTTTATTATTGATAATTGTATATAATTTTTCAATGTGGAGCTTTATATGAATGTCACGTGGCTGTTTTGTATGAATGACACACTAGCCAAATTACATACAATTAGCAATAATCGAAAATTAGATACACACAATGAAGGTTTTGAAAAGTTCATGCACACAATATAATTTTGTTTTAGTTTGTTACATTTTCGGACACTTTGACCCTAAAAAATAGAGTTCTTCAATTTGTTCAAATGTTGACTCAAGTGTCTTCTGCAATAAATTACCAAAAATGCATAAATGTTTACTTCAATTTTTGTAGATTATGATAAAAAATATTGACAACTATATGTGTTTTTTAAACAATATTTGTTTTAGTCTTGATCCTTATTATTATAATTTGTTTTTTTTTTTTTAAATACAGGGAATGTATAAAGACTTGAAAGGACATGTGAAGATATATACACTTCTCCAAAAGTAAAATGGTATACATTATAATCCATGCTTTCTTTTTGGGGAGATGTTAGTGGATGCACTTAGTATTGTTTTTGTGTTTGCTTAATGTGTAAGTTGTTTTAAATTGAAAAGGAAAATGAAAAAAAGAGAAGGGTCAAATAGTCATTTTCCATTTGTTAGTTGGAGATGGCAATCAAAATGGTCTGGTTTGTTGCAAGCAACAAGAATATATATATATATATATATATATATATATATATATATATATATATATATATATATATATCTTTTTTGTATTATTATTTTGTGTATAGTCAAATGAATAAGGGATTGAATGGTGGTTAAGGTGAGTTGTCTTGAATCTTGATTTGTATTCTATTGTTTGTTGCTAGTGCTAATTCTAAGTTTTTTAATAACAATTTGTGGATAGATGTAATAATATGATGAAGAAAAAGAATAATATGGTATGGTCCCGGCTTAAATCTCAGTCATTTTCGGGTCAAATGAGTCGAAATCAATCAATCTTCTCTAGAGTCTTAATTTCTAAGTATCAAACGTGTTTACTGCGTTACGCTTTCCAGCGATATAGATAACCAAAATGCTCTTTCAAAGAGTGCTTACGGTAAAAAGAGTTGAGTAATATGATCGATTTGTATGCCCTAGATGAATATGTTATCGGGAAACAGAAACAAAATTTTCATCTTAGCTATTAATAAGGGGGGTTAACAAGTATGATGTTGACTTAATACAAGTTATGTGGAACATAACCAGATTTATTTAAACTTTTTATATATTAACCCTCTAATTATTTTGGATGTTCATAATTGGTCCCATAAAATATACTAATTGCACGTAATCTTACGTGCAGTTTGCTGCATGAAATAATTATTTAATTAGCATAATATAAAGCTATAAACATTCGTGAAATAGATGATAGGATTCAAAGCGTTTGATATAAAATAAAATTTATTTATATTATAATACTTTGTGATACTGAAGTATTCCCTTTTTCCTGTTTATGAAAAAAGTTGAAGAGCCCAACTATGACTAACCCAATACCCAATGCAAGCCCAATAAACATGAACATGAACGATCTTTCCGGTTAGATTTGAACAAAAAAACCGGTTCCCGATTCGAAACCGGAAAAAAAACCGGAAATCGAAACCGGTCAAAACCGGTTTTGACCAAAACCGGTTCGGTTTTTGTAAAAACCGGCGGTTTGGGAACCGGTTTGGAGTTTACCGTTGGGGAACCAGTTTGTAACCGGTTTTACCAGAACCGGTTTGGAAAACCGGTTTTAAAAACCGGTTTGGAACCGATTTTTGTGGATTTCGAAAACTAACCGTTTTGTATCCGTTTTGGAGCGGTTTTTGTGTTTTTTTTTACCATTTTGCCATCCTAAAACTAGTATAAATAGATACCTTGGGTTTGGTTTAGTCACAACACTCAATCTTGCTAATTCTAGTCTTTAAACACTCAAAACGCTTACGATTTACGTATGAAACTCTCAAAAAATTCTCTACTCCTCTCAAAACGCTCTCGAAACGCTATCAAAATGGCCACTCAATCTTCTTCAACTTCCGCCGGTGTTGGTTCTTCAAATGCACCAACTATTGTTCAAGTTTTGGTAACCAAACGAAATCCCGAGATTTGGTGTAATTACGACAAAGTGATATTGTCGGATGGTTCCACTAAGGCATTTTGTAAACGTTGAGGGAAATTTTTGAAAGCCGACTCCAACTCTACTTTGAAATCACATGCTACAAAGTATTGTGATGGAGTCAAAAGTAATCCTGAGTCGGGTCAAGCAACTATGTCACGGGATGGGGGTATTTTTACATACGAAACGGAGCGGTGTCGAGAAGCATTTGCCGGCTTTGTGATTCAAGAAGCTTTGCCGTTCAACCACTTCGACAACCCTCGGCTTACTAGGGTCATTCAAAATACTCTTCAACCGCGATATAATCATGTAAGTCGTCTTACTCTTAGACGTGATGCTCTTAAATTGTGGAAAAATGCTAAAAGTCAACTAATAATTGGTTTTGAAAACTTAAACACAAATGTATCTTTAACAACCGATGTTTGGTCGGCTCCTCATGGTTTGTCCGGTTTGTACCTTTGTGTTACCGCACATTGGGTTGATCCCCCAACTTGGCAAATGATGAAACGTACCATTGCTTTTGAAAACTTTGACTATCCTCACACGGGTAAAAACTTATTTTACATGTTACGAGACGTAATGAAAATGTTTAAAATAGAACAAAAGGTTTTTTCAATCTCATTTGATAACGCGACTAATAATACAAACGCCGTTCAAAGGTTAATACTAAAATACGAACCACCTTTGAAAGACATTTTCTACCATAGTAGATGTGTTGCACACATCATTAACTTGGTTGTGCAAGACGGACTAGCGGTTCAAGAAATAAACGTAGTAAAAAACGCTTATAAAACTATGTTACAAGATATATTTTGTTCGGGTAAGGCTAGATGCAAACATTATATGAGATTATGTAAGGAAACGGATTCCATCTTTTTAACCCCTAATTGGGACATGCCCGTAAGATGGAATTCGACTTACAACATGTTCATGTGTGGTTTACGGCAACGCGAGACTTTATACGTTTTTCATGATCAACTTGTTCAAAAAGGTCTTGCAACACCATTTTCCTCCGAATATTGGGAGGTTATTCAAAAGTTAACCGAATTGCTCAAAGTTTTTAAAACCGCAATTACTTTATTATCGGGTGTTTATTATCCCACAAGTCATTTGGTACTTAATCAAATATTTTTAATGAGTTTAAAACTAAGCGAATACGAATTTTGTGGTAATGTATATGCAATAATGGTGGCTCTCATGAAAGCAAAACTACGAAAGTATTTTAAAGAAATGCCACCGGTAATTAGTTGTGCCGCCGCGTTAAACCCATGTTTGAACATTTCCGGGGTGGAATTGCTTATCGATAATATTTGTAACGATTTGGATTTGAATTATGAGGACCCATTTTTTGCACAAAATACAAAAGATTAATTTAACAAATCTTTTAAAGATTTATTTGGTCATTATTTTCAAAAATATGGTTCAACAACAATGGTTTCTTCTAGTTCGGCTTCCGCAATGTTTGGTTCATCATCTTCTTCCCGAGATCCAATGATTAATTTATATAATAGTTTAAGACAAGAAAACCATAAATGGGCAAGGGGTGATGGTGACCAAAGGGCCACTAGCGAATATGGGAGATATATCGGAACAAATTTTTTAGCCTCGATGGGACCCAAAGAATTCGCACATTTTGATATTTTGGCTTGGTGGAAAGGGAGGGAATCTCAATTTCCCATTCTAACCATCATGGCCCGAGATTTACTAACCGTCCAAGCTTCTACGGTAGCTTCGGAATCCGCTTTTTCTCTTAGTGGCAGGGTACTATCTATACGAAGAACAAGACTCACACCGGCCTCATTAGAGATGTGTATTTGCTTGAAGGATCATTTAGACGCCGCGGAACGTATACAAAACGTTTCAAGTCTTGAAGGTGAATTGGAATACGAAGGAGATATACACGATATCGAGGTGGAAGCGGGTATGGCAATATCACTTTCCGATGAAGAAATTGCTCTCGATCAAGCTTCGCGAGAGGCTTCCTCCGAAGAAGATTTCGACTTTTGAAGACTACCCAAATTGAAGATGTTAGAAGAATTGAAGATTATGAAGAATTGGAGATTTTGAAGAATTGAAGATTTTGAAGATTATATAGAATTATTGGTTTCAATAATATTTTTAGGAAGATTTATAAGACTTTGTTTTAAGTTATTGTTAGGTTATGTTTCCATTCATAATGGACTAATATTCTATCGAAAAAAATTTGAAGAATACGTTATTTTTCCCTAAAACGCTTAACGTTCGAAGAAGATTGAATTATATAGAATTATTGGTTTCAATAATATTTTTAGGAAGATTTATAAGACTTTGTTTTAAGTTATTATTAGGTTATGTTTCCATTCATAATGGACTAATATTCTATCGAAAAAAATTTGAAGAATACGTTATTTTTCCCTAAAACGCTCAACGATCGAAAAAAAACAATTATATAGAAAAAACCGATTTGAAACCGGTTTTTGAACCCGAACCGGTTCCAAACCGGCCCAAACCGGTTAGACTCGGTTTGGGTTTTCCACCATCCAAAACCGGTTCGGTTCCAATCCGGTTTTTGGAAACACCGGTTCTTGACCCTTGACCAAAAACCAGTTCGGTTTTCCAACCCGAACCGGTTTGGCCCAAAAACCGGTTTTGTGCATCTCTATTTCCGGTATACTAATAGGCTAGCCCTAGCATATGTGCATGAATTATATAAACTTGAATATGATGTGACATAATATAGTGAATTCTTAAAAGTTAGATGTGTCATGGTGAAAGGTTGAATTTTTTTCTTAAAAAAAATATATTATATCATTAATTAAATCAAATTAAAATATTAATAATATCATTAAAATTAGACTTTTCACATGGTATCACTATTAAATAGTCTTTCGATTTTCACTATGTTGAAAATGTAAATGGTCTATTATCATAATTATCATGCTAATAAATCTACTGTAGTTTTAATCTATTTCAATCAATTTTATATATTTACTAAATCGTTCTACTTCTTCAATATTCCATGTGAACGTAATTCCATAGGGATTGTAGGCATGTGTTTTCTCTCCATATCTTCCTAATTTTAAATTAAATTTTGACTATAATAATCTAATTAATTTATTGTTTGACGAATAGTCATTAAAAATTCAACACTTGTGTATGAAACCTTTGGACTTGCTAAAATTTTGCATAACAAATAAGGTGCACACATAAAGTGAACTTATATGCATTAGGAGGATTCTAGTTGATGATTATTTGAATTTTATGATTCATTTATATGTATTTGGTATACATGTAAATATACTTCATATAAATTGAAATTTATATTAAAATGTATTTTCTTAATAGTGTTTCAATAAATAAAGTATTGATTCAATTACTAAGTAATTCACATTTTCCTATCGATTAGTTTTTTTTAACTTCGTATGTAAATCGATAAAAGAATGTGTTATGAGTTAATCGTGTGGCGTACGTAACTTTAATATAGTAACTTTAGCAACTTATAAAATTAAGACCTTTAGTTTAACCTAGAAATACATTATATGTTAGTTATAGATTATAGGTACATCATACATGCAATATAACTAATATTATTGTATTAGAATCCATCTATATCTTTATGTTCTATATGCACATAAATACAAGATAATCACAGTTAATGAGTTATCTAATAATCTAATATTAGAATATTATTTAAGAAAAACAATGATATCAAAATTTTACAATATCTCATCTTCAAAAGATAAAAGGAGTGTATGTATTATGGGTTATCAAATTCACCTAATATATTTAAATTAATACATTATAATTAAATTATCATCATTTTTTTCATACATGCAAATATTCAATATCTAGTATATTATATATCTTATGCAACCGTACATCGGCCGGGAATTACACCGGTGAACTAATAAACTACTAAAGCATGGGTTGTATTCAAGAAACCTCAAACTAACAATATCAAAAAGAATATAATCAAAAAGTTACACATGGGTTGTATCCTTCTAAAAAAGAAAGCAAATAAAGATATTATAATCACATTGGTATCAACTATATGTCTATTTAAACTTAATTTCATTTTAATTGGATGTATAAATTTAGTATGAGACTCAGACAATCATACGCAATTAACAAAATTAATCACTTCGTTTTAAAAAAATCAACTGAGCAATTAACCATAAAAACTAATAGTTGCCAGTCACTTATCATCAGTTAAGTAACGTTGTAATTTAATTGATAACCCTACTTTGATAAAAGCTAAAATCACACAATGTGTCCCCTGATATGATTCATAAACAATTCAAATATCAATCCTAATTCAATTCCTTGTATTCGACAGGATAATAAGTCACAATCAAATATTTTTCAATACGTTACAAACAAATGATTAACAAATAGAGATTTTCACTTATCAATTGAATCAAAACTAAAACACAAATCATTCACGGTTCTTTGATTAAACACAAAGTTAACACATAATATAACCACATCCACATACGGTATCTCTAAACTCAAGAGTTCATAAAGATAAATAAACAAAGTAATCTTAACCGATGAAGGGCACAATAAAACAAAGCATAAAATAATTATTAATCATCCCTAACGTTAGTTAAAGGACCAAAATGGAGAGAACAATCGTGTTAGATGATCAGAAATCGACCCCTTGTTCTAGATCTATGGAGATACTTTAGAATAACCTAAGATGTCTACAAAAGTTCTCCCAAGTCGCCCATAACCGTCACACAAGATTGAGTGAAAGAAATGAGACCTTTTATATTTTTTAGGACTTCTCGCCTTGAAGAGCCATTAAAATCACTCAAATCTTAGACTTCAAATAGTACTTTTGGCGCCTCCAACAAAACAAAATCAACATTTTTCATTTTTCTTTATTTTCTTCACATTTCTTCGTTAATTTCTCAAAATTAGAGTTGAAAAGCAAAACTAAAGAATTAAGTATCCAAACTACATACAATCACATTCAAACAAGTATTAAAGAGCTTAATAATGCCCCTGAGAATATATACAAAATAGACATTATTACCGTGTTTAGAAGCGATCAAAATACCATCGGACTTGATAAAGTAAGGGAGATATAACTTTTGTTGAAATTAGCTATGAAATACTTTTTTTATTTTTATTTTTTTCACTTAACTCCTTGAACTTTTTCAATCAAACATACTAAGCCCATCTATATAGTCTAACAGCCCAAATCAATTTCCAAAAATGAAAATTCTTATTTTGGTAGCTGATGATATAAATGGTAAATGGATATAGATAAAAACAAAACAAAAGAAAAAAGAAGAAGCACACTTTGAAAAGACCAGACGCCAATTTCGGGGGGATTGAAGCAACCGCGTTCATCGTGTCCGTGTGAATCAAAGGTTTGATGATGTTAACTAACAAGTCCAATCTTCTTCTATATCTAATATATCTTCTATCTTATATCTTCTATATGTTCTATATGTTCTATATCTATATCTATACATATATTCTACTTAATAAAATATTTTTGTTTGTAATATATTCTAATAAATTATTATCCAACATGTCTCAACGTTTGTATGTTTCCTCGTTCATTCCCTTGAACTAATCAAAACTCATAAATATAAAAAATAAAATAAATGTTTAGGACTAATTCAACGTCTCTGTCCCACTCCTTCATTGCATCCTCCACAGCTATCTGGTTAGTATCCATTTGTCTTATTCTTATCAAGATCTCTTAACCCTTTTTCATTATATAGATGCTTTGACCATTTCCCTTTATTACAACATTCCATTTGTTTGACTTTTGATTACCTTTTCATCTATTCTTTAGTCTTTTTGCGTTCAATTTATGTGTATGTATATATAATGTTTGTAGCTGTTTAGTTATTGATGTGATTAATAGGTAAAGTTTTTAGAAGCTGAATTAAATTGTAGCTCAGTTGAATATTGCTTTGTTCTGGTAATTTGAGTTGAAATTATGATGTTGTTTTGATTATGTTAGAGTCAATTGAAGTGGGTTGACTTTAATTATATGGGTTTGTGATAAAGTTTAGATCTTTGTTTGATTGAGCTGAGAACTTGGTGAAAGATTGGATCTTTTTATGTTTGAGAAGTTAAACTTATGATCTTGTTTTGACAATTCTGGAGTGAATTGAAGTGGGTTTGACTTTCTTTTCTTGGGTGTTTGATAAAGTTTAGATCTTTGTGTGGTTGAGAAAAACACTTGGTGAAAGATTGGATCTTTATGTTTGAGAAGTTAACATCATGATCTTTTTTTTGACAATCTTGGACTGAATTGAAGTGAGTTTGACTTTATTTTCTTGGGTTTTTTATAGTGAAGTCTAGGATCTTTTGAGCAAACTTGGTGGAAAAATTGGATCTTTATGTTAAAAAGTAGAAAAAGAGGTATCTTGAATCTTGAGAAGTGATTGAGGCACAATGGGGAATACTTGTGTTGGACCAAATATTTCGAAGAATGGATTTATTCAGTCCGTTTCAGCTGCAATGTGGAGAACCCCACCTGAAGAAATTCCAACGACCCCTAATGGAGAATCCTCAACTCATAGCAAACAACCCGAATCCCCTTTACCCGTTCAAGACAAACCACCTGAACAAATGACGATTCCGAAACCTGAAAAGAAGAAAGAAGAACCGCCCTTGAAACCCAAAAAGGTTCCGGAAATGAAAAGGGTATCTAGTGCCGGGCTTCGTACAGATTCCGTTTTACAAAGAAAAACCGGGACTTTGAAAGAGTTTTTCACTTTGGGAAAGAAATTAGGACAAGGGCAGTTTGGTACCACTTTTCTTTGTATAGAAAAAGCTACGGGCATACATTACGCTTGCAAATCAATTGCAAAGAGGAAGTTGTTGACCGATGAGGATGTTGAGGATGTGAGACGGGAAATTCAAATAATGCATCATTTGGCAGGCCATCCGAATGTCATAGCAATCAAAGGGGCTTATGAGGATGCAATAGCAGTTCATGTTGTTATGGAATTGTGTGCGGGTGGTGAGCTTTTCGATAGGATTATTCAACGTGGACATTATACTGAAAAAAAGGCATCCGAGCTTACAAGAACAATTGTTGGAGTTGTGGAGACTTGTCATTCTTTAGGGGTGATCCATCGGGATTTAAAGCCCGAGAATTTCTTGCTTGTTGATAAGAAAGAAGATTCACTTCTCAAAACTATTGATTTTGGATTATCAGTTTTCTTCAAGCCAGGTATCCTTCGAGTTTGAGTTATTCTTGTTCAAATTTATGGTTTTTGGGTGTGTGTTTTCAAAATGCCTTATTGCATTTTGAAGAATCAGATTTAGGTAAGTAGACAATAAGTTGCTTATAGTCAGGAACTTATGATCATGAAATACATATCCAAACATCCCCTTATTCTTTGATCTTGAGAATTTTAATCTATCCTATTTTCTTTTTAATTACGTATTTAAATCTTTTCCATTGTTAGTATTAAAATAACAAAAAACAACTCCTTTTCACATAAACAGTTTGAATTGCTCCCAAATGAGTAATCTTTGTAAATTTGCGCACACTTTATAGCTTTCCAATAACTGTTTTGCTTTCTTAGGTGAAACGTTTAATGATGTGGTTGGCAGCCCGTATTATGTTGCACCAGAAGTCTTGAAAAAACGTTATGGTCCTGAAGCAGATGTTTGGAGTGCTGGTGTAATCGTTTACATCCTATTGAGTGGAGTACCTCCTTTCTGGGCTGGTGAGTATTTTTGCTATAGGAAAACGGGTATTTCAGTTATTTGACTAGTAGTACTAGTGGTACATATCTTTTACCTATTAGTAAGCATATTAAATGTTGGATCTAGTTAAAACTTAGTTGCAGTATCTTTTGATTAATGTGATACCCTACAAGAATGAAAAAAGCAGAATATTGAGGTAATATGTAATTATGACAATGGAGTAATGGACAAGTAGGTAATGTTAACTTTGTAAATTTAGCAAAAATGGGTAACTTTGCAATGAAATGGAAGTTGTTGTAATTTGTAATAGACCAAGGGGCTAATCTCTATACCTATTCGTGATATAATTATGGTACATATTCTAATTTTTCTTTTCCATAACTTGGTTATGGGCTTACTGGTGTATAGAAACGGAGCAAGGAATATTTGAACAAGTCCTGCAAGGTGATCTTGATTTCTCATCTGATCCATGGCCAAGTATTTCTGAAGGAGCAAAAGATCTTGTGAGGAGAATGCTTATTCGAGACCCAAAAAAACGATTAACTGCACATGAAGTTTTATGTGAGTCCTGTTCTTGCAGTCTTTAACAATGAGATATTTTCCGGTATGGTGTCAATAAATGTGGGAAAATAAGTCCCTCATGTAAATGTTACTTTAAATTGAAATGCATGAAATAGGTAATTTGTTTAGGATAGGTCATGCGTGGGATATTAAATTGACAGGCATGAGATATTACTTTCTTGGAATTTCATTGATAGTTAATATATTAAATATGATTACAAACACCTTTTTCTTTTCAAATATGTTAGTTTTTACACATTTCTGTTTATTTTGATTGTTTTTAATAACTCTTACCATTAGAAAGCCTTGACACGGTTTTTGACATTTTCTACAGGCCATCCATGGGTTCAAGTTGAGGGTGTGGCTCCTGACAAGCCTCTTGACTCTGCAGTTCTAAGTCGAATGAAACAATTTTCAGCCATGAACAAGCTAAAGAAAATGGCTCTAAGAGTAAGTTTGGCTTTTGAGGCAACACAGGCTTAGTTTTCAGTTTTAGTGATAAAGTAAACAAATTTTTTTTTAAAGAGTGCTCAGAAAAACTCTATAATTCGAACTTCGTAACTATTCATTATAATTTGTGAAGATCCTGGTGCCCAGTTTGTAACAAAAACCAATTCAAATATGAATTTGGAAATATTTTTTGTTGACTTAACATCGTCAAAGAGTATCACAAGGTTTTTTTTCTCTCTGATTAGTGCGTATTTATATATTTATTTTATCTTTTTTTGCAGGTTATAGCTGAGAGCATGTCTGAAGAAGAGATAGCTGGGCTAAAACAAATGTTTCAAATGATCGATACAGACAACAGTGGTCAAATTACTTTTGATGAACTTAAGGCTGGATTAAAAAGAGTTGGTGCTAACCTTAAGGAGTCAGAAATCTACGATCTCATGCAAGCAGTAAGCCTTTAATCGAACAAAGTTTTATTACTTACGGAGTTACAGATTTAAATTTATAAGAACTCTTTTAAAATCCGAGTAGCATTTCTTATAATTGTGGAGACCAAAAACTCGTGGCTTCCAATTTTATTTATTTACACTAAGAAAATTCTAAAGTTGAAAACTTTTCGGTTTGGCTTGAAAATTAAACACGGGCTCGTTCTTTGTGTAACAGGCAGATGTAGATAATAGTGGAACAATAGACTATGGTGAGTTTGTTGCTGCAACGTTGCATCTGAATAAAATTGAAAGAGAAGATCATCTATTTGCGGCTTTTTCATATTTTGATAAAGATGGAAGTGGTTATATTACTGCTGATGAGCTTCAACAAGCATGTGACGAGTTTGGAATAGATGCTCGCCTTGAAGAATTGATTCAAGATGTAGACCAAGACAATGTAAGTTCTTCTCTACATTTTATATTTTTGTTATGGAGCTGCTATGGTTTTGTTTGAAGCAAGTAAAAGGTGGTAAACTGGTAATATCCACCTATCTACTTGTGTATGGGAAGATTTGGGTTATGTTTGATCTAAATAGTAACTAAAGGTGACAAAATGGGCAGGGTGATTATCGTGTCAAAACAGGCAAGTTATTTACGGGTTGATACGAAACACTTCTTTCCTTCTTTTTTCTCCGGAATTCCATTATATTAAATGTAGTTTTCTTTTCTTGATATGTTCACTTGAGAGGTTCTATGCATTAAAATTAGGGATACCATCTTAAAATAGCAACACACTTTGCAATTGCACCAATTGTAAAAAAAACATACTAAATAGCAGCATATTTTTATATCTTTACCAATCAGAGCAACCATGAGGTAAATTGTTGAGTTATGTTGCTATTGTTTGTAATAATGAAATACATGATTGGTAAAACTTGAAGTTATTGCTATTTATGGTAATTTTCAAAGTGGGTTGTCAATTTGTTATTGTAAAAAATGGGGTAGGTCGTTGCTATTTTGCCTAGTTATCCTCTAAAACAGATTTTGGACAACTTTTGACCCATTTTCTTTCAAGCTCGCTTTTTATTTGACACATTGGCAGTAAAACATATCCCACATTGACCCATTAATAAGTAACTGGGTCAAAATTGCCACCTCTAACTGTAAGCATGTACATTTCTTGATTTTTTTTTCTTTCTTTTTACAAAGGATGGACGCATAGACTACAACGAGTTTGTTGCCATGATGCAAGGAACTACCGCTTCTGGCCCAAAGAAAAGCCTAGACAATAGTTTCAGTATCAAGTTCAGAGAAGCATTTAAACTTTGAATATATCATGTTTTATTCATGTTTTTTTCCCGGTCTCAGTTCTTTTTCAGAACTGTAGAACCGTACTTTCATTGAGTTTGTGTTTCAATTTTGAGCTTGAACTTAACTTATTTTGCAAACTCTATTAAGCTCTATTATGTATCATGATAATGTTGAAGAGTACAATGTGGTTTATGGGTTTCTTATAACCCCTTGTTTCAAGGAAAAATACATTTCTCATGGGTATATACAAAACAAAACTATATTTGTTGAGAACGAATGACAGTGGGTAAAAAAGATATCAAAATGTGATCCTACCTTTTGCTTCATGTTCATTTTTTGCTTTCTGTCTTCAAGCTTCAAGCTTTTGCCTAGGAGCTCGGATTCTAGTCCTATCGTTAGAAGGCAGCATAATTAAGTATAATATTTATTGCTGTTTCTATAATGTCTAGTTTGCAATTAAAAAAGAAGTATGAAATGGGTCATTCATGTAGAACTAAAAAAACACAACTGTTTTGTATCATAAAAGAACAGCCAGAAGTTGTGCACTAATGTTAGAACAACAATATGTAGACTGTTTGTACCCAGTTTTGTTGGGTTTTTTTTTTTTTTTTTTTTGTGTGACAACAAATTCTTAAATTTTTTAAAATACACGTGTGAATACCGACATAAATGGTAACACTAAACTTTTAGAGGTGGAATTTTGGTCCTTGAAAAGTATAACATGGTAAAGCAACATCATTTATCTACATTGCATTGCTTATCAAATGTGGAATGCATTAAGGGAGGCAATTGAAAGTGGTTTTTGGTGTGTGGATATCATCAAATTGACTTTTTGCCATTGGCAAATTTCAATAACAACTATAGTATAAAACTATAAACAATGTCACTATATACTTCATATTATTACTCAGGCAAAATAAACGAAATAATCAAGTTGATTCACGAGTTAAAATTGATTAAATTTTTATTATTCTACATATTAAGTGATTTATGTAAGAATTTAATAGTGTTAGTGAAATAATTTAAATTTAATCTTATCCATAAAATCAACTCAAGTTAAGCTAACCAACCATAAATGAGCCAAGCTTTTCATAATTACATATATGATGAATGTCATTATTTAAAAACCAAACTTGTAGCTTGTATGGTTTGTTGTGGAAATAGGTATGACAATAGAGTTGGTAGTTGTCACAAATTACCTTGTTACATGTAATGTAAAGGTTCATGAATAATTATACAAAATAAAAAAAAAATAAAAAAATTCAAACATTGCTAATTGACTTGACATAACATTATTGGTAATTATGGACCACATAGCTCTTAGTTCCCACATCCAACACAATTTTCATGCCTTAATCCCACAACCATAGATTTGTTAAGTTAGGTCACAATCTCAAGTGATATGAGACTTTTTGATCACATAAACATGGTCCACAAAGTGCTTTTAAGGTTGGCCATAGAGGTTTTTCTTAAATATGGGTCATTGGTATTTTTTATAATAATGCTAATTAGGTCATTCTTGGCATCCTTATATCTATCATCATACCTATAATTTAAAAATGTTGTGTTGTGTACCTATAAAAGGCTATAGTTATTAGTTTGATTTCGTGCCTTGAACATATTATTTAATAAAAAATAAATAAAGCTAATGATGTAGACCACAAAATGAAAAAAGGAAACTTTTGCATAATTATGGTCAATTCATTGACCGGTGCCACACCTTTGGTGGTTTGTGCACGCTAGTGAAGTGGCCTTTTTGGTTGGACAAAATATGGGCCATTCAATAGGCCTTTTTAATATTTTTTTTAATTAATTGATAAACTAGTGAAGGGTTATTGCATTAATATGCAAGATACCTAATTTGATTCTCCTTAACCCATTATTATTTTGAACTGATTACATCTGTCTTTAGAAAGGAAAAATATCGACGGAGAAGATTTTATTTTGGGAGGATGAATACTTTTACTCATATGTACGCGATCTAATCGGAGTATATCCGTGATCGTTTGCAGCTATTGAAGTTTGAACCTGTAAATCACTTTTGAGAATATAAGGACGCCAACCAGTACGGCACTTTGGTGATGGTTTTTATTAGAGGGAAAAAAGAAAAGCTTTAATGTCATATCAAATCAGAATTGAACATAATCTGAAACTAGATAATTTTTATATCATAAACGGAGAATTTACATAGCAAATTACACTTAACTGACTGGTCATTGATGGTGCACGACGATGGTAGTAGTGTTCGTAGGAGGTATCATAGAAATATAAGGAAAATTTAGAAGAAAATATTAAGATAATAATGATGTGACATATTCGATTTATCTATTTAAGATTTTTTTAAAATAATCCTTATTTATTATGATTTTTCTTTAATAAAATCACCTAGTTTTATATAACCAAAACCACACCATAAATGTAATTACTAGTTTAATACAACTTATAAGGAAGGTATGATATTTTATTTATTTATTTATACTTTAATTTTATTTAATTTAATTTAATTTAATTAAAGTTACCCCAAAAAGTAGGATATTGTTATTTATTTAAATTTAAAAGTAATAAACAAGTGAAAACAAAATAGAGACGTTACTTTAAATGTTAGTTAAGTTGACGCTGTTTTCAGGTGCGAGTGCAAACAATCATCATACATAAGTATCATCATCATCTACTATATATATCACACCCTTTGTACACAATCCTTCATCACCAGTTACAAACACCCAACAAACAAATAATCAATCAAAATCCCCAAAACTAAGATGGTGGTTAACATGATGAAGTGGAGGCCATGGCCCCCACTTTCATCAAAACAATTTCAAGCCAAGATTATGGTTCACTCTCTTCACGGCTTGTCGGAGTTAACCACCAGCTCCGCCTTCTCCGGTGATGATCATCGAGATTTATCAAAAATGTGTGTTGAAGTTAAGTGGAAAGGATGTGATAAATCGAGTAAGCGGATTAAGTTAAAACGGAACGGTGTGAAGAGGGAAATAACGAAAGAAGGATTGATGAATGATGAGGGGGTTGTTGAATGGAATGAAGAGTTTGTTGGTGTTTGTGATATGGTGAGGTTTAGAGATGGGGTTTTTCATCAGTGGGAAGTTGCATTCAAGGTGTTTGATGTAAGTCCTGAACTAATCTTTTTTGATTGATTTATTGGCTGATCATTGTGATTAAAGTTTGGATTTGGCTTTTTTTTCTGTGAAATTTATGAACTTTAGTTGGATTGGATCATACCCACATATTTACATAATAATTCTTCATGAAAGTTTTTTCTTGTGTTCAATTAATTAAGTTTTCACTTTTTTGTCATCTAAAACTGGAATCTATATCCTTGTGTTGTTAGTAAAATAATTGGATCGAGCTTTTTATAAATCATCAACCAAGTGTAACTTGAGATTGCCTTTATTATTATTTTTTTAGATCATTAATTTAGTGGTTGTTGGGTTCTACATTGTGCTTTCGTGTTATTTGTTAGTATGGCTTTAATAGAAGATGGATCGTCTTAAATGGTATTTAGTTTAATAAAAGCATTTGAATGATGATCATATCCCTAAAGTAACCCTTAATAAGGTAAATCAGATAAAAACTTCTGACCATAATTGATCTGATTAATACTGTCTTGTAACGATCGGTTATAAGAAACTACGATAAGAAAAACGATGCACCTATATCAGAGTTACCATTTTTTGGTAATTACGGAGTATTATTTACCAGCAAAAAGGTGACGTACAAGCAAAAACTTACCTCAAAAGGAAATGCTTCATTTTCTTGCGATGACCCAAAATAGAAATTGCTGATTCTCTTTGGGTTGAGAGTGATTTTTATGTTTGACCTTGTTCGTTGTATAGTTTTTGAAGATTTATCCTACTTTTATACAGGGCTTAAACCAAGGACCAAAGAGATGGGATCACGCTATTGCAACTGCATCGTTGAACCTCGCTGACTTCGCTTCCGCTGAGCAAGAAAAGACCCCAATAAGTATTCATCTTTCGGTGCCTAGTTGCATGGAGTGTAACCCTATACTCTCCGTAAGTACTATATACAAATGTAATCCATTTGTAATATTTTACCTTGAAGTGGGAAGATGGGCAGATCAATTACTGGGTCAAAGTGGGTAATACGTTGGTACGGGTGAAACGGGTTGGGTTGACCCGAGACACTATTTGCCCAAATTTATTAAAATTTTAAATATACGTTTAGTGTGTCATAAAACACTATTTAGGAGGGTTTTTATAGGCGTTTTCTCACTATTCCTTTCAAGCTACGTTATTTTATCCGTTAGAGATAAAACATAACCTGAATCGGCCCATTGATAAAGAAATTGTTTGAATTTATTACCTAATAATTCAATAAATAAAAATACTAATAGCCCAAAGGTTCCCTGAGTAAGAACCATCAGAAGGCTCACTCCAAAGTAAATTGTTTGAATTTATTACACAGGTATCACTCAGCCTCCAAGAACTGAAGACTAACGACAATACAGAACTCGCACAGAGATCTGTTATGCCTGTCAGCGAAGATGAGCCATCGGGTCTTAAAGCTGGATTTAAGAAAGTCAAAATCTTCAAAATAATTTCAGCTCACCGTGCTAAAAGAGCATGTGGGGAAGAAGAGGGCAGTGGGAAAAGCTCGGTCAGAACTGTGGGTGCAGACTATCCATTTGACACAGATTCATTTGAAGGAACCGATTCGGAAGAAGTAGACTATGCTGATTCTAATATTAAAAAGTCCCTCAGTTATGGAACTCTAACTTCTTATTTTAATTCGAGTGGTAGTGAAGATGAGGATCGGATATATTACCAAAGTAATGACAGAAAAAAAGCAGATGATTTGAATGTATCAGCAGTTGACCGGTCAGAAAGGCCAATTTCAAAACGCAGCATCTTTCGATGGAGGAAAAGGAAGTTGAGTTTTAGATCTCCAAAAGCCAAAGGAGAGCCCCTTCTTAAAAGGGATGTACGAGAGGAAGGTGGTGATGATATTGACTTTGACCGTCGAATGCTGACCTCATCAGATGAATCCACATACGGGGTAAATTTTCTCATTTTTTATAGAAATTTCAACCCATTTAAGGGTAAATTGGATCGGTTTATACTTCATATTTAATGGGTCAAATGGGGAAGTTAAAGTAGCAAAAATGGAAACCGGGTCAACAAATAAAAATGCATAAAGCCTCCGACATCTTTTATGTGAAAAGTCAAATTATTATTGTAATCATATAGTTTGTAATTAGATTTAACAAAAAATTGTTTGAGAAACTCTTAAAAATTAAAGAAAGAGTGTTTGCAGCCCAAGCC
This sequence comes from Gnaphalium uliginosum, assembly GCA_963930675.1. NCBI lineage: Eukaryota > Viridiplantae > Streptophyta > Magnoliopsida > Asterales > Asteraceae > Gnaphalium > Gnaphalium uliginosum. Next base: position 38,423,306 of record OZ005686.1, on the reverse strand, counting down.
CTTGTAACGTGTACTAAAATAGTATTACCCCTTTAACCCCGTTGCCAACTTTCCTGACCCGACCTATTTTGGTAAAAGGTTACCTGTTTGACCCATTAGACAACGTTCCCGACCCATTTCCATTTGACCTCTTTGAGCACCCTGTAAAATTACTATTTCGTAATCTTTTTGTGTATTTTTTATTTGACTTCTGATAGTCTTTATTAAAATGGCAGTGGCACAGAAGTGAAGAAGGCTCAACCACAAGTAGATCTTCAACCTCTGAATTCGGAGACGATAATTTTGTTGTTGGTAAATGGGACAACAAGGAAGTGATAAGCAGGGACGGGCACATGAAGCTTCAAACTCAAGTTTTCTTTGCTTCCATTGATCAAAGAAGCGAAAGAGCATCTGGTGAAAGTGCATGCACATCATTAGTTGCCACAATAGCTGATTGGTTCCAAAACAACCACCATCAAATGCCCATCAAATCCGAGCTCGATACCCTAATCCGAGATGGCTCTTCAGAATGGAGAAACCTCTGTGAAAACGAAGTTTATAGAAAACAATTTCCGGATAAACACTTTGACCTTGAAACTGTCCTTCAAGCTGAGACTCGTAATCTTTCTGTAGTACCTGAAAAGTCCTTCATTGGATTCTTTCAACCCAATGGACAGGAAGAGGGTGTTTTTGACTTTCTTGATGGTGCTATGTCGTTCGACTCTATATGGGATGAGATCAGTCAAATCGGGTCAAACCACACTAACAACCTACACCCACTGGTCTACATTGTTAGCTGGAATGACCATTTCTTTATCTTAAAAGTTGAAAAAGATTCATACTATATAATCGACACATTGGGAGAAAGGCTACACGAGGGGTGTAATCAAGCATTCATCTTGAAGTTTGACCAAGATACTACAATTCGACAAAAGTCAACTGACAAGGTTGATGCGAATTCATCGAGTAAAAGCAAGAAAGAAGAGTTTGTGGTGTCGAAAGGTAAAGAATCGTGTAAAGAGTATATTAAGAGCTTTTTGGCTGCGATCCCGTTAAGAGATTTGCAGGCGGATATTAAGAAAGGCTTGATGGCAGCATCAAGCCCACTTGTTCATCATCGACTACAAATCGAATTTCACTACACAAAGTGTTTATAGATGTTTCAGTGTTCTAACAATGTTGATTCTTTTTTCCTTTTTGGTCCGCTTAGAGTTGGTTTTTATACAAATTAGTTAGGTCATATGTGTCTTTTCATCATATGTTGACTTTTGTTATAATGTAAGATGATGGATAGCAAGTTATACAAGTGAAGTTAAAGCTTTTGCAGTTGATACCTTGATAATCTTAGCAACACGTTTGTTTTTCGTTCTTATTTTTGGTGCTTTGATCTTTTCATACAACTATTAGCAAGTAGCAACTTTAACATACATTTATTGTCCGAGTTTGAATTAATGCTTATTCTGTTACAAAAGAGCTTCAATAAATATTCTTATGGATGTTTAAAGCTATTTTTAGTTTGAATTTTCCACATGATTGAGTTATTTGAATCGTGTTTAAACTAAATCTAATATCGTTTTACCCAGCCGTCCTAAAAGGTAAAAGATACATTCATTCAACTAAGGTTAATTGCTCCTTGCAACCCAACATGTTGATGAGATGGATAAAGTTTTTCTTATCCGGGGAGGACGGATATTTACACTCGGATGTACGCGATCTCCAAACGACGTATCCCGTGATCGTTTTTACGCGATCTCCAAACGACGTATCCCGTGATCGTTTTCAACCATTTTCATGACTACTTCAAGTTGTACAATACGTCTTGCGAATATATCAAAACTCCAACCACTGTGCCACCTTAATGATGACTGAGTAGCTGAGTCGAGCTTGAGCTCCGAGAGATTCAACAATATTAGTTATTTCGTAGAGCTTGAGCTTTAAACCGGAAGTTTGATTAAGATCGAGTCGTCGAGTTTTATAATCAATTCAAGGTTGACCGGCTCAACTCGACTTTTGTTCGCCACTTAAAAATATTTGGGTAGGCCAAAATTGTAAAGTATGTTGAAATTTGGGCCACCTTTTAAAAAGTTAATATATTACTGTACTAGACTACTAGTATATATTTGATCCTGTTTGGGCTGATGTGGGCCGAAATATGTATGTCCAAATCCAGTCCAATCCCCGTGTGATACTTCGCCGGAAACGCCAAAAACACTGAGAAGAGGAAAGTAGCTCCAACACGGCGGCGGCGGCGGCGGCGACGACGGTTTCAATCATCAAGTCATAATCTTTTCGGTCACAATAGTGATTTCAAGGTATTATAATAATAATAATAATAATAACAAATACTCGTAGGTGCATTTCTTATGTTAACATCCCGCAGGTTATTTTCTTAGCTTAGGCCTCTAATTGTAGCATCAGTGAGAAACAAATGAAGCTGATGAATTGAACTAGTATATAACAGGTCAAAGTCAAACCCCATAAAGTCAAGTAATTTCCCATTAAAGTTAAAATTTTGTCTTTGTTAATTGCAAATGTTCTTGTTCAAGATTAGGTTCTTCATTGATGCGGTTGTTTATTCTCAATTATTTTGGGATAACGTATAGTATGCCAATGATCCATTATATAAAGATTTAAACATTTTGATTCCAAATTTTTATTAAACATGTACTACAACAAAAACCGATCCCGCATAGGCGGGTTATTGGGAAGTAAAATGTAGACAGATGTTCCTCTACCTAAGGTTAAAGAGAGTCGTTCCTCTACCCGAGGGCATAGAAAATCATCCCTCTACTCGAGGATAAAGAGACCGCTTCCAGAAGGACCTCAGGCCAACACGATTTATTGAATTTTTTTTTTTTTTTGGGAAAGACTGAATTCGTGTATTTCATGAATTCTTATTGCTGTCATATTTACCTTACGAAATTGCGAAGGATTGCATTTTGAGTCGAGTTTAGTGGTTCCTTATGAAATTGAGAATTCGTCAGTTCTCTCTATTAATAGTATTTCAAGTTTCAACATATTTTCTAGTGTTTTAATGTTATGGTATCTTAAATTCACCTATTTCTTTAGGAGTAGCTTGATTTGATTTATTCCGTATGGCGTTTGTACAATTTCATGGACTTCGATCTCTGCAAATTTCTTCACGAGAATGCATCTTTAACCCTAGCAGCGGGTACACTGAAAGTGGTACATCCAACAATAGATGTTATGCTATCAAGGCTTGCATTAAGAAACCTGATCAAAATATTCATCTTGAATCTAAGGTAATACAGTATATTGTAAACCTTTAACCTTGTACTTCATTAAGCTTTCCATTATTACAGAAAACGTTTAGTTGCTCACATAATTTAAGGTAAATGTGGCAATTTGGGCCCATTTACTTATGACTGTCATTTCGGGCTATGTTTTATCTCGGGTAAGGGAACACATTTAGCTACACAGGAAATTGGTCAAATGGGTCAAATGGAAATAATTACCTTCCAAATCACTTTACCAAAAAGACGTAGATTGTTCTTATAATAATATATTTCTGTGTCATCATATTAATCACAAAGTTAGTTATAATTTTTCAGTAACTTGGAGAACTGTTTCAGTTCAACCAACCTGACCCAACTTGTGTTGACCCATATCTGTATTTACTTCTTACCCAACCTCCTGACCTGCCTATTTTGCACCTGAAGATGTATGTTTTTGCCTTTTGGGGTTTGATACGCGTTAGCAAGGATGTTGTCTATGCCTTTAGTAATCAATGTTGTACCAAGCAGAAGACTTTGAACTTGTGTTTCCTCTTTTATGTTGGGTGACAATTGACCAGCATTAAGATCTTGACAGCCTCATTTACTTCCTGGTATTTGTTAAAGCTGTAAACTTATGCTAATATAAACCATTCGGAAAACGACTTTCAGATAAATTCTGTATTGGACAGTGTGAAATGGGACGAAAAGGGTTTGGCAGTGGCTATAGCTCAAAATGTCGACTCAGGAGCAATATTGATGCAAGGATTTGCCAACAGGGAAGCACTTGCATCCACAATTTCTTCCAAGAAGGCGACTTTTTTTAGCAGATCAAGATCGACGTTGTGGACCAAAGGAGAGACATCCTTCAATTTCATCAATGTTCATGATATCTTCCTTGACTGTGATCGTGATTCTGTAAGTTCCTTCATGTTTAATAATGGGTCAAAGCAGGGCTCAAATGAGTAATTTTTAGTGCAGGTTGAAACAAGTTGGTCGGGTTAACCCATCAACACCTTTTGTTTTTTGGATCTTTATAAATATATAATATAATGCATTAAATATGATTAGAAAATTAGTACAATATATAACTAGTCTAAAATTTTAATGAAGCTATTTATGTGGTAGAATGCATTAAAAATACACTTTGGCGACTTATAATCTTCTCTCTTATACCCGTATGCATTAAAAATACACTCTGGTCTTTCAACGTTCAGCTAAAAGGTATATTATACGCATTTGGGGTACAAAATAATCAGAATCGCCAGTCCTTAGTAAATGGGTAAATTCTGACCCTTGAGACTTGCAACATTTGATTATAGGAGATGTTTTCTGACCCCTTTATCATCTGTACCAGTAAATACACACGGTATTGATTTCGGTCTACTCGATTCTTTTTTTTTTTTGGCATCTGTTAGAAGATTGTTTAGTTGTCTTTGTTAAAGGTCACGATTGATATTAGATAAGTAAGCCAGTTAATATATTGAAAATTTAACTAGATATGCGAGTGAAATTATTTTCTAGTATCTAAAAAGGCTGGAAAATGTACATTAAACCACAAGTGAAATTTTTTTAGCAGCTATCAGTGTTCATTTTCTGAAAAAAATAACACATTTTTCTAACATTTGCCAGATTATATACCTTGGAAAGCCTGATGGTCCTACTTGTCACACTGGATCTGAAACTTGCTATTACACATCCATTTTCGATTCCCTAAATAAACCAGAGGTGCCCATTTCTTACCCTCAAGTGCCATTCATTACTTTTCTCTCTTACAATGTTTTATGGTTATTTATTTTTCTGTTAAGATTGAAGAAAATAATCTGGCATTAACAACATTGTACTCACTGGAATCCACACTTGCCCGAAGAAAGGAAGAACTTTCAGCACCTGAACAAGGCAAACCATCATGGACTAAACGCTTATTGCTTGATGAAAAATTATTGTGCTCAAAGATCCGGTATGCTGATTGTTTGATAAATAATTCCTAAAGCTAAATCATTTATAATTTTGAGTTCAGGTGTAACAAACAAATTTGCTGTTTTTGTTTGCAGGGAAGAAGCAGACGAGTTTTGCAGAACACTGGAAGAGAATGAGGATGAGTCAAGAACTATATCGGAGATGGCAGATGTATTGTATCATGAAATGGTCTTATTAATCCGCAGAGGTTTAAAATTTGAAGATGTTCTCGAGGTTCTTAGATGCAGATTTACTCAATCAGGCATTGATGAAAAGAATAGTCGCAAAGCAAAAAGTGTCAAGTGATATTTTCGAGTCTTCAGGGCACATCAAATCTGCATCATTGTTCTTTTAATGGGATATTTAGAGTTAATTAATTGAACACGCATATCAAATTTGTATCAGTCAATCTTTTTGTCAAGTGGAAGATCTATTTTGTAATCTTTATACAAGTATGGACTTATGGTATCAGACTATTTATGAATCTTATATGAAACGAAATTCATTTATAAGAATAAGAGATGCATGCTGACTTTTGAGGTCAACCATATCATGTTTGGAATTTAATTTTGATATGTGCTTGTCTTGGTTGCTCATGGAGTAGAGTTGACTTTAAGGACCAGTTTGTGAATAAAGCAATTTCAATTTCAGTCTGTATACGTAAGAAATGAACCAAACTAGGCTTATATTATTTCTATGGGTCGAAAAATACATATTTTAACCCCCAAGTCTCTTACATAAACATGATCATACATTTTGTTTCACACAAATATGCGAATTTTGTTTCTTACATTTATATTGTTTTGCTTTTGTTAGAAAACTTGTATTATTAATGTTATAATATTGTTTTTGTAATCATCATATAATATAAATATATTAACATAATAAGTATCGATTTTGGAATGTGACAGAAGTGGTTGTAGGTACACCGTACACCCAACTAGACCCATTTCAATTCATACTAAAAATGATAAATTTTTTCAACCTAAATCCGCATGCCTGTTAACCAGCCCATCTATATTGTATATTCTAGCTAAAGGTACAAGTTTGCAAAGGTGATTTGTGGATGAATTACATAACTGAAAACAGCTAATTGAGTGTGCAAGAATGTTGCAGCAAGTAATTAGGGTCAGGTTCTGCACACTACTGTTTACAAATGTTCTTAAAGCTTTAGTCACACTGAGCTAGATAGCGAGCTGAGTTACAGACTCACAATTTTCCTAACCACGCAGAGATGCCCGGGGTACCTGTGGTAAACCAAGTTCATCCACCTGTAAACCATTACCATAACATTATCATCTTTTCATGCGGGGAAAGGGTTCGGCGAATCACAATAGAATGACAAAAATTAAAAATTAAATTAATTAACTAAAACATAGGCTAACAAGTTTTGTAAAACTCGCCTGATTGTTAACTCTCTCGGCTGGTACTGCATGCCCACTGGGAGCCGAAGGCAAGTTGAGCTCATCATAATCGGGTTCATTATCAGGTTGAAGATACGAAGGTACCCCTTCCCCTTCAGTTTCGAGCCCCATGTCTGCCTCCAGAGCATCAAGTTCTGCATTACACAAGTAAAGAAAATGGAACGTATAACTTGATGAGCCTATGACTAATTAAAAGGCCTAAAAAATAATTATTAATTAAAGTTTTTAGAATCCACTGCCTGTTCAATCAAAATATTGTCTCTTGTTGGGGAGAGAACGCATATTATTAATAAGTGAAAATATTTATATCCAAAGTCGTTGGCGGAAGGAAAAGAACAGTTATGATTCGGTAGTAAACTATAGTGGCAAAATTTACACCTACCACCCATGAGATCTTCTTCGTCAATGTCATCAGGCACACTGTAATTTCTACCAAGAGACTCTTGTATTTCATTGCTCACATCCATCAAGTCCAGCATATCATCTTGCAAATTCTTCACATGAATATACCAAATGGTCCCAAATTAGAGATTATCGAATGATAGATGATAGTAAGAAAAAAAAAAACAAAAAATAAGATAGGTGTGCCATGATTGTTGGATCAAAACAATAAATTATTTGTAAGGGTTGATTTTTGACTCGTTTCCTTTTAATCTAATTTTTGGGTCAAAACAGTAACCTTATTTCCAAGTGTTTTTACATTTATTTTGGAGCAAAAGCCATATTATCTATATAGTTTTCTTAAATAGGAAATGATATAAGAGGTTTTAGAATTTTCCTTTTATCCAGCTTTTTATGTATACTATTTTGGCCCATTAGAGATGAGCCATAACACGAATCGACCCTTCATAAGTAAATGGGTCGAAATTGCCACCACAAAATTAGAAAAACAGAACTGTATACGAACATCGATTTCTTGGATCTTCACGGTCTTCATCATTCCTTTCAATTCTTTGTTTGCTGATTTCAAAGCTGACATCTGCAAGATAGAAACAGATCAGGCCAAATTTTTATGTCTGGTTAACTAGAATAACTATATCCCTCTCAAAAACAAGGTATGTATGGTACTAGGGTTCACACACAAATTCAAGAAAAACCCGTCCCTAGAATTAAATGGGTGGTCCACTACCTCATGGAGGTAGGCAGCAACTTCCAATCAGAGGACAGAAAAGCTCCAACCCGCATGCTTTGAACTATTTCCTACAGCGCGCTACCAACAAAAGCAATTTGACGTGGACAATGGAACCCCAAAATCCCAAATGAGGCAACTTAACCAACCTAAGGCCACACATATTGTATCATGAGGATGTGATGCTCCGGTCCAAAACTATTATAAGAGTTATAATCACAACATGGGATATTTCGTGACACAACTGTTTATCCATGACAAAATCAAGAGGTGGCATAACGCGCGGGTCTAGCAGGTCGGTGACAGATCAAAATGGGTTGTTTTAGTACAGGTCGATTTGACCAGCGAACAATGTGTGTCCATTTTTATCGATATTTGGTGCGTTTAATATGATAACAAAAGGTACGTTTTAACAAAAAACAATCCATTTTTATAGGAAAAATGACATAGGAGACAGTAAGCATTAAAAATCCACTTGAGGAGACTTTCAGCCATTTGACCCGTGCAACCCAATCGACACATTTCTCTTTTTGGTAGAGTTTTTGTTTCGCTAGGGATAAACCATAAGCCAATGACCCATAAATAAGTAAAATGGGTCGTAATTTCCAACTCTAGTTAAATCTAACAAAAGCCAAAGATGTAAATTTTTAAGATAAGCATGACTAGAAGATACAATCTAAGGACAATAACAACGACTTGAATAATTGTGAAACATACTGTTTGCTGAGCATCTTTGATACCCTCTTGAGCAAATGCAACTTGATCAAGATTAAATGTTTGGTTGTATAGCATATCACGTTGACCTTCATACCTGACAAGAACAGGTAAAGGTTAAAAACTATCAGTAAGAAGTCAGCGAATGCACAAAGAAATCATATATGCTCTACAAAATAGTTTAAATATGATCAATGAACCTATATTATTACATTGATAATCTAAATTTCATAATATTAAATTTTAATTATTTTTGGCCCGCTTGGCCCATTCAACAAGTTTCCATTTTTACCGTTTTCAGGCATTACCCATTTGAGCCATTAGAAGCAAAGTATAACCCAAATTGACCTGTCAATCATAACCAAGTCGAATCTGCCACTATTAGGCATACAACTGCAAACTTACATACTACGAAGTAACTTACATTTTTTTCTGCTTGAGAACTCTCATAGCCCGAGCTTTGACAGCTTCTTGAGCAGGACCGGGGCGTGTTCTTTTGATCTGCTCTTTATATCGAGCGAGTTCACCATCAAGTCGCTTAATTTTCTCATCCACTGACTCACCTCGTTTATTGATCTAAATAAACATAAACAGTAAAATAAGAAAATAAAAAAATAAAAAATCAGACTTATATATACAAACCAAGATATATACATATATATGTATGTATGTATATATCTATATATATATATATATATATGCAGTAGATACATATATAGGGACCGGATCCAGAGGGAAGCACTATTTTCTGGGGAAGAGGGAAGCTACACATTCATCAACGATGAATGTTAACGAATTCCCTTAATATTCATCATATGATATTATAAGTTATAAAAAATAGTTTATTGATGAATATTAGTAGTTATAACATCGATTTTGATTAATATTTATTGGTAAAAATATGGTTTTATACGTCTTGATTATCATTCATCGTTGACGAATGTTAAAGAAATTTTTTTCAAAGAAAATGATAATATCCATCGGTTAACATTCATTAACGATGAATATTAGAAAATTCTCTTTATATTCATCATATGATATTATAAGTTATAAAAAGTAGTTTGTAGATGAATATTAGTAGTTATAACATCGGTTTTGATTAAGACTTCTTGGTAAAAATATGTTTTTTTACGTTTGATTATCATTCATCGCGAATGAATAGTTAGTTTCCCTCCTTCCCTCAAAAAATTACTTCCCTCTTGATTATATATATATATATATATATATATATATATATATATATACAGTGAGAGGTTCAAATGATCGTTCACATGTGAATACATATTTGTATTTTTGTGTTTTTCGATATAATTTTAGGATTTTCTTTTCTTTTTTATTTACCAATTAAACGTATATTAATGTTCACGTATGAATGAAGTTAATCACATGTGAACAAATATGTAAACTAGTAGTTCTCACAAGTTTTCAACTTTTTAGTTATTTGAACCTTCCCCTATATATCGCCCACAATTCAACAGCATATTAGTGACACATTGGCATCACATAATAAGTAATAATCATCAATATATATAAAGTCAATTCAGTAACAGAAATTAAATAAAATAAACAGATAAAATGGATTTAACACAAAAATTAAATTAAATTTAATAAAAATTGATACCCGATCTGAAGCATCATTGAGAGAAGGAGGAGGTTCTTTATCTTTCTTAGCACCAAACACTCTCTTCATTTTTCTATCCTTCACTTCCAATTGTTGTTTTTAGGGTTTTGTTTTTCTAACTAGTAATTCTAAACCCTAATTTATCAGATCATAATAATGTAGAGTATAATTCATAAATAAACTTAAAATGTATATGAATTAATAAAATCCATTCCAGATTGTTTGAAGCGTAATTTGATTAAAATATATGTTGCGGGTGTGATTTCGTTTGAATTGTAAAAACTGAAATCGTTTTTTATCAAATGGAATTTGAAACTTTGGAGATTATATTAATTACAATATGCCCCCTTCAACTTTCTCTTGATTTGCTTTTCAAACCCTAATATTTCTTGTTTTCTTACTTATACCCCCACTCAAATTCGAGTATTTTTTTCTATCTACCAATTTAATACACACAACGGAGGCAGATGAAGTAGAGGTAACTCGAACTACGAATCTCATCGTCTCGTGAAGTATAAAAAGCGTCTATAATAACTGAATTGCTTATTGGTAACGGTTAAAAAAATATAAGCATACCGATCTGATGCAGGAAGCATCACCAAGACGACTAGATATTTAATATTTTGGTCAACTTAAAAGAATAAGCTGGAATAGTGTAGGCGTCCATATTTAATGTGTGATATATGGATGGAAAACTCTATGTGTCTATTTTCTTGTGCAAAAAACGGTGTCTCATTTGGAGTTTTCTAGAAGAAGTTATGACCATTTTACTATAGACTGTCCAAATGACACATTCATCCAAATTTGACTATGCCTTTTGAGTTAGGAGTTTCTTGAGTGTTAATGTATGTTCAATGAGTTGGTTAATTAGTTTTTCAACTTTAGGCTTTTGATATTCTCTTAATTATGTAGTTTTAATATTTCTAGTCATATATAAAGGATTCTAAGTTGTAATAGAAGGGGGGTTTTAATTTTGAGTTTTATGATTTTATGAAAATCGAATTTTTTCTCAAATTGCGTTGGTCAATTGAGTTGAATTTATCCTAACCGCGATATTCTTGTGAATCAACGTGTTTAGAAGGAATTATTTCTGGTATTCAGGGAATCAACAGAAATTAATTCGTGTTACGAATTTGTCACTACATCAGTTGGTATCAGAACCGAAGTTCCTGTTCAAAATGACAATTTACGATGTTTATGAGGAGTTAGAGAAACCCGATGAAAGTGAGATTTTGTTTATAAACAATGTTCTCGATGGCAAAGTTGGACTTTATAGTTATGATGATATGAGAAACATATTCCATAAGAGTTACATCATCAAAAATGATAATTCTAATGTCATTATTGATGAGGTAAGTTGTAAAAATATTATTTTCTTGAATATGGGGGATAAGTTCCAATTGGAGGATGAAGACTACAAGCATCGTTATAATCAATCTTTATTTAGCAAAGAAAAAGATGTTAACGATGTCACAAATATATTTTGTGTTCCACTTTTATTGACAAGTAATCATGAATCTTTGAAATGGAATGATGATCCTAAGATCATTCAACAAATATTTTAATTTACGAGAGAGGGACGTTTTCTTCACACTAAAGTGAAAAGGTTTTATTTGTCTACTATTACCCCTATTCTCTTTAATTATATTATTTTAACCTTTACATTGTTAATGCTACTGATCTATCTCCAAATGTTGAAGAAAAAAATTGATCAAGACTCGAGGACGAGTCCCTTTTAACCCGGGGAGAATGATGCGGGACGCATCACCAAGACGACTAGATTTTTAAAATTTTGGTCAACTTAAAAGAATAAGCTGGAATAGTGTAGGCGTCCATATTTAATGTGTGATATATGAATGGAAAGCTCTATGTGTCTACTTTCTTGTGCAAAAAACGGTGTCTCATTTGAAGTTTTCTAGAAGTTGATATGACCATTTTACTACAGACTGTTCAAGGGACACATTAATCCAAATTTGGATATGCCTTTTGAGTTAGGAGTTTCTTGAGTGTTAATGTATGTTTAATGAGTTGGTTAATTAGTTATTTATTAGTTTTTCAACTCTAGGCTTTTGATATTCTCTTAATTATGTAGTTTTAATATTTCTAGCCATATATAAAGGCTTCTAAGTTGTAATAGAAGGGGGGTTTTAGTTTTTAGTTTTATAATTTTAAAAAATCGAATTTTCTCTCAAATTGCGTTGGTCAATTGAGTTGAATTTATTTTAACCGCGGTATTTTTGTGAATCAACGTGTTTAGAAGGAATTATTTCTGGTATTCAGGGAATCAACAGAAATTAATTCGTGTTACGAATTTGTCACTACATCACGATCCTAAAAATAAGGTGCATAACTATAAGAACTTTTAAATTATAATGATTTTTACACATGTATTTTGTATTACGATGAAGAAAAAAAGTTATACTACGAGTCTCTTGCAATCCTGAACCCGCCGCTTTACACACACACGAGATTATCCATTATAATAGATCGCTAACAATGTATGTTTATAATACAAAGGTAAGTTCCTAACAAACCATCATAAAAAATTATAATAATAAACAAACGTCTATGCAGTATGTGGCCGATGATGAAATAAATCTAAAAGATCTTGAGAGGCGATTTGGACAGCCTTTACGTAATACTTTGTTAAGAACTTAGATTCTTGATCACGCTTTCGTATTTGTGCTTCCCTTGAAGCTTTTAGGCGATCTTGCTCAACTCTTAATCGTTCTAACTTTGTTTTTGGACGTTTTTTCTCTGCTCGTTGGTGTTTCTTCATCTCTCGTATATGAATCGGATCTTGATGGCGTAAAGTATGAATAGAAGACTCATCAACATTCACTGATAGAGAATTTAGACCGTCATCTTCACCATACTTATTCTTGTGTTGTTCCTACATGAAAATAACATACACATAACCAAATACTTGAGTCAAACAAGTCAAAAGCATATATAATTAAACTCATCCTATAAAAACCACATAAATGGAGTAATACAAATAGGTCAACAAGTCAAAAACGTAGTTTGAGGTCATGTTTGAATATAATTACAAGATGTAAATTTGCATAACATATATATACAAATTTAATTAATCAATAAGAATTAAGATGCATGTATCAGATACATATATATACATGCTAACATGCATACAAAATCTATAAAACCTAAGTTATAATCAATGAGCATGCATGCATCAAGCACATGCATACGTAAAGTGTAAAGTAATTAATAGAAACAAGCTAATTAATTACCTGATAAATTTTATCCTTAACAAGGTACCGATGATCATGATCTTCCTTAATCGTGAGATAGTTATAGACCGTACTAATTTCCAAGGCATCTCTTTCAATACTTGATATGCAGCCATTGATAATAAACGACATGTCCACGGGTGATTCTTCTTCTTCTTCTTGTTCAAGTTCAATCCATGATATGATACTACACAAATCGCGATAAGCATTCGTGACTTTCTTGTGGACAGCAGAGAAGTGGTTGCGATTGTCAGAGTCTTTGACCGAAACAGAAAGAGTATAAAACAATTTCATTAATGTCTCGTAAAACTTCATCCCTTCGTCTAGTTCTGTCATGTAGTCGTTCTCGTCATGAGTCGATGATGCCATTATTTCGATCTGATAGCGAAATCTAGCGAAAGGGGTTTTGCGTATGAATAAGGTTTTAGAGAAGGAACACTTTGAATAACATGTTATTCTCTTAAATGCATACGAATATATATAATAAGTAGTTTGTATTAGTTATGAATTACTAAAGTTGAGTTAACTACAATTATCTGGGAATTTTTGTTTCCATATTTACGATTTTATTGATATCTTCTTAACCATCATATAAATTATTTTTAAAAAGTTAGACAACAAAAAGATATATTTTGAAGGATATATTTACGTAAATTTCATTATCAACTTATTCTTCTTCTTCTTCTTATTTTTTTTTATTATTATTGTTATTATTATTATTATTATTAAAGTGTCCACAATAGTCACGTAATATCTATCTATATCTATATCAATTATTATTATTAAAGTGTTAACCTCTTAATTTCAGTTAATAAATTATTTAATTAATATCATATTATTATTTTATTATTTAAATAATTAATAGTTAATAAATATAAATACTACATGTATTATAGTATGGAAATAAGGAGTTTCATATAAAAATAAAATCCTACAAATTATTTAATTAATATTATTATTATTAATAACTATAATTAGAAAATAAAATATAGTTAAGCAATTTGACATATATTTAGTTATGATTATGATTATGATTATGATTATGATTATGATCTTATATTTAGTGTGAGAACATGAACTTTGTATATAATATTTACCATATTATGATAAGCATCTCACATTATTTTTATACTACATACTAAACACGATTATATTTAACAAATCACTTAATAATTAATTGATTTGGCTAAATTAATAGGAACAAAAATTGAATACTTTAAATTGTCTTGTATCGCACGGGCTTAAAACTAGTAATATATATAACTTTTTTTAAGTACGACTATAGATTAGCTTGCACATATAAAAAAGGATTTCAAATAATTTGTGTATTATTTTGTCAATTTGTGGTTACATACAAGATACAAGTTAAATGTTTATTTTACTTTTAAATTATTTTGGAAAATTCGGTTTCAAGTGCACCCGGTAGATGTAGCACAATATCGATATCGATTTATTATTATACAATAAATAATGTTTCTATTTTTCTAATTAATTAAAATTAATATTAAATAATTTAATGAGTTATAAGCTGAAAATTATCATCCAAACAAACAAATCAAAAGTCGTTTGAAGTTCATTAAAATGCATAAGATTAAAAAAAACATAAAAACGAGATAATAATTGTAACTAAAAATAAAAGATTCAATCTTTTATAACACGTTAATAATAATTTATAAAATTAGAAAAAGATGGATAAAAAGTGGTTTATGAATCTCATCCTAATTAACCCAACCAATGCAACAGTTTCAAATAGTATATAAAACATATAATCATCACCAAACAATACCAAATCTTTTCATATTCACCCTTTGTTCTTCAACACAATTTGAAAAAAGCTTTAATTACATAGTTGCTTGCCCTTCGACCGAAACGATGAATCAAAGTTGTGCTTAATCAATTGTAAATACATTTTCACGCTTTTAGTCCGAGTTGCTTCCTTATTTTCCCAACAAATAAGTCTTTAGATTTAAGCATACCAGGAATGCGTCCGATATTTGTGACACACCATATCTGTGATAAGGCCTCTCGCCTCCCCAATGACACAATTGCCATTGGTGAGGCAGGGGTGTATTTCACCATTTTGCGCTCATCTTCGCCATTAACAAGAACCTTCAGATTGTCAGCAACCACCAGTGCATGCCTGTGTGCTAAATATCCTTGTTTGAGTTCCTGACCAATTAAACTATGTGTCATTTCATGAAGCAAATACAGAATGAACATTGATGTAAGAGAATACCAAGACTAGGAAGAGAAAATCTACCATCTAATGGATGTTGAGGTGCAAATGGGTGGGTCAGGATGGTTAAGTAACAGATTGAAATGAGTATGAGATTCGGAACACTTTTGCCCAAATTTTATTGTTTTTTATAAATAATGTGTGTTTAGAATATGATTTGCAAGAATCACACTTCTTCCGATAGAAATATAATTCCTGGAATAAACTGATAGGAGGTTTTATACATTATTAATATACTTTGGGTGACTTCTGACCACATTTGACCCGTTTGAGATAAAACATATCCTGAGTCGGCCCATTGATAAATATATAGATTGAACTGCTACCTCTAAACATAACCAGCAAGCTAGAAAATCTACGAGGATTGGGCAATATTTACAAAGTTATTATAGATTTTCCAATGGAGTCGTAACTCTGTGTATAACTTGAACTTATAAATGGTCGAGTCAGGTCGGTTGACCCAACACAATTTTGTCAAAGAAATTAAAATTTTATCCTACAAACATTTAGTGTTTTACATTACAAAACTACATATAGTTCAATAATAATCCAATTCTATGCAAGGGGTTGGTTTACGATGTTTCATTAGAAATACACTTTGGCAGAGTCTTAGCCCCTTGAACCCATTTGAGATCAAACATGCCCGTGTGGCCAATCAATCCATTCATTCATAAATAATAAAAGCAAATGAAAATGATATTTGAGCCAAATAAACATAGAAAATGCATAACTGGGATGTCTTACCTGAACATCAGTGATATCTCCAATCGCAAAGATATTCTTGAAACCCTTGACCCGCAAGTTTTCATCTACCATTAACCGGCCACGATCGTCCAAACTATCATGGAGAATAGTCTCCTTGAGCCACGACGAGCCAATAGGCTCACTTGTACATATAAAGCGACAATCGGCCACAATAGTTTCACCACTAGATGTTCTATAAGCACCATCAGAGCCGGAATCCAAATCAACAGATTGACCTAAAATAACCTCAACGTTTCTAGCAGTTAACCAATCGAGAACCTTTTTACCAGCTGTCTCACCAATAAACTCAAGCAATCTTGAACCCCGGTGAACCAACTTCACCTTTTTAGTGGGAAAATCGACTATAATTTCACCCGCAAGCTCCACACCCGTAGGCCCCCCTCCAACTATCAATATTGAATCAGAAGATTTAATCTTGTCATAATCTGCAATACAAGACCATACTTTCAATTCCTGTAACTGCCACCAACTCTCCAATTACAATACAGCAATCTTTAACTCTCTAGTGACGGAGAAATTTGTAATGCTGATTGTTGTAACATTAATAATTCCTCAAACATTGCCACAAAACGGGTCGAATAAAGATTCTAGTATCGTCATACATGGTCATAAAATCAGAAAATTAGCATCCTATTCAGTCGGTGTTTGGGATTGCTTATTTTATACGGAGTAGTATTTATCTGATTAAAACATAGGCAAATACCAACCTACTTATTTAAAATGCTCATTTTTCTAAAATAAGCACCAGAGAGTGTTTGCAATTTCTTATCTGCTCCAAATGTAAGCAATAAGCAAATAAGCACATAAATAAGCAATATCAAAATCAAGAATAAATATAGGTTATTTTGAAAACTCGATACTAACCACATTTACTTTTTTACTTCTACATGAATGAATCAACTTCGTTATTTCGAAGTGTGTTAAATTACCTGCCTCATACTGCGTGATCCTCTCATGTTTGGTCACATAACGAGAACCCATATGACCTGTGGCGATTACAAGATAATCATATGCAATCTGGCGGCCCTCTTTAGTTAATATTTGGTCATCTTCATCAATGCCAACTACATCAGATACGATAATACTTGCCCCATGAAGATATTCATGGTGATCAATTACGGATCTCATTGCAAATGATGGTTCAACCATTGACCTCAAGTTCGCCCACGTGATCTCAAAATACTCTTTCCTGAAAAAGATAAGTCATGCTTTACTTGATTACTTTACTGGAATCATCATTATAGTTCACCTTTAAGTTCAGTTAGAAGTTAACCTCTAAAAGCAAACAAATAGAAATCAGATTTGTATTGATTCGATAACAAATATTCATATTCACTAATGACCTTAATCATCCAAAAGTATCCATTTCCCTGCTTTAACATATTATGTTATACATACATCACATTAGAAAAAGTTAAATACAACATTACTAAAATCTTAGCATGAAATGACAATTGTTATCCAAAATGATTAAAAAGGGCAGTAATAATTACTACTACTATTCTTATCAGTGGACAAAAACCTACAAATATAACATGATGAAAAGTTACAAATGAATAAAGTAATTTAGAAAAACTTACGAATCAATAAGAGTGAAATCAATGTGATGATGTTTTTGTAGGGTTTTGCAAAGAAGAGAACCACCTACACCGCCACCAACCACCACCACTCTCTTCTTCCTATTCTCCATTCCTCTATCAACTGCTATTATTTTACAAGTATATTAATAATTGAATTCAATTTATATACACACAGTATGGCCTTGGCTATAGAAGCAAATCGATGGCAAATTGTAAAACCTTAGAATGAATTTGATCACGAATTTTGGAATAGAGTGAAGGCCAAAAGTAGTCGAGCTGGGATAACTGGATTGAAGGAACGCACAGATTCGCTGCGTATGGCTTTCACTCTTTGACTTTTTGACTCACAGATTCGCTACTAATAAAATGAAATTAATTAATTGTTTTCAGGAAAGGGGAAATATTCCGTTCCCCAAAACTATAGGGATTTAAATGTATAGTTATCTTTAATTCAGGGGCTGAATTTTTATATTTAAAAAAGTTAAGGGTTTTAAATGTAAATTGACTTTATTTCTATTGGTCACCCATAAAATTCTAGTGTTAGTTGACAGCACCAATGATTTGCCGAAATATATAATGTCAGTTCTGAATAAGTCATGTAAATAATTGTTGTTTATTTTATTTGTTGAACATCTGAATAGTCAAAAAACGAACAATCCTACTTCACTTAAAACCTCAATAGTATTCAACCATTAAGTAAAAAATTAATGCAGCCTTAACTTAAATAATTTAAGTAATATTTAAGCTAAAAAGAAGAAAATTACTTGCAATTCAAATGCTAACTTTCTTAAATGCATATGTGACTCGTTATTTACATACTATCATTACTTATCATTTGACGTGGTATTTGTGTTATTTGATCATGAATTCAATAGCATATTAATTGACGTATTAAACTTTTTCATATAACATGTTGATCAGTTCACACACTCTTACGAGGACAATATATAAAAGACAATATTGAGCATAAAGACAATATTGAGCATGCACTTCAACACGAGTGAGAGCCCTGCTAATGATTAGTAGAATTAGTTGGAAGTTAAAGTTCTTACTAGAAATGAAGTTTTGAAGGTTTTCTTTAGAGCTAAATAATGAAGTTTTTTTTGTTTTATACAGCTATTTAATAAAGTAAACGAAAATGAAAAATATAAAAGAATATAAAAAGACACGCTGATAAAAATCAAAAAAGGAAAAAAAAATCCTAAAAAGTATCCACGTAACCGCAATAGTGCAAATTAACCTTCATTATTTTGCACTTTATGCAATGAAATTATGGAACTAGCCATTATGATAGACTACAACATTGCATCAATATATGCAACCAAACACGACTATGAATCTGATTAAACCGAATCTATAATCCTATACGGCTACAATTCATGACCAAAATGGTTCCTCTAAAAGATTTCAAATACTAAAAGCCTCTACAAAACTGTATTATGTTGAGCAGGACCTTAACTCCACATAGAGTTTATCCAAGAAAATTGTGCATTAACCATAAGTAGATGGCTGCATAAGTTGATGGTTCCTCCAGCCCCATATATGAGTAGACAACAGAGGACTAATGTAACTGAAAGATAAATGAAACTGATCCGAACAACCCTATAAAAGACAGCATTCCAAGATGCACAAATTGAGTTCCTTATATGGGCTTACAAAGATAGAGCCGAATGTTGGTGCTTTATCGGGTAGACATGCAAGAGCAGTAAATTCTTACTGAAGATGGGGAGAGAAAACACTCATAACTTCTTTGTAAACTGGTTTCTTGAAATCCACAGCCTGCACATACAATGAATCAATGATAATCAGGTAAAATGGTATACGTGTAAACTTAAGATCCATTTATCAGTAACTTTTTAGGTTTTAATTTTCTCTAATGAGGTCAGATGGTTAGAGTTAAAAAATTTAGCTCAATGGAAATGGGTTGAATGGGTCAAAACTCAAAAGGGTTGAAAGTTACCCAAGTGTATTAAAAATGCATAGAGCCTCCTAAATCGTTTAAATTTAGAATGAGATTGTTATAGTAACAAAGTAGGCCCTAACTACTTATTAGATTTTTAAAACGACAAAAAAATGTCAGTGGGTCAGCCGGCCCATTTTGGCCCGTTACCCAACCCGCCCAAGCTCCCACCTCTATAAAAAGGCTAAAAAAGGGGAGTGGCAGTTAATTGGCAAAAAAGGTGCACTCACACAATCAACCACTTGTTCCGGTGACATCCACGACCACTCTCCAAACTCAGCTTTCTCAGTGCCATCACCTAAAAGGTTAATTTCTTCATCTTTTCCAGTGAACTTAAACAAGAACCTGCAGTGTGGTGAGATGGTCGTTATATAAAACTCAAACCCGGCTACTAAAAAAACTAGTTGTTTATTTGGAGGTTAAAATGAACAGCAGGTTGAGGTTGCCGGAGAACAACCTTTTGGAATAAAACTGACTCACCACTTTTGTGCTTGACCTCTCCAGTCAGAACCCCATTGGACTTTAAGCTTTTCCCTGACATGTGGAGGGAAATCATAAGTCAACCAGTGTGGAGCCTGCAAAATGATAAACGTTTAAGAACTGCAAATTGGACATTTTCCGGGAAATCGAGGCCACAATTGTCAACTAATTTACTCATGAATTGGTTGATTCGGGTTATATCTTATTTGTCATGAGCCCAACAGGTAAAAAACAACAACAAAGAATTGGGTTTGAAAATTGCCAAAAGCATGTCGTAAATGCATAAAACCTCATGGATCATTTATTCAAAAATATTAATCATTATTGAAATAATATAAATTTGCAGGCATATTTGACACACTAATTAATTTTTTACCTTGGTTTTAATCAGAATCGGGAGTTATTGGGTCAATCTACCACTTTTATGCTTGAGATTTTACAGCATTAGACATAACTTAAGTGGATTTTTGTTATTATCTTAATTTTTTTTCGAAAGTTTTAACTATTGAACTGAAAATATCTAAAATACAAACCTCCATAAGAATTTCTGCTGATGTAACACCTGTTTCTTCTCTTAATTCCCTAATTGCTGCAGCTCTTGGATCTTCACCTTCATCAACTCCACCCTGTTCCAAGAGCCATGTAAGTAGAGTCAGTAGCAACTCCAACCCATTTAAAAATGAGTCGATTAATAATCAGTTAAAAAGAGTCATATAATTCTTATTCTTCACATCAAAGGTCATCAGCTTTAATCAACCAACTCTCTCATTCTAATTCTTCAATTCACAATAATACAGTAACTTTCAAAGGTTATCTATAGCAACACTACTACTAGATAATTATAAGCACCGGTGTCAACTCGTGACTCGAGTCACGTATAAATCCGAATCAGGTACCTAGTCAAATCTTTTTAAATGTGTTCTGACTAGAGTAGTCGAGCCACAGAGCGAAAAAAACTACTATGTTTATTTGAAATCGAAATATACTTGTTTCAATAATCAGCTTGAAAAATAAATAGGTATGCAGTATCAAATAAACAACCCCAAACTGTAATCGACTGAAACATATACTACATAAATGCACATATAATCAATTAAAACAAAATAAATCCCATATTTTTAGTTTTACCTGAGGCATCTGCCATGAATCAGGTATATCAAGCCTTGATGCTGAAAATATCTGCATACATGAATTTCTAACACCAATAAGTTAAGGCTCTATGGCTCTATATAAATCTTCAAGTATATATAAAAATAAAAATGAAAAACGAACCTTTTTAGACGAATTGATGAGACAGATACCGACGTTTCTTCTGTAATCGTTCGGCGGAGATTCCATTGATGACGACGACGACGACGACGAAGCGGAGGTTGCAACGGTACGGCGGCGATTGAGTGGCAGTTTCGTAAATTTGTTGGATTTAGGAGGGGAATTAGATAACAGTTGATTACAGAAGAGAACTGAATATCGACATATTGATGCCATTAACGCTTCTTTTGGTAGTAAAAAGGATTCGTGTATTCCTCACTTGCTAATTTCTATCACCGTTAAATTCATCCAATTTTACGAAACTACCCTTCCTTCGTTTTCAATATTTTTTTATCGAGAAAAAACCCGGTTTTTGTGACCTTTACCAAGAAAAACAATTTGTGCGATATGTTTTTTCGTAAAAACCGCTTTTTGCGATATTCTTTGTAAAAAATCCTTTTGCGATATTTTTTCAAAGAAAAATCACGTTTGAATATGTTTGTTAAGTTTCATATATTGATTGTTTATAACTTATTAATAAGTTGGTTAGCTGGAGGACGATTGAGATTGCATTTTCAAAACTGATTTTGCGTTTACCCATTAACATTTTGAAAAAACATGTCCCAAACTGCTTTTACAAAAGTGCGTTTTCTCTCTAGCAAAACTCCGATAATCACTTTTTTATTTTGTTGCCAAACACCTTTTTTTAGTACCCCGTATTATTTATAAGTTGTTGAATAAGTTAGCTAATTACTTTTTTGTATATATATACAACTAGGTAAATACAAAACTGGTTTTTTGACAAGTCTATATAGATAGACACACTATTGGATTATCATACAAGTTTGATGATATCATATTGTTTGATACACTTGAAGTTTTCATCCAACACAAAAAATAAATTGTGAAATTTAAGACAATTAAAAGCATTAAGCATGTTGTGCTTTCACCCCTTAAACCCCACCAAGAGTTCAACTCATCAAAATACCTTTTTGGGTGGAGTGTAAATCAATTTAAGGGTGTAATTAGTCTTAACATATCTATTGAGCAATAAGTAACTTATCCATCATGAATGTTCAAGGTATTAAAATACAATAAAAAATTGATTAGTGGAATTTAAGCTTGAAGTTCAAGTGCTTTGAAAAGAGTGTTAATGAAGAGTATTTGAATACTTATATTGAAGTAAATTCATGGTTGTTATAGGGTTGATATGTCTAAATGATTAATAAAGATATATATTTGGACACCTTTCTATTAATAACTACAATTTTATTTAAATCCAATTTGAGTTATATTAATCTTTAGCTTGTCAAATAGATAAATTAGATTACAAGTTGTTTTTTCCATAGCAACTTAAGTAGAGTGAATTGTGGATGTAAAATGAGCATTTGTCTATTTATTACATTTTATGCGTTTATATCCGAGTAATGATTTATCATCCTATCAATATGACACATGAAAAAAAACTAAATATATTATGGTTAAAAGAGAGAATTGATGGATGATACATGTCATAGTCCTAGGGTATTATGGAGCAGTAAATTTTGCAAAATTAGTAAGTTTTTAGATGTTCATTGTTACATATTTTATATGAGTATTGGTATTTGGTATTGGAAGCTCTATTATTCTCTAGGAGGGTAAATGAAAGTTACTATTGTATAAAGAGTAAAAAATTTCTTTTTTTTTCTTTTTCTATAAAGAAAACTAAAATATAATAAAAGTGTATGTTTTGTAAATTGCATATATTTTACCTATACAACTTTCAGAACACTCAATTAATAAATGTGTTATTTTTTAATTAATTATTTAACTTGATTTGATAAAAAAAATACGATTTAGATGTGTTTTATTTAACGTAAGTGTCAATTTTTTTTATCATTATTTACAAAATAAAATAAAATAAAATGGTAAACCGTTTGATTACAAGTTACACTATTATAGTGTCACCGGATGAATTAACAAAAATTAGCAAAATACAAATAAATAAATAAAAAATAATAATAATAATACTCCAATAATAATAATAATAATAATAATAATAATAATAATAATAATAATAATATCACCAAGCTTATTGATCTTAAAGCATAATTGATATTTCATTCATTAAAAATAGTATCATTTAACTTTCGTCGTAACTTTCGATTTGATTTGGTTTGCATTAAAAATCAAACTGAATTTAATGAAAACCCAAACAATAGTATCATTTAACTTATAATTTTTTGTACAAATTAGTATCGACTAATTTTGGAAAAGGTATATTAATTTGTCTACGTTCAAACACAAAAGATGATTAAACTTATCTTTATTGGGTCTAATAAATACAAATTAAATGAATGATGTTTCTTGAATGTTGCTTCACATAAAAACTTTAAGTGAAATTTGAATTTTTCTCAGTAAAACTGTGTGCACTTTTTCACGTTAACAAGTCAATATGATACGTATAAGTTATACTAATAAAAACAAATTTAAGTTTCTAAATTAATATGTTGACGTTTATTTATCAATGTTTATACAGTGATTTAATTTGTTCAATCTATCAATTTCAATATAAGATTGATGTTAATTTTATCGTAATCAAGTGTAAGATCTACGCATGATAATTGGTATTTAAGTATATATATTTTGATATGTTATTTTTAATAATCAAGACACATGCATAATATATTCACCTAAAATTATAATTTTTTAATGATCCGTCGCAATGCGCAGATAAAACACATCTTATTATAAGTTTAAAATACAACCCGGACATAATTCATACACCACGTGACACATGCTTTATACCTTTTCTTTTTTATATTTCAAGTCTGAATTTAGATCCACATATTTAAGTTTACGAACCATTTTTCATTTTATAAAACATATATCTAACATTTTCTGTCGACATTTTTAGAAAATATTTGAGATCGGTGGACCCATTAAGACCTACAAATCAATGCACTTTTTGTTAAGAAAGATACAAATCCAACAAACACCCATTATTCATACAGCCATGATACCACCACCCTACATGCTATACACTCCTTCCCTTTATATTTCAAACCCAAAATTCAACATTTTCTTAACTTCATTTTCACTCAACAAAACTCCCCAATTCACCACTTTCTTCAATTCTTTCCAAAATTCATAACATGGGTGTTCCAATTCAAGCTGATAACTTGACCAATAAAGCTAACATGATGAGGGAATCACTACAAAAGAGTCAATTGATCACTGATAATACGGTTTCAATTTTGGGTTCTTTTGATCATCGTTTATCTGCCCTAGAAACTGCAATGCGTCCCACTCAGGTAAAAAGGTTACATTTTTATATGTTTTTGTAAATTTTACTAACTACCCATTTTAAATATAGGTACGAATTATGAGAGATTGATAATTTGATAGTGAAGGAGATTTGAAATTGAAATTTAGGAGAACAATGAAACATCTTGATCTAGTTTGTTAGTTGAGTAAACTCCTTTATGAGATTTATGTTAACAAGAAAGTGTGGTTTTCTTTTTGATTTACGGATCATGATCATACTTATATAAATACATACCCTTAATGTTGCCATGTTGGTTGCAGTATGGTTTGGTGTAAATGTGAGAATCAGATAGTGTAATTTGCAAGAATGGTTAGTTTTGGACATATTTTGAACATGCAGGGTCAAAACAAATAAATTTATATAAACTTTGCTTAGTATTCGGCATTTATGTGTGATGTTATAATTCTTGTCAGATGTAGTGTTTTAATAGAAATGATATTTGCAGAATATCTATATAACCACTTGTGAGATAATTTTGATGGAATATTTTGTAAGTTAAGATTTATGACATATGGTGAACTTGATGAGTTCTTGATCTAATATCCAACTTGAGTTGTGATTTTAGTTACTTCTTCACCAATTTGTTGATATTTTTAGAAACCACAGAAAGATTTCAAGTCAAACAAAAATTGTTGGTGTTAAAATTTCAAAGAAAAGTTGTCAACAATATACTTTTAAACTACGGGCCTACGGCAATGATATTGAAATCAAATGTCCCTAAATTTGAATATTCACTAAAAGATTTTTGTGACGATTTTATTAGTACACTGAGGATATGCATCTAACCTTGACTTACGCTAGTTTTGTATATTATTTATTTCTTGTAGATAAGGACACATGCTATACGCAGAGCTCATGAGAACATTGATAAAACTTTGAAGGCTGCTAATGGTATATTGAACAGATTCGATCTTTCTCGAGAGGTTGGTTGTTAACTGCTCAATGCTTATGGTTTTTCTAAAGGTGGCAACTTCAACCCAGTTGGATAAATAACAGCCAAAAATGGAATGGTCAAATTGGTCAAATGGATCAACAGTTGTCTGACGTATATTCAAATGCTCAAAATGTCCCAAATCGTTTTATTTAAAAGAAACTACTATATAATTTTCATAATCATATTTAGTACAAAAAACTATTTATAATTTGTAAAAGATGGTCCAAAAAGTGTTGATGGGTCTGACCAACCTGACCTGGACCGTTTGGACCCGAATCCATTTGACCCATTCCTTACCCACCAATTCTGCCACCTCTAGATTTATATTTTGAGATGAATGGAGTGTAATGTATCAGTTGTTTGAGTTTCTATGTTATCAATACGTAGGCTGAGGCTAAAATACTCAGAGGTCCACACGAGAATCTTGAAGGCTATCTTGAAGCTATTGAGCAGCTAAGAAGCAATATTCGGTTTTTTACCAACAATAAAAGCTTTAAGAGTAGCGATGGGGTACTCAGTCATGCCAATAATTTGCTTTCCAAGGCTATATCTAAACTGGAAAACGAATTTAAACAACGCTTATCATCATACAGGTTTGTTCATTAATGTAAAATATTTTTGTCTTATGGCAACCATATTTATTTTCTCTTAATTTTCTTATTAAGGCTATCATATGTGTATTTATGTTATTGTCACTGTTCCATGTAAAAGGTTATCAATTTAATGCTGATTTCTAGAGGTGGCAAATGTATGGGTTGGGTCACGAGTTAAAATGGGTTTGGTTAATATTTGTATGGTTGAATCGTATCATGTGGGATTGACCTGAAAGTCCTTTTATTCGTTTTACTTTTCTTTAGCAATAATTTTCATGTTTAATATAATTACAAATACTGCATTATTTCAATATCAATATGAAGTTTTTCTTTTAGGAGCTTATAAGCATTAACAATAAGCTTAGACCAAATTTCAACCCATTTCGTTTAACTAGCTTTTTAATTTTGCCCATTTAACCAGCCAGACATTATTAATTAATAACCCAAATCGGCCCATTCATAGGTAAAAAGGTCAAAATTGCCAACTCCACTCATTTCTATTTTAGACCTCGTACTTCCAGAAACCAATAAGGGCGTGTACTTTCTTTTCATTGATTAATTTTTGAAGGACCATGTTACCAGAGAAACATTGTTAATGTTTATTATATTAAAGACAGGAAATACGTATTTTGGACCCCCATTGATGAATGTGGCAGTTATGTTTTGTGAATTCTTTCAGCAAATCTGTGGAACCTGATCGGCTATACGAGTGCCTCCCTAGTTCGCTACGACCATCATCTGGATCACCTGAAGCAAGTGGCAAGAATCCTTCTAATAGTCATACGGATCGTGTAAATGCGGAAAATGCTGTTTATATTCCACCAGTCCTCATACCACCTCGGGTACTGCCCTTGCTTCGTGATTTAGCTCAACATATGGTTCAAGCTGGTCACACTCAGCAGTGTCTGATTATTTACAGGTAAAAAGACTATTTTAATCAGTTATTTTTGAATGGTTAATGGTCATTAAGTAACCCGCAGTATAAAAAATGTTAGTGAATCCCCTGAAAGAACCATGTTAATTATGGTTTAGGGATATTCGTTCTCAAGTCCTGCAAGAAAGCCTCCAACAATTGGGAGTGGAGAAGCTTGGTAAAGATGACATCCAAAAGATACAATGGGAGGTCTTGGAACTCAAAATCGGGACTTGGATTCATTTTATGCGCATCGCAGTAAGTTGATTTAAAAACATTGTTACAAGACTTCCTTCTGGCTCATAAACTTGCAACCTTTTCTTTTCTTGAAAGGTTATAAGCTAAGGTTCATTACCTGCTACTATGATAATTGCAAATAACCATCTGGTGATGGCCTAGTGGTAAGGGCTCTCGAATGACTTCCTAGAGGTCACGGGTTCGATCCCTCCCTGGGTAAACATTTACCAGATGGTCAGGGGAAGGTTTAGAAACGGCCAAGACAACGGTTAGGTCGCGTACATCACGAGCATAAGCTCGGCCACCCCGGAGGAGCCTGTTATAAATGGGAATACCCTTTTGAAAATAAAGAAAATAAAAATGAAATATGATAATTGCGAATAAGAACAATGATATTTTACATTTTACTGAAACGTACTTGACGAGTTCTTAATCTTGTCAAACAGGTAAAATTGTTATTTGCTGCGGAAAGAAAAGTTTGTGATCAAATGTTTGAAAGCATCGAGTCCCTTAAGGATCAGTGTTTTTCCGAAGTTACAAAAGGTAGTGTTACCATGCTACTTAGTTTTGGGGATGCAGTCGCCAAAAGCAAAAGATCACCCGAGAAGTTATTTGTGCTTCTTGACATGTATGAGATTATGTGTGAGCTTCACCCCGAGGTATATATGTTCTCAATAAATCTTCATATGTTTTAGTTCTCCTTGGATGGTTTTTATATAGAAGTTTAAACTTATAAGTGGATTATTGGTAGATTGAAACACTTTTTAGTGGCAAAGCTTGCAAAGAAATTCGAGAAGCTGCACTAGGTTTGACAAAGCGACTTGCCCAAACTGCAAAAGACACATTTGGAGATTTTGAAGAAGCAGTTGAAAAAGACGCAACAAGAACGGCTGTTGCAGATGGAACTGTCCATCCTCTCACAAGCTATGTCATTAACTATGTCAAATTCTTATTCGAGTAAGTCAGTCAAATAATACATTATGTACATACATAGTTACATACACACATGAGATTCGAATGCTAAAGCTAACTCCATTTTAAATTTTTGATCTGAAATATGATTTCAGTTATCAATCAACACTGAAGCAACTATTTCAAGAGTTTGAAAAGAGAGAAGACTCGAACACACAGCTGGCATCTGTAACAATGCGAATTATGCAGGCCCTTCAAACCAATTTGGAAGGGAAGTCAAAGCAGTACAAGGATCCAGCATTGACCAACTTGTTCCTTATGAACAATATTCATTATATGGTCAGATCAGTGCGCAGGTATGGGTTGGAAAAATGGGTACCAGTATTGGTTGCTTTGGCCTGAAATACTCGGTCCAATATCTCTTGAACTTCTTATAAATTATTACAGTGTTAAGTAATGATTACAAAACTAGTTTACAATAATGAAGTATTCTGACTTCTGAGTAAAAAGTTAATTTTTAACCTATTTGACCCTTTTTCTTTTGACTAAATTAAGATAAAAACATAGCCTGAATTCAGCCCATTTAAAATTCAATGAGTCGAAATTACCACCTCTAATAACTTGTTGAATTTGTTAATGCAGGTGCTTGCAATTATAGTAACATTTGAATTTTTTTGCTGGTAGGTCCGAAGCAAAGGATTTGTTAGGGGATGATTGGGTGCAACGGCACAGAAGAACCGTACAACAACATGCTAATCAGTATAAAAGGATTGCCTGGGCCAAGGTATGTTAAGTAATTTTATTGGTTAACAACTCAAACTAAAGGTGAAAAAATGGACGGTTTGGGTTAACTCTTTTATGGATACAAATGTTACAATTTTTTTATAAAAAGATGGAAATACACAAATAAGTTGTTTTTTACAGATCCTACAAAGTCTAACCATTCAAGGATTGACATCATCAGGCGGTGATGGAGGAAACAGTAGTGGGGCTTCACGAGCTCTTGTAAAAGATAGGTCCGTTTTTCAGAACTACCCTTTTACTTAACTTAAAACATGGTACTATTAAAGAAAGATTATTTGATCAAACCGAAAATGTTATATGGTATTAGGTTAAAGATTTTTAATCTTCAATTCGAGGAGCTTCATCAAAGACAATCTCAGTGGACTGTTCCTGACTCAGAGCTTAGAGAATCATTGAGACTTGCAGTTGCTGAAGTCTTGTTGCCTGCATACCGATCCTTTATTAAACGTTATGGGTAGGGTTTTCTAATAATTTAAATGGGCTTTAATTATAGACACCATTTCTGAAGTGAAGTTTTTGATAGATTTTATGTTCTTTGTTTTTGGTACAGGGTACTTGTTGAAAATGGGAAGAATGCTCACAAGTACGTAAGGTATTCGGCAGAGGATCTTGATCGGATGCTTGGTGAATTTTTCGAGGGGAAGACTTAAAGTAACACATAAGCATGGCGATCTACTTATGCATGTTATGAGAGTATATATCATAAGTATCTGTTTGCTAGTTAATGTTATTGCCAATGTTTTTGGCAGAGATACCTTTAATTTTGTATAGATTATAAAGAAGTTGAGTGCTGAGTTTCTTTTTACTATTTTTTTTTCTTTTCTTTTTTATTAAATTAAAAATTAAATGAAATTATATTGTAGTTTCCCTACTAAAAGTCAACATATGATGGGATTAAGATCATTTAAAGTTGAGATCAACATGAGTAAAATAATAGTGTCTCTAATTGTAAAAAAATCGGGTTTGTTTGTAGGTCCCAAAATTTATATATTTTGTTAACTCGATATAATACAAGTAAAGTGAGAACATTCTGTAAATAAATATTTTTATAGGCGTGGAGAGTTTTAAGCCATGCAACCGGGTTTTTGTTATTATTGACCCGAATAATGGTTAACGGGTCAAAGTTGCTGAATGAATGTTTAATGGCGCCACTATAAAAAACAACCAACTACCAAACGGCCATGATTCAACCACGTAATACTTTTGAAATCCTTTCATGATTCCTGCCAAATTATTTCAGCATTCAACTTCTACTCTCTTTTATCATCATCATCCTTCACTTTCTCTGTTTTCAATCTCTTATTCATCGTTATCGAACAATTTACATCGAACCGGCATGGAAACTTACTCTAAAGGTATTACTTTATGTTGTTATAAGTAATAAACTTAAGTTTATTTGCTGTGGAATTGGTATATATGATACTTTTAATGTTAAAAAATGGTAAACTATGATATTATAAACATATAGATTTTTGTCATTTTAGAAGAGTATATATGAAATTAATCCAGATTTTGAAGGTATTAATGGTTTTAAGTTTAACATGTTTGTGAAGATACAGAGGAGCCAAAAGAGGATCAACAAAATCAGTCAAAAAAAGTTTCAGATGATTTACTTCCTCATATTCTCAATATGTGAGTTGTTGATTCATTCGTCCTCTACGTTGTCTTGATTAGTTGTTTTTATTTAATTTGCACTTATTTTGTCCATCGAGCAGGACTGCGATTATAAGTTGTTGAATGCTATGTGTTTATATTTGCCTTTCTTTTAATATCACAAATTGTGTTATAAAGGAGTAAACATTTTCAATGCTTGTGTGTTGTTTTACAAAATTTAACAATTAGTTGAGCAATCATAATGACTTAATGTCGCGTATTAAGGTATGGATCGCGCGCCTTACCTCAAGATTTTGAAATCTATGCTCCTGATGCATCATTTGAAGATCCACTTATGTGCGCTCGTGGGTAAGTGCTATTGTTCAATTTGATTGCAATGATCGAAGAGATAATGAAAATTCCATTTCTCATGTAAACTCTACCTTTTGATTTCAGAGTAAAGCAGATCAAGTCAGCGTTTTATTCTCTTTCAAAGGTCGTACTAACTTAAAGTTCATATCTTTTTAATATCTGCTACCTAATGTACTTCACTTGTTAAGCAATACGTGAATAACAGGACATTCTTATTCATAATTTACAGGTCTTTAGTGAGTCTAGAATAGTAGAGTACAGCATCAAAGAAAATATACTTCCTCTGGGAAGAACAGAGGTTAATAATCTTGTAGAACGATTTTCATATTATTTTGTGTTTTTCATCATTTTAATTAATTTGATAGTTTGTCTTTTTAAATATTTAGATACTTATTGACAACAAGCAATACTACAAGTTCATGGGAAAGGATATTGATATGATATCACTCATCAAGCTCTATGTTGAGAATGGGAAGGTCGTTCGCCATGAAGATTGGTATGCATAATACTTTTTACAAGCAAATTCGATACATTATACCCTAAATTACTCTCTATTAACAGTTTGGTAATCTTACATATTCTTATTGGCCTTTTTAATGAATTTTCAAAGGGTATATATGAATGCTCATTTTGAGAGCTAGGAAGATGTGTCGGTTGAGCGGGTTTGGGTTTAAATGGGTCATTTTTAGTATGGGTCGGGTTAGGTTGACCCACAAACACTATGTGGTCTACGTTGGTTTTGGTATAAATAACTAAAATGTGAACTTTACCAAAACAATATTTAATCCAATAATAATCTAAGTATTTGAATAATAACAATTTTGGAGGTTGTATTCACTAGAAAAAAGGACTTTGGACTCGTTTTAACCCATTCCACTTTTAGCTAATTAGTTTAATTCAACCAATTTGATGCGTTTGAAATATAACACAGTCCAAATCGACTTAATCATAAGTAAATGGATTGGAATTACCACACATCTACTCATTTCTGAGTGTCATGTATCTTTTTCCTGTAATTATGTTAGAAAAAACTTCAAAATCTGCCTTCCAGTTGACTAATTTAACAAACGTGTACAGCTGGGACAAGAAGCCACTATGGAATGGAGAGAATTCCAAGGTGCCTTTAGTTGGGCGCATCATCGATATAAGTAAGAGGGCCTCCATGTTTGCAACTCATGCTATGATGAGGTTTGGGAAGGACCCAACTGCATAATTCTCTCCAGAAAGGATAAAGTTGCCATTTTGCATGATTCATGTGTGTGTAATGTTATTTTTGTTACCTTGTTCGCTAAGTTTGATCAAATTTAGGCATCCTGCTGTAGTCCGTGAACTAATTGGTCTGCTGTAATATAAATGGCTGAGTAGCATGGCTTCAGAGAATTTTTACATCGCGAGTTAATACCAAAGTGGAGAAAAATGACTCCATATGTTATATTGTATCTTCTGTTAGTATCCATGGTAAATAATAGATGTGGTAAAATAGGCAGGTCAGGTAACAAGTTCAGTCAAAATAGGTAAGTCCTTTGTACAGGTTGCGGGTCGGGTTGAACTGAAATAACTTTTTGTCCAATACTTCAAAATATGTAATTAGTATGTAGAATATGATTACAATAGGTATATTAGTTCAATAACTATTTGAGTTTACGAATAAAATGATTTAGGAGGTTTAATGAATCAGTATGCACTAATGTTGGTGAATTATAACCTGTTTTACCCATTACCATTTAAGCTAATCTTTTTTATACTCACCAGATTGACCCTATAGAGATAAAAGATAACCCGAATCAACCCAAACATTAACAAATGGCTTGAAATAGCCACCTCTAGTAATTAGTATCACATAATGTGCTAGTGCATAAATGATAAAACCTCAAATGTCATTAGTCTTTTGTCATGCACTTGATTTTGTGCCCCTAAAACGTACGTCTATATCGACGGTAAATTGGTGGAGTGATCCAGTCGATTGGTGTGCTTAATTAGATCTAACCTGGGCTGAGTTCCAAGCCCAAATGTCAGACTGTGCATACTGATAAGCTGGATTCATATCTCAAATAATGCTGCTACACATAATATCAGCATCTTAATATATCATATTATTTATTTATATTTTGTCATCAAACAGAGTAGTACATAAAGTTCTGATGCTTGCGTTGTTCATATAATAAAGCATATAAACTTACTTCTTTCTGTCTACTTTGTTCCTTTTTATTTCATTTTGTGGGCCCATTTCTGAAGCAAGGATATGTGAACATTTTTACCCATAATATGAGAAATGGAGGATGAACAATTATCCAGAAAATATAGCTTATATAGTTGGATGGCCCATTTGTTCATTATCCTCATTAAAAGCTACTAATATATAAAAATAGAACAAAATAGCATTTCTCATTTTAGTCTGCAAGATTTATTGAATGACTCAAGAATTTACAGGGTGTTTAGTTCACACAAATCAACTGTAGAGAAGTGTTATGGGGTACAAAAGCCAAGTAAGGGGCATGGGAAGCACATGATAAAAAATAAAAAAGTTACTATCTCTCTCATCACTTTGTTTCTTTTATGCATCTCTTTTTATCTCATTGCTGACAAACAATGACCAAATAATCATTGAAAGCAACATCATAACATATCTAAGATCTGATCAGACATTCCCTCATAATTTATTAACTTTTGTTTTTGCTGCTCTTTTTGACTGGTCTTCTTTGTTATGTTACCCCCCTAGCATTCTACACATAACCCCACCCACATTTTACTTTAAAATCATGAACCCTTGGATCCCTCAATATCATCAAATTCAAATCATGAATCACAAAGAGTACTAAAGATAGATTCATCTTGTCTGTATATGTGTTTTTATGAGCTAGAAAGGAAAGATTCCACTAAAGACTAGTACTACTAATTATCTGGGTAACAGATCCAAGACTAGCTTCCCCTTACTTTCATGCAAAAGAATCATTTATAGAAAGAAAGAAAGAAGCTTTATGTTTGTGTATTTATTTTTATAATTTAAAGATAGGTCCTTTTACTAATTTACATCAGATGCTGCTTTGTTTCCTTGTACAATATGCAGTGAAAGTCCCACACTGGTTTGGAGTTAATTTGAATGTGGCTTCAGAAAGAAATGCTATCCATATTTCAAAAGAGTAATTTTTTTAGAACATGCTGGAAGCTTATGCTTTGGAAACTTTGCTTGCATGAAATTCTTTTGCACAATGCCAACTTTCTTTCTGCAAGTTTTAAGGGTAAGACTTGAACTCATCAGTCCGAATGGGTGTCATAGACATAATAACGGGTCAAAATTGGTACCTTATTAGGGCAAGTCCAAATATAGATACATTAGAGGGTCGTCTCTGAGGGTGGACGACAATAAAATATAATTCGTGAAATTGAGTTATTCTGGCATAAATGAGGTGGAATTGCCCCTCTCTAATATGAGTTAATTAATTTATGGTAGTCATCAATGTGTATAATTTTGCTTTTTGTCATGAGTATAATACAATTATAGCTAATTTGATGGTTAATATGATAGTTGCTAAAGATTTGTGGATGTGGGGTCATGAATATTCTTTCTATAAGTAAATAATACTATAGATTTTGTGATATAGAAGCTTGTACTTTTAGATCTTATATTGCAATAAAAGAGGAAAGCTGAAATGGGTTTCAAAAGAGAAAACCTAATGGAATACTTTAAAGCATTAAACCACCCTTAAAAGGAGCTGTGTTTTTGCTTTTCTTCTTTCTCCCTTTCTTTGTTTTTAATCATCCTTTTTTCCTGTCAGCAATGATGGCTATTCATATATATTATTTTCAGTTCATATCTCTTGTTTATTAACCTTCAAACCAATATTGAGGTTATCTCTTCAATCATTGATTCCAAGGAAGATTACAATTAAGATTAGGTAAATCTTTGTTTCAAGAGCATATCTGTAGGATAACATGTATCCCATGCATAGATAGGCGTACCTTGTTCTTTATTCCCTGATTAATTATTAATAACTGAATATTTGTTTTATATGACAACTATATATTACTGTATTATTGAAGTACAAGCATGCATATAGCTGAAAACAATACAAAAATTTAGTCTCATGTTAATTAGTACTAATGATGGCAAAATGGGCGGGTTGGAAAACCGTTTGGTGTCTAAATGGGTCAAGACAGGTCGGGTTGGGCTTACCCACTAGCACCTCTCTTAATTTCTACGAAATGATAACGACCCGTTTGGCTCGCTCCTTTTAGGTGAGTCTTATAGCTTAACCAATTTGACCCAGTAGAGGTTGAAAAATATACGAATCAACTCATTTGTACGTACAGGGGTCGGAATTAGCACCTTTAGTCATGGCATTCTAACATCTATATGATGAATTAAACATGGATGCTTTTGTAAAATTACTCATGTGAAATGACAAGCACTATCACAAAATCTAGTCATCAACCTTTCCATTGTAACTATCATGTCATTTGTGGTTTCACATGTGGTAAACCAATCTTAGAGGAAAATAAGTAATGATTTGAAAGTTGTGAGAACACATCTGATGCACTAAAAGCAGATTTGTTTAAAGTATTTGAAAAATTGATTTTATGAGTGTAAAAGTAAGGCATAAAGGAGAAAAAAAGTCATTATAGATTGAAGCTTGTTTGTTTATAGGAGACTCTTATCATTAAATTTGCATTCAATCACACATTTCTTCCACAAAATCTTGTCAAAAATGTTGCAAAACATAGTTCATACTTTCCCTTTAGCAGTGTCTTGATAAACTTCATGACATTGACTACCACTATTTTTTCATGACTTTTGTAACTGATCATTTGATGAGGAAAACTTTATTTCACTATTTGATAACATGCAAATTTATCCATTAAGCTTCATGTTACAGAATTATAGGGATGTAGTAAGGTTTATGTATGATCATATCAAATAGTAATGGCAGTGCAAGTTGTTTGTTCTTGATCACGGATTGTTAATATTTTATCATCGTGTTATGGTTATTGCGTGTCATGTTAATGTTTCTTTTACAAAGATATATGCTTGTTCGACACGAAAATGTGTAGCTCGAACTATATGATTATGGACTTGTTTATCATTATGCTGAAGGGTGGAATTAAGAATAAGAAACATGGAAGCCTTTCACTAAAAAGCAAAGATATTGGTGTCCAAGATGGAATGAGAATGAAGACATAATCCATTGGGTAAAAAGTGATTCATTTCCTAATCCCTAGCCAAGTAATTTCAGTAGTTAATCAATATTATCCTGATTAATAAACAAGGTTTTAATTGGCAAATGGCATCTTAGTTAGATATTTAATTCATTATAATGGGAATTGAGTGGCGTTGTTTGGTTTTTGATTATTTATAACAATTTAATAGGTTAGTGGAATGGTATACTTGATCGGTTTTAAGGGTACAGATTAAGTGGGAAAGTGGTTTCTTCATATTTTGTTTTGCTTAATTAGATGCTTATAATATGAACTTAAAAATTATTTTGGTCAAATGCTTACACATTGATGCACTTGTTAATACACACATGTTTTCATTGAGATTTATACTATTCTTGCAAACTATTGATCGATCGATAATTCAGACACCAGTTTGTAATATGAACATATTTTACGTTTGATAATACATTTTTTCCCCAATAGAAACGTATACTGTAGATCGCGTTTATGGATCTAAACGTGCGATATATAGAGTACTAGTACTGTTTGAGTGTTTTCTTTTATCCCCACTTCTTTTAAAGTTTCTGTTTCCTTTTCTTCTTTCCCTCCAAAATATTAACTTACTGACTGAACTCTTTAAACTTTATAAGTTTGAAACAGAAAGAAAATCATCCTTACAAAACTTCAATGAAACCACATACTATTATCGATCTTAACGAAAAGAATCGAATTTGAATTGAACATATATAAAGAAGAAGAAAAAAATCATGAAATTAAACACTACTGTGTTTCTTCTGCATTTTGTTTTATTACTTTTTGGTATCAAAGCTGCTTTTGTTTGCACAATTCAGAAGTTTTGGATCATATATTTGTCAAGTCAGCTTTATGCTTCCCAACATTCTTTTTAATAACCAAATGTTATGATCATTCTCATTATTTGGTACTTACTACTTAATTAGAAATCTTAGAATATGACCACAGGTTTTGTAGTGTATCTTTGTAGAATTGTTGTTTGCTCAACTGTCCTATGTGGTACCACCACATATGTATTGGACTATAATGACATATGCATACTTATGTTTTGGATAGTTATGTCTATGTTTAATAAATAAAGGTTGCAAAGTGTAATTAGGAATTGGCAAACCGACTCTTAACTGCCAATTAGGCAACCCTTTGGGAACAGTTGTATCGGTTCCTAGATACCGATTAGATAAGTATAAATACGAAGGTCTATAACCAGAAACACGTATCCATTCGTGTATAATTACTCTCTGTTTTATATATATATATATATATATATATATATATATATATATATATATATATATCAGTTTATATATTCTGTTTCTATGCCAATGGTTCGTCCAACACAAAAACAGGAAGGAAGGGGAATGCGAACCCCATTCAATTCACAACAATATGCGTACTCATGCATTAGATATGTAGGAAATTAAGTCCTAAATAATATATGTTAATTAATGTCAAGATTTTTTTAGAGATATTAATATGTCACATTAAGTACCATCAGGATTCAACATGCATGTACAGAAAAATTTGGAAAATGGGTACTCATAAAAAGGAAAACAGTAACATAAACTATTACCAAATCTATTTTACATGACAAACAAGATTATAATTAAAACAGTTGTTAGTATACATCTAATTAAACTCACATTCTATGATCACAAAATCTAATTAAAACCCCCATTTCAAACTACACCACCTAATTTACAAACAAAAACTTATTACAACATCTGGAGTTTGAAAATAACTTGCTTATCAACTGACTCTAAAATCCCAACATCAGAAACTGATTCATGTTCTGTGGCAACATTCAAGTCCAAACTGATCAAAGACTCATTTCCACAATCCTCAACGGTTTCTTGTCGTTCATCTTCACAATACTTTCGCCTTACACTAGGAGAACAAGCTCGAGAAATAGAACTGAAACTTTCACAGCTGAAAATAACAATGGCATCATTGAGAAGAACTGTTTCGCCACCATTTAATGTGAATTTTCCATTCTTGATTGCTTTCTTAATTGCCATTTGGGAATGGTAATCAACTTGCTCAATATCTTCCATGAAGAACACACGGTTTGCGTTTTCTTGGACAGCTTCAACGAATCTCTCGAGATAACTTTGGCCATTTTCGTCCCTCACCCTTTTCTTACTAACGAGCTCTTGATCATCATCTGTCGAATCAGCCCGTGTTGCTGAAAATCGACTCAAGCCCATTTGAAGAAAATTGTTTCTTGATCCAAATACGACTTTGGCTAACTCTCTTGCTATCTTTTCTTTTCCATGATTGTCAGCACCCAAAAAAGATAACCATGTTTCTTCTTTCTGTTCTCTTTCCATTTTACCAGACCTGCATTGAAGGATTGTACTTACTATTTCTGGAATGATCTCTCTTTGCCATGGTACAACTCTCTCCAATGCATTGCTTAGAATGTTTACATTTTCAGGATTAATCTCTTTGAACTTATGCAAGTAGTATTCATGATCATCATCATGGTCACTAGCTTCACTACAAGAGGCAGAATTTGGACTCGAATTGGGATTCGATAGAAGTTCAGGCAAAAGCGTTTTCAGGTTGGGCTCTTCGAAACATTGATCACCACCCATGAAAAATTGATGCTCTTTAGGGGTATTGGACTCGAAAATTACGGGCCAGGTGACATGGTGTTGGTGCAAATTTGGTAAAGAAGACATGGGTTGTTGTTTGTGAAGTGAACTACAAATGGAGTTCCATTTTTTGCAAAGATTTCCAACTTTTTCACATTCCTGCACACACATTTAGTATAATGGTTTAGAACTTTATATCATGCTACAAAAGTAGGCCGGTGTCTGCATTTATATATTTATATACAATTATAAAATAACAAGAACCTAACCTGATCATTGGTGGTTTGTCTTGAGTTCTCTTCTTTGTATTGTTGGAGCCATGAAGGCAAAGTGGATCCACCAGTAGTAATAGACTCGTTGGGGCGACCATAGCTCGTTATGGTTCGAGCCTCTCGTGTTAAGTTAACCGAACATTCAGTGCAACAAGTGAGCAACTTCATCTCACTTCCTGAATCCTTACTGCTAATAATAAAAAAAAAACATATCAAAGATCAGTTTTTTTAACATGAAAAATATAATCTTTAAGAAAAACGGACCCAAAAAAAAGTAGTTAAAAGTATTTACCTTTCAAGATTGAGGGTGAGGTCCAAGCTAGCAATAGGAAGTGTAAGAGGACAAAGATCCCATAGAGTTTCAAGTGAAGGGTGACCTGTTTTGCACCTCATGTATGTTTGAGAATTAGCTATCCCCATCAACCACAACTTCCCACTATCAACACCAAACATGAGTCGACTAAGCTCCATGATCATATGCTCCATAGGAGAGTAGTAGTAGCTTCTGTTGAGTTTTCGATCGATGTGGTTAGACCAGTAATCCGAAATCCATTTAAGATCACCTAAATATAAGATTACTCCTCTACCCACAAAGCTTTTTACAAGACACTTAAGTTCTCTAACTTTGTCTTCAACATCTTCCCTTGAAAGATGATGTAGCGAGTGTAAAGGAAGGCTTACGAACTGCATGAACCTTAAATTTATATTGTTTTCAGTTTCGAATTTGTCGATGACTCCTCTAACTATAGCATCAGCACTAGCTAAACACTCTCTTATAACAACAATATTCCTTCTTTTCCTATTCATCATCATTTCTATAACACTCATCACATCTTCATCTTGGACTTTAGCTAAAGATTTAGGCTTGATATTCTCTTTTGATTGAGAAAAACTAAGTGGATTTGGAGAAGAAATCGATATCTCCATTTGTTCGATATTGTTTTTGATTTGTGTGCTAGAAAAACCGGCTTCTCGCATGACTCTACTCACACTAGGATCATCTAAGATGGATATAATAAGTTGCTCTATCTCTACTTTAAGAGCTAAAATGGGTTGTTGTTGGTTTTCAATGGAACCACGTCGTTGGTGAGCTTGAGCACGCTTAAAGGCGGCCACCAACGCGTTAGAAAGAGAAGGGTGGTGAGATTGATTAGGGTGTAACATGATAGGGTTTGATTGCATCGTAGGAAGGCGGTTTAGAGCCACATTGAAGCAAAGCTCAAGAGCTTTGTATTGAAGTGGATGCGAGTTTGGTTGTAAACAAGCCTTCCTGAGAAGGCTTGTTGGCGATGTTAACATCGCACTAACAACATGCAACGGCGTGACCTGAGCATGTCCACGCCTTCTTGCAAGAACAAGCGCTTGTTTGACAACATTTGCGGCTTCAGGTGTTAGTGTGTGTTGGATAGTATAGCCTCCAGTCCTCATGGTTCACTAGGGGTTTTTAAGGTTTATGATAGTACTATGGTTTTGTATTTCATATGGTTTTATTTTGGAAGGTGGTGTGAATATTGCATTGGCAAGTAGTGGTGATGTATGGTTTATAAGTAGAGGAGTAAAGAAGTAGTGTGAAGTGGGGCTTTTGTGCTTTTCTTGTAGGTGTTAGTTTAGTATGTGAAAGTGGAATGCATGTGAAGCAAAGCAAATTTATCTCTCATAAAAAGACTAATTCAACCTTTAAACAGTAGATTATTATGATAATTTTTTATCTTATCAAGTTTCCTCTTTGTGTTTACCTTTAATAATAAGAATTTGTCTTACATAGTTACAATGATCAATGTACAATTGTAAATTATATTATAATTATAATGAATAATATATGATCTCTCTCACACATAAAAACACATTAAACGTGATTAATGTTTTAATTTAAACTATATTATTATTATTATAAATTATAAA
The DNA here is from genome assembly GCA_963930675.1 of Gnaphalium uliginosum. Taxonomy (NCBI): domain Eukaryota; kingdom Viridiplantae; phylum Streptophyta; class Magnoliopsida; order Asterales; family Asteraceae; genus Gnaphalium; species Gnaphalium uliginosum. The sequence continues at coordinate 38,382,107 of OZ005686.1, read as the reverse complement.
TATAAATATAAACTCATGAGTAAAATATTCTTCTCTTCTTCAAAGTGTGTGTGTGCATGCTTTTTACAATAAGAATTTACATTTAGAGTGTGTTTAGTAAAAGTAGCTGGTAGTTGTAACTGAAAGCTTCTAGCTGTAGCTTATATTACTAGCTGAAAGGTGGAGCTTATAATTATTTTTGTAAGTGTTTGATAAAGTAGCTGAAACTGAAGCACATAAATGTAAAATAAAATAAAAGACACACACAAAACTTGTAACTTGAGTTTATGAAAAGAAAAAAAAAGTTGAAACTACTATAAGCTCTTATAAATTAGTCACCCAAACACATCCTTACTCTTAGACTATTTTGGAGGTGGTTTGGTAAAACTGATTTTATATTATTAATTTTCTGTTACGTAGTTAATTAATTTTGCTTATATATATTTTCCTTATCTCTTGTCTTTCTCCCTCTAATAAAACAAGAAAGGTAAAAGTACATGGAAAATAATGGAAGTTGGACTGCTTTAGACTGATAATTTGAAGTTTATAGATCCAATGCTGTAGGTTCCCTTACTTTCAAGCAAAAGATCATCATGTAAATAAATATAAATAAAAATAAAAAAATAAATAAAAAGCTTTATCTGGACAGTGACCATATTTAAAAGGGTGCAATTTGTAACTTTCTTTTTCTAAAGACTGCAAAAGCTACAAGCTGTGGAAACTTTGTCCCCCTTAACTATCTTTATTTTACAAAATGCCACCCTTCACTTTCTCTTTTTGCAAAAGCTTTGTGGTGTGGAAGCTTGTCTTGGTTATAGACTCACTCACTCACTCACTCATTCTATCCCAATCAAAGAGAAAAACAAAAGCTGAATTGCCTTTAACACCACTAAATATTATTGCTATTGCCCTACAAAAAAAATTGCCTATTTACCCTCCACCTGGATATCTAAAGGTGTTTGAATATTTGTTTTTTGTTTTTTTTTTGTAAATAACTACCATGTATATAGACTAGTTAGATTATAATGATGTAATAATTAGTTATATGAAATGAATTTTTAACATATCATAGAAATTATATAAGGTACAATAAAATTCAAATGACATATTGTTGTATCAAATGGCTATTAGTCTAGCAGTATCGAATTGATCGACTTTCCAATTATGAAGTTGTGTGTCATATGCGTGATTGATTGCTTTACACAAAAGCAAAGGGGAAATATACGTCTTAACCGTAAGTTTCAGTTGGATAACATCAATCTTTTATTATAAAATAAAATAAAATATGATTGATAAGTCTGTATCACTTTCAGAATTTTTTTGAATCTAATGAAAACTAACTATTTGATTACTTAAATTAAAATTCTTTAGATGATCATGCTTGTAGAAAAAAAGGTTCAATCTATATAACTAGGGTATTGATATTTTCACCATTATAGATTCATCACAAATATACAATAAAGAGTTGTACTATATGCGTAAATAATTATACTAATGTCTTCTTATATTCTGGAAGTGTAAAGTAGGATCTAAAGTTTAATTCATTATTTATTTTATATTAATATGATTTTATGGTTGTAATGATTACTAATATATTGTTAGATTATCTTTTTTTCCGAACGGCTATATAAAATTACTCTATGATTGGACAACCTTTAGCCATTGGTTTTAGTTCCTCAATCATTGGTTCTATTTCTATGCAGAAACTTAAATCTAAATTATGGTCATTTCTACACGAAAATATAAAAAATTAAAATTAGTCGATTGTAAGAAAAAAGAATTGGTTCGCGTGTTATAAAACTCAAATATATATAATTCATAAACTATTAGAATTAGTGCGGGTAAATTCAGTTAACATAAGTTCAAACACTATAGTGTGTATTCAACTTTATTTTAGTTTTGTGAGACGTATTCAACTTTCAAATATCATTATTGCATATATTAAATAGTACTTTTGATGATGTGACAACTTGTATAAATGACGCGTGGACGCGGCACTTTACACGGATGATGCGTCAGTTAAAGTACTACTAAATATATACAATAGTGATATTTGAAATTTAAATATACACAATGGACCAAAATGAAGTTTAGCTACCAAACAATATGATCAACTTGTCATAAACGTAGCTTTGGTTATCATTTCATTTCATATGGCATATATATATATATATATATATATATATATATATATATATATATATATATATATATATATATATATGATAGAGTAATATGTAAGATTGATTTTTTAATAAGAATATTTGTACTTGTGTAGTATCTTTTACAAAGAGACATATCTTCCAATGATTCAAATTCAAAAACAAAGAAGATCGAACAAAGGAATATAACATTTACACTTTTTATAAAGAGTTTAGTTTATTTTTCCTTTTCTTTTATTTTCCATATGATAACAAGGTGAAAAGCATCTAAAAGGAAAAGGGGAGTTTTTCAATGTCGTGATCGTTTGATAGATTGAAGCGATCTTAAGAAAAGAACAAACCAAAGAAAGTTGATTGTGTTATCTTGAAGCATGGTTTTGCTTCTCGAAAAAGATGTTACATAAATTCTCGAACACCTAGATTGCTGATATTGCATTTCTCTAATAGGGTTTATCTAACATGTTCCTTAACGGAATTACATATTTTTCCACTGTGCTTTTATTTAACACAAAAATGTTGGTTTTAATCATAAATGTTATGAACGTTAACCTTTAATCATAATCATAATGCTTTACATATCGTAATAATATTACAACAACAACGACAAAAAAAAAAAAAACATCTTTTCTGGGTTTACTCATCATTCTGCCCTTTCAATCATATTTGGGCTAACAGATTAAAACCCAATCCTTTTGGTCCGTCTATAAAAAATGAGCCTAAATAAGATCAATTTACTCAAAAAATTATAAAACCCAGACCATTTGTTATTTTGGAAACACAAACTCTTATACTATGTCCTTATCATACATTATTATAAGTATATATATATATATATATATATATATATATATATATATATATATATATATATATATATATATCAATTTATTTGATGTAAATATGCCAAAAGGATTTTTAGGCTAAAGTTCATAAAATATATCATTAGTCATTAGGTTAAAAGTATTTTTTTTTCATTAAGACTGATTAAACCTACATATATATATGAAAATATATAACATGAAAATGTTAAACATAGCCTTTAAGGGTTATGTTTAAAAAATTCAGATATGCATAAATTGTTTGTATCTTTATAATAATAACACATCTTCTGAATACATAACTACTCTCAACCAACCTAATGTACCATCAATTTATACATGCATTTAATTCTTAAACACAATCTCTGAGTTACAAATATCAAAATCCTACAAAAGTAAATAAAACTCAACTTGTAGTCTTCTTGATGATTGATCGATCAATGGAAAGTACAATAAATGTAGTCGCTAAAATGGAGTAAAATTTATAAGTAAAATATTAACCTGTTGTAAGAAAGAACAAGAATGTTGCAGGACGCAATGATGATTGGTCATATCATGCAACTTCGATTCGATTATGTTTTGGAAGTTAGTATGGAACAGGATACAACTATTTATATACAAACTTTTATGCGTATGCAAATAGTAATAAATTTGGAAATTGCATGTGTGATTTCTTTTCATACTAACAAAAATATGAATAAGGGTTTTAATTTTCAAATGTAGCTTTTTAACGTGATGGTTAACACGTATAAAAATATTGTATATGACATCTAGTTTTTACTTTTAAGGAACGGTTATTTTTATATACAACACTATTAGGCGTGTTAAACTGTTAATAATATCGCTAAGGGTTATATTTGAAAAATCCATAATTTATTAGTATGACACAAGTCTTTAAAAATGTTATCCAACTATAAAAATGTTGAAACGGTATTTCAACTTTTAAGTTCAGGACCAAAATGAAAATTTTGAATTTCTACTTTAATACTCACTCCGTGCTCAAAAGTTTATTATCTACAAACAAAAATACACACAGTTACAAAAAGTACGTACACTCATTATACGTACTATCCCACCAATTTTTTTAACGAGTACATAAAAGCTTTTTAATTTGTTGAATATTAAAAATGAACAACTATTTTGTTATATACCAAAATAAAAAAGTGAATAATAAATTCGAGACGGATAAAGTATACATGAACATCTAAATCTAAATCTTAAATATACTATAAGGAAATCTTTAATGATGTCATTAAGAATTCAATTAGCCAATAAAATTGCTTGATTTTATCAAATTAGCTAAATTAAGATTATGATAACATCATAAATAATGATTAAATAAAATAATTTCATAATTAATCGATTTGAGATAAACCCAAAAAGTCGTATCTTTACCTAAGTTTAAAACATTCTTATATTTCTATACATCTTAATTAGAATAGAATTTTGTTAAGGTAAGAATTGATCCAGTAACCTGACTATGTAACAATTACCATAACTTTGAATGGGGTTTAAAATTATATTATTAATAAACATAATGTAAGTTAAAAGTAAAATTACAGTATAACCTCTATAATTTAATACTCAATAAATTAATAACATTGATAAAATTAATTATTTTACCGGTCCCAACTTCGGACCAGTATAAAATTGGATCCCAATCGATAAAATAATAAAATAATATTTTTTTTCAAATACCAATGTAAATATATTGGTCTCAGCGAAACTATAAATTAATAATTACTAAAATATTCCAAAATTTTATGATTGTCTAGTAAAAATGAATCCATAGTCACTTGTTTTTTTGTGAACTTCAAATCTATATTGAATTCATCTTTAAATCTCATAATTGCACTTAAGAGTTGAGACATTGTATTCTCGTATTGCAACAAAAAGTTACATGTGAAAACTCATTGTACTCACGAATATAAGCCAACTCTTTAAATTAATAATTTATTAATTTATCAATATAATAATATCTCGCTAAATTAATAAAATATCCCGATCCCAACATTATTAATTTATAGAGGTTCTACTGTACTTATATGTCTGTCCATCCGTATAATTATAGGGGATTAAAACTAGTTGAATTATATAGTATATAATATATAATATATAATTTATTAAATTTAGCTTAAAGGACAATAATTAAATAACTATTTTTCTCTATCTTAAATTTCATATTTATATTATAGTGATTTTCCATAACAACGTACATGTTAACTAAAAATTTCATTAGATCATGTCACGGTATGACTAGTGTATCAAATATTATATTATTCCTTTAGATAATATATCATGAGTTGTTATATCTTTTACTTCATATATTAATAAGCAACCCATTATAAAATAAATAAATAAAAAAAAACATATAGTTGGTGTATGCATTAAAAATGTATAAAAAAGACTTTCTGCCCACTAATTTGCTTTGACTTTATTTAATCTAATAAATTAGTTGTTAATTTGTCATATACTTCCTTTACCATTTGATTATTACAGTCATTTTGAAGATACTCGATTTTTTTTAATTAATTAATTCCTTTATAAATTGTGTTTGACTTTTATTTTGTTTATATATTATAAATATAAGTAATAGTTAAAACAATTATTAATATATACAACACACCTATGTTTGAAAGTAACCATTTATTGACAGTTTGATGTATATTTTGATGAAAAAACTATATACATGTCAAATGTACGATAATGCAGTAATATTTGACTAATAAATAATAAGTTTAAAAGAATATGTATTTATAACTTTTAAATTACATTATTTTTATACATGTAAACGCAATAAATTACATATAAATGTTATTTAATGTTCATATTATTGACATAATAAATTTAAAAATCAATAAAACTATGTTAATTATTGAATATATAAAATATTCACATGTGCATAAGTCAAATGAGCACATGTGAACGAAAAATATAAATTTGATTTTAAAGGTTATTTTGAGGTTTTGTCAAACTATTTGCTTTTAACATTAATATACATCAATAATTACATATGATTGAATCATTAAATATGTGAAAATTCCTATAATTTAAAAGTTCTTGCAGTTCTGTACCTTTTCTGATTATATATATATATATATATGTGTGTGTGTGTGTGAAATGTATAATGTTTTATCGGACCATAAACAATTCATTAATGATTAATGTGTTAATTGTGATTTTTACATAATATGCTATTCGCGGATAATTTGTCTTTTAATAAACCTACTTATAAAATTTTAAACATTGAAATAAACATTTTACAGATCGACTTTAGACCCGTTTAATTCAACTTAACGTGTTTACTTTTATGTTAAATAAAAAACTTTAGACCCGTTTAATTCAACTTAACCTGTTTACTTTTATGTTAAATAAAATAAAATGTATTTTTATGTCTCATTTTAATTGTTCATATTATTGTTTTTATATGTTTCGGAATAATCGTCTGTAAGAGAAAATGACATTTATCATGAAAGTAATATTTTTTTTAGAACATTTATAATGAAACGAAGGGAAGAGAGCGTATTTACAGAGATAAATTCGATTACTCAAGTTTAATTATAATAATTAGAACAAAGTTGAAAAATTGACATCCACCGTTTAATACGTAACATCCCCAAAATCAAGGACCGACTAATTTATTTTGAAATAATTTACATATGTACAACTAAGAAAATCATGTATATCATTTAATTAATCATTTAATCATATCCTATACTTTAGAAAATGCTGAATCCTAGTTATTAAATTAAAAAATGAATATAATTAATAATTCTTTTCTTCCTCAATAATTTCCTGTTCACCAACTTTAGACAAAGGAGAAGAATTGGGAGGACTAGTGAAAGTAGAAGCAACAGAAGTAAAAGAAGCTGTTGAATGATCAGAAGTAGAAGCGCCACCACCGTTGGTCCCACCATCGCCACCGTCACCACCACCACCATTAGAAGTTCCGGCAAGCAAATCAAGAAAGGCACCAACAATAAACTCATGGTGGTTCTTCCCGTTCATCCTTAAATACCACCCTAATAATTCCTCTAAACACTCCCACTTTTTCAATCCATGTGTCTCCACCATTTCCTCCATTGATTTCTTGAAATCTTGTTGTGGATTTTGCGATTCAATCGCCATTGCTACACTTTCTTTATAAGGTATATCACCATTAGTATCGTCACACTTGTCATTGTTATCGCCATCATTGCCACCACTACTACCACCTTCAGCATCTAAATTTATAAATTGTTTATTACCCTCAAGAATGGAACTAGTAGTGGGGCCAGGTTCGAAAAGTAATCTTTCAGACCTAGCCCCACGAACAATGGTCTCCACCGAGGAGTACTCATTGATATTAATGTACTCCTCGGATTCCGTTGATATACTGGCAGATTCCGAGGAGTTTGTGAAGCAGGAGTCAGGAGTGGTAGTCTCGATTTCTGCTTCAACATTTTGGGCATACTTAGGGTCGAAATAGACAGAATTGACGGTTTTAAACATCGTATCATTAGGACTAGCTCGAAATGAGAGGGTTTTAGGGTTCTTACAAGTAGGCCATAGCCATGTTTCTTTGGGTTTGTTGAACAACATTAGGGATGAAGGAATTAGTTTCATGTTGTTGATGGCTATTGGTTTAGAATGAGGTTGTATTTGCTTCGAATTCTATTTGTTGGTTTGGTATTAATTGTGTCACAAGAAAGAAGGGAATGAGATGGATAAAAATAGTGAGAGGTGGAAAGAAAATGGGTGTGGTAAAGACTTAGGTTGGTGCATTTAATAGTAACAAAGAGGCATGAAGAATTTGCTGTTTATTTAATGCAATATATATGCATGCACCTCTTCTATCCTTATACTTAATTGAGAATGTGTTTTTTATTCCATTTTATGAAGAATAAAATAATAATTTGATTTACCATATCTACTATATTGTAAACTAATAAGTAGTACATAATAATTATATTTGATCATTAAAAAAATATCTGAAATAAAATGAGTCACTAAGGGCGCGTTTAGTTACGAAAAACTCTTTCATTTTTTAAAATTTTTTTCTAAGAAAACTGAAAAATTTGAAAACGTGTTCAAGATAAAAAATTTCGAAGAATCTATGATTTAAAATTTTGTACATTTTCTATTTTGAAAAATAAAACTCCATCTCTTACGTTTAAACGCATTCTCTAAATTTTTTAGTTTTTCATCGGCCAAAAAACTCTACAAAAATGGAAAAGCAAAATGGAGATATTTTTCCGTAACTAAACGCGCCCTAGTAGTTAAATCTACTTTAAGTGCATATATTTTTCTTAATATTAAAAGAAAATTGATTTTTACAGTCATATATTACTACTAGTAGTTATTTTTCACCACCTCTAATTAATGAAGGTCACATTTAGCAATTACTTTGACGTCACCACAGGTAATTTTGGGTTGATTTAGGTAGTGTACTTTCAAGTCAATTACGAGCCAGGATTTTTGAAACCAAAAGTTTCTTCAATTTTATGAAAATAACCAAAAGTTTTAAATTATATAATATTTACTTTAATCTATATGTAATAGTTAATGATGAAATTATGTACTAGCATTGACAAACTACAAAATGGTTAATTCTTTTAGCAAAGATATTTCATAACCTTTCCATGTCATTGACAAAAGCTAGGTATATCTTCCATTGTTATTAAAATAAATGTTCATATTACTATTTATATATGTTCTTAAATAATTATCCACTTACAAATAATAACTATTAAAAATCATTAAACTCTTTATTTTACTATCATTTATTACTCTAAATAATTTATTTCTTTAACAAATTCAGTCAAATTTGTATTGATTATAAGGGCAAAATTGACATTTATCTAACATATCTTAATTCAAATAAAAATTATTGAGAGATAATTTTTGTGGTACGGAGAAAGTAGAAAAAAATTTCATAGAACATGCATGATGGCTTCAGATTATTATTTTTTTTTTTTATGAAATGATGATGTTCTTCACATTTATGACCCTTTTTATGGCTTTTTAATCAATTCTAAAAATACCAAGAATTCCCAAAACGTGAATATGCCTGCTTTACCCTTTTATATTGTGCTATAAAACATTCAAGGTATACTACGAATTCGGAAAATTTTGTGATCGATATTAATCAAGGGTTAAGTGCATAAGAATGTAATTATTTATAGTTTAACAATCATCGTGTGTATCGAACTATTTGGGCTTCCATTGTGTGTAATAAACTTGTTATTCATCGCCATTTTATGTAAGTTTCGTACTTTTACTTACGTGTCAGATGTATGAAGTGACACGTGGCAACATCACAATCTGACACATCACCAAAATACATACAATAGCAACAAACTGAAAGTTTATTATACACAATGTAACCCCGAGTACTTTGTTGCATACAATGAATGTCAGAGTATAAATAATTACATTTCTAGATACTTAAGCCATTAATCAATTACAACCTTTTTTAAAGAAAAAGAAAAAAAAAACCTCCGGCACAGAACTTTTTTTTCTCAATGAGACTCTATGTAATGATCTTGTATTCACTTTTTTTTTTTTAAACTACAATAATTAATAATTAATTAAAAACGTTATATTTTGGAATAATATTATGAGTTTTTTTTTCTTTTTACTTTGTTTATTGTTATTATTATTATATTATTTTTAAAGAGGACACCAATTGGAGCAAGTGTACTTGAGTTATTGGAGGGTCAAAAGAGGCATATATCTTGTGAATTGAAATTTATGAAGTAAACCTCTCGCCTTTAAGAACTCCATTGGCCGATTGGACCATATATAGATGTTTGAAATTTCCAACTTTTATGTCACTCAACATAAATTTTTTTTTTTTTCTTTTTAACTTTAAGTTTAAGCTTTCAAATATAAGATATCGTTTTCTTAAATACTACATGAAGGCATAGGCTTAATTGATTTAGTCGACATATTTTTATTTTGACAAAGTCAAATTAAGGTTCTAATCATCAACAAAGTCAAGGTATTAGCATGTGCATATGATATCAAATGCTATTAACAAATATTTTAGCACAATTCAATCATAATAGACACAACACTTCATGCCTCTTTTTTTGTCCCCTTGTGTATAACAACTCAAACCAAGACAAAGATCTTTTTGATTATGTTTGACTTTGATTAATCATTTCCTACTTATGTCGTTTCTTTTTAATAAAATGGTAAATATTACTCCTTTCCGTCCCACAAAAAATTGTCCACCAACAATTTTTGTGTGAAATAAGATTAGTTGGGTAAATGTCAGTTTTCCCATTATATTCAAGACAAGTTTAACTGAATTTATTTAAGAAATAAATGACTGATAGTAATAAATGAGGGTAAGATAGGGATTTTAATTATTTTTAATAGTTATTTTTGTAAGTGAACAATTATTTTGGGACATATATAAATAATAATATGGACATTTATTTTGGGACGGGAGAAGTACATTAAGTTGCGACAAATATAAATATCTTTTTTTAGTAAATGAACATAAGTCGTATGTTTGAATTTTGAAATCATATATTTCAATGTTAATTTACCATTAAAATGAACCAAATGGTCTATAACTTAGCAGTACGATAGAAATGCAACAAATAAAAAGTTGTAAGTTCGAGTCTCACTTAAGACAATAAATTTATAAAGTTTTGAATGTAGGTATTATATGTGTAAGTAAAATTGTAGGTTCCATGTTTAAAAGATAAAGGTTTAAAACATAAATGGACAACTTTACTCAATCACTAATTGGCTTAACCTTAGAGGATTTGAAAAGTATGTAAATTAGATTTATTCAAGATTCTTAACATGATATATAATCCATTGTTTTTAAGAATTTTATTTATTCATGATTGTGCATGATCACAAAATAAATAATGTGTTCATGGGGTCATGCAAATTGAATCTTTCTCTGTTCCATGAAATGTACAACTCCAATGCACTAAAAGACAATTAACCCCAAACTCTTTGATACGCCAAATTTGCATCGGGATTTGCTCCACACGCTTTGTCTTCATCTTTAAGTTGAGAAAAATAATTTCATGTTTTTCATCAAACTTTTTCAATCTTTTACAGGAACAGTATTTGACAAACTAATGTTTTAGATTATATGCTTTTTAATCGTTGCCAATTCATGTAAAAAGAATTGGTAGCATTGGTCATAATTAAGATAAATTTTGACACATTATTCAACCATTTGTTAGATTTTAAAAAAAAAAATCGTTAGGGAATACGATCATACAACTTAAAATTGAAGTTACATTATTTTGTAGAGTCATATAGTGTTTGATACATAAATTTCACTTATTTCTCGTTATTTTTATTCACTGATCGTTATAAATATATACCAATTAAAAATTTAGGCATATGTTTATGCCTACATTTTGAACATATGAATAAATAATAATTTGGTGATAAAAAGGGATACTTATATGAAAAAACTTGTGAAAAACAAAATATTATAGTTTAGTTTTTATTCAACATTCCAAAAAGAATATTGAATTTTTTTTATGGGACTAGTGCAATTATACTCTTAATGGTTTGATTAGTTTAAGATTAAAAAGTTTGAAGTCTTGTGAAATTTAGGTTCATTGCATCAATCAAGGGTTGACTATGATCTACAAATCATAAGATTATAGATAACTACTAATTGTAGTTTAATTTATATCATTTTTTTTAATAATAAATTAAGAATATTGTTGTAATCTAATACTAGTAGGTTACCCGCGCTATGCATCGGAAAGAAAAAAGTATGGTGGTTATCAGTTATGTGTCATTTATTGAAAAACAAGAAGTTAATGCAACTCAATACGAATAGTCGAATAACAACACATCTGTTCATTATTTTTTACGTTCATTTTAGTAAAATATAGCATTGTTGTTACAAAATATTTGAGAATTCAAACCGTGGAAGAAAATTTACAAGTTTTTATCATTTTCATATTCCGCCAAAAGCATATTTCAAATAAAGCCTTATTTAATGTTGTTATAAAGTAGAATTAAACAATATATTTGTTAAAAATGAATTTTTTAAAAAATAAAGGATTTAAAGTTAAATAGTTTTAAGGTTTAAGAGAGAGAATGTTAAACCGTTTATAAGTATAAATACTATGGAAATGGAATTGAATGTTGATTTACTAATGGGAAAAAAACGTAAAAACCCATAAAAGAACCTAAAAACCCGTACCAAAAGGTTGGATTTTTTTATACTCCAAATATACTTGGTACAACTAAAGCATTTTGGCTCTAAAACAAGATTTACCAAATATATGCCTGTATTTCTACAGTTCTACTACAAGCAGAAGAATTAAAATGAACTAGTATTACCTACCAAGCTGCCAAATCACATCACTTTACTAAAATAAATCGAGGACATGTACAACTTTCATTGCACGGTATACAAGTGACTACAACATTACCCTGCGAAAACATTTACCAAATATACATCTAGTACTAAAATCATGTATCAAAACTCATCAAAATCACCATCAGAATCCTCATTGTCGTCATCACTCCCCTCCACCCACGCAATTTCATCAAGCCTGTCCTGCGAATTCCAATCAGGCGGGAACGTCTTTTGAAGCGCTTCTGTAATATCCCCACCGCCCCTTTCAATCTTACGTAAACACCGGGCCCAATGAACTGCAGTCCCCATGTCAACAGTCAAACCTAACTCGATCATTTCTGCACAGATTTGTTCAATGCCAGAGTACATATAGTCTTCAGCTATAGAAGCTCGTGACAGCAATGATGTCATCAAGCAGTGATACACAGCTCGGTCTGGTTTTAATCCGACCCGTTTCATGTCTTCAAAGCATCTTAAAGCTTTCTCAGGAAGTGAAGCACGGGCCCAGCCATGGATTAATGTCGTGTACGTTTTAAGATTTGGCTTTAATCCTGCAGCCTCCATTTCTTTGATCGTTTTTTCTGCTCGCTGCATTCAAAATAATCAGTTTTTAGTGTCCAATAAACAAATTTACCTAAAATACAAAAAGGGTAGATAACAACAACAACAAGACATACAAGCATATCTCCAGCTTTGCAACAAGCGTTAACTAAAGATGTGTAAGTACGGATGTCGGGTTGGACCCCTTCTTGCTTCATTTGTTGCATTAGGTCAGCAGCTTCCCAAACATCACCCCTTCGAGCCCATCTACAAGAGAATATAACATTACTTACGAGAAAATAAGGATATTATGGAATAATAATCTAATATGATACTGCATAAAAATATTGGAATTTTAAGAAGCAATTCTTACCCATCTATGAGTATGTTGTAAACAAAAGTATTTCTTGGAATTTTCCGGGCATGCATTTCTTTGGTCACTGCTAGAGCACTTTGCATCCTTCCGGCTTTACAACATGCTTTAAGCAGGGCCTCATACGTGAAAACGTCAAGATCCAATCCCTCGTTCTTAACTTTAGCAAAGTACTCGAACGCTTTTCCAGTATCACCCAAAGATGCATAACCATGCATGATTGTGGTGTATGTATGCTCATTTGGGCTAACCCCAGCCAGCAACATTTCGTCTAATATTTTCACCGCCCTTTCCATCTGGAGAAAACAGAAAATATCATCAGTTCACAAGTAACAAAACTCAAGTCTGGATTTTCAGTTTGTAACTCATTTCAAAATATGAGTTTTTATTGTGTTTCATACTAGCTGCAACAAAACTGATTATCTAAGGGTAAACTTAAATTAGTTATATACCCCTTCGAACCTAATTTCAGACGCTTTTACTTCTATCAAAACGTCTATCTTTTTATTTTCCCAAATGTCATGTCTGTTCTTTAATCTATTTACTTCTTAAGAAATCATAGCTTGGAAGTTGGAACATCGATTTTTTTTTTTTCGAATTCCATAAGCACATCCAAATACTACCATCGAAACCCGTCCGATTCTGATTCTGATTATTCAATATGACATAAGCACTTTCAAGACTCGCATCCAAAATACAATTTCTTAAGCATAGAATACCTGGCGTTTCTCAACTAGACCAAGAATTAGAGCATTATAAGTGTGCACAGTCGGGATGCATCCGCTCATTCTCATCATATTAAACACCTCAAGAGCTCTTTTAGCTTCCCCAGCTCTGGCATAACCATGAATGATGGGCATAAATGTTCGTGATGTAGGTTTATGTCTCACTCTTTGCATTTCCTCAACAGTACGAATTGCACGATCCATGTTTCCCATGCCACAAAATGCGTTAATGATGTTATTATACAGAACTACATCGGGCTTTAAACCATCTTTGATCACATCTTCAAATATTGCAAATGCATTAGCCCAGTCCTTTAACTTTATAAATCCGTTAATTAACATTGAATATGTCTTCATGTTATGCTTTACGCCATCAAATTTCATCGTTTCACTGATCTCCAACGCTTTGGAAACTTTTCCCATCTGGAAAAGTTAATCATATGACATGTATTAGGAAAGTTCATGTGGCAATTTCGACCCACTTACAATAAAAAAAGGTCAAATGGGTTGAACGGGTCAAAAGACGCCCAAAGTGCAAATTTAAGCATACAACCTCCTACTTAAAAATAGAGAACAACATTAAAGTTTTAACCGGCCCAATGGACCCCCACCCCCAACCCACCACACACACACATTTCACCAAACTTTAGTTAGCTACATGAGTCATAAATATGAAAAATATAACAATGGTACCACAGAAAGGTCAACATTTGAAGTTACCTTCGTGTAAAGATTAAGAAGACATCCATATGTGATTACTGATGGTATAAAGCCACATTCCTATAAAATAAATTGAACGTTAGTGTAGTTGAAAAGACTAAAAGCTTTCACTTCAAGGCATTGAACAACTGATATAATCTTTAATCACGAGATAGCCAATATTCAAGTTTATATAGAATGAACCCCAAAACATTGAGCTTAAAGATGAAAATTTCCATTCATTTAATTATGAACAGGTTAATTTAACGTATGTTTTATTTCAAAAGTGCCAAATGGGTTAAATAGGTCAAAAGTAGCCAACAATGTATATTTATTGCATACACCATGTGTAGACCCACTGTAACAAATTTTAACTGCTTACCTGCCAATCTAGCCAAATGAAAAATCTTGTTAGAAAATGAAGAGATTTTTACCTTAAGCCTCTTAAATACCACAAGACATTTATCTTCATTTTTAATCATCGTATAACCATCCATCATCGTGTGGTAAATATCCATCGTAGCATCTATACCCTCTTCCTCCATCTCCCTGACCAAGGCCTCTGCACGCTCCATATTTAAGGCTTGACTGTAATTCTCAAAGTGTTAAGATAGTAAATCCACAAAAATCATATACATCATCAGATTAATATCATGTCAACAATATTTAAAAAGCAGTGACAGTCTTATAAGGTGATCAACTTGCCATTTTTATAAAGACTATGTACCTAGTGGGAGAAGATGTGGCAAAATGGGCAGGCAGGCAGTCAACAATGTTCGACGTATTGTTATATATAATTAATGCATTAAATAACATAAAAATTAACTATATTGTTGGAATAATAACATAATCATGTTTGATAAAGCAAGATCTGCAAGTCCCATAACTTCTACCTATTTGTAGTTTCCATCTTAGGCTTTTAGCCAAGCTTTGCAGGTCCCATAATTTCTCAGTATTGTGCACATACAAGCGTATAAATTTTTTTTCACTCTTAACATATACTCAAGAAAGTACTACTCACCAATGAGCATAGATTATGTTTCCGTATATAATGGCATTTAAGGTTGTCTGTGTCTCTTTGGCCTCCTTGAACCACTTATCTGCAGCACTTCGAAAGTAAACAATTGAAATAATAAACTTAAGCTGACAACAATGAGAAAAGGATACTTGAATGAAACGCAATGTATTGATATATCTATATGCATATGCGTGAGAGCATTTCACTTACTCTGTATCGCCAACTTTAGCAAATCCCCCCACAAGAATACTATATGTCACCAAACTCATTTCAATTCCCTCGTCTTTCATTTTCTTTACACACGAAAGTGCCTCGTCCATATCTCTACCTACTGCATAAGCGTGAATTAGGCTGCATAAAATAAGTTATTTTAATGCTGGAAAATGGACCCAAAACAAAAAGATAAATCCAAAACAACGAATCCAAAACTTATACTACATTCTAGTAAAAGCTTCCTTTTTAGTGTACAGAGGAGTGTACTTTTTATCTGACAGCAAGTTTCAAGAAGTTTAATACACACATATATACATATAATCAATATACACACATACATACGTACATACATTTTGTTAATAGGAGTAATTAAACAGAAACTAGTGAACCCAAAAAGAAATCAAATAGGTAATATAACAGGGTTCCTTACTTGGTAAATAAGTGTGTGCTCGGCTCAATTCCCCTGGCCCGCATGCTCTCGAAAGTTTCTCTGGCACGATGCATGTCTCCTCGCCTTGCATAATAGTTGACCATCAACCCAAACTCTTTCCTGGAAGGCTACAACTGTTGACACTTAGAAAAACATTGACCTTATACAGTACATCAAAAGGTTATTGGTTCACTTCATCATTCTAACAATTTAACACGCTTTCAGATAAGTAATATACATATTATGTATCTGTATGTAATTACCTTCTTAATCCTTTGAAAAGCTGTGATAACGGCCTGCCAATTCTCCGGTTGAGTTTCCAACACCTTCTTAAGCTCGGTTCGTGAACCCTCCCTCTCTTCTTGCCATTTTGACTTGTACTCTACACTATCATCCCCTTCGATCCACCGAGCTCTATCCACGGACTTCTCCTTCATTCTCCTCCCATCATCAAGTTTTACCGTTAACACCCTCCCATGAAACTCCATACCATCGAACTCCACCGCCTTCATTGCCGACTTTTCAGCCGTTAGACCGCTGTATATTACAAACCCAAACCCCATGTTTCTTTCTGTTTCATTGTAACCCTTTATCAATATCACGTTTTTTATAGGACCAAATTGCCTAAAGAATTCGATTAGCTCGTTCTTCTTTATCCACAACGGAAGGTTGCCCACAAAGATTTTCCCTTTTTCTTGATACTCAATTCGCCTGGATCCCAAATCACCTGAACTATCCAAACTGTTGTTATCCGTTTCCTTTTCATCTGAATCGGGCGGTCGTTGTGGCGGGGGTGGAGCAGGCGGGGGTGGAGCAAGTTTGCTGGTTAACCAAAGCTTCTCCGTTAGTGTTCGTGAGTTATTATCTATAGGGTTTCTTTTAGGCGTAGGATTGAGAAGTGTTTGAAGGGGATTAGTTTTGCGAGATTTGGGTTTTGAAGGTTGGGAATTTATAGGCGAGTTGGTGATTGGTTTGAAGGGTTTGTTATTAGTGGGACGGCGAATGGATGAAGAGGTGGTGGTGGGGTTTTCAGAGTCGTGTGAGCAAGCAGTGATAGGGTATAGTGGGAGTGTGGTGGCGGAAACCGAATATGGCTTGCCGGAAAAAGTAGAATAATAATGTGCAGTGGAGGATGCAAACGAAAAGTTATCCATAACTCCAATGTGTAGTGGAGGATGGGGATGAAACAGAGATAACTGTAAAGTGTAATGAAATTGTTGTACGAAATTAGTAAAATATGAAACTAAATAACAAGATAGAGTGAGAGTGTATGTACGGCAGTGAATGACGGTGGAATTAAGTGCGTCTAGCAGTAGCTCCGGTGAAGAATGACGGTCGGACGGTGAGTAGAGTTTATGGGTATGTTCTCCTGGGCCTCCTTCAGCCGCTTATCTACTACTGCCTTCTGGAACGAATTATCTCTTGCGCGTAAAATAGAAAAAGACATTAAATTAAATTAAAATTAATTAAAATAATAAATAAATGAATACTACGTTAAATAATTAATTAAATTAAATCCTATCAACTTTCCGTCCTGATTTTATAGTCTACATTTTCTTTTTAAATTATTCAAATTTTATTATCATACACGTAGTCCTTCTATCAAATCCATAACTAATAAGAATATGAAAATACAACTTTCTAGCTTAATGATTGCACTTTCAAAAAGTTAGTTGCAAAACCAAATGCATTTGCTTAACGCTTCTTCAAGCTTTTGAGAACTAAAATAGCTTAATCTAACCAAATTGGTCTCCAACATAGGTTAATTAACGGCTTCAAGAGAAAAAAATGTTATTTGTTTCTTTAGTTTCAGCGAATGCATCCTCATTAAAACTTGATTGTAGTCAACCTACAAAATTCACAAGAGTCAATCATATATTTATTGATATATGAATTGTAGAGTTTCGTTTTCTTAAATATGATCCGTGATGTTCATCACTTCATTCTCAAAAACCACCAAGGTTCCACCGTTGGGTTTTTAACTCATTTTATACACAATCTCACTTTTGAAGGATTTGCAATTGACCATCTGAGTACAATTCCACTTGACTAATTCAAATATTAAAATAAACTCAAATTATACGTCTAGTCAAAATTGAATATGTGATTAATATATCTTGGTGAGAAGCCAGTAAATCTGGATCCATCCATAGACATGATCATATATTGATTGAGATCGTATTCGACTTAATTTATCGAATTTTAACTTAATAGCTTCACATCAAATGATCTCAAAACTCGTAGACAATTCTATGTTGAAAGAGAGTGATTTGTACATCCGTCATCTTTTATTATCAACCACTAAATGTATTTTGTAGTGTACAACATTATAAATCAAGTTTAGTAATCTACGTATAAATTTTGGTGATTGACGAAACTATCACCAAAACATTCATTATTTAAGAAACGCACCACATTATGAGTTTATGACAACTTACCAAAACCATAGGGTATAAAATCGCAAATAATATGATATATTCACTCTACTTTCAAATCCCAGTTCAAAAACAAGTTCTTACACACTTGCACGCGGGAGTAATTTAATCCTTTATCTCTCCATCATAATCCGCAAACGATCGATTTCGTCTCACCGCAACACATCCAATCGGTTTCTACGCTTGTCAAGTTTCACAGTAGATTCCCGTTTGGAAAACCCTAATTCCAAAACCCTAAATCGATCAACAATGAATAAAGTCGTGTGTCCTGAAAATGCAGAGCTTGTGGTGTTCATGTTGAATAAACAAAAGGATATGACGGAATATAACGCTACCATGATATCGAAAGCGTGCTCAAACGTGTGCCGTTCTAAATCCCCAATCAAAACCCTAAAGGATTTCTCAAATGTCAAGTAACTATGTCATTTAAACACTTAAAATTTTATTTTGTATATTATATTCTATTATGCTGTAAATATGTGTAATTCTTTTGAATATAATTGTATGTTTACTTGCTTGATCAATCAACAGCAACGATGATGTGAAATTTACTGCAAAAAACTAATCATTCAACTATTGTTGATTTAAATGCCTAATCCTGTGGCATTTCTATTTTTTAATATTTATAAAGTATAATGTAATGCATATATGGATGTAAGCAAACCAAATGTTCAGTTCAGAAAACCAATTGTGTGGCATTTGGTGGGAAATTTGTTTACGTGCCATTTGACGGGAAATTAATTTACGTCTGTTTAGTTTTTAAACAGACAAACACGAATTTGCGTTCATAAACGTTTAGTAATCTGTTTGTTAAGATTCATATACGTTTGTTAATGAAATTTTCATACCTAAATTAAAGGAACAGGAATAAAGAAGTGAATATTATGTTTATGTAACGCTTACTTACTGAATGGATGAATGAACATACACAAGCTTATTTTCTTAAAGAACAAACACGAACAAGAAAATCCGTTTGTTGAAGTGTTTGTGTTTGTTTGGTTTGTTTACAATATGTACACATAATGGTCTGATAGCACGGTCATCATAGTAGCTTAACTGGATTAACATCTTTTTCATCATGTCAGGGGTGTTGGAAAGTGGATTTTGAAATTCATGAAAGATTTCTTTATTGATGCTGCTGCTGAAAATGAAGAGATGGTAGAAAGGGGTAATTCTTCTATGGATTCATTATTTGTTTAGCCACCTTACCTAATAGCGATTGATTCCTCTCAGTATTTTCGATCTGTACGTGTTTATAACATTGTAGGTGAGAAAAACAAGGGAAGCAAGCCGTATATGCCTCAAAGGAACTCTGTAGCTTATGCTTTGTTGATCACCCTGTACAGGTAAACATGTCATGTTTTTTATTTTGTTTGTGTAACTTTGGTGTAATAACAACATCAATGTTTATGGGAGTATCTTTGCATGTTAGAGGAACTGCTAATGGAACTGATTTTATGCGTAAACAAGAGCTAATTGATGCTGCTGAAGCAAGTGGGCTGTCTCGCTCACCTATAATGTACGTGTTGATCTTTTAGACTTGATTTTCCTGAAGTAAATGATGGTGATTTTTTTTTTTCACTCCTGATCGTGTTTGCTTACAGGCCTGAAGTAGGAAAAGGGAAAGCAGGTCAGTTTGGAGTTAGCTCGGCTAGGGATTGGTATAGTGGATGGAGTTGCATGAAAAAGTTGATAGACAAAGGGCTGGTTGTAAAATCTAGCTGCCCTGCAAAGTAAGTGCATTTTGTCTTATGCTTTATCTCTACTAGAGGTGGAAAATTTCGACCCCTTTACTTATAAATGTATTGAATCGGGGTGTGTCATATCTCGAATTGATCAAAGTGTAATCAAGGCATGAATTTAATAAATTCCTTCATTCAAAAATTAGTTTATTATTTAAGTAATACAAAGTCTATAAACATAATTGTCATCGCACGGTTTATTTACCATAAAAATTGAAAATTTGGGCAAAAGAGGTTCGGCCCAACCCAACGTGCCTCTGTTTACCTTTTTTTTTTTTTTAAATTTTCATTCTCATATGGAGATGGCATGTTTCCTTGGGTTATTTTGTGTTTTTGTCTTCATTTCAAGTTTAATACTGATATTTACATTAGCTGGTCTTGTAGCATCTCAGTGTGTGACGATAATAAGCTGAATTACGCTTGTTTAACAGTAATGTTAAAATTGTATATCAGGTACATGCTGACGGAGCAAGGAAAAGAAGCTGCTCGTGATTGTCTATCGAGATCTGGATTGGCTGATTCTACAGAGGGTCTTGCTACTATTAGTACAACTGTGGATATAAACCAAAACAACATGAAAGATTCAGTTTCCGTTCATGCTACATTGATTAAAGATGTGCCACTAAAGCATGTTTCTTCAAAACGGCAGAAAAAATCAGTCAATATTCCTCCTGAGACTCTTGACAAGGTATACTGTATAGTGTAGGTGACAATGTCGACCCGTTTATCTATAAATGGGTCAATCCGGGTTAAGATTTTTTCTTTTATGGGTAAAATTGTTAATATTAAGAAGTAGCTTGAAAGGAGATGGGTTTAATGGGTCAAAAGTCGCCTAAAGTGCCTCATAATCCATAAACATCGTAGATTATCTTACTAAAAAGTTTATACTTTCTCAAAATGAAATAATATGTGCAAGGAAATAGAAAATAGGACAAAAAGAGTCTTGGATTAAGCGGACAACCGTTTTGACCCATTAGCCAACCCACCCATTTTGCAACCTCTACCGTCTAGTATTCTGATTCCTCTTTTTGTGCATCTCCGAATGTTGTAAACCCTTTTCTTTGATTGCTCTTTCTGGTTCTATTGTAGTTTTAAAATTTACAGTTTTTGGCTTGCATTTTTATTTTCTGCAGCTTGTGCGCATGGGATACACCAAAGAACAAGTTATTCGTGCTTTTGCCGAGGTCAAAGAAACGTCACCAGACGAGGAAGTTTCTTCACTTTGGCTATCTGTTTTATGTCGTCTTAGGGAAGTTGAAGTTTACGATTCACCTTTGGAGTCTCAGAATGTTCCAGGAGTCAAACATCATTCATCGTCAAGTTCTTCCAAACATAAAGATGGTAATGATATACACGTATAATAATTTAAAACCTAGAACTCTATAAAACCACGACTCTTTAACTTGTAGTACTCCTTTCATATCTAGCAGCCGTTTCTTTTAGACGTGAAACCACGACTTTAGCTTCTGAAGGAGGATCTGAAATTCCAAGTTCATCACTG
Organism: Gnaphalium uliginosum; assembly: GCA_963930675.1. NCBI lineage: Eukaryota > Viridiplantae > Streptophyta > Magnoliopsida > Asterales > Asteraceae > Gnaphalium > Gnaphalium uliginosum. The sequence goes on along the minus strand of OZ005686.1, from coordinate 38,360,135 downwards.
AGAGCTTGTTTCTTGACAGTGAGTATTAAGCCTTTTTGGCACAATAACGCTTGTATTTTTTTTTGGGTGGTAAATGCATGAATGTCATGTTTTATTATCTATGACAACAACATACTATCATTTTCCCTTAAAACAACGATGAACTTTCTTCTTTTCTTATCATAGCAACATATTTATATACACTCTTATTCAATATAGCAATATGTAACCCGATAATCTGAATTTGATGGCGTGACACCAGATTTTTATGTTTCATGCCATGTATGCTATTAAAAAAAAAAAAAACTTTCAGATTTTTTTTTAACTCCAGTAGAATTGAATTTTATTTCTTTTATCGATGCTATAAAAACTGAAGCAGAATATAATTTATTGGTTATTCTAATGCATGTGGACAGTGACATAACATAAATTAGGTATTAGCGATGCCACATCATCAGGTTCAAGTTTTCAGGTTACTCACTGCTATAATGAATAAATTCATGGAAGTCCACTGCTATACAAGGCAAAAAAGGATGCACATTGCTGTTTTGAGAAAAATGATTAGCATGTTTCTATTTCATGCATTTATCACTTCAATTTTATTGTAAATTCTTGCATCTAGAAAAATGATCAACACTCCTTTTATGTTTTCTTTTCTCCTGCTTGTTATAGGACCACAATAAGCGTAAGCGAGGTAAGAATGATCTAGAAGCTAACTCAAATGTTTTATCAATGCCACCTTTGACACTTGGAGACCAATTCGAGGATACATATGAAGTGGTTCTAGTATTGGATGATCGGGAGAGATTCACTAAGGCGTGAGTACTTTCAGGCTTAATTATATATGGTTGAAATCCAAGTAACACGTAGTCTTCATCATTTTTAATCATTAATTTTGCCACAAGTTTTTGTTATCAATAGGTCGATCTTATGATATTTTTTCATTAAGAATCGTGCATAATGGTGTTGAGTTATAACTGATCGAGTATTAATTCTGTGTCTTTCGATTTGCAGGTCAAAGTCTAGAAAACTTTTAGAGCATGTTCAACTCCATTTTAGAATACCAATAGAGGTGAACTTTAACTTAAATGTACATTGATGAACCAGAATATAGAAATCAGATATCTTAAGGCAGATGTACACTAACAAAGATTACACAGACACACACATATGTTGTGACTAGAGGTGGCAAAAATGGCGGGTTGGGAAACAGGTCAAAACAAAATTGGGTCACGGTGGGTAATTCCTTGTCTGGGTTGGACTGGATTGTATCGAAACACTTTTTCTCCATTTTTAAAAATTATATAATGTCTCAACTATTGCTACAAAACTATTTTATCTTAATCCTATCATTTTTTGAATTAAATTTGTTAGGAAGTTTTATACATTAAAAACAAACTTTGGTCGACTTTTAACATCTGATCGACCCATTTGACCCGTTTTCATTACGGTGTTCCTTTTGATTTTACTTATTTGACCAGTTTGGCCTTTTTTTGTTAAGATTTTTATTCGAACCGTACTGGAAATGACTCATTTATAAGGAAATGGAGTAAAATTGTCATCTTTAGTTGCCACTGTCTTTCACACAAGCTATTAGAATTAAATGTTCAAATCTTTCGTAGGTGCGGCGCTTACCTGTTGGAGATGCCATTTGGATTGCTCGCCATAAGCATCTGGGTAGCGAATATGTTCTTGATTTTATTGTTGAGAGGAAGAATGTTGATGATTTGCGATCTTCCATTAGGGATAACCGTTACAGAGAGCAGAAAGTGCGGATCCTGGTGATGTTTCTTAATCACCCTGTTACACTTTTCCTGAAATGGAAATGCATACCCATTTACTTATAAATTTCGGGTTATGTTTTATCTCTTATGTTCCACCTAAGCCAACATGATCAGGACAAAAATCTATGAACATGTTTACTATATATGGAGTAACTTTTATTTTGACCTATAAGGCTAGCATTTATTTATATTGTAACTTAGTTCGACAATATTTATTATTTATTTTTTAATTTTTTTTGTAGAAAAGAAAACTTAATTCAACTATTAGGTGCTAATTATGAATAAAAATTCTCTTGTTTCTTTTCTTTTCTTTTCATCAAGAGGTCTGGCCTCAAAAGGTTGATATACATAGTGGAAGGTGATCCTAATGCTTGTGATAGTGCTGAAAGTATTAAAACAGCGTAAGTACGAATTCATGTTTTTGGATGATATTTTTTTCACTTGTTCTTATGTACGGTAACTGTTTCCCTTTGAAAGCTGTTTGAAATAATCAGGAGAAGTAACAATTCACACATTAATAACATCTGTATATGTAGTTGTATGACGACGGAAATTCAAGAGGGGTTTGATGTCCAGAGAACAAGTGGGTTAGGTGATACACTACGAAAGTACGGTCATCTTACTCAATCTATAACACAGTACTATACATCTCTTGGCAATGAGGCCAACCATCAAGATTTCTCAGTCTGCCCTCCTTTTGATCATTTTATTGAGAGGTGCCAAGAGTTAGATAAGATGACAGTTAGTGATGTATTTGCTACCCAACTCTTGCAGGTTTGAGACATTAATATTTACGTATCATTTTTATTTTTATTAATAATATGATGTGAGTAGAGGTGGCAAGATAGATGGGTGGAACGGGGTGGGTAACAGGTGATAACGTGGCCTGGTTGAAACAAGTGAATTTTGGTATTCGTTGAAACAGACCTCGGTTGACCTGTAAACACTTTTAGTCAATCTATAATAATCAACTGTTGCAAACACGCTTTTGGAATTTGTATGCTTAAAATTTGACTTGGACCACTTTCAAAGTTTCAAGATGTTTGAACTGATCTCATGCTAGCAAGAAGTTTGTGGTCCGACCTGCTTGAGATAAGTAAATGAGTTGAAAATGACACCTCTAGCTAAAAGCTCACAAGTTTTGTTGATTATCTAAAAGTCTCATGTAAATTCCTGCTGCAGGTTCCACAGGTGACTGAGGATGTTGCTATTTCCGTTTTGGATTTATACCCAACAGTTTTATCGCTGGCTCGTGCCTACTCTTATCTTGTGAGTTTTCTTTGCTTTTATTAATAAATGGGCATCAGTATGTCTCAAATTTTACCAATAAATTACCCACTTCATCTTTCGTAATTAAAATGGGCTATCTTTTGGTATGGATCCAACGGACTTGATTGGATTGACCTGAAACACTATTGTTCATGACTAAGTTTATATAAATAGTTGGAGTGAAATATGAGTCCCCAAAAAGCAATATTTTAATAATAGAAGTTTGTTGTTGTTGGACAAACATGATTTAGGAGGCTCCGTTCATCCTTAAAAATAAGCTGTGAGGGGCTTTAGACCCATTTCCTTTTAAGGTTTTTTTCTCCTTTTTTCTATATTATCCTGTTTGAGATAATGTGTAACCTTTAAACTCATTTCTAAGTAAATGGATCACAATTGTCATACATATTGATTGTTGTAGTTTGAGTAGATAAATTGAGGTACTTTGTTGTGATTTTGACTTGAGTTGCACCAATTTGGTTTTAAGGATGGCGACACATGTGCACAAGAGGAACTCCTTAAGAAAGAGAGTAACAATGATATCAGTGGAGTCGCTAGTAGAAACATTTTTCAATTCATTTGGGGTGGTTGATACATGTTCTTGTATAGCTGAATGTAGCTGCAAGAGTCAAAGCTGACTATCAATGTTGTTCCCAACAAGGTACACTAAATGTAATGTATCACATGAGACTGAGTTAATTACAGCTTCTTTTTTTTGTACTTAACAACTTCATTTTGTGGGGGGTCTGTCCATAGCATTGGGTGATCTTGACCCTTAATTTTGGGGGGACCAAAATCATTTGGTGCTTAGAGTATATTTCAATAGAGAACTATTTGATAGATTTCGATGGTCCTCTGCTATAACAAATAAGTAGGCCCTTGAACGAAAAGCGGGGTATTGGTACTCACTCTTGATGTTAAAGAGATGGTATTTTCGGAGATACAACTCCCACCTGATTGTCTTATCTCGACGTCTATTCCATTGGTTCCAACCAACATGTATATTGGATGAGGGAAAACTTGTTATGTCAACGTCGCCAAACAAACTTATATTCTACAACTTGTTGAAAGATTCGTATGAAGAGAATCATGAGGTTAACTAATTGACAAGTCTTGGCCACATAGAGAGTCTCGGCTTCAAGGATCCATTGATTATATAGAGAGTTCCATCTCGATCGCCATCTACTATGTGTTTGATCCGCTTAATTAATTTCATTTGTATGATTAATTTTCTGGTTCTGGTTATAAATATGTGTTGAAAGTTTCAATATTAAACTATTAATGTTTAAATGTATCGTACATGTGGTTCTTTGGTGTTTTTGTTTTTTCGAAATACCTAGTAATTAAGTAGAGGCTGAATTCACGAGGTTCAAGTAATTATCTTATTAAGCTAAAATTATCGCTAAATCGCTAATTAATAATTTGGATAATATCAAAAATAACTAATCTACTAAAAACTCGTTAGGGTTATACTTTAATTTAAAGGTGTTCATCTGCACAAAAACAAGCACAACTCTCCTATGGCCGGAAAGCAAAGAAGTTGGTGAAGAAGATTACATCTTTCCCAAGATTCTTATATTTGGTACAATAATATTTCTTATACTTTTTCATTAATTATTACTAAATATAAATATATGTACACATGTACGTATTTTCTTGATTAAAACACTATATATATATTAGGGTTATAATTTTTACATTTATGTATATATGGTGATGGTTTATGCATATGATCAAAACCCTATTTTTTATAATTTATCAATGCATGCGTCATATATACTCATGATAATAACTCGAATTAATTATCTTTTCAGTTGCTTGCAGTAATGTCAATTGAGTATCAATATTGTTAGACATGATGTATCTAACTGAAGATATTGTTCGAAACATACTTATCCGAATGCATAAAAAACCTTTGTTGTGGTTCAAACGTGTATCAAGGCAATGGAACCGTCTCATTTCAGATCCTAACTTTTTGAAATCAAGATCGCGTCCAATGATTCTTATCGCAAACTATCCTTTTCATGCCATAGACAACAACGTACCGGTGGACAATGATACGTATAATTCAACGGTCATGCTTCGTTCTCCTTTAAAAGATACCGATGCCAAAGTTGTTGGAACCGTCAACGGGTTAGTCCTTTTACTCATCGAGAAACACGATTCTCGTCCTGATATGATGTTATACAATCCGTTCACTGGAGCATTCAACAAACTTCCTGATCCACCGTCTAGTTATTGCTCATCCGATGGCTATACATACGGATTAGGTCATGGAGCAACCCACAATGATATAAAGATCGTTACGTTTGTTAGATTAAAAGTTAAAGGTGGTCCAAGAACTTGTGATGTCTATAATCTTAAAACTAGGTCATGGAGCACACCATTAGAGCTAAACATGGATGACTATTTGTTTCTTCAAAATAAAGGTACATTTGTAAACGGATTTTTGTATTGGGTCGCGCTTAGAAACAAGCGTGTGATAGTATCGCTCAGTGTTAAAAATATGGTATTTTTGGAGATACAATCTCCTCCTGCTGGTATCACCGTGTTTCCTTTAGGTACGTTTAAGGGACACCTTTGCACAATTTGCAAGCCGGCAATTGGTAAAAACTACGAGCTATGGGTAATGAACGAACATGGCGTTACAAAAACATGGTCGAAAGTATGTTCATTAGCATTTACGATCGACAAACGTCTCATGAGGCGCCTTTCATGGAGTATGTGTATTCTTGATGACGGTAAACTTGTGATGAATTCGGAAGAAGGAGAAGTACTCATAATTTACGATATGTTAAAAGATTCGTATAAGAATGTGAAGGCGTTGACTGCATCTAATGGTTTAAATTCCATTGAATATGTGGAGACTTGTGTCTCACCATTACTTATAATTTAGTGGTCATGGTTATGGTCATGTTCTGTTAAAGTATGAATACTCATATTTTTGTTAGGGTTTTTATTTTCGTTTTTCTTCTAGATTGCCTTGTATGTGTGTTTTGACTTGAAAGTAATTGAATAAATATTTTTATTTGAACATGTGCAAATCAAAATAGATAATGTATGAAATAGCCAATCTACCGATCTCTCAGAAGATTATCAATGGCTAGCGAGTATGTACCTGAAGACATTCTTTACAACATATATCTTCGATTACCTAAAAACCCTAGTTGCGGTTCAAATGTTTATCAAACCATTGGAACCGTCTGATTTCGATCCTAACTTTATGAAGTCGAGATCACGTAGAATGATCCTTTTCCCTACCAATCCTTTCCACACCATTGACTTCACGGTCCCACACAACGACAAGGCTCTTTCGATAGTCAAACTTCCTTCTCTTAATTAAAGTAATCCCGGAAGGTAAACATGTCACCATTGTTGGAACATTTAACGGGATAGTCCTTTTTGTCCCAAATCACTTAACGACAAGTGGTATATTCGTATACAATCCGTTCACTGGAGCATTTAAGATAGTTTCTAATCCAACTTAATTTGGGACGATCATATGAGGAGTACGTGTATGGATTTTGTTATGGCACTACCCCAGATGATTTAAAGATTGTTAGATTAGGATATTGCACGCTTAATATTCGTGATTCAAGATATTGTGACGTCTTTAGTCTCAAAAGCGAGTCATGGAGCACACCAACAGAGTTAATCGGAGACTACGATCGAGTTTCTTGCGTATCAGGGTGTTTTTGTAAATGGATTTTTGTATTGGAAAGTACTTTTCAAATGCCAAGAACAGCCACCGATAGTAGCTTTAGATGTTAAACAAATGGTATTATCAGATATACAACTTCCATTTGAATGTGACATCTCCATGTTTCCTTGGGGCACATTAAGCGGACAACTTTGCTGCATGATTCTTAATTAATAGAAGTTATGAATGTGAGTTATGGGTAATGAACACACATTCATTATGGTCGTTAAAAATATGCCGCCAACCCAACTCTTAGTCTACGACATGTTGAAAGAGTCATATAAAGAGATGCATGCATGCTGGAGGTGGGTGTGTGTCGCCAATCCTTCAGTGTTTACAGGAATCCAATTCCACAAGCAATTGAATATGAAAGTTTGATCTTACCCTCGGATATGTGTTCATATCAACCCTGCTAGCTCTCAAATCACTCACTTGTTTGGATCGATCATCACCACATCAAGAAACACAAAATCATATATAAGTAAATAAATAAATGCACAAGACGGATAAACGCATAACACATGATATTTTGTGTCGAAAAACCTCTCAAGTGAGAGTAAAAACTACGGGACCCGTAGGACACTTAACATCCACTATATGAAAGATATTACAAAATTGGAGACGCTCAACTAATGACACTTTTAAATATCCTCACACCACTCTCAACGGTTGATTACATTAACAGAATTTGCGCCGTCATTATTGAATTACCGAGACCACCACACGAGACGGAGGGAGACGACTCTTATAAGCTCTCTTTTTTTCTCTCGACCTCGTCACCTCTCTCTAACAGATGACTACTATATATATAAACAACAACAATTTCACCGAGTTAGCTAACTTTCTCACTAAGTTAACTTGATTACAAGAATCCTCGCAATTTGAAAACTACCAAATTAATTCAATACTAATTTAGAAAACCGAATCAAAATCCTAACACAGGAGTCATTGATATATATAGATACTTTGATTTGATTTGTTAGGATTATTGTTTTTGTCTTTCTTTTGGAATGTTTCAGAGGCTGAATTTATAATCTCTTGTGCTTGAAAAGTGAAAACAAACATATTTTGAACATATGCAAAGTAGATGGATCAATTAGTTGTACGTAAAAGACTTGATGGTTGGGGATGATCACTCTCTCTGACTGTCAACTTTGGCCGACGCTATAGCATAGATTTTGAATGTTGATCTGGCCAAAAAAAACGATGTGGTGAAAAGTGAGAAATAACAAATGTAATCTTTATGAACGGCGACAAGCCATACAAAGATAAAAATTCTATCGGTTGGTTGATTGGTATTGCAATTCTAAAATTTTGGGCGGGATGATAAGGTGAAAAAGCCCAAATTATAAACTTTTTTATGTCTGTAGGTTGATCTTTCAATGATAAGTTCAATACACACTTCAAGTTCAATCAGTTGATTTATTTTTAAAGCTATATATCAACATCGACCCTTTTTCCTTTATATATGAAGTGGTTGTCACAAACGTGTTTCAGTGTTTCACGTTTCTCATTATGTACGTGCATCCCTTGCTTTAAATTAAAAGGATATAAAATGTTACGATTTACACGCATTTTCACCGTTGGTTCATGTGCTTTGTTTATTGCATTGACAGTCCAAAAACTCAAAAGTCGTTGCATGATCAGCCCCTTTCTCTATCTAAAATGACAAAAATACCCTCCTCCCGTCGAGTAAAAAAAATCAGTTAAGCGCACGTCACAAGGGTACTTTAGTCATTTTAAGGTAGAGGAGGGACTGAACGTGCAACTAAATTTGACCTTTTGAACTCTCAATACAAAAAATAAAATACAAGGACTAATAGTGATAATGTATATAAATCACATGGACCATTACTTCAATTTACTCTATATATGCCTTTAACGTACATTGTTTATGTATGTACATCGTTTCATTTCTTCATCCTTTAATTTGATTGCATTTATCATGTTTTTGTGTAACAAAAGAACAAATTTTGCTTCTTCTTTTTTAATCATCAGTTATTCATCTAACCAATTAATCTAACATATAAAAAAGGTTGTTAGCAATCATAGATACACATAAATAAATAAAAATAATAATTAGGAAAAACAAATGATCAAATTATTTATTCACTATCAATTTTATCATAATATTTTTTGGGTGGTGATTGGTAATTTATATGAAATGATCTTGGAGAGAGACCGGCCTATGATCACCTGTGAGTAATCTAAGTGTACCACTACAATTGTATGATAACCTTATCTTCTTGGCATATCAATCTTAATTTGGTCAAGAAATTAAACTTAATTAATTTAATCACTCATTAAATTAGATAATAAACAGAGAGTTGACTTTGAAGGGGTAGTCATGGTTGACCAAAAACAATACAACAAATTGTTCCCTTTTTGTCATGTGAACCATCTTCAAAAGTTGATGAATTACACACTACAATCAAAAGGGACCAAAACCACCCACTATACAACTTGCCCACCAAAATTTAATTCTATTCTTACTATCCTCATATCTCTATCAACAAATTATTAAAACAAAACAAAAGTCAAAGGTCAGCTTTGCATTTTGGGAGTTGGGTCTTCTATGTCAATTGATTCCTTCACCATTTCAACATTCTTTTCACAAAGACTTCCTTCTTCTTCACCATCAAACTGATCAAAGCTAGCATGAAGACTATATAGTACATATATAAGCACTACAATGGCCGAAAAGAATCCAAACCGAACATAAGAAGGCGAATCAATATTTCCTAACAAGAATATGTTAAGAAAGATTGAAACGCATGGTATCCATGGCATAAGTGGGACCCCCCAAAAGTCGGGTTTCCTCGCTTGTGGGACCATGTAATTAAAGAGTTGAACTAAACCCAAAGCGACTATAGAGCATGCACCGAGCATAAAAACCTTAGGTTTCCCGGGTGGTGCTAGCCACCATAGTAGAGTGAACATAATGCAAGTGAACGAAAAACTTAAGAGAAAGGACAATGTAGGCCACGAGCTCGTGGTCTCAATTGAGATGTAACGTCTGTATATGACCGCATTGGAGACCATTAAGAAGACAAAGAGCGTGCCGATGGAGACAAGGTTCAAGAGGACACGTAGCTCGGTGAAAAGGGCTATTGTCGCCGTGAAAATCCCTAGAGAAACATAATAGAATAAATCAAATCAAGAATCTTATACTAGTCAAAATAAAATCACTAAAAGTTATATGCAAACATGGTGGTGGTGATGACATCTAAAGAACCCATATCAATTTAGGTCTAAGTATATGAAGAAGTCATTGAAGAAAGTTGACTAGTTAAGAATAAGAATTCAAGATAAGGGAAGAGTCAAAGTCAAACATATGAAATCACTAAAAAAAATGGATCCCATTTAGTGGTTGTAAAAGAGAGAATTCACAAGACCCACATGATGGAGATAGGATAGGATTTATTTATGGGGCTCACATTTTCAAATAAACACAACTTTAGAACATGATTCTTGACAAGAAAAAATTAAAAAAAAAAAAAGTCTTCGTGAGACTGGATTTAGAGCATATGCTTGAGTAACGTAACTAGTTATGTATGAGTAGTCTTCCAATCAATATTTTTTTCCCTTTTGAAGATGCTTATATTATCCCCCTTTTGCAGATTACCAATAAAAGTAACATACATTGTCACAATCATAGAATTTAAAACTTATGTTTATACATATATTAAAAATATGTGTTAGGGTTAAAGTCTAAAATTACTATTTACTTTCAATTTTGTCCATTTTTCACCACCGTAAATCAAGTATCAGAGCCAAAAGATTTTATTTATTTGTTCATGTTTTTAAGTTGGCAGGGTGCACCGACAATTGGTTTAGATTTTGGGAAGTGGAGTGACATATTGCTTTGTGCATTATCTGACCACTTTTAAGGTTAATTTAAGTATAACAATTATTTAATTAATTAATATATAATATAAAAGTATTTGTTTTATAGTTACCAAAGTACAAAAATAATACCTACAATGTACTTTTTTAATACCACACAAATATATATATATATATATATATATATATATATATATATATATATATATATATATATATATATTTTAAGATGGGATCACAAACTATACAAAGTTCCAAGATTTTGATTATTATATGTCACAAATACTCCTAAAACTCAAATATGAACAAGAAGACCATATGCTCCCTAACCGAAACGGTTCATATGGGACCAATTTCCCATACGTACAAAAGTATTATTTTTGTTTACTACCAAATCTTTTTTATATATTCTCATGGATTTTTTTATTTTATTTTTTTTGCAAAATACTTTATCATATTTATATTTTAAATCTAGATATTGTTTTTAAATCAAAATGAATAACAAATCTAACCCATCTAAACTCTAAAGTACAAATGCCTTAACCTTTGGTGAGAATGTGATGATATGCACATGTACTTGATTAGCTTTTGTTTTCTTAACAAAAAGCCAAGTGCTTTTTTTAAAGTAACATAAATTAAATATGATCTAATTGGAAAAAGAAAAGACTAACTTAGCATGTTAATCATTAGATTAATTTATATGGGCAAAAATTTACCTAAAGATAGTGAAGCATTTACGGGTGTTGATGTCTTGTAATGAACTTTGGCGAACCACACTGGTATCACACCAGACCTTCCAATTACACAAATATATCGAGCTTGACCCAACATTGCCACCAACAACGACGTTAGTATCCCAAAACTGGCCCCGACTCCTATCACATTTGATACCCAACTAAATCCATTTGATTTTTCCATAAACGCACCCGTAAATGGTGATTCTGAATTTATCTGCAAAAGATAAACATATATCTTGCTATTTAATCCTTATCGGATTAGCTTTTACACACACATATTGTACTTGTATCTAACATCAAAAGTTAAAAGCTAGAAAAAATTATTTTATTTGTATAACCCAAATAAGTTGACTTATAGTAAAAGTTATCAATCGTATTGCAAAAATTGGTTGAGATAAGACAAGTGTCCTTCTAGCCGTCAATCAGGACCAAAAAGTCCTGAAAAAACATTTTCCCAATGGACCTTATCCACATATATTTTGCACAAAAGTACAACAAACTAAGTAAAAATTGTGCTTCACCATCCACTTGCTATTTTATCAACAAAAAAACAAAACAAAAAAAGTTTTTACAAAATATCAAACTATTCAATCTTGACATGTCTTAAAAACATATAATATTACCATTACAAAGACAATGATCACAAATTAATATAAATAATATTAAATGCGAATAAAATATATGATTAAATCTATGTTGAATTTATACGTTACACGACATATATTGGTACATATCCTTGGATTATCATGCAAAGAGATAAAAATCAACATCATCCACAAGAAATCCAAGGGTACTTTCGTCGATTTAGACATATTTTTATATTTATTTATTTACTCATTTATATTATTTTAGAAAATAATAAAATACATACCAGATCGTATGGAAGAAGCATGGACATTGAAGCAGCCATCAAACAGTATAAAATGGTAACAAGAATAACCGAACCCGAAACCCCAATTGGTATATCCGTAACCGGGTTTTTAACCTCTTCAGCCAACGTAGAAACGGCGTCGTATCCAATATAACTCACGTAAACCAACGCAGCTCCATTAAATACCCCCGGTGCTCCAAACGGAAAAAACCCATCCGGTTTATTCGGATCCGATGCCTCCGTAAAATTCTTAACATCCCCTTTCCAAAACCCCATCATTATCACAAATATTATAAATAAAATGTGAACACCTGTTAACACCATGTTAAGTACGGAACTTTCTCTTGTACTGCATCATTTATTTAAAAAAATTGTATTAAAAATCATGAATAAATTGATATATTTTGATATGATGATGGATTTGTTACCTGTAACAGATAATGAGAGTGAGAATTAAGATGATGAAGACCGCAATGATATCTAGTTCGTTAAAACCGTTGGGAAGAAAGGAAACGGTTATTCGCCATTTAGATTCGGCCGAAATACCGATTGCGGTTCCGAGATACGTTGTGAAGCTTCTTGCTGCGGCCGCGTTTGATAATACGTAATCCATTACCAGATTCGCTCCGACTAGAAACGCCGTGAACTCGCCTATTACGGAAGAAATGTAACGGATAAATAGTTAATCAAGGTGCCTTCCGGACCAGTGGAATGAAGTGAAATTCAGAAAGATGTAATTTTTTTATCCTTCTTTTATTAAAAGAAAGTGAAAAGTGAATGTGAACGAACCAAAGGTGACACGGATGTAGCTAAAGGCACCACCTGCGACGGGCATGTGAACAGCGAACTCGGTGTAACAAAAGGCGGAAAGGAGTGCGGCTAGACCGGCAATGGCGTACGATAGTATAACTGCTGGGCCAGCTTTGTCATGACTAGCGGTCCCACTAGTCACAAACACACCTGCACCAACCATACCGCCTATACCAAAACATATGAGATCGTACCAACGGAGGTTTTTCCTCATATCAGCCCCGGATCGGGAGTGGATACGGTTAGTTTCTTCAAACGTTGTCGAGACAGAACCGGCTCGACGGATGAGCCGGTTCGGGGTGTCGGATAGGGCATTGATGTAGGATTTGAAGCTTGAAAATGAGGAGCCATTTTGGTCCATCACCTTTAGGACTCCTTAGTGTGTGTGTGTGAATTATGGGCCACAAAGGAGAGTTTTTATAGGGACAACATAAACACATTGGGTTGGGTTGGGTTGGGTTGGGTTGGGTTGGGCTTTGGTTATCGGTAAAGTAAACGGAGTGGAACTTTTGTATTGTGGTCCCTATAATATCAAACTTTTGTTAAATGGGTGTATGTGTTTTGTAATTTAGATTACCATTAGAGTATACTTTTTCATCATTTCTAAAAGGTGAACCTTTATATGTTGATATGTTAAATCCCACTACCATTCATGGAATCAACTAAGAAATTAGTTGTGATTTGACACACATATCTTTTAAAAGACTTTATAATTCAAGTGTAGAAATAATGAATATTAAATTCTTTTTGACGAGTCTATTTATTAAAAAAACGTATTGATCAATTTTTTCCTGAAAAGGAAATAATCCTTGTTCCGGATCAAACTATTCTTGATTTTGTTCAAGTCTTGTTATGGAAGCTTAAAACTATGGGATGACTATTGTTTGGTTGATTCTTGAAAAGATGTTATTGGTGTTGATCCCGTGGTGAGTTACGTGTTAAAGATAAGTCAAAGACATTCTAAAAAAAAGGATCGGATGCCATGGTACTTTTGATATTCAAGGTTTGCAATGCTGAGTGTTCAGGCAAGTAATTTAAGAATATGTCATCGTTACATATTTCGTCGACTTACGCTCATCCGTAACTAGTTGTTCATGTAATTACATATTAGGAAAAAATGTAAATACGTCAAGCTTTTTTAATCAACACGTGCATTGTTATATTACAACTATACTTGTTTTGTTATAGAAATTAATTTACTTTCAAAGATTAGTTAACCCTAATTAAGGGGCTGAATTGAATTAAAGAAATGCTCTGTTAAGGAAACTTTATTGTCTATATATCTCGTGGATTTATCCAACCAAATAAAGTTATCCAAAGTTTGTGTTGTTTGTGAGTACACGTTTATAATGAAGGGTACACTAGTTAACATACTCTCTTTTGGTTGTTAAATATAACTAAATAAAGTCACACTAGGAGATGATTAATACTACGCATACCACCTTTAGAAAGATCTGAAAACCTGATTGATTGAATGCTAAATAAGATATCGAAGATGGCATGTGACGATGTTCGATAAAAAGCAAATTGTAACATTTATTTATATTTTAACAGTAAATAAGATACACAATTATAACCTTTGATTCGTATGATAACGACCCAGATTTATTACATCGCAATGCCACCTTTCCACCTTCTAATCACACACTTTTAGTTTTAATGTTAATAATTACGAATTTACGAGTAATAAATTAAAACAATTTTAAGACGTAAGAAATAATGTTGTCAGATAAGTTTGTCTTTCTTATCCTATCCATCCCCAACATTTTTTTTTTGCATTTGGATTTGTCTGCCACAGATCGAATTCATTAAGGTAACATAACTTTTCGAATTTGGAAAGGTTTTTTATTTTACGAAAAATAAATATCTTACAATTTTTTATTATTTTTTTAATAAGAAAAAAAGAAAATAGGACTGCAGTTCATAATTAAGGTGGAAGATGAGGAATGGGCAAATCTTATCACCTCCATAACCAATCAGAGTCTGCTGCAACCAACAATAATTTTATACCAGTAGTAATTTTATATTTTGTTTAAAAAATTGTTACGGGACTAAAAATATTACGCTCCCTGTTTTAAAATAAATGTTCACAATTAATTTTTACAAAGTTTAATAAATTACATTATCTGGTAATGATAATGAAAATGATACTTTTACTCTTACTTTTTATACAATTAATATGTTACTTTAAAATTTATATTGTGGGAGAAAAAGTAATTGAGAGTAAAATAGTAAAATTAATAAAGTAAAAAAAAAATATGAAAACGTACACTGAGTTTTAGCAGACACATGAAGATCAATTTCACTCAAGGCTTGCTGAATTGTTACTTGAAACTTTTATTGGGCCACAATTTTTAATTTAATGACATTTAACAACTTATTAGGCCTCTCAAAGGCCTGCTGATATATTATGTATTGCTTAATAATGGTCCATTAAAAGTATGCTTTTAAAATGGGCTTTCATGTCTATTTTTATAGGCCTGTATTTGATCTTAATGGGCTCCATCTCATGGCCCATACTTTGCCAATAATTTCGTTGTTACTTGTTAGTACGAGAACATGACAATCCCCAAAATAAAACACCACAGTCCACAGATAATGATAAATAGTTTACTCCTCACTTCTCCAAATATAAAATAATATAATCTCAAAAAGTACTTAATTCTTTTTTATTACTTTTTGTTATTTACGAGTAGAACTTCAATATATTAAATTAAAATTAAGACTTTTGTACGACCAAAGCAAAATTCAAAGGGTTCGGTTCGGATCGGTAGTTGTTATAATGAAGTAAATTTTATAATGATACAATGCAATATTGTTATAATGTAAGAGGGAGATTCAAATAAGTATATCAACCTTCAGTGAGAATAGAGGAACCAATAAGAACACGCTACGAGTCACAAAATTCATTTCCCTCACGTTTTTAAAAATTAAATATCTCCCAAACGGTAAGTCGAAAAATCATAAGAATTGCACTATAAAAATCAGCATTTTTTTCTTTTCGATTAGAGATCTCACAAGGTATACTTTCAACAACTTTTTTTTTGTTTTCGATGGACAGGTAACACATGTGTTATCAACGAGTAACACATCTGTTACTAATATTGTACAATCATTTAAAAAAATCGTTGAAGGTATACCATGTGAGATGTCTAATCGAAGAGAAAAAAATGATAATTTTTATGATGCAATTTTTATAATTTTTCAATGAGTCATTCTTGATATATTTATTTTTTTTAAAATGTAGAGGAAAAGTGGATTTTTGTGACACGTGACACATTTCTATTAGTTTTTCCATTCTCACACAAATTTTCATTCTTATTTGAACCTTACTCTATGATGTAATTTACATTAATGATGCGGTAACATGAGACTTAGATCGTAAAAATAAAAGGTTAAAATCGTTTGACCCTCATATTCTCTGTAGCCATCATCTCCTCTAGAAAAACTATATAGGAATTTCGATAGAAAATATATAAGTTTGTAACTGACTCAACATATTTAAAAATTAAATTAAAAGATATACATATAAATTGTTTATAGAACTATAGTTCAAAGAAAAACCATTTTTAGCTTATAATCTACATTACAATTAAAAATTGTTTAATAAATTAAGTGAGGAATTTAGTTTATAGAATTAAAAAGGAAAACAAATAAGAATAGTTTTATGGTGGCCAAAAGCATGTGACTGTATGTCCATATGACGTGTAAATCACCTTATCCAAACCATAATATCTCCGATTCTAAAACTTACCCAAATACTGACACGTGTCATTGAATATGGAGACCACGTGTATCTACATACGCGTTGACGACATCTTACGTTGCGAAATTTTTCTTTTTCACCTTGTACTTTTTGTAGCGGTCATATTTTCTTATTTATTTATTATATTTTTTCAATCCAATCTTCCTTTTTTATGAAGGTGTCAGTTTTAAATAGGGTGGCGAAATATTAACAATTTGTACAGTACAACATGTTATTGTATACATTTAGTGAATTCATCAAATTAACGATGAATATATCATCTACCTTTTAAATAAATTAATGTATTTTATTATGTGATGATATTACGAGAACGTCTACGGATGAGTTATGTAAACATACTCGATGAAATCACTAGGGGTGAGACTAAAATTCGATTAAGATAGAAAAATTAACCATAATCGATATGTTTGTTAATGAAGAATCAAGCCCCATTAGTTATTGGTTAATCGTCTATTGGTTGATCGGTTAATTTAACGGATCTGTTAATGGATAATCATTAATTTTCATAAAATTAGAAAAAGATCAAATTCAACACGATTAAAACGATAAAAATAAAATCACATATGTAACTTCAAACACATTTTTCATTATATAATTTGCTTGCCATTAAAAAAATAAAAATAAAAATGCTCAAATAGATGTCAAGCATTGGATGTTGACATGGAATGAGCATATTTAAGCATTTAACAGACAAAATAAATAAATAAGTAGGATTGGAAGATACGGCTGTGTAGTTAAAGTGACAGGTAGGTTAAAGTTGTCAGTGACAAGGCTTTACAAAAATTAAAATCCAAATAATGAGCTGTCATGTCAAGAAAGGCGGTTGCCGACGTTAGAGGCTGTCATTTTAGCATTACTCATTACCACCTACAGTTGCCACCCACAATCTAAACAGGAAGCTTTTGTTTGTTGTATTTTCCAAATCAGATTCCTCACAACTGTCGTAATTTATATAATTCTATAATTTAGATTTAATTAATTAATTTAAAATATATCGAATTAGAGTATGACATTTATAATATGTATTAAATTTATTGTGTTCTTTTTCATGTAATGAACTTTCAATACATTATTATTGTATGAATCATACAATACTATATATAAACGACACGTCAGTAAAAATATCATAAATTACATATACTATTAATAAATGAAAAATACATTACGCGTAATGGAAGTCCAATTAGTTATATACATATTAGAAATTTCATATTTTAACTCACATATGATTACAACTTATTATTCATTCATATAAACAAATATAAATTAGATTTTAAAAATTGCATTCGTTTACGGTCAAAATCACATGTGATTATTGATTTGAGTTTTAATCACATGTGTTTTTTAAATGAATTAAGTGATAATAACTGATAATTCACATGTAATTTCACATTTATATTTATTTACATGTATAATTATAAAAAATTATTAAAATCCGTATTTATTTATTCACATGTGATTACGAATTTAATGATTAATCACATGTGATTACAACTAGGTTTTTCTCCGTAGGTTTTTAAAATTATCAAATAAGTTATTACTATGTGATTTTAAACTTATCATTTGTAAAATTGATTATTCACATGTGATTATAGATAGTGATTTTAATCATATAATTTAATTGTAAATATAATTACATTTGAGTGTTAAATCACATGTGATTTTTTATTACGAATTTCATAAACCCATTAGAAAATGAAAAAAAAAAAGTTCGTTGAAAGTATGTCATTTGAGATCTCTAATTAAAGATAAAAAGACGCTGATTTTAACGGTGTAATTTTTATAATTTATGGATATACGGTTTGTGAGATATTTAGATTTAGAAAAAAAGGTGAAAATAGGTAATTTGAATGGAGCAATCCTATTGGTTCATTAATTCTACAGTTTTTTATCATTAAACTTTTCTTTTACTTTTGGTAGTAAAAAAGGAGCAACTTATTGAAATCATGAAATTTACGTAATGCTTATTTACTGCAAATACTTATTAACAAAAATTAAAATATTTTAAATCATTATAGTGATTAGTATATATGCATATTTACTATTTACTACATAGTACTAAACAGTTAAAATTTAGAATTTGTAATTACATCATATGAAATTATTCTTTATGGTAGGAACTGTAGGAATGATATTTTTCATTTTTAATTTCATTATATGTATACTTTTTATAAAATAAATAATATTAATACTATTATAATTTTATTCTATTAAATATGAAATTATTTATATATACAAATATGAAAAGTTATGATACACAACTTTAAGTTTTATATCATATATATATATATATATATATATATATATATATATATATATATATATATATATATATATATATATATATATGATATAAAATTTAAAGTTGTGTATCATAACTTTTTGGTGTGATACTAAGATACACACTAATTTTTTATAATGTGTATCATATATATATATATTTTTAAATCATATGATCTTAAACAACATAAAATTCTAATAATTTTTTATCAAACAAAATATATAATCTTAAAATTAAAAATAAAAATATGTATTTTTACCGTTACCACCATTAGAAGTGTTCGTATTGTAACATTTCCTCCGTAACTATTTTAAGTATGAAAAGGTAACTCGAAAGAAATATTTTCAATAATGTTGTTATCATTATCCAATCCAAAAATCTATATGGCTAACATGTTAAAAATGGATTGGATACTTCAAAATATCGTCACATCAAATTTGGATAATGTTGTTCTAATCCATTTTGTAATTAAGGAAATTAAGAAAAATAATATATTTTTTTAGGCAAAACATTTCATTAAAAAGATTCAATAATGAATCGAAAGTACGTAAAATAGTCAGTTGGGCTCGAAGTAAAAGTACAAGTAGAAAAAAAAATAATAACAAAATTACATAAATAAAACCGAAAAAATAAAAACTCAGGAATCAAACCAAAAGGAAAAATAGTATTGATAAGTGAAACACTGTTTATGTAATTTATATAATGGAAGTCAATAACCTTATAACTATAAGTTAATTTAATATTCTTTGAGAAGATGAAACTATTTTAAATATGATTTTATTTGACACGTGACTTATTTGTATGCATTATAACTTATTTTTAAGGATGATCAATTTTGATTTCAAACCGTTTACTCTGAAAATCAAACTTAAACCGTGACTGTTAGCCAAATCGATTTTTAAAACGGTTTTTAGTTTGGACTTTAAACGAAACTAACTATGATAACGGTTCGGTGATTGGTTTCAACTATGTTGATTCTGTTAAACTGAAAATCCGATTATAGCATACTTTGTATATTATTTAGATTATAATATTCAGTTAAATGTATATCTCATAATTTTCGATGTCCAGAAAAACTCTTATTTCTCCCTTTAGATCTCACTCTTTAATTTAATTAGTGATGATATTGTGATGTGTAACCTTTAGTTAATTATTTTATAAGTAGATAACAAAGAGTGCAATATTGTATCTAATTCGGGTTTTTCGATTTAAACCAAAAACCAAACAAAATTGTATTACGCTTTTCGGTTTGGTTTTTTCACATTTTTAAATGGTTTGGTTCGGTATTTGATTAACGTCTTAATATATTTTTAACCAAAAAACCCGAACCGATTAAACCAATAAAATCGAAAACCGAATGGATGAACACCCCTACTTATTTCTATACAGCTTGTTTGAACGGCAAAATCATCTAAATGTTAATGTGAGAGAGGTAAATTACGCAGCTATATGTCAGGACCTTTTTCAGTCCAACTAGTAAAAAACATAGTATATAAGCCTATATGAGGTTCACTCTAAACCAATTCGTGATAGAGTGAGTAACCAATGAGCTTATATACATATTTTAGTTTCTTTATATTTCCGATGTGAGATATGATTTTGCACCCAACACTACGATTAAAAAAACATGTGAATGCTATAGAACTCATGATTTCTGCATTTATGTTGTACGTCATCCACCACTAAACTACCTTCCTCGAATACGTCAATTGTTGTAATATTGCATTGTAACATTATATTTTATTTTATTTTTATTTAATAAGCAAGGAGAGTATATTTGTTTAATACTCTCTACTTCCCAGTATAATAGTCTATTTTTCTTTTTCGGATTGTCCCAAATTGATTGTCCACCATCAAAAATAGATAATGAAATTTGATTAAGATTATCATATTACCTTTATTTAAAAATATTATTACAAATTTTAAAGAAAACAGTAATTAATTAGTTAAGAGTAAAACTGTCATTATGCATAATGTAAAAGAGATAAAATAGTAATAATTATATTTTTAGTAAACTGTGTATTTTTTGTTGGTGAACAATTATTTTGAAATCAGTAAATAGTTCGATAATAGTTCAAGATGCAATTAAATCTATAAAGTAAAAAGAGAAAAGTATTGTCCAATTAAATGTTAGCACCAATACCTTATCTATATTTAAAAGTCAAATAAAACTTAATGAAAATATTTGACCAATATTTATATTAACAAACCTAAGATTAGTGTTAGTTAAACTCTCCTAGTTAACATAAATAATGAAACCTCTTTCTCTTTCTATTACGTGGATTCTTCTTAATGGAATGGCCATTTTAATATTATAATAATAATCTTAAATAATAAGTAAATAAATTAAATGACACTTAAATATTTAGTTTTATAAGTTGGTCTATCTACTTAAGTATATGCTTTGGTAGTTTCGTCCTTCCAATGAAATTGATTAATTATGCGTGTTGGTTCAATGTCAACATGACGTGGCATGATTCACTTTACTATTCTTTATTACTTCACATTTTCTTCTAAATAAATTAGTAACTAATCCTCATTTTAATTATGTTAAATCTGTTCATTACATAATAATTCATTGTGATCTTTCATAACTACTATTCATAGTGTTATTTTTAAAATTCAAATACAAGTTTGATACCATTAAGATATATTAAAAAAAAAACAAAGAATAGAGTACATGTTAATAGCACAAAGTCGTGTATCGCTAATCGATCAACAGTTATAAAGTGTTTTTTCTATTTCATCTACATATTTTGCCTCTTAATTTGGTACATAGTTAACAAGGTAAAGTTCTGAGAAGAAACTGCATTTTGTGAGAATCCAAACAGTTAATTTTTGTGATTAATAGCCTAAATTCGTAACACTTCATTTTAAGTAAAATGTAGTATTATTAAAATTTAGTAAAATTGAATTAACGGCTGAGATCGCATTCTCCACGTACGCCTCAAAATACAACTTTCCTCTCATCTCATATCCGTTTTTTTAACGTAACAATTTACTCCGTATAAAGTTAAGTGCTATTAGTATATCATAAATTTCTCTAAAATAATTAGTCAAAAAATAAACTATTTCGTTCTATTTAAAGTATATAATGAATATGAATAAAATATTAATAGGAATTATTTATAATTTTATATTTCAAGAAAAGAATAAATTAAAAAGCGTTTATTTACGGCCACCGTTGCACATATAAATACGCGCACGGATTCACCAACCCATCAACAAATTCATTTATTGAAATCAGGAAAATAAAAAAAAGCGTTCCAACAAAAACCAAATTCTCACAACTCTCAAATTCAAATCGATTAAAGTTTTTGATGTATCAACAAGACACCGATTGGGCGATAGCAGCAGAGTCCACGTGGACACGCTACGAAGACAAGTTATTTGAAGATGCTTTGGTCATGTATCCTGATGACGTAATCGGACGATGGCAGAAGATAGCGGATGCGGTTCCTGGTAAAACAGCAGATCAGGTGAGAGCTCATTATGAGGTGTTGGTTCATGATTTGTTACAAATTGATTCGGGTCAAGTTGAGTTACCGAGTTATGCTGATGATGATGGTGATGACTCGTTTCTGAGTTGGGATCCTGAGTTACGAGCGAGTCAGATCTCGTTTGGAATGGGAAAAGGGAATAATAATAAACATGGCGCTGATGGTGAACGGAAAAAAGGTACACCGTGGACTGAAGAAGAACATAGGTACGTTCAGCTTTATCACTTGTAACGTTCATAATTAGGGTTAATTCTACTTTATTAAATATAATAATAATAATAATTACTTTACAATCTATTATAGAAAAGTTTATATTTAATTATTTAAAGTTCGTGCACCTATGTGTAATCTGATTGCGCAAAAATGCGACATATTGCACGAAAATATATGTATGTCAGATAAAAGTTAAATTAAAAATTAAGTTTATTTAATTTTTTATGAAGATTTATTTTTTAACGTATAATTTGTTGATTAAAACATTAATTGTGATTTGGAATTATTTAAATAGATTGTTTTTGATCGGATTGCAACGGTACGGGAAGGGGGATTGGCGGAGCATATCACGAAACGTGGTGGTTTCGAGGACACCGACGCAAGTTGCGAGTCACGCTCAAAAGTATTTTCTCCGGCAGAATTCGATGAAGAAAGAGAGGAAGAGGTCGAGTATTCACGACATCACCACGACGGCGGATACTGTGGCGGTGCCGCCATTGCCACCGACGAATTATCAAGGAGGAGGTGCACAATTGGGGTATGAGCATCAACAAAACTATGGGTACCCTATGTAGGAGTACAAGTACAAACCAACTTAGTGTATATATTATATTTATAGATTTATAGAATAGGTTATATTTACCCTCCATCTTAACAACCAAATACTATAATTTGTAAAATCTTGAATTTTACGACATGTGAGGACATGAGGTTTAGATAGTGTTATTGCAAGTTGTAGGATTAGAATTGAATGAAGATTTGATTATAGTTAAATGGGGTCTTTGGTAATCTTATTTTATGTTTTCGCAACGTATAATTGTGTTTTGGATATGATCTTTGTGACAAAATAGTAAAAAAGGCGTGATCGGAATCAGTTTTCTCAAGCGCTAAAAAATGGTTAATGCACTTTCACAATGTAAGAATGAATCTTAACGAATATGTAACAACAACTTCGAATGAAATGGTTTTGTTTGCGTTCTTTGCATTGGAAGTGCAAATATGGTGAATCGTCGAGGTAAGATGGTTGCATTGTGTTTGTACACGAAGTAGATTTGATGTTCAGGTTCTAATAGGATCTGAAGCGTTATGTAAAGTTTTTTTAAAGTGTCAGTAAAAGATATGATAATCGAGTTTATAAAATTTTAAACCAAGATTTTGAGGACAATTATATGTGGAGGTGTGAATACCAAACTAGAAAACATAGGAGATAAATGATGTTGATGTGCATTTTGACCATTTAGGATAAGTCCTTGACTTGTGAAAGTGAACCATGTTTGGATCATTCTACCATTCACAATCAAACTTTCCTTTTCTTCTCTTGTAAGTACTTCAAGATTTGGTAGTTGTTCCTTTTCATGTTTTAGTTGTTGGTTTAATTAGATTTCACTATCTTTGGTAGATGTTGTTGTATGTCGTTTTCAACATTCATGATATTTCTCGTTTCATTTCTTCTTATTGTATTATTCGGTAAATTCACAACGCCTACTTGTATTTTACGTGCTCGTTAACAACGATTAACCACTTCTTATGAAGCAATTAGCATGTAATACAGAGTCCAATGTTCATTGAATGATATTTATACCAAATCTTGAAGATCAATAAATTATAACCAAATCAAGTTATCAACGAAATGATCAACACTGTATGATTTGCAAATCAGTTATACAGATAACATTACATATCCATACATAAGTCTTATTTTGCAGGGAACCCAAAACGAGTAAATGTAGCATGTTGATGAAGTTATGCCTTGAGCCCATCTTCAATTTTACGAATAGTCGCTCTCTGAGCATGAAACGATGCATCCAAAATACCCCCAAAGATACTCGAGTTAAATACACTAGTGGGAATAGATTGAGTGACGGCGTTGGCACTGCCAAAAGCAGAAATTGCCAATGCTGGTTCCTTAGTATCATTATTATACTGAAAATGAACAAGCCCTTTAGGAAACATGAATATGTCACCTATCTGTAGAGTTTGTTCATAAAGCTTATTAGTAGTGTCCACAAACCCTACTTGAAGTGTTCCGGACACAAGAAACAAAAGCTCTGAAGCCCTAGGATGGATATGGACCGGATTAACTGACCTTGATGGGAACTCTAGAATTGCATATGAAACGCTTAGACCATTAAGTGCCGGGAACTCATTCATGCTCACTTTCAGTGCCCTAAAAGTTGTCGGATACTCGCCTCCAACTAGTTGACGCATTCCAGTGAATGTGAAGTAGTTGGCATCGATGGTGGTGTTTGGGGCCACAAAGTCGGTTAGGATGTTAGGGTCCCCGGCGGTTGCTATACGAAGTATAGCGCACATGAAAACTAGAGTGCAAGTTATTTCTAGCTTTGAAAACATTTTGAAAAAAAATCCGTATTTTTTAAACTAGGATTTTCAATTTTATAAGGGGTTTAGGAACAATTTATTGGATGATACAAGGCTATTTCCTAGGAAATTATGTTTGTGTTCGTTGTCACGTTGGTAAAGTACATATTTTTGTGTTCTATTTATTACTTTTTAACCTTATTTTTATGTCTTTTCTTGTATTGATGCATGTTCTGTTTTTGATACTTTTATGACATGTTTCTATTTGAGAATTCAATTTTGAAACTCGCAACTTTGGTTAGAACAATTATGTCGATCATTTTTGAAAAACAACATTCAAGTAGCCGTGATTCTTCACAAGGAATGCATTGATTAATATGACATTTATAAAATGGATGTATCATATATGTCGTTGACAACACATATGACAGGTATATTCTTCGTAAGAAAACAAAGATTATATGTTTATCTCTTAAAGTTTTTTAAAGACACAATGGTCCCTCGTTTTTAGCCTTGCCTCAAGCAACGATCTGTACAGTTTGCTACACGAATTGTGTTCCCTTATAAAATATATTGCGTGTCAGTTAAAAAACAAGTCAAAATGACACAAGTATGTACGTATTCATGTGTTTATAACGTCCTCGTTCTAGTTATAAAATTTGAGTCGTTTCCTTTACGAAAAGATCTTAGTAAGATTTTATTTTAGTACTCGTAGCTATTTAAGAGATTCAGAACAAAGTTAACAAAACCGAAACGTTCAAATATTACATTTATGGAACATGTTAAAAATGGATATTAAACATAAAAGGGGGCACAAAACCTAACAAATTCTGTAACGTGAAAATATTCATACAACTGTTTTTAAAACTTATTGTCAGTGTTACAAGTTTACGACCACAAAATACACAAACACACTTAATTAGCCCGAAAGCCCGGATTTAATCTTCTTAACGGTAGCAACATCTGTCTTAAATGATTTCGCCAGAACCTCATCATTAATACTCGTATTAAAAACTGAATTTGGAACTGATACCAACCCTGGCATCGCGCTCCCGAAAGCCGACAATGCCATAGCTGGATACTTAGAATCACTATTAAACTGAAAGTGCACAAGTCCTTTAGGGAACACAAAGATATCACCTTGTTGCAACTTTTGAGTATACAACTTATTAGTTGTGTCGACAAACCCGACTTCTAGCGTGCCCATGAGGCAAAACAAGAGCTCAGAAGCCCGTGGGTGCGTGTGAGGTGGGTTGACCGTGTTAGTAGGGAACTGGAGTATAGCATAAGAAACACTTTGACCGTTAAGAGCTGGGAACTCGCCCATTGTGGCTTTTAAGACCTTAAAAGTGGTTGGAAATGGTGCACCGACTAGTTATCTCATTCCTGTGAACGTAAAGTAGTTTCCATCAATTGGGAAGCTGGAAAATAGTGGTGGGATGAAGTCTGTGAGAATGTCGGGATCTCCTGCCATTGATACTTGAAGAATGGCACATGAAAGTGAAAATAGTAACAAAAGTTGAAGCTTTGATGCCATTTTCAAAGCTTGTAATTTATCAAATCAAATGTCTTGTTTGTATAATTATTACAATAATTTGTGAATATATATATAGATAGAAGACAATGAAATAAACCAAAGAATATGCCTTTGGTTTGTAGTTTTCGATCAAAGATTTCATATATGATCAGGATTACAAGTTGAATGTTGGAATGGCTTAGAAATGTCTGACTTTTCGGTTAATTTGAGGTGGAAGAACAAGAAATGTTGGTGGCTTCATTACTTACCTGTATCCTGCTAAGTAAAACCATGCTGGACTATGTACGGAACGATTTGGGTCATATTTGTTTGGAAACGGGTCAAGTGCGCAAAATTCAACAAACAGCTAAAAGGGGAAATTAAACGCGGTAAAAGTCGCCATGAGCCCATGACAGTGTATTTTTACAACCTCCTAACAATTTAGTTTACTAAGAACACGGCTTTTCTTAGATAAGGGTTTAACCAATGCTTCTGGTTGGGGACGTGTTCATGTTTCCTAAAACTAATCTGCTATGAAGATTTCTGCAACTAAGATTGTAGGAACCATAGAATTAATCCAAAACTAAGATTTCTGCATCTAAAAGTACAATGCTGGATTTTGGTGCCATCATGTATATGTATGTTAATCCCAGTGTCCTCTGCTTGATATGTAACAAGTCAAAGAAATGGAAATACAGGTGGCCTTTTTTGAATTATATTTACTCATAATCGTGACGGTTTGGAGTGTGTTTTATCTTAGATGGGTTAAACAAAACGGGTCGAACAGATCAAATGGTTAAAGTAACTGCTGCAAACGCCCAGAGTTTATTTTTAACACGTATAACCTTGTACAACCTCCTAAATCAATTCATACATAAATCTTAATCATTTACGTCGTATGTAATAATATTGTTTTTCTAATCATAAGTAACACATCAACTATCTACGACTATTTGAAAATGGACAAGAAGTGTTGTGTGGGAACCGAACCGAACTGCCCGGTTTCAACTTGCACTAAAATGACTCTTTTCAGCCTGAACTTGTTACATAACCTACTCGAATCCAATTAGCCATCTTGATGTACTGTATATTCAAGGTAAACACAGCAGATGAAAATCAAATAAAGAAAGATGGATCTTCAGTAAAACAAAGATATCAAAAATCACATTATGCTCTACAATAGCAGTTTATCATGGTACTATTCATTAAGGCTACATAGCTTCAACGAAACCAAGAATCACATAATAGAAATACTGATAACAAGGTATAAATCTTACATCATTTTACACTCACGCCAAAGTGTTATTCTTCAACAGTTTATTAATTATCGCCGAAAGTGCAGGAGCACTCACCCCACTTTCCTCACCAACAAAGCAAGATTTACCTTCTTCAGCAGCTTTACATAGTTTAGGATCCAACGGGACTTTGCCAAGAAACGGGACCCCCATCTCAACGCACATTCTTGCAGCACCTCCACCGCTACTATCAAACACTTCACTACATGCCACCAAATTCAACAATTCTGGTGCTTTTTCTCTCAAAACCGACATAGCCCACTCTGTAACATCTTCTTGTTCTTCCCCATTCTTGGATGGTTTCATATACTTGAAATCAGAAACGGGTTGACATAACCCACTCATATTCTCAACAACTCCAAGAACTTGAATCCCAACTTTCTTACAGAAACTCACTTCTTTCCTCACATCTATTAAAGAAACCTGTTGTGGGGTCGTGACTATGATAGCACCGTCGATCCCTGTTTCCTTAAGAAACTGGACGATCGAGATGTGTTCATCTGAGGTCCCTGGTGGAGCATCAACAACTAGAAAATCGATCTCACCCCAATAAACGTCTTTGAGAAATTGTTTTATGATCCCGTTTTTCCGTGGACCCCGCCATATAACGGCGTCATCAGGGTCAGGAAGCATGAACCCGATTGACATGACTCCTATGGAGTCGACATAGACAGGGGACCAACCCAGGTTGCTTTGGTGAATCTCTTGGCCTTCTAACCCCAGCATTTTTGGGATGCTTGGCCCACAAATGTCGATGTCGAGTAGACCTACTTGATGATCCATCGCAGCAAGGGCGAAAGAGAGCTGAGCTGAAAATGTGCTCTTGCCAACACCACCTTTGCCGGATAGAATCAGTATCTTATGCTTTACTGTAGCCATTCTTTCTGCAATTGCAACCAAATCTGTCCAAAGAGAAGAAGATTCTGGGGAAGTAAGAATAGAGTGAATATTGTTTATACCTAAAGAATAGCTCATATGTTAACAATTATTTACGACCCAAAAGCAAACAGTAAATATTACTCTGTATATTGTTAACAATTGAATAAACACATAGCGTATAAATAAACAACTTACCTTTTAAAGCTAAATCAATTCTAGCAGCTGATCATTTCAAAAACAAAAAAGTAGCTTTAACATGAAAACTTCCCATATTATCAAAAGTCTGGAACTATATCCAAAAACAGGATACGTGCTCAAAGAGGTTTTCAGGTAAAATACTATATATACGGAGTAAAATAATATTAGTCAACCTCTTAAAATTTGGTCAAATCAAACTGCTAAAATACTTAACCCTATAAACAAACATTCAATTTAATCTCTTATTACATAAAACAAACACTATCACCCTCTCATCACTCTTTTACATCAACGCCACCACTACCACGGTACCACCACCTCCCACTGCCCCTGTTCCACAGCATTGCATGTACAATGCTAGTTTTTATACAAAATGAACAACACATTTTTCCAATATATTACTACAATTTATAAAACAGCTAATGACAGTTTTCTACAATTCTCCGGTGTACAGTCTCATAGAAAACTGATGTTATTCTCCAACTAAATACACCTTAATATTTGCTTAATTCAAGCATAAATTTCAAAAACAATTACTCGATGACGTCATCTTTTATCTTTCAACTAATTTAAGCTACTTCCACAGCAAAGTGTAAAAAAGATTTCTACTTTTAATCTAATCTAATTACAAAGATTTCTACTTTTAATCTAATCTAATTACTATAAGTTCCACGATTTCGACTCCTTTTTTATGCAAGATGTTAATAGAAAGCGTGCGAAAACCATTTTAAAAACCCCCTCAAAAAGCCTAGAAACAGCAGGGAGCACACAACTATCAAGTCAAGCTAAATACATATAAAGAAAATAATAAATAATAACTAAATAAAAACCTGGATCGGGGCCTTTAGGAGCAGAAGCACAAGCTTCTTGATTAGGGCAACCTGCACATGCATCTGATTTCCCTGCATCTTCTGATTCTGTTCCCGGGCAATCTGATAAATCAACAATCAATTAATTAAAACTATTATATCTCAAAATAAACATAATCAAAGTAACTTAATTTAATCAACTGATTGAACAGCAGTTAATAATCAATCATACGTTCATTGGCGTTATCTGGGACTTGTTTGTGGTTTCCGTTTTCCATTTTGTTACTTCTGATTTTTTGGTTTCGTTTTAGCAGGTCGATTAACGGCGGCTTTAAGGTTCACAAACATTATTTATACGCTCTGCCCTAACCGCCTTTGACTCGGAACGAGTCAACTCATTATTAGCTTGAATTCTTTTTTTTTTGTTGCAAAAACACCCCTGAATTTGTATTAGTTTTTAGTTTTAATCCAAAATTGAACTAAATCTAGCAATGTTCACCCCTTTGTTAACGAGTCGAGCAACTAGCGATCTATTCGAGTTCGGTTAACTCGAATTCGACCTTTAGGATATTTCAAATCGAGTCAAACTTGAACAAAAATTAGTATTCGATTAGTTTCACGAGTCGAGTTTGAAAAATTAATATTCGATTCGACTCGTTGAAAAACTTATACAAAATTTTTTATTCGAACGAGCTAATCGAACTTAACAAGTCTAGTTTATATAAATTTTTTTGTATAACGTATATTTTAAATGAAAGTAAGTAGTACATTTGAATATAATACCTCAAGCATAAATAAATTTATGCAAACTCTATCTCAATCTATTAAACGAGTTTATTTAAGTGATTTGCGATCATGTTTGGTCATTGAAGGAACGTAATATTGGCAAAGTACGAAATAAAAGGGTTTACGAGTCATTTAATCCGTATATACTATGACACCTTAGAAAAACTTAAAGGACTGAAATTGTAAAAACAATTCCAATAGGGGGCTATAAACAGAGCAAGTATAAGCCGGGGGATGAATTATGTTATCTACTCTGAATAATAACATTAATTGATTACGCCCAAATTCGCAAAATCATTGCCAACGATCTCAAAGGAACGAACTTACAAATTGATCATTATTAGCAATTCGAAGTATATACATACAGAACAACGATATATAATCAGCAATTATGTATCATCCGTCTAGAGGTGGTGTTCGTGGAGGTCGAGATCGTAAGTTTAAACCTCATCTTTGCGATTTAGGGTTTTCAGATTCATAGTATAATTATATAGTTTTGGTGTATTTATGTCATCAAATATTGATCAACTGTTTCTGCATAATTGAATGATGATTGTTATTTAATTGCTTCGGTGTCTAGGTCACATTATTTCGGAGAAGTATTTGAAATAGGTCAATTTTTTATAAGTATGCACAAGGTTTATTTCAAAAAATTAATAAATAAATAAAATTACAAGATTTATTTGAAAATGAGGCTGTTAAATTGAGCTATGAAGTATATTAACTGTGTAATTAAATTAGTGATTATATGATGCTAAATGAATGAAAGTTTGATCATCACAGTTTAAGATAATTGATCCTCTTTGTTGTACTAACTGATTTTTAACTTGAAAGTTATTTAACGTTTGAATGCCGTTCCATTCAGGTTCATAAAAAGTATAGATTTGCTTAACGAACTGAATGCAATGGTTTTGAATGTGTGGCTTAGATTTTGTTAATAAATGAAGTCCTTAACATATTATATGTTACCTGTGTGCAGAGTTTAGCTGGGATGATGTGAAGGTTGATAAATATCGAGAAAACTATATTGGTCACAGTCTCAAGGCTCCTGTAGGGAGATGGCAGAAAGGTTAGTTTTATCATTACTGATTAAATATCCATAATATTTTGAAGTGGTTTCATGAAAGTGTTACATTACCAACCAAATATCTAACATATGTTATGATATTGACCGAACAGGATAGTTTCTTGGTGATCAAAATTTATGCTATCATTATAAGTGACAATATAAATTGATAAATAGGGTAGTTTAGCTTGAAATCTTACGATAAAGGAAAAAGTGTAAGTAATACACAACTTTTTAGATTGGAGATTCTTGAAAGAGCATACAGGTCGTCCATTTACTTGGTTTTTTCAACCTCAGTAGTTTTTGCCAAACTTATTTTACATAGATTTATGTATGCATGGAATTGAACAGGGAAGGATCTACACTGGTATGCTAAAGATAAAAAGTCCAAGGAGGCAGATATGGAGGCTGCTAAAGAAGAGATACGGAGGATTAAGGAAGAAGAGGAGCAGGCTATGAGAGAGGCTCTGGGTTTAGCTCCTAAGCGTTCAACAAAACCTCAAGGCAATAGACTTGATAAACATGAGTTTTCTGAACTTGTGAAACGAGGCTCGACTGCAGAAGACTTGGGAGCAGGACATGCTGAGGCAGCTCATGTTCAGGGTCTTGGTTTTGCCAAGTAAGATGATTGAACTAAGTTTGAATATTTAAATTTTTAGTTATAAATTTGGGACATGATAGATTTTTAGCTGCATTTCTGTGAAATCTCTGAACTTTTACTTGGGTTTTTCTGTAAACTAAAGTAAGACACTTTGCATTGTTCCCTATAAGTCATTAACTTCTCAACCTTTCTACTAACCGAAGAGATCAAGTGGGTCGAGTAGATAAACTGTGTGAAAGTCAATTAACATTCTAATGCATAAAACATTCTAAAGTAGCAAAATTAATATTTTTATTTCTAAAATATAGTTTTGCAATCATATTTAAAATTTTAATTTTTTGAAGTTCTAATAAAAAGTATTTCTGGGTCGGCCCAACCGAGTTTTGACATGTACCCATTACCCAGCCTGTCTCACCCTTACTTGCGGTGAAAATGCTAATTTGTACATGCGACTCCAATTTAATGCTGTTGTTGGAACTTATAATTGCAGGGCACCTAAAGTGTGGGAAGAGTCAAGTTCTATGCCTACCACCATGACCACGGAAGGGACTAAAAATACAAATGTGTCTGCATCGCCTGCTGCAAGAGATGCCAAGGAAGATTCAGAAGATGAAAGCAGCCGGAAGAAAAGGAGGCGAGAAGAGAAGAGACAAGAAAAGCATGAAAGACGAGAAGAGAGGAAACATGAACGAAGAGAGAAAAGGCATTCTCGTGACTCTGATGACAAGAGGAAGCAAAAAAGAGACAAGGGTAAGAGGCGACATGATTCTGACTGAAGTTTCATTTTATCGTATGTATGTTACATTGACCATAAAATTTGAACGGCTAGTATGTTGTAGTTTGTGTAAACACTTATCGTTGATATTGACTTCAATTGCTTTCTTATCTGTTTGGTTTGATCTTAAAGGTCAAAGTTTATCTTTTTATAGCTTGAAATTTCATTAATTTAATCGGTGATCTAAAACGTATTGGAATTGAGATTTTTTTCAACTTGAAACCACTGTCCAAACCTTTCGATCAAGTGTTCCTATCAACAAACATAATCGTTCTCTACTAGGTTTTCTGGTAGACCCGTGATTTTTTTTGAAACTGCTAATAACGCTTGAAGAATTGAAACTGAGAATCTCATTATTTGAAAGGTTACAATGTTACAAATTGTTTTAACTAAAAGTCAGATCCTTATTAAATACTTGGAATTTTTGAAATTTTTCTAGAAAAAAGCAAACAACAAGATCTTTAACCACCACTATTTCACATAAACAACTAGCATCAAGATGGATAATTGCATATGTTACAAACATCAAATGCCCGAACTTGAATCATAGTGTTTTTCAACCAAATGAAGAACAATTTAGATGCAATGTCATAGCAACTAATTAAGCAGAAATGGATGAGTGGGAATACAAATAGAAACATCCCAACCAGATACCTAATTGCTTTCAAATAACCATGGAACCAAAATAAGTTTATGGATTTGGTACCCAATGAGTTAGTTAAAGTGTTAATGAGCTTTGAGGCCCACAACAGAGGGGGCTGCACCCCTTGTCGTTTTCACATAGTTAACGTAGTCATTGTAGTGCATAGTGAACAGTGTGCTCTGGTAACGAGTGAGTCGAATACGGTTCCTCACTGAGTCGGTAATGGCTCCATTGTAACCAGCTTTCCTCATCAAAGAGTCGATAGCTTCGATTACTGTCCAACCTGAAAACCAACAATATGGGTGGGTCAGGCAGGTCGGGTCAAAAATTCAAAACGGGTTGGATTGACCTGCAAACACTTCTTTGCTACTTTTTCATAATTAATTGATGTATTAAAACATGATTATTTGTTTTCTTCATTAAGGCGGTTTAAGAGATTGTAAACGCTTGAGTATACTATGAGCGACTTTTGATACATATGATGTATTTATAAATAATGAAACAGACCTTCTTGAGCAGCGACATCAGGCAAGTATGTGGCACTTCGCTTTGTATTATAGTCGGGTTCAGTGAACTCAATAATTATACCATGCTTTCCCACCTGCAAGATACCATAAATAGTGTTTGGATTGCCACAATATATACATGAACTGTCTAAAGCATCATGTAATACACTAATCATCAAAAGTAACAGGCACAAAGTTGCATAAAAATACAAAATACATACCTCCCAATCGAGATGGTTAGCAGCATTCTCATAGTTAGTAAGAATCGAAACTGTACATTGCAACAATGGCAACTCTTTGGCTTGTATTGGTGGGAATCGATGATCCCTTAGAGCACTGCAAAGCAAACATCAATGAAAAAAGGTATTCAAAAATATTCCCCCAGTCAATTGGCTGACCCAACCCTTTATACATTAACTTCCACATCCTCATTAACTCCTTAATAAAATTGGGAAAACAACAACGGCGGCAATATAAAATAATAACGTAAACAACGACCGAGAGGGTACCAACCTGGTTAAAGCATAATCCTTGAAACCATTTACTATGCCACGAGGAGAAAGAGTCCCTATGCATCCACGTAAACGAGGTTCATAACCATTCACCACCTTCTTCCAAGTCACGAACAATGGGCTGAAATCCCAAAGAAGCTCGAGTGTAAGGGGTTCTAGATTTTGAAAAATATATACATTGACCCGAACAAAAGTTAAAGAATTAACAGGAAACAGCTTATGATTAAGTTTTTGAATCATTCTACTAAGGGTTTCTTTATCCACATTAAAAGATTGTGCTTGTAGAAATGCTAAACTGAATAAGCATACGAAACTTGACAAGAACAAAGCATTTTGGACAAAAATTGCAACTACAACGGTCATTTTTGCGTTAGAATTCACAATTCATCCAAAATTGTCAAAGATTGAAAACGCGGTGTTCCTTTTTCTTTTTCATTCTGCATATTCACAAAAATGATAGTTTGCTTGCAACAAGAAACCTCACGAATTAAACTGAGATGAACTTTCACAACCATAAGATAAAAATACATATTACAGTTAGAAGTCAATTTTTGATACAATAAGATAGAGGTTGACATGACTTCATCCAAGTTGTGAAAACAATGAACATGTAATTAGTAACAAAGATAGCTAATAAATCAAGTGAACTCATACTGATTCAAATAACAGAATTTCATAAACCAACTTCCAAAAGTAAAACCAGTCTACATTGACCTTGATTAAATCTATAACTATAATGCACCTTTTCTGTCCTTACGAAGTTAAGCAACACAAAAGCTATAGTAATACATAGATAACATGAAAAATAACATATTACCATAATGATTAATTACATTGGTTTTCGGATGCAGATACTCAAAGTAATAATCATAACTTGAAGACTGACAATCAAATACCTTTTATTTTAGAGCTAAAACATAATTAACTCGATATTCAGTATTCTCATACAACTCCTTGTTTTTTTCCTTCCAATTTGATTACTTTCAGCCTCAAAAGAAAAAAACTCATAATTCTAACTGATTTCCATAATGATCTCATAAAACTAATCATTCTCATTAGTGTATAAAATTGCAATAATCACAACAATTAAATTCACACTATAAAATTAACAAAAAAGCTCCAAAACTCATCAAAGATCATAACTTTATTGTTTTCTTTACATATCTGGATGTATATCATACACACAGATATTACATATATATCAATAGAAGTATACATCAAAGAATCAAAAATTATAACTTTATGGTTCCAAATTACATGAAAGATCATAACTTTATCGTTGTGTTCACAAATATGCATGTATAATCTAATTATATACAAACACAAATACATATATACATATAGAGAGAGAATATTACTGTTGACCCTCATCAAAAGCAGGGGGAGGAACTTGTTCATCATTGTAATGAGCCACCAGTGTATCAAAACAATACACCACCATCTCCCTATTTGCAGACACCATTTCTCCAATAAATTTCAATCAATAATATAAATAGGAATATTGGGTTTTTTAATCACACCAATTCCAATTATATAAAAATTCTATGGAAATGATTTTAGGAATTGTTGAAATATGTGTTTCAGAAGAACCAAAAACCTCAAAAGGGTGTTGTTTGAAATTGGGTTTTAAATAGATTCCCAAAAGTACTGAAACAACACTAGTTAAGAGGATGAAGAACACAAACCAAAAACTTTAATCAAACTCTGTTTTTCATCATTTTGCTTATAAAAAGATGGAATAAATATTTTATTCGGTGGATGGACCCATCTTATAGGAAAAGTAGGTGTGTAGTTTTCTGTAATTGCAATAAGGGGTGTTGTTTTTCTGTGTATTGCATCAAGATCCTTTGACAAATGACAATTGTAAGGATCAAAACGACTTTCACAAGAAAATATTTACGCTTATAAAATATAAATTTTTTATTGACAAATTTAACTAACTCAACATCACCAAAGTAAAAATATATATATACAAAACTATAAAAAGTAAATTACATCATTGTTCATCTCATCTGTTGTGAGAACCTTTTAGTCTAACTCGATTGCATTCTAAAATCGATATAAATGTAGTAAACCATTTGCAATTAATTTATATATGGTAGCGGATGCGGATAAAAAAATAGTTACTATAAGTATTGAAGATCACAAAAAGCAACCGAAAACAGTTCTAAACAACGTTAAGACACTCTAAACACTTTAAAACAAGTTAATCAGTACAAAATAGATTAGAAAACTAATATACAACAATACTAGAAGTATAAGAAAACGATAGTAAACAAATAATTTCAAAGGAACATTTAATTGAATATGATGATTAAATTACTTGATACACTTGAAAATTTAAAATACCTTATAATAAAATGGACATAGTTTGTTTTTCAATAGAATGGACTAAATAAGAGGGCATGACATATTATATTTCGGGGCCTATTAGAGAACAAAGATAACTTCCTTACACTTGTGGGCCTGTTTTGACCTGGGGGCCCGTCCCCCTCTCTAAAGGGCCGGATGCGCCCATGCTTATATTTATGTTTAGGGATGTTCATTCGGAGAAATTCGATCCATTTACGTAAATTCATTTAGATTATGATTTTTGAAACGTGAATACGATTCATCTACAAGAATATCGAATTCGAACCGAACCAAATTAAAATACTATTTGGATAAATCGGTTTTAACCATTTGATTTTTTCGTTGACTGCATGAGGGTATCGTTTTGACTCGTAAAAGAGTAATGTCACGAGCGATATTAATGGCTATGTATTGCCGTGTTGCATTGAGGGTTTATAAAAATATGAAGTTAGTTTTTTAGATCAAAATTAAAAATTTTAAGTTACATACAATGATATATATTAACGCTACCTATTATATAATAAGCTTTTATATATTAATAATAGTTAAACAAATATTGAACATCTATTTTGATAGATGAACAAGAGTATTATATATATTGTTATTACTATTCAGTTTATTTGGACTATTTGGTTCTCATAATAGTAACCAAAATCAATCCAAAAATCGAAATTATAATTTGGTTTTTGTCTGATCCGATTCAAAAAATCAAATTGTACAATTCGAACGGTTCAATCTGAATAGACCATTTGAGTAATTCGGTTATATCAGAATAGTGAACACCCCTATTTATTCAGAGTTTTATGTGTAAGAAACTTAAAATTTACACATGATACATGCTATCATACTAATTCAAATAAAGTTTTAAATTGTATACTTGAAAGTTTTGGCAAACATGTATTATAATTTATATTGAGGGTGCGAGTAATATATACATATATATATATATATATATATATATATATATATATATATATATATATATATATATATATATATATATACATATGTTTGCATACACTTCTGTTAAATTGACCGAGATACAAACTCTTTACAGATTCACAATTTCATATGCGAAATTCTCTCAAATGGTAGTGTACCTATGCGGAATCTGTTATTTGCATGCGTAATAATGGACATCTTGGCGGATAAAACTTTGTTGTCTAATTGAGTTATAGCTCAACGAATATTGTTTATGACAATTTCTGGAATAAGTATGGTTTCGCAAACTAGGACCAATATTTGCGAAATCTAACTCTTGTGAGAAGCTCTGAGAATATGCGCAAGTCTCATCATTTGCAGCTTTATATCGGAATGCTAGAGGTGTTAGGGAAGTAATTTTCCCCAATAATCTTATCCAAACGTCCCCTAAAACTCACTGATCCAATTAGCTTCGATCACATTGTATTATCTCCATTGCACTTTCAGGTTCGTTTTCTACCGTCGTCCCTAAAACTCAGTGATCCAATATTTATTCAGTCATTTCACTTATTATAGTTTAAAATTACGTATATTATCACAATTTAGTCACCTCAACACATTTTCAACAATTTAGTAACATTTTAGGGTTTATCATTACCTCAAAATTAATTGATTTTATTTAGCTAAAACTTTAAGTATTCTAATCATAATTTATATACTGTTTATTCCCGGAATATATAATATTTGGGTATGTTTATTTGAGCATGGAATTGATCTAAGAAGTTGCATTTCTCAGTAGTTCTATTATGTTTTGCTGATCTAACAGGTAGCTAATAAATGACTAATGTTAGTTTTTAAGTTTTGATTTTCTGAACCCTAAAAGGCAATTGAGCTTGAGTTTAGGTCAAGGAATCATTTTTAAAGACATGTTTTTATACTATAAATAGAGGAATCTTGTGATCGGTTTCCAACTGCTATCAAGTGTTTTTTTTCAGGCAGTGATCAGATTAGATATGGAAATAAAATTAAAATGCAGCTGTGGCGAATCGACTTGCCCCGAATGGGCAATCATTTAATTACAAGGTGTTGTTGATGTTCAACCAGCTTTCCAACATCACTTGCAAAATCTTCAAATCGGTGTTATTTGCCGCCCTTCTAGTCAAGTAAATAAACTTACCACCCACTTGTAACTACTGCTATTTTATTTTATTTTATATGTTTTGATATTTTTAATTGGTTTAGGAAAATTATACTTTTACTGTTGGTTATCATGAGTTGACTGGATCAAAGATCCCTTTGAAGAAACCATTAGTGGTATTAAAGAAGAAGAAGAAGACGAAGATTATGGAATTTGAAATGGAAATAGACCAGAATGATGATGATTGCAAATCATCAAGGGTCGAATTGGAAGTTATCGGTATCATTCGTCAGAAAATTTGTTCAAGACTCGACCTAAGGCTCTTATTTCTAATTAGTTCGTAACCACATTCTTTTATGATATATAAAGATTAAATTATGATATGATCAAGTTTTCCCATGTTATACGTGTGTTAGCTGTAGAAAGATCAAGGATAGATATGTTATTCATTTAGATAATAGATTGAGTCGAGGTTTACTTTTAAGTAGTTTGCATTCTTATACTCACTCGGTACCGGTTTGCCTTATGGTGTCAACAAGTTCTAATATTAAAATGGCTTTTATACTTCTTCAAGTTGGATACTTATCGCATCTGTTGATTACTTCATTGGTCCATGTAGTAGCTACTTCTGATAGAAACTATAGGTACATTTTCAGCATATTATGTGTTAAAGTCTAGACTTGGATAGTTATGGGTTTGACCTCAAAAGTCAACATGTCCTCTTCGTTTTGGGAATGAAAGGAACATATTTATTTGATTTTGGGTGTTTAGTGACAAATTTATTCTTGCAGAACCAAAACTGACCGTGAAGGAGAAAGTGAGATTCGATCTAATAATGGTACTCTTAACTTTTGATATTATTAAATGTATACAATCAACTTGAAACATGCTCTTATAGTCAAGGATATGTGCCATATATATTTTAACTTTACCAAATCATATTTTAACAATAAGCATGGTTCCACCAATCAAGATATGAATAGATGTCATACAAAATACGCCAAAGTGTTGAAATACTAGAAACCATATAGTTGGAGTATATTTTTGAGACACAAGTATCTTTTGAGCATAGACATGGAACTTGCACAAGTTATAGGATTGATATTTGTGCTCTAAAGGATCTCTGTTATCGGCTACCTAGTCCTTGATAAGTACTGAAAGATGCTCAATAGAAGAACAACAAGATGCGAAACTATTCTTCATTAATCTGTGTATGACTGTATGCTACCATATTTTTTATACATAAAGATTCTTGAAACTGTTTTGGAAAGTGTTACGTGTCATGCCGTGCATTTTCAATGTGGCTCATAATGAGTTGACGCAAATCTTGCGTCACAAGCCATGTATATCACGTGCATTCTAGGGTAGACTTAGCGGCATAAAAATCAGGAGTCAACTAGGACCTCTGAATCCCCAGGAACAGTAGCATAGTTATTTCCTTAGAAAGATAATCTGTTTAATGGTTCTAATATCAGTGATTGAAAGATTATGGCGAAGTTTTCCGAATGTTTAGTTCATGGAAATAGTACAGATTAGTAGTAAATTTCTGTGTATGTTATTTAAGCTAGTTGAGCAATGTGATAAGGGCTTTGTGCCTTTAATCGTTCAGATTTTAAATATTTATTTGAGTTGGATAACCTTTCTTCTTTTCCCTTCTTCTGCCACCCCATTCTTCACTGCCACCCACAGGGCTACAACTGTAATGCTCGCAATCCTACACTCTCTTTATGAGGTCTCATATAACATATGCTGCAAAATCAATAGTCATGCTTCTCGTGAAACTACACAAAATCATTAGCCCCTTACACTGGTATTCGTCAAAATGTTAGTATCGTTCAAAGAACTGTCCTTATCGTAGTTCAAAGAACTAGGATAAAATAGTACCAATTCACATCTATATAAAAGTGTTGTATGCTAATTGTAAGCATCCTCTATTAACTAAAGAAAAGCTAAAGTTATCTTCAAGTACTCCCAATTCTCGACACAAGATTATATCCATTGAAACCATCACCGAAAACAGATAACCTTATAACTTTTTGATATATGTACGAAACACCTATATTGATTTGCTTTACCGTTGGTATATAGCAGGCACCTTTGGTACTACAACTAAAGTATATTTCCATATTATCCCCATGAAAAATGCTACATGTGCCTAAACATGTATGCCTAAAAACAATGGCAAAAAATTGATTGGTAGATATTAGAGAATGATCGGTAAAAAGCATGAAAGAGAATAAGTGGGATCCATGTGTCATCCAGTGTAGGGATTATGCATAGTTGTAGGCCTATGTTTTCTCTAATCACATTCCATGCGATTTATTCAAATAATGAAACAACATTATTGATGTTGTCAAACAAAGTTCGCTCTTCTTTTTACAGTTTTTGGATCATGGTGAAAACTCGAGTTACTAGTGGACAAGACGGAAAATCTTCACTTTCATTTAAAATTTCCGTTTTCCCTAAACACGACCGTATCTTCTAGTCGTTGAGCAGAAAAGCTAGAGGTGGCAATTTCAAACCATTTAATCGTGAATGGGTTGATTTGTTAGTTATGTTTTATCTATTAACAGTTGTGTCTAGTAGCTTTTGGAGGTTTCAAATGCTGAAATCTACATATTATCTTGTGGGTTCCTTTCAATGAACCATTATTAACAAACAGATGATGTTTATGACTGAATCTATCAGTTTTTTACAGTAGTGATGAAACTTGTGTCGATAATGGCACGTCACTTGGCATTATAACATACAAATAATCAAAGTAAATGTTTTAACCTTCAACTATTTAAGCAAGTGCTAATTTGGGAAAGATATGATAGATATCAGAACTTGGTAAAACAGTAACAGTAAAACTTATATGCAAACACATTTTACGACATTTTAACTACCTCAATCAACTTCTCTAACAAAAAAGAATCAACGACGCAAGTCTTCAAAATTTCACAATCTGAGTTTTGCAATCGTGTATCGCATCTATCATCTAGGCAATCAAGGCTCGCGTAAAAGCATTCTTTTGACTGTATTTGAGGCGTAACAAAAATCTTTTACCACAGGACTCTAACTAACATACATTTGTTTTAAGGAAAGCAATTAAAGTAATTCGAATAATTAAAATAGTATAACTAAACTAGGATTCTTTTCCCTTTTGTATATAATCAGGATTTGATGTTAATTACATTACTATTTTCTCTGATTTTGTTTTAGCTGTACTTTTTACATACCTTGTTTTTGGTTTCCTCTTAATTAAACATCATTAATACAAAGATAACATCCAGGAACAAATCTTTCAGTATTCAATTGACAAAAATAACATTACTACACAAGTTTGTCGTCTAAAATACTCAAATTACGCGTCTTAATGTATAAACTAAGCGACTGCTAACCTCGGATAAATAACTAAAAGTAGTAACACATAGATTTGTGTAACTTTACTGGATTGCGGTTAGTGTCTTTTTTAACTATCTCAATTAACTTCTCTAACAAAAACAATCAACGACGTAAATCTTCAAAAATTTTGAGATCAAACTTCTGCGTCCGTGTTATATCTATGCAACAACGTTTCACATAAATGTATACCCGCTCGATATCAAATTTGAGTTAAAGACCCATCTCTATTTTGTACCAATAAACGACACAAAATGACACAAGTTTTCGAATCATGTGAAGGGTAATGATAATTATATTTCTCTTTTGCATAATGCAAGATTCAATCCATAGCATAAGTTGACTACATCATAAAAAATAAAATAAAATTAAAAAAAAAAAAGACACCCACATTCCATATGATAAACAGAATAGACTGCTTTTAGAAATGTACATTTCTAAAAGACACATCTATCTCTACTCCCTACCAACAAACAACACAAAATAACACTTAACCCTTCTTATCATTATTTTGACTTAAACTGTGACTATTAAGCACCAAATGTCCTCTTAATCAACTCCAAAATACTTAATGTACATTCCTTAATCTTTTGGAAACAAAACATCACCATTGGAAAAAACTTGTTCCCACCCGAATCGTTAGCTCTTGAACCCGAAAAACCATTCAAGACCGATTTGTCTAACGGCATATTTGTAAAAAATT
The DNA here is from genome assembly GCA_963930675.1 of Gnaphalium uliginosum. Taxonomy (NCBI): domain Eukaryota; kingdom Viridiplantae; phylum Streptophyta; class Magnoliopsida; order Asterales; family Asteraceae; genus Gnaphalium; species Gnaphalium uliginosum. The sequence goes on along the minus strand of OZ005686.1, from coordinate 38,316,979 downwards.
CTCGAAGTTCAGGCTTTTCTTTGTCAATTGAATAGCTTCTGAACTTCGGGTTTGGAATAAACGCACCCTCTTTCTTCAAGATATCTTTTAGGCTTGTGTAGGTGTGTTTTGTCATATCGAAAACAAGAACACAAAATTAAGACTAAAATAAAGATGGGGTTTACAAAAAGATTGTAATAATGCTTGTATTTATAGATAAAATTTTGAGGTTTTTTGAGCATGATTGTGTTGGGTGACACTAAAACATGCCTTAACATGTGACGTAGTGCCATGAAAATACTAAACCAAATTTTGTTATGGTAATAACCATCATTGCAAACCAAAAAAAAAAAAAATCACTTGTCAAATAATGTGAAGTTTGCTCATGAGTTTCATGTATATACACACCCCATAATGTGTATTTTGCATAGTGCATACATACCATTTCTCATGTGAGTTTAAAGTTTTATTTTTATTAAAAATAAAAATAAAAAAATCATGTGTCTTAACATTTTTGCTCATGATTTATTTATTTATTTTGTTATTTTTTGATGAGCTACAAAACAAATTGGCACAATTTGTGTGAGTTAAATTTTGGTACCTTCTAAAGTTTGGTTATGGATTTAATTAAAAAGGTTTAAAAAAGAAAGATAGTTGGAGCTTTTTCCTCATAGTTTTCATTATTACCTCAAAAAAGGAAAAAACTTATGATTTGATATCGTAATTTTAATGAGTTGGTAACATGAATATAGTCATATACATCTAATAAAAATAAATTCAAAAGATTCGAGTTAAGAGACGAGACTTGTTTATAAATCCAACAAAAGTTATTTATTTATTTATGTACATATTCAGAGGATTTTATTTCATTATTATATAGTTAAAAATGTAGATAGAATTAAATATCTAATTTTTATTGATATTGGTTTACATATAGGAATTTAATTTAATTAATCTTAAGAAAATGAATTAAACATAGAAAATGCATTAAATATGGAAAAGTAACATATATATATATATATATATATATATATATATATATATATATATAGGGTAGGGATCAAGAGGGAGCAATTTTTTGGGGGAAGTAGAGAAGTTTCGCATTCATTCACGATGAATGATTATCAAATGTAAGAAAACATATTTTTACTAATATATATTAATCATAACTGATTTTATAACTGCTAACATTCATTGAAAAACTAATTTCTATAACTTATAACATCAGATGATGAATATTAAGTGAATTTCTTAACATTCATCATTGATGAATGTTAATCAAAGTGGATATTATCAGTTCATAATTATTTCCTTGAAAAATTATTCGTTAACATTCATTTACGATGAATGATAAATCAAAACGTAAAAGAATATAATTTCACCGATAAATATTAATTAAAACCGATATTATAACTACTAATGTTCATCAATAAATTATTTTTTTATAACTTATAATATCATATGATGAATATTAAAGGAATTCACTAACATTCATCATTGATGAATGCGAAGCTTCTCGACTTCTTTCAAAAATAGTGCTTCCCTCTAGATCCGGACCCTATATATATATATATATATATATATATATATATATATATATATATATTTGCTAATTATATAAACTAAAATTCGATTCATATGTTCCAAGCACGTGATGGGTACACAATTTCTAATCTTAACTTAAGACATCTTAAATTAATATTTCCTATTCCTATATTTTTAACAATTTAAAAGGCATTACTCAATATAAATTTTTGTAATTAGAATCATATATCAACACCCTCAATATAATAATAATGATTTATTAGGATTTAAGACCCATAGCTTTTTTTTTAAAAAAAAGAAGATTAATATAAATTAAATTTAAATATTATCGTTAAACTAAATATTTAATATGGACGGTAAATAATAAAATAATTTTATTAGTTAAGTTAATTGGTAAGTGAATAAAAGCAAATGTTTTGACAGTTGTTTTCTGTAAAATGTGTAAGATAAATTACGTGTGAATGATTATGTGATAAAACGTGACGGAAATCACATCATATACAAACAAACAAACAAATACGAAAATGTGAACATTACACATGAATCGGACTGGATATTATGAATAGTACATCAAATGAAAGTATAGCTGTTCGTATAACAAGAAAAAAATTTACTTTGTCATCGAGTCGAGCCAGCTCATGAGCTACTCCGGATTAAGTTAGGTTGAGCACCAAATACGTAATTATCGAGTCGACTATAGCTCAACAAATCGCTTAGTAATAAACTTTACTAATATATTTCTTAATGTTTTAATGTTGATAATCTAGTCAAGTCAAACCGAGCTTCAAAATGTCAATCAATCGACTCAAGCATGAAAAATAAAGGAAGTTTCAAGTTTCCTGATCAAGTCGAGCTCGAATTTGACATTACTTCGAATATCGACTTGATTACAACCCTACCATCACAAGCCCCTCGTTATACTTTGCATATATTTAATATTTTAAGATATGTTGCTAACGAAGTTTTATATTTTCTTTTACCCAGTCATTGAGCCAATTTACTGTGGTTGTAATATTTAAACCATTACGATATACAAATATTAGTGGCAATAATGTTTTTGTGTATATGTACATGTTACGTGTGCATATGTAGTTTGTACATATACTGCTTTGAGCTTACAAGAACGGTTATCATTCGTTACATTCCAAGAGAGAAAAGAACACCATGTATATCTGTTTGCCTGCATTGTTAAGTTTGAGAGAATGGGGTCATTGGCCTTGATAATTCTGAACTTTTATACCCAAACAAACAACAGATACAACAATCACCAACACACTTGGAACCAAAATAGGGTTCTGGAGACGCGTGAGGTCCAAATTACCACAGCATGATTGCTGGGAATAGTATTACCCATTTTATGTTGTCAACAAACATAAAGATTAGTCATCTCATGTAGCATACTCATGCTTAAATGGATAATAAATAAGAAAAAAAGATAAAAAGGATAAGCCAAAAATAAACATCTCTTCAGAATAACAAACTCATTATGAACGAAAACTCCATACCAATCGGTCCTTTCTTTCAAGGCAAACAAGCTTAGATTTTCTGTTTCTGCGGAAATTTATGCTCGTTTGGGTAGATACCTGTATCCAAAAATATCACAAGAGCCATTAATGAAAGGTCCTTATTGGCATGTATATGAACAACAGGGTCATACGTAAAACGACAAGCAGTAACAAGCATCAATGCAACTACACTTAGGTTCAACAATAACAACTGTGGAAAAATATTTGCATGTTGACGTGCCTTTGTGATCAAGGGTAATCCCTTTATGTTTTAATATAGTTTTCAACCTTAACAAGTTCTCTTAATTCTTTTGTCGTTTTAGTCAAGTGTCGCCAATAACAGTTACATGGAAAAACAAAAAGAGCATTCTCCATGTTTCAGATACATCAAAAGTCTCTAAAATCAGCAAAATCATAACTATAAATCCATAAATGATCATCCCTGAATCCCTCTTTTTTCCTGATATGCAAACTTTGCATGACAAGTGATTCACTTGATGACCATTTAAAAACAAAATTATCAGAACTAAAACAATTAAACGTGGATCATTTAATGAGCATACAAACATCTTTCTCAACCGATCTGAAATTCAGTGGTACGCGACTCATATCAATCAGAGAGCAACTCCCAATTGAGTGACTCCCGGAACATCAGTGTGATTGACCTTGGCTACAAGTGAACTACGGATCCAATATCTTCATCCCTCTGTGAACTCTCAGATAGTCGCATGCAACACCGTCAACATCTCATTGTGGCCGGCTTATCTTTTCATGTTTTTCCATCACCTGTATGTTTCATGACCCGCTAACCATACACTACAAATAAGTAACTCCGGGAGCATCAGTCTCTTTAAATTGAGTTCCACCTAGCAGTTGTCTATGTGAATTCTTATACAACGTGTCGTTAGATAACTACAAAAAGCTAAGTCGGCATCTCTGTGGGCACGATGAGACATTAAAGTCATTGAATGCAACCATCCGAGGTTTCACACAAGACATATACACATTAACATCTCATTAATGATAGATTACCAATGAATCAGGTCTAACGTCATGTATGTGCTTGATGGAGTTTAACATAAAAACCGAATAGATAAAGAAGAAGAAGAGATAGTCAATTCACAATTGGTAAAAACTAAAAATGAACCAATAATAAACAGGTGGCCATATCACAAATTATAAAGATGACGGCCTGTTTCTTTATGCATTAATGAACTTAATTGAGGGAAGAGATTATTCGGTCACCATTTTGTAGTGTTTACTTAGGCATTAATGATTGAGCCCAGCTGGATAATGGACTTTTTGGCTCATCCCCAAATATGGTGTACTCCCCATATAGCTCCTTTTTTACAACTTCTTTCCAAACATACTCTTATACCTGCCACTTTCTTTTTCTTTTCTTTCTCCCATCTTCTTTGTTAGAAAATAAATCATATCAATACTTGAAAGGAAACAAAAGTTAGATTTTATATTCTAATAATCTCATCTAAAAGCTCGAAGTCACCACGTGTTGCTCCGACAACCTCCGCACATCGCCGGTCTCCAAAACCTTCGCCACTTGACGTTAGCAAATCGCAGATCTCAAAAGCTAATCTGGTTTTCAAAATCGCTCACGAAAAGTGTTTACTAACACTCGATTTTGTTATCTTATGATTACGAAACATGAAGTGCGAAAATGGAATTGAAAACTACCGTAAAAATCGTTCACGAAATCGAGAGTTTGAAAAATGATTTTAGTTGCATAATTAATGAAAGTGGGAATATTAGACAAAAAGATTGAGTGAATTGATAATTGTTTATATGGTAACAGTTGCAGATGTATGATTATCTTTGTATTGTTGATTTGTTGGTGGTTTTTTGGAAGACGAAGATCCCTGTGGTGTTTTAGATGGATAAGAAATTCATGCTACTTTGTCAGTTTGTCAAGAACCAAAACAAGTTAAAAAGTTTATGTATTTTTGAGCTGTTATGTTAGTCAAAACAATCGCTATGGTATAAAATTAAAATTTTATTTGGTTTATAAATATGGACAAGTTTAAAGTAATAAGATGAAAAGAAATCTATGTAAAGGGTAAAATAGTAATTTTTATCATTCAGACCGTATAAAAAGTTAAACATCATTATTCATTCACTGATTATTGCATATAATCACTCTATACCCGTATAACTATCTATATCCATAACAGGACTTAATGAAAAAAAAGTAAACAGCCTACATCCTATAAAGATGCTTTCAAGGATTTGCACTATAAAAGCAATCACTTTTTTTTTTAAATTGACAATACACCTAAGAAAGTCCTAATGTGGCTAGAAGTTATTCATCTAAAAACTAATTCACCATAAAAACACTAGAGGCCTAGAGCTACATGAAGAGTTCAAAGATCGTTAAAGTACTGATATGTTGTCCTTCTATATATTATTGTAATCAATCAATAGTGATATATAGGTCAAAGACCATTCAAGTATTTGAAAGGCAGTCGTAATTCTACCTATAAAATATTGTCATCAACAATTCAACATTAATATTCCGAAACAAGATACCATTCATAAAGAGAATTGCAAGCTACGCTTCTAAAAACAAAAATACGCAAACCCTAACCTGAAGAAATTAAAGTCTCAGTGCGATCACTTTTGGGGAGCTGCAACAGCAGGGGTACCGAGCAAACTAGCCTGTTGTAACTCAAGTTCATTAAACTGAGCTTCACGATCCATCTCAATGATTAATGGAACAACGAGAATCAAAAACGTCGTTCCGGCGATCCACGCCGCTTTGCCCGTGCTTTTGAGAAGCTTTTTTACCACAAATCCGGCGTCAGAAGCGGCTTGTTTGCCTTTGTATACGATCGGTGATTCAGATATCGATGATGAAACGCGAGATAACACTCCTTCGTTTTTTGATTTCTTCGCCGCCATTGTTAATTACTAGGGTTTAGATGGTTCGCGATTTGTTCTGTTTTTGTGTTCGAGGGTTTTTGGGTTCCTGAAAGTAAAAAAACGTTTTTACCTTTTTAATTTAAGAACACAGTTACATATATGGCCCCTAAACTATTAATTAAGTGTCACTTTATTCCCTCATGTTTAGTAGTCACGTCCCTATTATTTGTTTTGTACATCAGTTTGGTCCATTTCATGTTCACACAAAACACATAAGAAGTTAAGAACCTCCTCCTTGGACCTTCATATCAAACAAGTAAACTGATCCTCTTAATAAAGTTTAAAAGGATCACACTTGTATTTTAAAGACGTGAGAAAAAATACGTATACTTAACAATGAGAAAATCATTTCCGAAGCAAACGGTGATACCTTTATTTAGTTTTTGATTTAAATAACTTAACTTAAGGATTTTTGTCGATGTCACGATCTACCTAAAGAATTTTGTACCTTGATTTTTTGTTGTGCTAGCCTTTATAAGTAAGCATTGATTGTTTTTGCATATAGTTCCTTGTCAAGATCAAAAGGACTTGTTATGTTTTCAAAAATACAAAAACACTTCAATTTGATACTTTACTTCTCTACCTCGCTTGAGTTATGTAATTATCTCCAAATAACTTTCAAAATGCACATATAAACCCCCCTTTATTCAAGTGTATTGCATAATTACATGATTCACATATATGGTAAAATGAGACGATGTCGCTAAATATTATTAGTCACAGAAGACATACACAATCTTCTGTACTTGAACACAATTGCACGAAGTATCATACGTCATACTTATCAATTCACACATACATCATCATATCTCAACTGTTGCTATACAAACTGTTCTACTTTTGTACAAACTATTCTACTAATATTGTGTCTTCAATTTTATGTCAATGTAGTTCCTCCACTCTACATACGAATATGCAAGAAAAGAAATACCAACGTAGTGGCCATGAACATTGCAAAACCCGCCTTTTGTACAGAAGTTGAAGCACCACCTTTTTCGTTTCTATGTTGACCTGCTGCACCAGCTGCATATACAGGAATCACCCCATTGCCACCATTTTGTGGAGAAGAGGTGGACTGAGCCCCATTTCCATCCGCTCCTCTTCCATTTCCGCCATTTCCAACCGACCGATCACCGGCTCTACCTCTTGTAAGAGCAGTTGTATACTTGCTTTGGTTTACCATTACTCTGCCGCCATCAATTATAGGATTGTTTTTGTCTATTTGATTACCTTCCATCTTTTTATGTGTACTTTCTGCAAAAAGAATGACACCCTTTTGAGTTACTAAGTGCATCAGTATGTGTCACAAATGTTTTTTTTTTTCTTTTTTTTTTTTATGTTGTAAACATGTATAAAACAGTTAAGAGTTTCAGCCTCTGATTTCTATTTTTTCATGAAATTTCTAATAAAGTCGAAAATCCCTTATTCAAGTTTCCATCTCTTTGAGTTTTCAAGTACCCATTTAAAGCACTCATGATGATAAAAACAAGACTTTTTTCAGGTCAAATGGACCAGTTTAAGGATTCAATATTCATATGAAAAACTTACACATCATAAAACAAAATAAAATGATAATATGAAACTTCATATAGTGAATAATAAAAGTAAAATTTCTTGGTGTTAAAGGTAGTAAATACCTTCTAATTTTGAATCCTAATAGTACGGGTTTGACCTCAAAAGTCAGCATATGCAAATCCAAGATTACATTTGTCACAGAAAGAGAGTAAGAGAGAAAGTGAACCTGGAACAAAGTTCTTGCCATCTGTAGCAAATGATGCAGGAGAATATAAAGAGAAGAGAACCAGTATTAGTAACATTAGCTCTTGAACGCCCATGTTAGTTTTTCGTCTTTAAGATCTTATATTCTTCCCTATTGTGCGCTTTCACTTATATATGCCTTTCAATCATCCTTAAACTCTATGATTCGTTTTGATAACGTTGATATTATCCTTATTACTAGCAAAAAAGGTCATCTTTATCTATTTCTTTACGTTTTCTTGAGCATCTTTTTGCACAGTTCGGTGTACTCACATTGTTTGACAAAGAAAATATTTAACATCTGATCTAAAAGTAATTGATACCCGCTATGCATATGAAAGTCGTCTAACGAATCATCTAATTTGAAACAAAGAATATTTTACATTATTGTTGTTAGTATCTTACATAAAACTAAAAAAACCCACTTACTTTAGAACCTTGTTTTCCTCAGTGTAAAGAGAAAAGAAAGATGCCCATAACTCTTTGAAATGGACCCTTATAGCATTCCTCCTTTACCCTTCGTACAAGTTACAACCATAAGGATAGTGCTCTTTACTTTACTATTTATTAATCTTACATGTATTTATCTTTTTAACTAACTGATTTGACGTTATAATTTGTTAACGTGTACTTTTAGGTTTTTGGTTGTCGGTTAAAAAACTGATCCGATATGATGAACTTTTCTTGATAGAATGAAGAGTTTGGTCCCATGAGATATGAAAGAGAACCATCACGTTGTTTTCAATATGAGGACATGATATATAAGTGTGTTATTTGATATGTTTGGGTTAAAGTTATACTATCTTGATCAATGAAAATGCTGATTTTTCTTTTCAAACTAGTCTTTTTAAGACATAGCGTTTTTGAGCTAATAAAATGGGTCTTTCGCATTTTGAAATTGCAAACCTTAGGAAAATTTGCCGAACAAAAGACAAACATTACCCACCCACGACGGGTAACGTCCTGTATTCCACGTAATATTTTTGCGGGATTTGTGACTACTTTAACAAAATCTGGAGCTCTTGATGGCACGTTCAATAAGTCTGAGAGAAACTATGACCATATTGTAATGGTAATATTCATAATTGATAAGTCTAACCCTTGCTAAAAAAATAAAGGGCAAATTGCTTAAAATAAAAACGAACCATTGTTTGATTATCGATTCTAGTAATTAATTTTTAAAAATATCATTAATAAAAATTAACTATCAATTTCTCACATATTTCTCATAATATTTTATCCGATACATCATAAATTTTTCTCAATATCTTGAACTTATGGTAGTTGATTTCTATAATCATCGATGATGTATATATAATCAATAAATCTGACAAAAGTTCATTCTATTTTATGCAATTTGCGCAAAAATAAAATAATTGACAAGTTTAAATTTCTTTTTTACTCAAACGGCCTTTGTGTCTAAGGGACTTGTTATACTAACTAGCGATAATAATGTGAGGGGTTTCCTAGCAAACACCGAGTATCGGTGATACATACATAACGATGGCGGTGGCCATCATCAGAGTTGCCGCGTGCCACTTTCCGGAAACTTCACATAACCGTTAAAATTACACACTCTCTCTGTGTCTCTCCTCATCAATTCATTCTCAAATAGGTAACATTTTACTCATTTATATCAGCATCATGTTAATTGTTGTGTACGTACTTAATTTGAAGTTGATTTAGCCAATTTTGAACAACATTTTTTGCTATAATTATACGGATGTAATTCTAGTAAGTTTGGAGTTGCGTTAGCCAATTTTAAACTCTAAATGAATTATCCGTACGTTCATTCTGAAATCCGTAACATATTTGCGTTAATCATAATTATTACTTATTAATTATTAATTACTTATAATCATATTATGTGTGTGTGATATGTATGTACGTAGTAAATTTGGAGTTGATTTTAGGAAGTCGATTTAACGAATTATGAACTTCAAATTGATACTGGAATGTGTTTGCTCTCAAATCGGTAACGTATGTGCTTGGATTATCAACATGTTATGTGTGTGATACTGTGAGTAGTATTTTTGGAGTTGATTTAATGTATTTTGAAGTTCAAATTGATACTCAGAACACATTCGTTCTCGAAACGGTAATATATTGCAGAATTGTCGTCATGTTATTATAATGTTATATGTGTAATATATGTAGATAGTAAGTTTCGAGTCGTTTTAGAAAGTTGATTTAGCGAATTCTGAACTTCAAATCGATAGTTGAACATATTCGTGTTCAAATCATGTATTGCTTTACTTATAAATGTTATATGTAGTAAGTTTGGAGTTGATTTTAGAAAGTTGATATAGCGAATTCTGAACTTCATGTTGGTTAATGTGTAACATCTTGCTTCAATTATCATCATGTTATGTGTGTGATTTGTAAGTAGTAAATTTGGAGTTGATTTAACGAATTCTGAAATTTACATTCATAGTCCATACTCCATACATTCATTCTCAGATCAGTAATATATTGCTTCACGTATCTTTTTATCTGTGTGATATACTGATATGTAGGTCGTAACTCGTAAGTTCACAGTTCATGTTAGAAATTTGATTTTGCGATTCTAAAATCGGTACTATATTACTTCCATAATCATCGTGCTACATGTGTGATATAATAATATAATTAAGTAGTAGGTTTGGAGTTGATTTAGCTGATTCTGAACTTCAAAACGGGTACACAAGTACTCAACATGTAAGTTCTCAAATCAGTAACATATTGCTTTAATAATTATCATGTTACTTGTGATATTTGTAGGTAGTAAGTTTGGAGTTGATTATAGGAGGTTAATTCTGCGAATTGTGAACTTCTAATTGATAGTACATACTATATACATTCTCTCTCAAATAGGTAAATTATTCTTTCTATTATCCTCATGCTATATATGTAGAAAGCCTGGAGTTGAATTTAGACTTTGAGTTGAATTGCTCAATTTTTTACTCCAAGTTAAAATTGATTGTATTTGGAAATATGGCGTGTTTTCATAATTGATACAGAATACAGATGTTGTAGTAGACTGAACATTGAGTTATTTGTTTTGCTACCAAGTCAGTGAAGTTGTCGAAATTCTACAAATGTTTCCAGAATCCATTTAAACTTTGAGGTATAAAGGATTTACTGTTTTACCTCAAAAATAGGTTAAGTTTTTTGCAGTCTATTGATGCATATTGCTTCTGCATTGCCAAAGGAAATAATTTCTCAAAACCACAGTCAATTATGGTTGATGCATTGTTTTGCATGTCCCCACTACACGGTTCCTATGGATTAAGGATGGGGAATCTGTAAAAATGGCAGAATTAACAAATTAATCCTTCTCCAATTTCTGATCTCAAACTGTAATGATTGCATAGCTGCTGCATTATATATGTGCATCCATCAACAATATGAAGTATAATAATCAGAAACATCAAACTGGTAAGGATACCATGGTGGGTTGTCCCTTGTGGACTGATGGCCTAATTTGTGCTTTCGAAGCTAAACGTGGCCGCAGAAAGTATAGACCACAAGATATAAATGGGTGGAAGAAACACGGATCTAAAAGTGGACAAACTGATAACTTCGATGATGAAGGTTTTAATCCCCAACATCATTTAGGCAGAGTTAATGACAATCTGTCAACTGGAATTTATTGGATACCAATTGGTTGGTCTAGAATTAATCAACTTACTGAGACAGTAAGAGTAGATGGTTGTTGGGAAACTCAACATACAGAATTTGATGTTGATGATACTGAAGTCACGGTTGCAGATATTGTTGTGCCATACCGGGAACGACCCGTGGGTCCCACATGGTGGTGTCATGTTGATGCGGGACATACTTCAGTTAATTCTTGGCTGAGTAACTCGAAATGGTTACACCCGGCTATCAGCATTGCTTTACGAGATGAAAGCAAACTTATAAGTGAGCGTATGAAGCACCTTCTTTATGAGGTAATCTCTCTGATAATATTCTCGAATCCAAATTACATAAAGAGGGAACCTAACTTTCGTGTGATGTCTGTTTTGGGTAACCTATATTTGTTTTCACACTGAAAACTTAATGAACTATCAAAACTTTTAATAAGAAACCTATTCGAAGGTAATCTGACATAGTTAGTGGGTCAAAATGATGATGATATGACCCTGTCACTGGTTCAAAAGTTGATGTGGCAGAAGACGTGTCGGTGACTTTGATCATGTTTATTTCTTCTAATGTCGTGCCTGATCACCTGATGATTATAAAAATTACCGTAAATGATCTTTTTGAAATTAGCCTTTCTGCGAGTGCAAATGAAGTGTGTTACCCATAAAAAAGTTAATTTCCTTTTTATGTCTTTAGTCTTTGAATGTGCCAATTTAGTTACTTTAATTTTGATATTACCATACAAAACTTGTTCATGATTAATAAATGAATGTTAACATCATTGGCATTGTGTTATATTATTCTAAAACATGTAAGCTTCAAAGTTTATGGCACAAAAAACTACCAGAAATCTAATACGGTGCATTTTTGTGTTTTCGTGGTATAGTCTCATGGTTTCTCGTGTTCTTTATTACACAGGTTCCTGTTAGGGTTGCTGGTGGACTGTTATTTGAACTCTTGGGACAGTCAGCAGGTGATCCATATGTTGAAGAAGATGACATTCCAGTAGTCCTAAGATCGTGGCAAGCTCAGAACTTTTTAGTTACTACGTTGCACGTGAAAGGTTATGCAACAAACATCAATGTCCTCGGAGTTTCAGAAGTGCAGGTTTGTCTGTGCAACAGTCTGAATATAGTTTCAATAGGGGTGACAAATTGGGCCAGTCGGACGGGCAGGCTGGTTAACAGGTCAAAGCAGACAATTCTTTGATATATGTCGACTGGTTGAGTTGGGTTGGGTTGACCCAAAGTTCCAAATATTTATGGTCTAAATTTCATGAATTTGTTGATAAATATATGGTATCAGTTATGCCTAGGAACTTAGATTATATAAATACGATCCAATATTCTTAAAGAAAGGGATTTAGGAGTTTTATGCTTTAACAATACACTTTGGGTGGCTTTCAACCAGTTCAAACAATTTCCTTTCAAGCTAATATTTTATTTTTGACCTGTTATAAATAAAAGATGACCTGAATTGACCTATTAATAAGTAAATGGCTTGAATTTCCACATCTACTTTGTGTTGACTTTCATAGATGAGGCTGTTCTCCTTAAATAAAAGTTTTACCTTTCGAACCTCTTCAACAGGAGCTGCTTGCAGGAGGTGGTAATTTGCCACAAACTATTCATGAACTTATAGCACTCCTAGCATGCCGCCTTGCCCGGTGGGACGATAGGTGAAAATTCTCTTTTATTGCTTTTCACTTGCAAATAATTTATTATAAACTTTATTAGGTAATGAAACCTCGATAGGGCAACTACAGCAATCTACTTTTACTCCTTGAGATCTGATTACTGCACTTGGAAAATCATTGTTAAAACTCTTTTACCTTTGAAATTGATTATTTTGGGTAATATTGACCATAAAATATGTAAGATGATGATGTAGCTGAATGAATTTTATAACATATTTTGAAAAGTTGGATGATTTAGTAATAATTTTTAAAGTTCAGTTATCAAACTAAAAATCTAGGGAGGTCATTTCTTCCCTCTTGTTAGGTAGTGATCATTATAGTTGATTATTTTAGTTCCTTAATTTCTTAATCTTCTTTTTTTTCTTTTTCTTTCTATTTATCTATGGTAGACTATTTAGAAAATACATCTTTGGAGCAGCAGACGAAGTTGAGCTGAAGTTTATGAACAGGTTCCTAAAAGTTCATCCAAGTCATTTATGGCAGTTGAAAAAATAAAGTGATCCATGTGGTGTTGTGCATTACTCAAGTTCTAACATCCTTAGCTTTTTATATTTAATAGGAGAAACCATGAGGATTTGCATCTATTCAGCATTATATTAAACCAAGAAATCCGAAGGCTATCTGCACAGGTATCATGATCTAATCCAAGTATAAATTTTTTAAATTTATAGTTTGGTTATGTCTATAGGCCATTTCTCCCACGAGCGTATAATTAAACGACCAATTGTCTATGTTCCTGATTCGTACTATTTTTCCAACCCATCGTCAATGTGAATTCAGCTTGTGTTTTCTTTTGAAGGTTATAAGAGTAAAGTGGTCTTTACATGCTAGAGAGGAGATTGTTTTTGAGCTCCTTCAACATTTGAGAGGTAATACAGTAAAGCATTTGCTGGAAGGAGTAACTAAGAGTACTAGGCAAATGATTGAGGAGCAAGAAGCAGTACGTGGACGTTTGTTTACAGTACAGGATGTCATGCAGAGTACTGTCCGCGCCTGGTTACAAGTATGATTCTCTTTTATATTTATCTACATAATCTGGTGTAAGTTACTTCATCTTGTTTCTTTAGATGATATAGTAGCTCTCAGTCTCTCATCCAATACTAGAGATTTGAGGTGGCAAAATGGGTGGGCCGGGCCTCTGGCCGGTTGCTTACTGCCTTACTGGTCAAAAGGGGTTTCAGTTGAAACAGTTACATGAAGCGGTTTATTAGGTTTTTATGCATTTGATCTTGGATGACTTTTAACAACCCATTTGAGCCCTTTCCTTTTTAAGTAAATCCTTTAGCTTTGCATATTTGAGCCTTTAGAGATAAAACATACCCTGAAATCCCAAGTCAACCAGTTTATAAGTAAATGGTCACGGTTGCTACCTCTAATCAGATGTTACATTTATTTAATTTTGGCTGACGGTGAGCAGCTAACAACTACTATTTCAGTTAACTATCTGCTTCCCCACCCTCATGATGATTTCTTTATTCTTGCAACAACTCTCAGGACAAAAGCCTGCGCGTGACACATAATCTAGGAGTCTTTGGTGGTTGTGGTCTTGTTCTTTCTATCATCACTGGTCTCTTTGGAATAAATGTTGACGGAATCCCTGGATCGGAAAATTCACCATATGCATTTCTTTTATTTTCTTGTGTTCTCGCCCTTCTAGGCATCCTGTTGATTTTCATAGGTTTACTCTACCTTGGACTAAAAAACCCTGCCATGGAAGAGGAAGTTGAGGTCCGAAAACTGGAGTTACAAGAGCTCGTAAAAATGTTCCAGCATGAAGCGGAATCTCATGCACAGCTTAGAAAATCTGATTCAAGAACCCGAATGTCTTCAGCTCCTGCGTATGCCATACTTCCTGACAGTTCTAATAGTTATGTTCTTATGCCCTCGGAACATAACTGATGTAGATTGCTCGAACAAAATGACGATTAAGGTAGTGATGTGATTATAATAGGTATGTTCATCCCATTATTATTATGAATGGGCAACTGTTACTTTCAAACAAATAGTCTTACTTGTAAAATAAAACAGAATAAGACAACAGTGCATCTTGCAAGCAATGTTTTAAAACCTGGGACAACAACCGGGTCAAAAAGTGGCGGGTCAAAGGTAGTTTCTGAATCGGGTTGAACCGCCGGGTTTCTCATGCCCGGATTGAATCGCTCGGATCTCGGACCGGAATTGGTTGAAACCCGTTTTTCTTAGTCGGTCAAAATTTAAATCATTTAATTACTAATTTTCTTTCATATTATCAAAAATATATTATTAACTAACTAGAAGACACCCGCCCTAAGCAGCGGAATTTGAATTTTATTATAAATGATGTCGGTATTTCATCGATTATAGTATGTTCATCTAACGATCTTTACGAGAGTAAAAGAATTCGATAATAGTTAATAGTAGATGAATCAAACTATTTAGTATCCATATACTTCCCATAATTCTAATATGGAAGGTATTTCAATTTGTTAATTGTGTAATTAATGGTTATAATTATAATATTTTATAAGCTAATAAAAAGGGTATAATAGGAATTTTGCATTTTTAAAATGTAAATTTTGTAAAAAAAAGGTACAAACCCTTTATAAGGTTGTTAGATTAATCGTTTGTGTAATAGCTTTTACAAGTGTTAGTATTTTTAGATGATATAAACTCGGTTAAATAATATGAGTAACTTCCTGGCACGAAAGTAAGTTATTATAAATAATAACAATTTAGAACGTGATGAATAGTAGCATTACCATTCAAAAGCTGACACTGACCAAGGGTATTTTAGTAATTTACTTTTTGTTTTGTTTTTTTTTTGTTTTGTTATTTCTAGGGTTTGACATTTTGACGGTATAAAAAATTAAATCGGCAAAACAGCCTTGGCAGGTGCGAGTGAACAACGTCCGACATTGCCGGAATTGCAACGGGAAGTGAACAAAGTCGAGGTAATATTTACGATGTTATAATGAACAGTAACTCTACAAATAAAAATTTAATATCACAATCTGATTGAATTCTCAAAAAATACTCAAAGGGATCTGAGAGAATGTTCATAAAACCAAAAACAAAACAAATTGTAAATGATAACTATATATTCCAATCATACGCCGGAATCTGTCCGGCAAAGTCACCGGCGACGGAGGCGGCCGACACCTTTTTAGACATGCAGAAGTGTAGCGATGGCGGTGAAGTGTGTAGTTGACCATGGGTAGGAAACATGCCGGTGAGGTCGCACAGCGCCAAGGATGGTGAGAAACATGTCGGCGAGGTCGCTAACGACGACAGTGGCGAGTAGATCGGAGAAAGAAGTGGGTTATGGTGGTTACGTGTAAAGGTACTCGGAACATTTTGTCGGAATCATGAATCAAACATATATATGGTGGTGCAGAATGTGTTTTTGAGGAAGACACCTACCTAACACGTAGTAAAAAGAAAAGGGAGCCAGGTGTAGAGATATAATAGGGGAAAAAGGACAACGCACCCATGGTTTTCAAAAGGTGATGTTTTTTAATTTATATGGTATTACTTTTAAAGTTTTACAAATTTAGTACGAGTATATCGATGTAACAAATTGGCTTTCTGATACGAATCAAATTCCATTCCACTCTCATTATTATATAATTTTTTATTAATCCATTATTTATTAATTTACAAATAATTAAACTAGGTTGGGCTTCTTAAAAAATCTATGTTTCATCTAATTAACATTTAATCAATATTGCAAGGCTAGTAATAAATACAACAAATACTTTGATTCATACACCAGTATTTATACATCACAATACAGTATTGTACAACACCGTAATGCATACTTTTGGTGTATGCATCAAAATATTTGTTATATATATCAACACCCATATTGCAAATGAAAACGAAACATTATTGTAAAACTAAATATGAATCACATATATCAATTTTAATATAACAATATATTTAAGGTTAGGCTTCACACAATTCTTATAAAGTATTAATTTGGGTTTTTACTTTTTAGACTAGAGATGTTAAAGGAAAACACATTAAATTAAAATCGAAACAGTTATGTCACTATACATTTAGTTCTATTAATACTCATATATTACACTAATTAAGTGATCCTTTAGATTGGTTATAAAAGTTGAAATCAATTATTAATAAATAATGACGCTTGCTATATCCACATAATTTTTACAAAGAAAGTTATACAAAATGATGTTGCAAGTGATGTGCACCAATCAAAACAATCTACTGCGCGTTTAGTTACGGAAAAGTATCTTCATTTTTCCTTTTCTATTTTGATAAAGTTTTTTGTCTCTTGAAAATCATAAGGGGTTTAGAGAACGCGTTCAAATGTAAGGGATAAAGTTTTCATTTTTCAAATTAGAAAAGCTAGAAAACCTTAAATCATATATTTCATTTTCTTATAAAACTCCTCCAGAAAACTTCAACTTGAACGCGTTTTCTAATTTTTTAATTTTCTTAGAAAATTTTTCAAAAAAATGGAAGAGTTTTTCGTAACTAAACGTGCCTCTAATTTTTCTCTTTCATGCTTCTCTCTCCTTATTTCATTAGTCCACTTAAGTCTGTGAACTTTGTAAAAATTTTGTGAACTAAACATTTCTCTAAATAATATAACTTAGACAAATATCATAACTAAATTACAATCTATCCAGAAAATTACATAAAGTGTATAACCAGTATCTTTTATTTATATATTTTGTGTATATATTTTTTTAAATGTGGTATTCATACAGAAAAGAGAGTAAACTAAGTATCTACAAGAATTAATAGTAAACTTAAAATTTATTCCTATTCCGTGGCGAAGCACGGGGTTATATTCTCTAGTTCCATGTATAATAATAAAAAAAAGTAATTTGGAGTAAGTTATACCATATATAATAAAAAAATGTAATTTGGAAGGTATCTTAACATGTATCATATTTCAATGGTACGTATCCGTCACGTTCGCAAGGAACATCAACGCCGAACAAATATAATAAATTAAACAAATATAAATTAAATATATATTAAACAAATATCATAAACTAAAACTTAGAAAAAGTTCCAAAATTCAAGTAAACTAAGATCAAAATGAAATTTTGAACTAAATTTGTGTGAGAAAAAATGAAGAATAAGTCGCTCTCTCAAACTCATGGTTTGGTATAATCATGTGTTTAACATATATACACGAGTCATCTACGTTTGTGAACTTTGAACATTTTGCTAACAATTTTTTTTTTGTGCTTTTTTATTTTATAAATAAATTAAATATGCACAAAAAGTAAAAGAAATATAAATTGGGACTTATTTGTATACCATAAAAAATTATTCGTGCAAGTGTACACTACTAACTGTACTTTAAATTGTTGTACTTTAAATTGTTATATAGTACAATACTGTGATTAAATTGTTATATAGTATAATACTATAAAATATAATTAATAGTATACGAATCATCACTCGATATAAATACCGCGATAATTCTATATTTATATATTTTTTTATATTCCGATTGAAAAAAAAGGTACACACACAAAATTAACAAAGTATTTGATTGGATCCATATCTGAACTCGGCCCAATTTTGATAACCCACAAAAGCGGCCTACAAAACCCTAATTTTATAAGTGAAAACACTCCCCATTTCCTTCGGCGGCAACTGCAGCAGCTCATCGCATCTTCTGTGCTCTGATACCCGGCGAACAACAGCATCATCATCAGCTATCATGGTAATCATCACACTTATCATAGCTATACTCGTTATCTGTCCAATGATTTTATTACTTGTTTCAATTTCCGTTGAATTTAAGTTTTAATTGTATTTTGTGTAAATTAGGCTCCGAAGAAGGAAAAGGCTCCCCCACCGTCATCTAAGCCGGCGAAGTCCGGTGGTGGAAAGCAGAAAAAGAAGGTCAATTCTTTATTTATATTTAATATGTATATATTTTTTGCTGTTTTACTTTAGTTTATTGTTATTAGAAATTAGAAATTGGATCAGTTTTTTTTGTTTTTTGTTTTTTTTTTTCAATTTATCTGGTAATTTAGTTTTGATTTGGTTGATTTTGACTACTTATCTTATGTCAGTAATATGGTTTTCTTATAAAAGAAATGTATGAACTGCTTATATGTGAACCAAGATGAAATTGGTTGTTGATTTTCAATGGTAGTATTGTACATTTGACATACAAATGCTCACATTCTGGTTTCATTTACTTGTGAGTTGTGATGTTTGATGCAATTTTTTTTATATAAAATGTAGAAAAGGAGGTACATCTGTCACCACTTCTGTTAAAGAACTTTTTAGAAACAGCAGACTTTATATATATTAATAAAAACGAGCAAGATGCTAGCAGTTTAGGTTACAACCTAAACGTCCATACTAAGCTACCTTGATCCAAAAGCTAAATTTTGACCTATACTACCTTCTTGATTCCAACAACACTTTTGTTAAAGAACTACTATGTAATTAGCCAAGTTATTGAGTTTGGTAATTAGCCAAGTAATGTTAGCCAATTTGTTACTTGAGCTTGTTAATTTGGAACTTGCTAATAAGAAACGAACAATCTTGGGTTAGAGAGATTTCTTCCTCTAGAGTTTGCTCTATGGGCACCATACATTTCAGATTTTACTTCCATTCTAAAAATACCCAACAGTTGCTATAGTAGAAGGACACAATGATGCTTAGCAATGATACCACTATATTAGAGTTTTAGAACTTGCATTTGACATTTGAGGGCAGATATTACGATGATAAATAATCTCTTCTGGTTCCTAAAAGAGTAATGTATTAGCTAGAAGCATATAAATATACCATTACCTCTAATTTTGTGATCTCACATGATAATACTTGTATATGTTGACAATCGAGATGCTACCAGGTGAACAAATCTTGATGGTTCTATGTTTAACATTAGTATATTATGAATTCACTCAAATGAGATTGGTACTAATATAGTTGATGAATCTTTTTGCAGAAGTGGAGCAAGGGAAAGCAAAAGGAGAAGGTCAACAACATGGTGTTATTCGATAAGGCAACTTACGACAAGCTTCTTACTGAAGCTCCAAAGTTCAAGCTCATCACTCCTTCAATCTTGTCAGACAGATTAAGGGTACTTCTACATATCATATCATTTAATGGAGTAACTTAGTTAGCATTTATACAGAGTTTCAACATCTTATTCTGTATACAAGTACTTACATCACTGTCTTATGATATACTGGTAGTAGGTCAGTAACAACATTTTAAAATGCAGATTAATGGATCATTGGCACGTAAGGCAATCAAGGATTTGATGGCAAGAGGTGCAATCAGGATGGTATCTGCTCATGCTAGTCAGCAGATCTACACAAGGGCTACAAATACTTGAGATAATGGCAACTCTCAAGGCATGATTTTCTAGTTGTTTTAAGTTTTTCGCTTTCAGAGGTCCATGTTACTTTTTGCCATACTTAATGTTCTCTTTAATGTTTTACTATCCCAAATCCAGATTTAATTTTGCTATTTCGCCTACTCTCATGAGGTTTGTTTTAGACTTGATCATGACGACAAACTTTATTTCATTATTGATTTTTCAAATATACCATCATTACACATGACTGATGGTATAGGTATTTATACAAGAGGACCATATTTAATTTACTTTAGCACTGCTTCATGCACCTACAACGACGACGCAGACCGTCACATTTTCCTGCAGCAAAACCTTGCTTTTCACATCTGCTATTACACGTCCAATCATTCGCGCAACTAAACGCGTGGCTTGTCGTTTCACACATCTTCCCTTCACTAACCTTCATCATATTCTCTTCTGCATGCAATTTATTCAAAACCCATCATTAATTCCATGATAACGACAATTATAAATATTAATTTTAATTTTAATTAATTAATAGTAATATTGAAAGGAAATAAAAGTAACTTACGCGAGGCAAAGAGAACGAGCACCAACAAGAACACAAAGAAGCCTTTCCCCATTTTGAAATTCAATCGCAAGAAACAAACACTACAAGTGGAAAGAAGACCATAGAGGACAATTTATAGTAGACTAGGTGATTTGTAACGTAAGACGCGTGTCCATGCATGTGCTCCTGTTTTGACACGTAACTATCCGCCTAAGCTATTTGGATGCCACGACACTGGCAACAGTTGTCGTTTCAAATTTTACCATTTCTTCTAAAGAGATTTTCATCAGTTTCCAATGCCAAGTATGAGACGACTTATTATAAATTTAAAATAAGTGAAACGAATGTGAGTAATTGTATAAAATAGGTTTATTTTTGAAATATAATTTTAAACACATATAATAATGTTCTCATATTTTCCGACTACTTCAGTATCGAAAGATCCAATGGCATACGTCGTTTCTTATTTTATTTTCAGTGTGATCACTTCCCAATTTGAGAGCTTTTTAATGTGCTTAACGCCTTGAGTTTTTTTAAATCACTTGCATTGAGCCCGGTCCTGTGGTGCGAGCACTGGCTCAGCACGGACGGTATGCAACCCGTGCTCAATGGTCATCGTCAAGCTAGTCACAAACTTGGTACGGTTAAAACGTGAACTCCACGTCTATATTTAATTCATTTCCCCTTTTGCCTTTACTTTTTCTCTTTTCCTTTACTTTTTCCCTTTTTTCTTAAATAAAATAGTGGGTTCAAATTGCGGTCGTGACATTTAGTACTACGAGCAATCGTGAGACGATATGCAGTCGCAGCTAATGTGTCTCATAGTCGTCAGACGATATGCTATCATGATTGCAAGTGATCTAACTAGTTTGAGTAGGTTTCAATTCTTTAGTTCCATTATATAGAAATTTATTATCAGTTATCTGCTTTAAAACACTTAGAGTTTCCTTTTTATCTTAAAAAGTCTAATTAAATACTAGTAATTAATAATTAATATTAATATAATAATAACTAACTTTAACTATGTGATACATGAGTAATCCATTTTCACAAAAATGTATCAAATTGAATGAAAATAAACCGAATTAGATATTTAATTGTCATCCTAATTCAAAATTTTCAAACCTATGACTATTGACCAAAACCAGAGAGGCCGAGACTTCGTTCGTCTACTTTATTTTTATTCGAAAATTAATAACAATATTTTTAATGGTTTTCAATAAGGATATGTTTGATATATTTATATTCAGATCATAATAAACTTTACGCCTTCTGAATATTAATTAATGTACGATACTTATATATCATATTATTAATAAATCAATTACCTTGTCTAGCATGCACTTTTGATGCGAATATTGTTATTTTTTATGAATAAATAATTACTTATTTGACCAAATAATTCTCAAGAGCCGTCAAAATTGTCACTTAACCTCATAACATTCTTGGGTTTCTTAGACAACATTAATATTAATACAACGTTAAAAACAAGTTTTTGATCCGTTAAGTTTGTAATAAAACTCACTTATAATGAGTTAAACCTATGCAATGTCGACTCAAACTTTACATTATTACAAGAAACTTGTGGTTTTAAAAAGTAATAATCCAATAAAGAACTTGATCAAGACTTGTAATACATTTTTAGATAACATTAAAATAATATTAATTTTTGTTTGTTTGTAATCAACCCAGAAACCCATTCGCATATAACGTTCCTCCTTTTCGCCCCTCAAACCCTACATTTCAACGCACACAAACACACATTATTTACATGCATTCAAATACATCAACTCCTAATTCCATTAGTACCACCAACAATGATCAAGAACATGATCATGATCTCAACGGTTTAAATTCAATTTCCACCACCAACAACTCTCATGATCAAGATCACGATCACATCAACGATGAAAGCTCTCAAATTCTCAATGAATTTGATCACGGTGATGAAAGCGGCGAGATCACTCAAACTAGCTCATCTGAGCGACCTCGCCCTATTCATCATGACGAGATTGCGTTAAATAATGATCCAGATCCTGGTGGTGTTATAACCGATAATAACCCGCCAGAGTCGTTCTGGGTCAGTACAAATAAAGTAACCGATTGGTTAAACCAACACACGTTCATCGAGCGTAAAGCTTCGGTGAAACTTGTGGCTGTTTCTAGAAAGTTTGACCAGAGTCAAACCCGGCCTTCTCAACGGTCCGTTTCATTTAACCAGAGACCTCAAACGACTATGATCGGGTTTAGACAAAAACCCGGTCATAACCCCGATTCAAAATCTAAACAAAACGACCGACAGGATCTTAGCCTCCGGCTTTTCAAGAACCGGTCTGTGCCGGGTAAGGGTACGGTTCAGCAAGTAGTTGAACCAAGGTCGCCGAGGGTTTCGTGTATTGGCCGGGTTGGGTCGATGAGAGGTCGAGCTAGAAAGACCGGGGTTTGGAAGAAGGTGAAGGCGGCTATATTGAACCGGGTTCGAGCCAATAAGGCTAATAAAAAGGACCGGTCGTAAGTACTCGTAACTGCCAGTTTGGTTCAGTGGATTGGTGGTGAACGAGTTGGAGTCGCTAATTAAACCGCCGATTATAGAGATAGAGATAAGACCACCTTTTATTTTTTTTCTACCATTTTTTTATGTTTTGAAATATTTATTAAAATTAATAATTAATTTTGTATCTTTTGGTATTATTCCCTAATGATTATGCATACTTGTAATTTTTTCCTTTTATTATTATTCCGTATGTTTTGTAAAGACTTGAAGACAAATTTTGTTATTTTTTTTCATTGTAAAAAATCATAAATTCTAAATTTGTAACTATATTCTTGATTTCTTATCTTAGTGCAATATTTAACATTTATTTTTCAGAAATATATTCGTCAATTTAAACACTAGATAATAAAGGAATATTCTTAATTTTTTAACGAACCTAATATTGCATATGATTGTACAAGACATCACGAAATGAATTGTTTAATTGACAATGATAAATATTTTTATCTTTTATGTTTTACGAGGGGTCCATAAAACCCGGGTTGATGGCTGCAATCGAGGATTTGGTAACTGGCTGCCATCGTTTTTGGCTATATCTTCCACTAATTGCAGGCAATTAAAAATATATATATATATATATATATATATATATATATATATATATATATAATTGCTCTTTCTGTGGTCTTGATATAGTTTAACAACACTCCTTCTATCTCCTTCTATCTCAACTACACTTTTTACCAATTATTTAACATCTCTACCGACTAATATTTCTTTTGATTGGTTGTTATATGAAAGTGGACATTTATTCGAACAACCCCAAAATAGTAACAAAGACACTTGAAATGGTATGGAATGAGTATTATTCTACTTTTTAATATCTTAAAGTAGTAGTAAAAACGGGTAAATGTGAGAGATTTCCTGTTTAGGTTAGCTGAAAAGGACAAGTTTTATCACTCAGATGTACGCGGTCTAATCGGGATATCTCGTGACCGTTTTTGACTCTTTTCCTAACCGCTCTAAAATGTGAAGTTAGTAAGGTTTGAACCTTGAGATCTGTTGTAAGGAAACATGACGCCAACTATTATATGGCACCCTGGTGATGATGGTTATTTTAAAGTAGTAGAGAAAAATCTAAATATAAACGTAATTTCATGAGATGGTTTTAGCATTAAAAATGGCCGTCTTCTTGGAACGTATTGGTCATTAATGTCTTGGATGTTATCAACACCTAAAACTCAGTCAAGACATAATCAATCAATTGAAAAGTATTAAAACATATACAATTATAACTAACAATTATATGTTATTTAAAACATGTATGTTTTTTCTATTTCCCACATGCATGCATGCATTTTTATTATATTTTCTATTGGCAACTTGACTGTCTTTTATTACTTCTTTCCATAATTAATATATTTTGTTTGGTACAAGAGGTCCAATTCTAATAATTTTATGAGCACATTTTATAAAGGGGAATATAATATTTTAATTTCTAAAATGATCTATAAAAAGAACGTAAAATGATCTTGCATAAAATGGTTAAAAGTTTTATATTTTGTTAAAATATTGAAACATTCTAAAGGGTAAGCGTTCACATCACTTTTTTAACACATAAATGGAACACAAATTATAAAATGTAACCGTTTTATCGTGTAAAATTGGTGCAAAATTATTTTACATTTCCTTTATCAATCATTTTAATATATCATGTTCCGTAATCATTCATGATTACCGTCTTTTGAAATATAATTTTGTTTTACATAATAAATTATAAAAATTTAATAAATAGTCCGTCTTACATAACATGCTTGTAAAAGTATACCACTTTGTAAGTTAGTATTTATATTTATATAATATGTCTCACTTTGACAATTGTAGATTCTTGAAATTTTCTAAATAGCTATAATACATTATACAAATTCGATCATTAAAAGTATACATTGCATAAAATAAAACAATTACGAATATAAATATAAACTACTACTCTATTACATTCCAATATCTTCATCACAAATTAGTTTTTATAGTTATCTGGCCCAATCCACACAAAACTTTCCGTGGGCCATTAGTAGACCCCTAACTCTATTTGGATCAATACCTCTTATTATTTTGTTTGGCCCACTAGCATTTTAATACATTAATCATTATCATTATAGACCTAAAAACAAGATCATAATGCATGCTAAACACATATAGTCAACCTATACATGTACATTTATCAACAATGACATAACACTAAAAGTCTACAACAAAATTATCCCATTTTTGACCAATTTCTATACAAGAATCTCTCATAATCACAACATTCAAGTTTGATACATTTTATTTTTTTGAATGTATCATTCGCATGTCGTGTTACATTGTTTGATCATAAGAATTCGACGTCTCCTTCCTATCCAACTCGAGGTCCATACAGGATCTCCCGACACGATCCTATAACCTGCATTTGTGTAAAGTTTTCGTGCACCAAAATCGTCTTCATAAGCTCTCAACACCAAATACTTGTAACCCCAAATAAGAGCCATCATTTCACATGCCTTGAGCAACACACTTGCAACTTTTTTCCTTCTATAGATCCATCAAATCATTGTTAATACTTAATAAGTAGATGTGTAGTACAAGTAGCTACAAGTTTAAATATTGATATGTTATGTAATTAAGTTTGTAATAAATGACATACCAATCAAAATTAATATCAATCTACTTCAACTTTCGTCTTATAAACCAAGTGTTTTTTTTTTTTTTCTTTTTTTCTTTTTACAAAATACTTTACAGAAAGTACCTGAAATTACGTAACACTGCAATGCCCGACACATAAAGATATTCGTCAGCGCCCGATAGATGCACAAGAACAGATTGGTCTCTGAAAACCGTAACATCAACAACTCCTACCATTTGTTTGTTATCTTCATCATCGGTTGTTATTGACTCCGCAACCAAACATGCATATCTGAATCAGTATGTTAAAATTGACAAAACTCATTAATAAATGGAGTAAAAATTCATTCTTGAATAGTTAAGGGTCAAGTTAGCCATTCTTAACATCCAAAAACCATAGGAATTGATCTAAATCGTTTTAACATCCAAGAGCACTTGATCTTTATAATCATTTTGTGACCAATTATCATTTTTTTGATAAAAAGCACTTAATGTGTATGGATGAACAATCTTTAAATGATAAAAAGCAAAACTCACCTATCAGGTGGTGAATTTTTTAGCCTGTAAAGGAGTCCCGAAAGCACCTCGGCCTGAACGAACAGTACAACTACCGTGAATTTGCTATAAAGCAGTTGTAGTATATATAAGTTTTTCATGAAATGAAACGAATTTCAACAGGGAGTTGGATATTAACACGAATAACCAAAAAAGCCTCTGTTCAGTTTTTGGGTTCTATCTTTGGTTTTCTGTTCAGTTTTGGCCAAAAACCGAACCAATGAAACTCCCTAAACTGTGTAATGCACAAGTTAATAAAGCAGTATTACCTGAAAAAACTGAAAGAATACATCATTGAATAAAATGACTGGCTCATAAAAAGCCTCTGCTTGAATATTAGCCACACTTCTCATTTCATCATCTTTTTCATCCATCCTTCTTACTTGCCATCCATACTCTTTCACCAAATTACCAAACTGCCCCTTCTCATCATTATATTTACCATCCCACCCCTCACCACCACCCCCACCCCCACCACCACCACCATCTGCCACCAAGTCTTCTACTTGTTGACCAGATGATGAGACTGATGAGCAATGACAAATTTGTTGACTTTTGTTGACTTTTTTAATAAAAAAAAATCTGGGATTTGTTATGGATAGAAAAAGATTAGAACTTTGAGATGGGGTTGGATTGAAACTAAATGGATGTTGAGAACATAACTTCATTGATATGGTGAAGGAATTTAGATTGTATAAAGTAGCCATTGATTTGGATTTGTTTTTTACTCAATTGTAAGGGTTTACTTCATGTCTCTGATGGTTTTGGTTGCTATGCTGTTGTTTGAATCCCTTTATTTGCACATGTTATGGTTATTATGCACCATATATGGAACATTTGAATTGACAAGTATTTTAATAATTAATAGTTTAATACTATGTTTATTCAAAATATAAATTATTGTAATTTTTATGTTTATATCAAAAATTTTAATGTCTTTTACTCGTAGAGTAATTGTTGTTGACTCATTGTAACATATTAGTCCAGGACCGGTACATAAAATTCGGAGGCCTCCTACGATATGTCACGTTATTCAAAAGTTTACATATTCAAGAATACATTAATGTCACGAAAACTGTTATAATATATATATATATATATATATATATATATATATATATATATATAGACACACACACACGAAAGTATAGAGTTATGAATGCGGAATATCTAGATCATATTATATTGGTCCAAGAGAAAGAATTTCTTAAGTAAATTTATCTTCACATTAAGTTCATTGACATCGGTATTAGATTGTATATTATTCTTGAACATGTTTTCAAGATGACTCTACATCAATAAAGAGTCTCTTTTTATCAAAGAAAAATAAAATAATTGGACCCTATTTGATTTTGGGTTATCGTAGTAAGTAATTTACGATGTAACTTTTTTTCAGCATCAAATGTATAATGATATAAAATGTTCGTAAAATTTTGAGGACTTTAAAAATCCATGGCCATGTCTAAAACACTCGCTAATATAGTAATATCCACATTGTATTGGTCAGATTGATACGTTTTACTTTCATAGAACTTTTTTATGACTTGTTAACTTATCAATTTTGAGTTTTTTGTTTATTAATTAGTAAATGGAAAAAGTATAATATAAGGGCCAATATGTAAGTTATAAGTTTTGACCATATGAAAGACACATGTTAGACTGGCTTTTGGTTGCTCAATATATGGCCACACTCGGATGGAACCTTATCTTGTTTATGCCCACTTAAAACAGCATATAAAATATGTTCATATATTAAAAATAAATTATTTTGTATATTCTAATAAAAGTGCCAAAATGATAAAAAAAAAAAATTTATTTTGAAAACACCAAAATGATAAAAATTTAACTTCTCAGCTAAGCATTATGCACAATGAAACCTCTCAAAAACAATTCTAATCTAACAATTTTATAGGTTTTATTTTTAAAAAGTAAAGGTGTCAGAACATGCTTAATATAAACTTTTATATTCGTTACCTATGTGTGTCGTTAGCAAAACCCTTTTATACTTATATTATACTTGATTTCACACGCTATTTGTAGCATTCTATGGATGGATCAACCCAATGACAATAAGTTCCCATGTTGAAAGATTATATGACTCGTTAGGTTTTTTGTTTTGTCGTCTCACTATAAGTCTAACTGACATGTTTGAGTCTATTATACAAGTACATTCACATATTCAAAGAAACTTTAGATTTGCTTTTTGTCTCACTTTGTTTGTGCCGCTCCATACTATAATCCGATACCCGTATCTGAAATATTCAAAATATATATTCAAAGTTTCAATATTCTAAATTTTGAATACACGTTTTGGATAGTGAAATCTACTATTCATAATTTTCGGATATCCGAAACACTAAAATCTGGAATAGCTTAGGCCAAACTTATGTCCATTTTATTAAGGATTAAATTATACCCTTAATATCAATTACCCAACTAAACTCGCAATATAATAAGGATAAAAACGTAGCTCCCTGTAAATAAATAAAATATATGTCTTTTTCACTTTTCTTCGACCACTTTTTGCCATTTGCACTCCTCTCTATATTCTTTCAAAACACTAGAGAGTTTCCTTCCCCTTCTCTCGCTAAACAAAGGACCATTTACATCATCGTCTTCCATATATCTTCCGTCGAAGCTGCATCCATCCGATCTCTGATCTTGTTAATTTAATTTTTCGAAATCAAAATCAACATTCTATTAAAAAGAAAATGATACGACACCTTTACATGTGTATAATCAACCGGATAACTTAAAATTATCAATTTAACCCTTCACATGATTTAGTTCAGGGGCAATCATGTCAAGTATAACAAAGTAATGACTTGATATGAAAATTACAGTTTTTAAGCTTTAGTCTCCATCATTCAGGGTAAGCTAGCTGGATAAAATATATATTGTCTTTTATTCTATGTTAAGTCATCTAATTAATATACATTTAATTTAAATTTATCGTCATCGCAACGCGTATCTTCGTCTCCATCATTCTCCAGCTTTTTTCCAGTTGAGTTTCATCATATTGACTTCTTCCAGGTAACAAATTATTCTCGATTGAGCTTCATCATATTGGATAACTATCTTTGTAATTCTTGTGTGAAACAGAGGCTATGCGTTATAAATTCAAGATCCACTCAAGCGATAACCAATAGATGGTTACAATTGTAAGTGCGGATGGGAAATAAGTCACAGCGGTAAATACAATTGCGGAATTAAATCCTCGTCACACAACACTTTTCCAACCCATATGAACCAATGAGTAAGCAAACAATTAGGGTACACCAAATGCAATCAAAATCAGCCTCAATCAACATAAATAAATAGTAATAAAGCACACACAAAGAACACGAAACTGTTTGCGTGGAAAACCTCTCAAGGCGAGAGTAAAAATCAAGGGACCCGTAGGCCGCTTAAAACCCACTAATACCAACAAGAGAGCAATACAACGGGTCTTCTCTAGATACACTAGAGGCATACAATAATCATCATACTCCTGCACTATAACATCAACAAGTATTAAATTAATCTAAAAGACAAATGAGGAATTCAATCACATTAAAACTGCCTTATGTTCAGCCTGCTGTAACTCGAGATTCAGACCTCCTGATACAATTCTGAATGTTCAAAACGTTAGCCCAGATGTTAGGAACATGCTGTCCAAAAAATGGTGACGATCCAACCGTTCAATCTCGGAGGATCGAAGGTTTTGTAAGCTGCTGTGATCAAATACGGAAATGTAAAACCTTTCTTCTTTTCTTTTCTCTCTTGTATAAAAAATGGCTCCTACCTTTCACTATATAAGCCCTAACGTGCAAGAGATCAAACATCTTGTATTTGGCCCTAAAACCATTGAGCCATTATATTTCCTCATAATTTATAAACTCATTTAAAAGCTCAAAAAGTGCTTTTGTATGAATAGAGATATATAAAATATGTGTATTTAGTGTTTATACAAATGGTTTCTTATAAAGTATATATATACAATTTTGTTCTTACGTGTGTATTTGGATATGAAATATGCACTATTGAAAAGTAGTCTAGGAGATATATGTTCTAAGAAGTCAAATGTATGTAATTTCAAGAAGTCCTGTTTTACACTGTTCAATTTTTCTGCTTTATAATAGGATTGACAGTTGATTATAGTTCGTTTTTGGTGTTTCTTTCTTGGTTTTTTATAGTTATCGGAATATAATTTTGATACATTTTTAGCAGGCATATCTTGATGTGTTTTCTGTCGATGTCACATCTTAGACAGCAGAAGATGTGTATGTCTACCTCTGACCCAACTAGACTGACATGTGTGTGTGAGAGAATCAGCAGAATATCATTAGTGTTATGTTTTGATGTTAAGTTTAAGTTACATTTGTGCAACTATGTATATGTTTCACATTTCATTTTTAATATTCGGGTTTCAGGTGTTCAATAATGTGTTGATAATGTGTTTGACTGATGAAGGTTGATATGAAAATGATAAAAAGTTTTATGTTTATGTATCTTAATTTTTTTGGTGTAGCGTTGTGATGACTATACATTATTAAAATTGGTGTTCTATTCTATAATTATAGTTGGTCGTATGTGTTTTGATTGAATTTGAATGTTGTGATTTTATTAGTTGAAAATATGTGTAGTCAAGTATTTTTTGTAGAATTTGATTTCAGCGACTTGGTTCTTCTCTTTTTGACATATTTTATTAGCTTTTATGAGATGAATAATATTTATCATTTTACTTGAGTCCAACGAAATCATATAAAATCTAACACATACTTGCATTTCTATAATTAATGCTTACAAAATAATTAACCTACGAGAGTATAAGTTATTATAAACTTGTACGGTGTATACACGAGTAAGTAATAAAGTAGGTAATAAACTAGTAATAGTAAGATCTATAAGGTCCACGTTGGTCCTATTGAACTGGCCGATCTTGAGCGTCACCCTCGCTTTGTATTTTACATTTTCTCATCAAACACTTTTGATATCGTCGAAATTGATTATCATATAATAATAAATCTTTTAATGTGAGGTCGCGTTTGTAAGGTTATTAGTGTTAATAACTTAAAGTTTTAAATTTAATTTACTTTAGACAAAAATTAATATCTATATATTTTGTGAATAGTCAATTAACTTGTGAACCAACATTTATAATTAACTTGTGAACCAACATCAACCAATATGTTCACAAGGAAAAAATATGTAAAAGAAAAGATACGTTTTCCATTGTTAAAATGCGTCACACTAAAGTTTACATTTTACGGAACGATAGGTTATGGTTTCATACGACAACCCCTGTATATATTAGGGTGCAAAATGAAAATTATTCGGTTGTTTGCGTTTAGCGAAATATATCCCAAACGAGAAGATACACAAAAATGGTCTAATGGAGAGCGAATAAAATCATAAATGCTTAAAACCTCTGTCCACGTCATCATCTCCTTCCCCCATTGCCAAATCACTGAATAGCTCATACTTACACTTTTAACGCCGATTTCAGTTTTAAATAGTCAAAATCTGTAACTCTGTAAGCAACTGCAAGTCTGCAACAACAACTAGAAGAAGGAGATCTGCACAGAAGACACACAGTTCTGTGTGTATTAATATACAGATTTAGGTATATTTTACGATTCTATACTTTACTGTTTATTTCATATAAGTTTATTAGTCATCATTGTTAAATGGAGTAATAAACTTAAATTTAATTTAAATACAGTACAAAATAAATATATAATGATGTAAAAGTTGGATGAATTTACTGGAAATTAAAAATTGCATCTAACGAGGCTACAATGTCGCGTTTGAGATTAAGTTAATTTTCCCCGTAATTTTCTTAATTACTTTAAAAGTTCCTAAAAAGCAGATACACTTCGTTTTTGATGCTAGGTTTAAGTTTAAAATTCAATTTGGGTAGATATTCAGTTACAAGCTTAATTCATTTACTGTAATTATTATGAACATATATGCATTTTTTATTTTATTTGAAGGTGAGAAGTAAGTGTCACATTGAATAGTGAAATTAGCATTTGAGTTTGAACAGGTATTAATTACGTAAAGTAACTGTTAGTTTTTGTATTGTGTAGTTAAGTTATTTAGGGGAAATATATTTGACTGTAATATTAGGGTTTTTTGTTGTTGTGGTGTTTATAGCAGCTGAGAAATGGGCGAATCGAGCTCGGTTAATGTAATACTTGAATTTTTAAAGAATAATAAATTTTCAAAGGCAGAGGCTGCATTGCGTAGTGAGATTGGTAACCGGAATGATATAAACGGGTTTATGGAAGGTCTTAAGCGCGAGGAGGTTATGGCTAAATCTGGCTTGAGTGGTGACGTATCAAAAGAGGAGTTTGTCTTGAAGGAGATGGAATATGAGAATGGAAGAAACGGATTTGATAGTAAATGGAAAAATGTTGTTGAAGAGAAAAATGGAACCGGTGAGCTGAGTGGAACACGGGATAAAGGTAATAAGTCGTCTAATAATTCAGATGAAACTGTGCTTGATTTATATTCAAGGAAGTTTAGTTCTGGAAATGGTTCAGTTGATATTTATCAGAATGATGCTGGTATTAGATCAAATGATGTGAAAGAGTATCATGTTTCTTCTCAATCGAAGATTCATCCATCCGAGTTAGCTGATAATAGTAGAGTCAATGCGAAAGTAGGAGTAGATACTGATTCTTCTACAGACAGAAAGCCGCCCCTTTTTGGGGTTGGAAGTAATGTTAAAGCAAGTGGGGTGCCAAAGCAGCAGAGTGTAGATAAAGTTATCGAGCCTAAGGAATTTAGTCGTCAACATCAGGTTACTGGAGCAGTATCTAGAGATGGTTTTGTTGATGTGTCGAGAAACAGTGAATGGAAAGATTGTTCTGTTAAAACAGTATTTCCATTTCTTAAGGGAGATGCATCAACCAGCTATGATGATAATTATGTCTTTGGAGAAAAAGAAGATGGAAAATGCAAGCTGGACAACAGGATTACAGCAGCAGTCAAAGACCAAGTGGTTGATGAGGATGAAAAAGATTTGTACTTTGCAACAACTCAGGGAAATAATGAATCAAAAGCTTTTGGTGGCTTAGGTTTTCCTATCATCTCAGAGAAACATAAGGAAGAGTTACCTAAGTTACCACCTGTTAAACTCAAGTCAGAGGACAAACCATCAGGTATAGTTTGGGAGGAGAAGTTTCAACGTGATGGACCTAATTCAAAGAACATTAGTGCTGACAGTTCCTATCTTATAGGGTCATTTCTGGATGTTCCTATTGGCCAAGAATTAAGCACTTCAGGTCTAGTAGTATTACACTTATTTATTTCATCTTGAACTTCTTTAATTGCAGATAACTTGTTTGACATTTCATGTAGTTAGTGATACTAATTAAAGATAACTTGTTTGACATTTCATGTAGTTATTGATACTATTATTAAAAAAATTTACACTTGAACATCAGTAACGAACGATTATGGTGCAAGTGTGTGTGTGTATATATATATATAGGGTAGGGATCAAGAGGGAAGCAATTTTTTGAGGGAAGTAGGGAAGCTAACCATTCATTCGCGATGAATGATAATCAAACGTAAAAAAACATATTTTATCAAGAAATATTAATCAAAACCGATGTTATACCTACTAATATTCATAGATAAACTACCTTTTATAACTTATAATATCATATGATGAATACTAAGAGAATTTTCTAACATTCATCATTAATAAATGTTAACCGAAGGGGATTATCAGTTTCTTTGAAAAATTATTCGTTAACATTCTTCCACGATGAATGATAATCAAAACGTATAAAAACATATTTTTACCAATAAATATTAATCGAAACTGCTGTTATAACTACTAATATTCATCAATAAACTGGTTTTTATAACCTATAATATCATATGATGAATATTAAGGGAATTCGTCGTTGATGAATGTGTAGCTTCCCCGCTTCCCCAGAAAATAGTGCTTCCCTCTGGATCCGGACCCTATATATATATATAAACTTTTTGTAAGGCACCAACCTTTCCCGTTCATGCTTTTTACAAAGTATTATGTATGGGAAACTAGATTCAACAGACATTAGTGACTAAGGTATACATATTCAACCGATGAAATCCTCCCTATTAGCATGAGACAATAGTGACTAGTAGTAGCAACTAAGTTACACATATTCTACATGTACTCGTCTTTCACACCTTCATTTTGGGTTTGCGGTCCCAAATACTCAAGTTTGCTAAATGAGAACAGGAACTTGGAACAATGGTGCAACAATAATTTATATGACATGGTTCCATGGTACTGCCGAGTGCTGCCGCTCTATATATTCAAGGATAGGGTCCTAGAAAGATGGTGTACTAAGACATCCTTGCTTGTATGTGTGAGGGTTGCAGCCTTAGATTTTGTATGAACATGTTACATTTTGCTCTTCTGCTCTGCAGCAGTGAAGCCTTATCAGTTTTGTGGTGTCTATGCTTGCAAATTAATATCCTATAGGTTGAATCACATGAAAAGACATTGTTAAACGAATCTATCCCTGTAACAGTGGAAGTTGTATGTGTACTTCATATGATAGTGTTGGCATGTTTTGACAAAAATCTGCTAGGAAAAATTGAGGTAAACACTGCCAGTGGTGTCCAGTGACCAATGTTGGGGGTTCTTAAAGTACAGGACCAAAAGTTGCACGAATCAAAGTGCTCGGGCTATTTTTGTAGTTTGTTCAGAGCTCATCACCCAAATACATGCATCATGTTCAAAACATCCTAGTAAAGATGAGAATTAAGTTCCACATAAATATGTCTAAGAAAATAGCTTACGTATGTTTTAGATTTAATTGATGAGGACTTGCTGAATTAATCTCATTATCTGCCCTTATCTATGCTACGCTCTTTTTGTAACTAGGGATGTTCTTACCATCTACTCCTTGATGATTTAGGTGGAAAAAGGCTCGCAGGAGGCAATTGGTTCTCTGTAAGTCAAGGCATTACCGAGGACACTTCTGATCTAGTATCTGGTTTTGCAACAATTGGTGATGGGTTGAGTGAATCTGTTGATTACCCAAATGACTATTGGGACTCCGATGAATATGATGACGATGACGACGTTGGCTATATGAGACAACCCATTGAAGATGAGACCTGGTTTCTTGCTCATGAAATTGACTACCCGAGTGATAATGAAAAGAAGACGGGTCTTGAAAATAGCCGAAATCCAGAAGAAAGAGGCCCAGAAAAAAATGAGGATGACGATCAGTCATTTGCAGAGGAGGATTCATACTTATCTGGTGACCAGTATTTTCATTCAAAGGGTGTGGATCCAGTCAGTCACTCAGATAATATGATTGGTCAGTATGACGGACATCTGATGGATGAAGAGGAGTTGAATTTGATGCGTTCAGAGCCTGTGTGGAAGGGTTTTGTCTCACAAACAGATGAGCTCATTATGTTAAGTGAAGGCCAAATCTTGAATAAGGCTGGTAGGCCCCATTTGGACGATGTTTGTATCGATGAGGATCAACATGGTTCGGTTCGATCAATTGGTGTTGGTATCAACAGTGACGTGGCAGATTTTGGTAGTGAAGTTCGGGAGAGTTTGGTTGGAGGAAGTAGTGAGGGGGAATTGGAATATTTTCGTGATAATGATGTTGGTATTTCATCACATGATTCCCAGAAGAAATATATTGACCAAGCCATGAAAGACAAAAGGAGAAAAGCCACCAGTTCAGGTATATTGACAAAAAATGCGAGTGATTATGGGTTTTCATTTCCACCTCCTAGAGATGGTCAGTCGTTGACTGATCCTAATAATGCTTACAATGCTATTGTAAGTGAGGAAATTAATGACCAGTTACGTACTTCAACTGTAAATGATGATCTGCTCCCTCCATGGAGACGGAAAAGTAGTAGCTCATCGCCTGTCAAAAGTTCTAGGGATGAAGATGATGTGGATGCAGTAGGTTCTGCAAATTCCAGCCCCTCATCACTGTCAAATTATGGGTATGCTGAAAAGGGCCATCAAGAATACCAGAAAGTTGGTGGTTTAAGAGAAGAAGAACCAGGGGCGTCACTGGAGGATGAAGAGGCTGCTGCTGTCCAGGAGCAAGTAAACCAGATAAAGGCTCAGGAGGAGGAATATGAAACCTTCAATCTTAAAATTGTGCACAGAAAAAACAGGTACGCCTTTCGTTGCGTCTCACTTGAGACTGAATCTGTAATGCTATTGAATTTTACACTAGATATAAAAATCTTCTTCTATCTGTATTTTGTTAAAAATGTGAACAAGATTTTTTAGATTCATATAATGGGATTATAATTCTTAGCTTTAAAAAGGTTCTTAAATTAATGCTGTTGCTCACAAACATTATCGACAAGGTGGACCACATTGCCTTGCTTGTCTAGGGCATAAATGCCTTTTTGTCGTGTCACAAGCAGGTATGTACCGTATGATAAAATGGGATAGAGAGCTAAAAAATGTGGATAGAAATAAAATTTCCATTCATGAAGCAGAAATCGTTGGTGTATGATTGGTAATGGACATGGGGAACCTACCCTTAATCTGTAGTTGTCAGTATGATAACGCAAGCACACATGGTGGAAGGTTACCTTTAAGTGTCTTGGTGTTCTCAGTATAGACAAGATGGTGCTCCAAGTCAAGAGGTCCACATTTTAGTATGGATCTAAAATACTGAAAGGAGAAAACACACCGAATTTGAAAATTTTGAAGCTTCTTCTATGAGTAACTTAAATGCCAAATTTTATATTGCCTTTCTGAAGTCTGAACCAAACCGCCACCACTCTATAGTAGTTTGACCAAAAATTATATAGTTTTAGCCTCGTGCTGCAGTTGAGTTTTGTGCCAAACTTGAAAAGGTGGAAAGCTGTTATATC
The DNA here is from genome assembly GCA_963930675.1 of Gnaphalium uliginosum. Lineage (NCBI taxonomy): Eukaryota > Viridiplantae > Streptophyta > Magnoliopsida > Asterales > Asteraceae > Gnaphalium > Gnaphalium uliginosum. The sequence goes on along the minus strand of OZ005686.1, from coordinate 38,279,503 downwards.
TACAAGTATATGTTGAAGTCGTTAACAATGGTTTCATTAATTTTTATTAATCTGTTTTGTTTTTAGAACTGGATTCGAGGAGGACAAGAATTTCAATGTTGTTTTAAATTCTGTCATAGCTGGTCGTTATCATGTTACCGAATATCTTGGGTCTGCTGCTTTCAGTAAAGCTATTCAAGCACATGACCTTCACAGCGGCATGGATGTGTGTGTGAAAATTATAAAAAACAACAAAGACTTTTTTGATCAGAGTCTTGACGAGATAAAGCTTCTAAAATTCATCAACAAGCATGATCCTGGTGACAAGTATCACCTTCTCAGACTTTATGATTACTTTTACTACCGGGTAAGTGACTCTTAGTTTTAATTGGTTAACTTTTTTATTTAGCTATCTTTGTACTCAATTGGCAGTTATTTTCTAGTAGCTACAATTACGCAATGATTTAGTACGTTAAGTTTTATTCAAAAGAACTGCTTGTCTTTTTGTTCATTTTCAGGGTATGTCATTTTTTCCTTAATGCATATTTTGTTTTGTAGTCGGCACATAGCTGATTTGCCTTTGTATGTTAACTTGCATATAGTATTGACCTTGCTTATACTTTCAGGAGCATTTGTTAATTGTTTGTGAACTTCTCAAGGCAAATTTATATGAATTTCATAAGTTCAATAGAGAATCTGGAGGAGAGGTTTATTTCACCATGCCAAGATTGCAGGTTCGTTGTGCCTATTGAGTAGAGGTGGCAAAATGGGTGGGTCGGAAAATACCTTTTGTCCGATTTTGAGTGTTTTTTATAAGTAAGTAACGTGGTAGATACTTAAATATAGGTACAAAAGAAATATATTGTTACAATATTAATCCACTGAGTAATTCTTTGCAGTGATTTGGAAGGTTTTTTGCATCTTAAAAAAGTACACCTTGATTAACTTTTTGTCTATCTATCCCATTTCCTTTTAAACTAATGTTTAGAGTAATGATTTGGCCCTTTTGACCTTTAGTGGTAATATACAACCAAGATTGACCCTAATTCGATGGGTCGATTGGTCGATTGGTCGAAATTGCCTCTACTGTACTATTAGAACATTTATATTGCTTTCTGTTCATCTCTGCAGTCAATAACCATCCAGTGCTTAGAGGCACTTCAGTTTTTGCATGGTCTTGGGTTGATACATTGTGATTTGAAGCCTGAGAACATTTTGGTTAAGAGCTACAGTAGATGTGAAGTGAAGGTCATTGATCTTGGAAGTAGTTGTTTTGAAACAGATCATCTTTGCTCGTATGTTCAGTCTAGGTCATATCGTGCACCAGAGGTTATTTTGGGACTTCCATATGATAAAAAGATCGATATTTGGTCCCTTGGCTGCATCTTGGCTGAACTTTGTACAGGAAATGTGAGTATTTATTTCACCAGAATATATGATGTTAAAGTAGCCAAATTGCTTAGAGGGTATAATTATTATGTTGAATTTCTCTAGTTTTGTTGCCTTGTTGGTTTTAGTTGATCTGATAAGATGGCGGGTTGAGCAGGTTAGGTATCAAAATGGGTTCAGGTTGAAGTGGTCATTTTTAGTACGGGTCAAAGTTAAGTGGGACGTGTTGGATTGATCTATAAACACTTATTATTTCCATGTAGTTAATTTTTGTATAAAGTATTGATGCATTAACTATGATTACAAAAACAACATTACTACAATAATAATCTGAAACTTAGAATAAAAGAATTTGGTTCGAAGCATTAACAATAGACCTTGGGGGAATTTTTAACGCGTATCACCCATTTGACCCATTTGACCCATTTGACCCATTCTCCATTTAACTTGAATTTTGATTCAATTATTTAACCCATTAAAGATAAAACCAACCTAAATTACATACTTGTAAGTAATTGGGTAGGTTGTCACCTCTAGTTTTGGTGATTGGTAGCTAGCTATAGGGTAACTAGGTACAACTCTGTCAAGTTGTATCGTAACTGGTTAGTCCAAAATGTTTCCTGTCCAGATTATTTTACCGCATTTTATAAATAATTTTTTGTTAGATATGACTATGAAAACTCTTTAATTACAATAATCTGTTAAACTCATGCTTAGTTTAATCTATATAGCATTTCTATTTTCTCATAACCATAACCTAGAATGGCTTGGGTAGAATTCTGTCCTTCTGGTCTAAAAGTTCTGAATCTAACTTGTTTGCAACCAGTCTCTCAGATTCTAATAACCCTTGCCCCTTTCGGACGTGTTTACTTTAGCATTACTTTCTATCATTAGAACCGAAACCTGAACTTATACCAGAAGAATATGTTAGAAAGATCTTCGTCAAGTATTTAAATGAGGTTTCTTGTGTTGTAGGTTCTCTTCCAGAATGATTCGCCTGCTACTTTACTTGCTCGAGTGATGGGAATTGTTAGTCCAATTGGCCAAGACATGCTTGCCAAAGGACGAGATACGTACAAGTATTTCTCCAAAAACCACATGCTTTATGAGCGTAACCAGGTACGCCATAATTGATTTCTGTACTTGTTCCAATTTTACATTGCCTCGTTTGCGGTAAGCTCAAAAGTCAAGTTTTCCTTTCTTTATGGATTTGATTATTTACACGTTTTATAAGAGGTGGCAAGATGGGGGAGGGTTGGATAACAGGTTTGGGTTGAAATAAGTCATTGTTTTAGTACGGGTACAAACGAGCCAAACCGACTTGACCCAGACCCGTTTTTGATCTATACTCGTATATAATCAATGTGTAAAGTGTTAACCATGACGAAAAACAGTATTATAATTATAATTATAAACATAATAATTGAAATCTCTGCTCCATTACATTACCGGTCATTTAAACAAGTATTCTAATAGTATCCCTGTACACACAACACTTTTTATATATCAGTAATTGGTGCATGCTTTCTTTTTCATCAGGACACAAACAGATTAGAGTACTTGATCCCCAAAAAGACGTCCTTAAGGCACCGCTTACCAATGGGTGACCAGGGGTTCATAGACTTTGTTTCTCATCTGCTTGAAATTAATCCGAAAAAGCGCCCTTCAGCTACAGAAGCTTTGAAACACCCGTGGTTATCATACCCATATGAACCGATTTCATCTTGAGAAAACCGAAGACTGGGATAGTTAAAAACATATCACATTATGGTCGGGTTTTTGGGTGCTTAAGGAGTTGGTCAAAAATTGCTATTTGCCAACCAATTTTCTAACAGGTTTTTGTGGTCTCCAATGGTGCTCTCACATTGCCAAGTTGTATCTATAAATGTTTGCATGACCACAATTGTGCTGTTAGGCAGTACTCTGTATCTTTTAGGGTTTTTTCACTTGTGGTTGAATGGAAGACTTCAAGGTTGTTGTACATATCATCATGCTACTAATACTATTTGTTTAGGGGGTTATGTGGTCATAGTTAGCGAAGTAGCGTTTTAACCAAATTTTGGGCTGTTTTGATGTATTGATGCATTTACGTTACAATTGTATCTGTTAAAGGTCTCATTTACGTTACTTCGACTGAAAACTGTTGACTTGTGCTCGAACATAAAAAAGAACTACAGTAACATGTAACATGAACTATATAGTGACATTATCAATCTATAAAAACAAGTAAAATGAAAGTGGACTGTTCACTCATCTTCCCATGAGAAATGAAGGCTACCAAGTTCTTGCCTTCTCGGTTTGGTTCACTTATTTCTAGCTTTTCATAATTTTCCAATTTGATTTTTTTTCATACTAATTTTCTAGTTTGATCTTGTTTTTCATTCCTGATATATGGGTTTTTATAAGTTAAGGTTAAACTCAGTCCATTTGTGTCCGACCCATATAAGCCTAGCAACCGCACGGCCCAATATGAGACTGACTTGACCACGATATATTTTCAAGTGTGTAGACAATTTATCATTAAATATTCGTACCTTTTAGTTAGTGTTATCATAATGACCAAAAAATTATGTATTGCACATGTTAATAAAGACAATTGTGTGTCATATTTGAATTTTTAGGAACTTTACTTATACCCGTTTGTATATATACAATTTAAAAACAAAGTATAGTAATATTAATATAGTATAATAAAGACCCATTTTAAGAAAAAGGGTATCTTTGTCTAAATCTAAATGATTTATTCCATATATATTTTGTAGACGTATATCATAATTTAAAATTAAATTGAATTTGATTAAGATAAGAATTGATAATAGCAACAAACACCCCACTGATTTATTTATACTAATACTGATACTAATACTAATAACAAGTAAAAGAAGAGAAAAATAAATGAAGTTAACTAATTCAAATTTTACGGCTAACATTTTTCATTTTAGGTTTTTGTCTTTATTTATTTGATTTATGATTTATATTGTTTTCTTCTAATTAAGTTCTCTGTTAAATTTTTTTTTTTCTCACTATTATATATTTTCTCTATTATTTTTATAGTAATTATTTTGGATTTTATTGAAAACTGTAATACATCCCTTAACCCTTAACATACTAGACCTTTTCTTTTTTTTCTTTATTATTTTATATTTATATTTATATTAAAAATAAAATGAAGCACAAAATTGACACATGAAGCACAAAATGACACATTTTACCAATAACAAAAATATAGTTGTATACAAAACATTATCTAAAGCAAAAACAAATTTACAAAATAAAATTATTCAAAAACTTGTCAACCATGTACTATATAGCCAAAAACTTAAATAACTACCCACAATAGATCTTACGTAACTAACTAATACTTCTAAAACAAACTTTTATCGAAATATTATTAATGATTACTATGTACGTTAACAAAATATAATTTTGTAGCTTGATAATACAAGCTCGATCGAGCTCGAGTTTCGAGCTTTGAGTTTTCTAATCGATTCGAGTTCGAGCTTGAGCTTGACATTGTGTAGACTCGACCGGACTCGATTACACTCTTAGAAGAGACTGAAGGTTCTTCTTAGTTATAAGGATGACCGCCATACAAATAAGACGGTAAATGTGTCCTACACGGAGCACTCACAAAAGATATAATTATTGATGCTCCTTATTACAACCTCAACGTTTATGATTGCTAACCTTTTATAAGGTCATACGTTCATTAACTTCATTTGGTTATGATTAAATACCTTTACACTTCAATGCATGCTTAGTAAACATACTACATTAAACGAGATTACATATATTGTAAGTTTTAACTCATATAAAACGTTCCAATTTATATAGCGTATACATAGATAAAATATTTATAAATGACATATACAATTTCAACGGGCGTGTGTATATACGGGTTTGAAGTCTAGTAATATTAATATACTATAATAAAGAGTAACAACAATCGTAGTAAAGATCGATTTGTTTAGGAGGCGATCATCATTATTTTTTTGTTGTACACCAGTAAACGTGTTTTAGCGTAGGAGTGTTATTGGGTCGAGGTTATTTAGTTTTCGAGTTATTCGAGTTTTCAAGTTTATTATTTTATTCATAATCCGATTTAAATAAGGACAGATTATTTGGGTTTTAGTTATTCGGATACAAGTCGGGTTCGGATAATGTATTTTAACCCGAATGAGTTGATATTTTATATTTTTACATCCTAAATAAAACTTTAACATTAAAAAATAACACTAGTAGTTTATATTATATATGGATGGATATATCTATATAAATCATAAATAACTTACATATATATATATATATATATATATATTTTAATTTAAGTATAAAATAAAATTTGTGGTAATTCGGGTTACTAAAATTCTAAAATATTTATCTGTTATCCAATTCAAATAAGACTCGAGTTATTCGAATTCGGATTATTCGAATTCAGGTGTTCTTCGAATTCGAGTTCAGGTTAGTTATTCGAGTTTGGTTATTTGTGACAAGAGTATTATACGGTCAATTTAATTTCTTAAGGCTAATTGATGACGTACCTATCCGTTTACTTCTAATTTTAATTTAATTAAGTACCATTACAATAAAAATTGTTTTAAATGATAATTATGCTTTTGTCCAAGTGAAAGGGGTCTGAAAAACAGTAACATTTCGTGTGTTCTCTCGTGATACACAACTTCACTTCACACAACTTCACCGGCGGTGGAACAAAATCACTCTGCGGCAACTCGTCTCTACTCAAAGGTAAGCCTAATTCGATTCCGGCAATCGTCTTACACAGTTACACGGCGGACCGAGTGATTTCGTCATTTAGCACCAATTTTAATTCGATTCCGCAATTCTATTTATCTCGATCTATTTGCTTATGGTATTCGTTTTTATAAATCACACCAATTAGACACTCGCACACACGCCATTTTAAGCAGTAATGCGTTGCATTGCTTGACTTATGTACATGATAATAATGATTTACCTTTATTTTGCTTTGAATTTGTGATCTGTAATGTTTAAATTGTAATTTGTGTGTATTTACCGACTAAATTTGATTTCTAGAAGCTAATTTATTGCAGTAAAATAATAACGATTAAATTACAAAAAAGAAAAAAGAAAAGAAAGAAATAAGGAGAGATGTAACTTTACTTATTTGGTTTGATACTACTTAATCTAATTTTAGAGAAAATTTGTATTGCTTTGAAAGCATATAATTAACGACTTTTTGAAAAAGTATTATTGTATTTATTTGAAATTTATGAATTGCATATGTGCTCTATAATTGGCAGGTTGCAAAAGCTAAATTGCATTATATGCAATGGGATATATAGGTGCTCATGGAGTTAATGCACTGCATAGATACAAGTACAGTGGAGTGGATCACTCTTATCTTGCAAAATATGTCCTACAACCATTTTGGAGTCGATTCGTTACTTTCTTCCCTCTTTGGATGCCGTAAGCACTGTTCATTATTCTATATTTATATATTACATAGTTATTATTGATGATTCAATTTATTTGAAAATAAACGCATACAATGTGTGTGTGCATGTTAAAACATATGCATTTTACATATGTAAAGTAATATACGAACTGCGTTGCAGTTAAAGCTCTTATGACAGTTGTATGAGTGGTTACATGCATAGACACATTTAGGCGTTATGTGGGCTGCTTTCAAGTTGTAATGAAAGAAAATGATTATAACAATTACCCTGTGCAGTTTAGTATCGACAAATATTACATGGAATATAATTGGTGGTTTTATAGATAAGTACATCTCCACAGTTGAGGAAGGGAAATTTGCCCATCAAAAGTCAGGGGAGATAATTGTGAATCCTTAGTGGCCATGATATTAAAAGTTGAAGATAATTGTGATTATTGACTATGAACCTTTTCTAGTGAATCAGGACATTAAGTTGTCGAATTTTTGTCAGGGGAGAACCTTTTGTTTGTGTTGATTTATGAGACATGAGACCTTTCGAAATGTGATCATTTTGATTCAGTTAAATTGATTGACTGATTGACTGATTGACTGCTGTAATTTGTAACTCTCCCCCTCTCATGTTTCTGTATTATGTAATAAAGTCATTTCTATATGTGACTAATGTTCTTTGTCTTCTTGTTGCATGTCATGGATGCTTTAGACCCAATATGGTAAAATGCCTTAACTAACTTATCTTGCATTGCTACATAATCTAAAGCTTGTTTTTTAAATCTTGTTTTCTTACACACATTTTCCTTTTTCAGATTACACTAATGGGATTCCTGTTCTTGACCATCTCTGCATCACTTGGCTATGTGAGTGCAGGATTCGGAAACTTCTTTGTGAAATGTCAGTTTTGCTTGCTGTTTTTGTTACTAACTTATATTTTATGTTTGAACACGTTTTAGATATATTCACCTCAATTGGATTCTCCACCACCAAGATGGGTTCATTTTGCTCATGGATTACTCCTCTTTTTGTACCAGGTTTTTTTTTAACCATTATGAGTTATTAACCTTTCCTGGAAAATTTTTATAGTGATCTTGATACAAAGTCCATATATCAATTGTCTAGGGGGTCATTTGGTATATTTCTTAATTGATTTTGTTGCAAATTTTTGTATGTCCATGCTAGACTTTTGATGCTGTTGATGGAAAGCAAGCTAGAAGGACAAACTCTTCTAGTCCACTGGGAGAACTTTTTGACCATGGTGATTAATATTTTTGTTACTCTATCTCCTCTATAATTATGTGATGAATTATGTAATTTATTGTTTCTTCCTAATTAATGCAGGATGTGACGCACTTGCGTGTGCGGTATGTCTTCTTTTTTCTTCCTCTCTCTCTGTTTTTTTTTTATTATTAATATTTTTAACTCTATATTGGCTGCCTTTTCAATTGTCTAATCTTACTTTATGGATGCATGTATTAGTTGGAGGCATTGGCTTTTGGAAGCACTGCTATGTGTGGAAGATACACATTTTGGTTCTGGGTGATTTCAGCTGTTCCATTCTACGGAGCGACGTGGGAGCAGTAAGTACAAAATTAGTTTGGATATTCCTTCTAAAACATGTAAATCCCAAACGATATATCTTCGAGGCTGTCAATTTGGATGTATGTTGAAGTTAGTTTCATGTCGCAGTTACTTTACCAACACTTTAATCCTTCCGGCAGTAAATGGACCTACAGAGGGTCTCATGCTGATCTACGTGGCACACATTTTTACTGCTATAGTTGGTATGTAACTTTTAGGCTCTAGAATCTTCTATTCAGTCCATATGTAACTACTTTTTTTTGTATGTCCGTTCAAATGATCATTAGGTGCTGAGTGGTGGGCACAAGATGTTGGAAAGTCTATTCCGCTGTTCGGTTGGCTTCCATTTATAGATGGTACAGTTCTTGCCCCTCTATCTGTTTTTCTTTGTTCTTATCTATCTATCTATCTCTCTGTTCTCTCTCTCTCTCTTTCTCTCTCTCTCTCTCTCTCTCTCTCTCACACACACACACACACTCACTCTTGCTGAAGGAACTCTAATTACATATGGAATATATATCATACATAGAACTTGATTTCATTTTTTTGCTTCTCGATCTAATCTTTTGCGTTATTGAATTCAGGTATCCCTACCTATGGGGCGGTTTTGTTTTGTATGATAGTTTTTGCTGTTATACCAACCATCACTTTTAAGTAAGTAAACTTTATTATTTTTAAAAGCAAATATACTCCTCCTTTACTTTATTTTGCTTATACGTACGGACATAAAGTTCCTGTTCCATATATGGAATGTCAAAACTCCTATCAAAAAGAAGTAGAAAAGGAAAATATTATATTAAGGATAATGCTTTACAGAAATACCCCCTTTAAGATTACTTGGCACAGTTGATTAATACTCTATAAGTTGCGCATTAATGATGCTTTACAGAAAAACCATTAGATGACTATGATATTCTATACAAGCCTATCAAGATCGGTCAAACATGTTTATACATTCTAGAGTTGGAACGGGTGAAATCGGATAGATTTGACTTAGACTTGCCTTCTATTTTTCTTGTTTCAGTGTGCAAAATGTTTATAAGATTGTACAGTTGAGACATGGAAGCATGTTAAAGGCCTTGGCTATGGTAATCACATTTCTCTGTAAATCATATGATTCACGTAATGATAATAAAAAGACTTACTGGATGGTTTAAATTTTTCCATGCCAGCTTGTCCCATTTGGTGTGCTATTGGCAGTAGTTTTGCTGTGGTATGTGGCGCTTCCTGTTTATGTTTTTTCCGTCTTTTGAATATTTATATTTTCTTACTTCTTATGCTCTAGAAGTTGCAACTCTTTCTATTTTGGTTTGTACCGAAAAGACACCTTTTCATTATTTTTGGGAAAACTCCTTTGCCAAATCTGCCTAAATGCCCACTATCAAACAGCAAGGCTTTCTCAACTTTGTCTTATGGAAAGATAACCTAGATATTTGATATTTAGTCAAACACTACCACTAAACTATGTTCCAAATCAAGAGTTGCATTTTGCTGGGATGGAAGGATTTCTTTTATACTCCGTATCTGATCCGAGATAATTTATTATAATTAATAATAAATTATTATTATTTTTTAATGCGTGTAGGGATTATATGTCTCCATATGATTTGATTGGGAAATACCCACATATGGTTGTTATGGGAATTGGACAAGCATTTGGATTCCTTGTGGTAAGATTGCTGTTTTGCTGTACCTTTTTACCATTTCCCCCATCTTATAATTGATTTCTGAAAATAAATATTGCCTATAAACTAGCTTTACTAACTTGGTGAGCTATTCCATGTTATACGCTAGTTTTCTTTATATGATGTGTTACCACATGTTATAGGCTATTTTATTTCATATTTATAGTAAGTGTGCTCTTTCTTTTGATCATTGTGATATCCACTTGAGAAAATGCATTAATTACATTAATGAATGACTTGGTCTATCTAAGTTATAACAGTTTTGCTTTCAAGTCCTTACATAAAAAAAATTAAGCTTACTTGATTGCTTGTCACAAATATTGTAAGTTTTATCATATTGATTTTGGTTTTCAGCATAGGCTTTTTGTTAGTATGATAGGATATTTTGAAAGTTTGACAAAAATGTGTACATTAAACAAAAGCCTTGTGTAAATAAATGGTGATATACCACACACACATACAAAAGCAATAGTTTCAACGTTCACATTTGTAATTTGAGTACATAAGTTGGATAATTTTCATGCACAAATAAGCACTGTATAAAAATGTAAAAATTTGTAAAATCCTGCCTGAACAACCTTCCATCTATTATTCTGGCAATAATTAGCATTGTATTGTATAAAAGGTTTTGACTTAGAAACTCCTCATTAACGCTTTCATCTGTTTGTAGGGAAGGATGATATTGGCTCACTTGTGCGATGAGCCGAAAGGGTTGAAAACTAGTATGTCAATGGTAAGTTCAGCTTAATATCCTTGTATTCAATATTAAGTGACCACATCTTTTTTAGGTACTAATTCTTGATTTCTGTCATCAAAGGGCCTTTGGCCAACTTCCGCATAAGGACATAGAGATGTGTACTGATAATCGCCATTTTATTGCCCTTGGTTATATTTCAGTCCCTGTTCTATCTCCCGCTTGCGATTGCAAATGCACTCACTGCCTGGTTAAATGAGGGGTATGTGGTCATCTGACTCAAAATCCACTTTTTTCGTCATTGTGATTGTAGAATGAAATAGTGGAATCGTTTCTCTCTCTTTTGGTTGAATCTAATGGTTAATGATATTCAAATTTGTGGCAGAATTCCCCTGGTTGATGAGAAATGGGTTCTTCTCGGTTTCTGTCTATACACAGGTATATAATTAGAGGTGGCAAGATGGGTGGGCAAAACAATGGGTCAAAACACGTTTTAGTAGACCGACAAACACTGTTGTCCATTTTTACTAACTTTTTAGTGGACCCATTTGACATGTCTGAATAAAACACTACCCAAATTGATCCATTTTTAAGTAAATTGTTCGAAATTGCTATTTCTAGTTATCAAAGTGATCTCAAATCTACATCATTTGATTTCTCTCTTGAAAGTAATGATGATCCATAGACTAATAACTAACGTAACCCTCTATAGCTATCCTATGGTGCTGCAAATCTGACTTTGTGGGAGTCACTCCGTTAGCTGGCATGCAATCAAAATGCAGTTAGCTTATTATGAATCATATAGCTTTTGTGATAGAAAATAATCTCCGTTCCTTTTTGTTATTGCAATTTTCATTTCCGAATATCCCGTGAAAGTTTGCAACATATCATTTTTCACATTTTTCTTAGAAATATTACCTATTGTCACATTTTCATCATTGGGAAAGCAATATGACCTTGATTTGCACTCACAAGATTCCAGCATTTTGTTATTATTGAAGTGTATTCAAAATGTATGACTAATAGTCGACCATTTCTCAGGTGCACTGTATCTACACTTTGCAACGTCAGTCATTCACGAAATAACAACTGCTCTTGGAATCTACTGTTTCAGGTAAAGCAATATTTGCCACATCAACTGATATGATATGATTCAGAATTTGTTGCTTACACCCAAATAACAACGCATTTAGTTGTGAATGGTTGATTCAGGCTATGCTTAATCTCTAACAGATCAAACGGGTAAAATTCAAAAGTTAGCTAAACAAGGGAAATTGGTCAAACGGTTGAAAGTGTTCCGAAGTGTATTTTTAATTATAAAATCTTCAAAGTCATTTTATTCGAAAAGTAGATGGTTTATCTTTGGAATCACATAAATTTTTGAGTCATATCTGATATGCAAATTGCCTATAAATAATGCATTTATTTGGATTTTGGACAAATAAGTGTTGTCTACAAAACCCAACCTCGTTTCGACTCGCATCAAAGTTATCCTTTTCCTAACAATCTACGCATTGTGCCACCTCTAAAAAGCACCAATTGGGTGCCCGCTGCACACTTTTTGTGTAGTTTGTACACGTTCTTCTGTCAATTATTTGGTTTCTAATCATGTGGTATAAATATCAGGATCACACGAAAAGAGGCTTGAGACATGTGCATGTTCTATATTAAGGTATGCATTGTTCCTGGGCATGTACATTGCATTTGGACTTTGGAGGTCTATCAGTCTGTTTGTAGCCCCTAATCTGGGATTAATTTGATTTTCTAGGGTCACGGGATCTTGTACTTCCCACTTAAACCCTATCTGTATTCGGCTGGAAATCGATCATGAACATCCAACTATGTTCAGTCTCTCATGTATCCTTATTGTGTGCTTTGGTGCAACTGTTGCTACTCGACATGGGGTTCTTCTATTCTTTGGTAGGAAAATATTACAGTTACTTTTGTTTAGTCTGTTTCATGAACTTATTGTCAAATTCCGTCACAACTCCTTATATATGTCTAATTCTTACCTAACAAGTTACACAAGTATTCTTGAAAATGTAAACTTGTTTCCTTGATTGATTTTAGTGGAGTTAAACCATAACTATCTACTTGTTTTCCTTTCAAATAATTATCACCACATTGGTCCTTTTTTCCATATGATTTCTTATTTAATGATCCATGCATTTTATATTAACTTACCAATGATAGATTGACACGTCACGGTTATTAAGGACCACCTTAAGCAATAATCCAACTTCATAAAATAATACTCTATTAACAACTATTTGATCTTTGATGAACTAAACACCCTCTTAGTCGTTGGAGGAGCCACTATGATATAGGATTATCATCATCATTATTCTTTTAATGTTGACATAACTAATAACTATTTCTTCAACCAACTGTATCTTTATAGTAACATATTAGATATTACTATATCTGTTTTCAAAATAAATATTCACGTTATTATTTATATTTATTTTAACATAATTGTTCATTTGCAAAAAAATAACTATTAAAATCATTTAACTCTATTTAACCCTCATTTATTACTATAAATTACTTATCTCTTAAATAAATTCAGTCAAACTTACTTTGAATAGAATGACAAACATATCTCAATTCAAACAAAAATTATTGAAAGACAAGTTTTTTAGAACGAAGGGAGTAATAATAAGTTGTTAATATGCATAAATAACTAAAAGTTCATTAATGTACTTATATCACATTTTAGTGACTAAAATGAGAAGCAGAATCATTTAGTGACTAAAGATGTAACATAAAAATTATTTGGATGTGGTTCCAAAAAAAAGTTAATCAGAAAGATAGAAAGTCAACAAGGAGGTGCATCATACTTGAAGTCATATTGCATCATAGTTAAAAGTCGTGTGTATCATGGTTAAAAATCAAGTGTATCATAATAATATATTTTTCGGCCATCAGAATCCGCCATCGACGGTGGTAGCCGAAATTCGACACTGGCAGGTGGACGGTGGTTGATGGTCAGCCAACATCGTAGTTATAAGTCAGGTGTATCATAGTTATAAGTCAGATGCATCATAATTACTTTCATTCTCATACTATCTTCCTCCCTAATTCCTATTCTACATTAGAGTCAATTCCAAATTATTTTTACATGCCAAATTTACTTTCAAATAAAGATACAAAATTCACTTTAGTTATTTTATGAAAATTACCTTTCATTATCCATTATATTATATTAAGCAATCAACTCTATTTAAAGAATATTTTAGTGCAAACGGGTGCAACATGACGTGTCATGGGTCCCATTTACTTAAAAAAATAGGACCCACAAAAGGTTCGAACTCCAATATCATAAATCACTTTCTTCACGTCACTCATCACTCCGTTTCCGTTCACAACACAAACAAACCACCTCCAATTGCCCGGAAATATTTAAAAAAAAATTCATGGCAACTGCCGTCGCCGGCGTCACCTTCTCCTCTTCCGCCGTCAACATCCGCCGTCATTCTCTGGCCAGACTCTCCGGCTCCGATTTTTCATTTTCCACCATCATTCAACTCTCTCCGTTTAAGTCGTCTTTACCTCGATCATATCATTTTCTCAAAAAGTAAGTTCAATTTAATATTATGTAAAAAAATTATATGTTTTGCTTATTGATCTTTTTCAGTAATTTTGAATTATATTATATAATATGATCAATTATCGAATTTAAATAAATTCATGTTTAATCATTTAGTGTTTGTTCACTTATTAGTAATAATGATTTATATATTATAACTGGATTGACCTAATTAGGATTGTTAGTTCTGATCATATATTTCTGTTTATAATATTGTTGTTAGGAAGATAATTTATTTTTTAAAGGTCAAACAACATTATTAACAGTGGTCAATCTGATAAATATGATATAACTTTTGGATAATTAACTGTTATAATGAACACTAAAAGGAGCTGATAGTAATGATGATAATATAACAAGGTGTAATCTACTCAATTTTTGGCATATATTCGAAACGTGTTTTGATTGAACTGATTACTGGTTGTTTACCTTTTAAGGAGTTTAAACGAAAAATGTAGTTGAGTTTTGTAAGCTAGGAGTTTTGATTGAATTATCTTTGGTGAATATTTTTTTGTACTAATTGAAGTGTTATTCAGGAATGTTTTTCGAGCTTCTGTTGATGGTGTGGACTCATTGGATATAAGCTCCTTGGTGAGTTTTATTATTCTTTCTCATCTATTCGCTTGCTAATGCCACATCTTAATTGTTATGCTAAAAAACCACAAATTTTGCAGAAAGCCAGATATAAGGGAAGCTTTGATTTTGAATGATCAAATTTGTATCTAATCAATGTTGTTTCTTGTATCGGATTGTTGGGTATACTAATAGAATTTAAAGTAAATATACTCCAAAACTGTTGACATTGATCATATCAAATAAAGTTTGTACTGTTTAGGGAAGGCAGAATTTTGTAATCAGAAATATTTGTCGTATCCAAGTTCTACTCCTATATCTCAAGTCTCAACATTGACATTGCATTTCATTCATAAATCTGAACAGGATACTGATATTCCTACTCCAATTGTTTTAATCGATCAAGATTCAGACGCATCTGCAACTATTGTCCAAGTTAGCTTCGGTGATCGTCTTGGTGCTCTCATTGATACGGTAGTTAACAAGCATCTGACTAATCGTTAGTTACTTTCTTGAAAATTGTACTCTTCTGAATTATTCGCCGTGCTAATGCAACCTTAACTGGGTGAGGTATTAAATGTAGTAATCTTCATAAGAACTACGCTATTTTTGGTACTCGTTTGGGAGATGCACTATTGTTTCTTTTATAGGTCTTATACTATTCAGATTAACACGTGTATGCAGTCAAATGTAATGATTTGTGACTTGCTTATTATCATGTGGATACATAAAATTGACTAATACGTTTGGATTGCTGGTGCAGATGAAGGCACTGAAAGATCTAGGATTGGATGTAGCAAAAGGAACTGTCACAACTGAAGGACCAGTGATACAAACAAAGTTTTTCATTACTAGATTGTGAGTATACTTCTTAGTTATTCATGGATCTCATTTGTATTTATGTTAATGTAGTATGGTCATGTGGTTTTGAAATTTGAAGGGCTAACCTGTAAATATATGACTATGTGATCCTTCATTGACTTATATTTTGCTTTTAATTATATGCCTGTTTCGTGTAAAGTACATTCAAATACTTTATCACAAGTTGCCTACTGTGTTTGAATTAGCCGTCTTATATTAATCATAATAAAATAATAAAAGTTACACTCATTTACGCTGATTTTATAGATCTACTGGGCGTAAAGTTGAAGATCCAGATCTCTTGGAAAGAATTAGATTGACCATCATAAACAATCTCTTGAAATACCATCCAGTATGTATACCTGCCCTACTTCATGAACAATTAGTTCATCTTTATTCAAGAATTAAGCTAAATATAAACCTTAGTTTTGGTACAATATGTTGCTTACGCAATGCATTTCTCGTTGTTTTTGTATGTTTAGGAGTCTAGTGCGCGACTTGCAATGGGGGAGGCTTTTGGCATACAAGCTCCAGTTAAGAAGGTAACTTTGTAAACATATGATATGGATGGGTGGGTGGATCGGATAATGGGTCAAAAGTCAAAACTGTTTGGGCTCAAAAGTCAAAACAGTTAAGTTTTATGTACAGTGATGGGGGTTGAGTCAACCCAAAACACTTGTAGCTAAAATCTCCAGTTTTTGGATACTCAGTTAATGTGTCAAGTATGATTACAAAGTTATATAATTTGAATTGTTATCTAATTTTTGAATAAAGTGATGTAGTTGGTTGACGGTTTTGAATAGTAAAGTAACTTCAGAAGTAGCACTACGATTTTATTTTCTTAGAAACTTTCATTCACCCTTTCACAATCTTCATATGACTAAATACATTATTCTAAAAAATACAGGGCCGAAGTTTACATGTCTGGAAAAATAACATAAGGCTTTCCATTTAATGATTCAGGGCACCATAAGACCTCTTTGTCTATTTTCCTCCAACATTTTGATGGGCTTCTATTGTAATAAAGAGATTCCAGAAAATTTGCACAAGGAAATTTAATATGATAATGCTTGTCATGTTGTCATACCGATTCTTATTAATATATCTGGCTAATTAAAGCTTTTGTCTTGATGACAGCTTGATGTTGATATTGCAACTCATATACATGTCAAGGGTGACGGGCCTAAAAGGAGGTTAGCAACTATGTCTATGCACATTAAAACAAATTTTTAGAAACCTATCTTTTAGGAGTATTTTGACATTGTGTCAAATCGAGGTTTACGATGCATTAAATGTTGGTATCTTGCTCTGCTTTAGCTTGCTGTGCATAGAGACGGAAGATAGACCTGGATTGCTCTTGGAAGTTATCAAGATAATGGCTGATGTCAACGTTACTGTGGAATCTGCAGAAATTGATACTGAAGTATGTTACCATCTTTGTCTCTTCACATCCCTTCTCAATCCCTCCAACCCAACACTCACACACACCTACACACACATTGTAAGCACCGATGATGTCATTTCCCTCAAATCACCAACTGTGCGTTGATTTGGTATGTTACAGGGGTTGGTTGCCAAAGATAAATTTCACGTTAGCTACCGAGGGGCAGCTTTAAATGAATCGTTGTCTCAGGTAACCACGTTGTTTACATAATTACTAAATGTTTTTTTCTGCAAGTAGAGTTAGCAAAATGGGTGGACCAGGTGGGTTTGGTAATGGGTGAAAATGGGTAATTTATTAGTGCGGGTCAAAACGGGTCAGGCGGAATCATGCTGGGTTGACCTTCAAGCGCTTTTTTTTCGTAAGTAATATGGGTTGTACTTGCTAAGTGAAACTAGTAAGCCTGTAAGATGAGCATGCTGTTACAGTTTTTAGAGGCTCCATGAGTATGTAATTCCCTTCTTGATGAAAAAGATGTTGAAGTCGATATGCATGAAGAAAATAAGTCAGAATCTCAAACATTATTCTATGATATACTAGAACTGAAACATATCTCTTAACTAGTTTAAATGTGCAGGTGTTGACTAATTGCCTACGCTATTACCTTCGGAAGTCGGAAACTGATGAAGATAGTTACTAGAAAAGCATTTCCAAATTTCATGTCTTGCATGCATACTATTGTATAACTACACATGACTTCTTGGGCTTGTTTTTTATACATTTCAGAAACATGAATGTTCCCTGCAGATCTCTTGAGATGTTGCTTCCTGCTATATATGATCTTTTTAATGCTTCATTAAATGGAAGCCCACATTGCTTTCACTTGTTCTGTTATCGGTTGGAATGGATTAATGAGTTTGAAGCCATAAAAACGATAATGAATCATATCAAGATCGGGATGTCCGACTCCGTATATATTTTATATCTCAAACAGGGGATTTTTGTAATGATGATTAAACGGAACGATTTTATACATTTTTTTTCCACCATAAAAGGATTTCAAACCATTTGCTCTATTAAAAACAACCATGTTGTTGGTCGTTGTTTTGAGATTGACATTTGTTGGGGGGTTTGTGAGAAACACATAGCGACTCATGCAACAACTTTAATGTATGTGATAATATATTTATATGAATCAGCGACTTTCTCTTGGCATGCAATTTCAACCATTTTCCAATCTCTGCGATAAATTTGTGGCTGAAGCAATTAAAATATGTTTAACATTGAAAAAGTATGCAAAAATTCAAAATAGAGACGTACATTATTTAAAAGTGGAACATTTTATAAGAATCATATTACAAAAGGAAATAATTGTAGTTCACAAGACATAAATTGCAGAAATTTATAATCATAAAAACTTCAAGAAGTTATTGGTTTCTCTCTTAGATAGAGTATGGTGGAGGTGGTGATTTGTAATAGTATGTGGGAGGAGGAGAAGGTGATGGTGGTGGTGGGGACTTGTATACATATGGGGGAGGAGGTGACGGTGAAGGTAGAGGAGGAGAGTTGTAGACATAAGGAGGTGGAGGTGATGGAGATGGTGGTGGTGGTGATTTGTAAACATATGGTGGTGGTGGAGATGGAGAGGGTGGCGGTGGTGATTTGTAAATATAAGGAGGTGGAGGTGATGGAGAAGGTGGTGGTGGTGATTTATAAATGTATGGTGGGGGAGGTGATGGCGATGGCGGTGGTAGAGACTTAATAACATACGGTGGTGGTGGTGAAGGTGATGGTGGTGGAGGAGATTTGTATACATATGGCGGGGGAGGGGATGGCAGAGGTGGTGGTGGAGACTTGTAAATGTAAGGGGGAGGTGGTGACGGAGATGGTGGTGGAGGTGACTTGTAAATGTATGGAGGAGGTGGAGAAGGTGATGGTGGTGGTGGAGACTTGTAGACATAAGGAGGAGGTGGTGATGGTGATGGTGGTGGAAGGGATTTGAATACATATGGTGGAGGTGGTGATGGAGATGGGGGTGGTGGAGACTTATAAATGTAAGGAGGAGGAGGTGACGGAGATGGTGGTGGAGGTGACTTGTAAATGTATGGAGGAGGTGGTGATGGAGATGGTGGTGGTGGTGACTTGTAAGTGTGTGGAGGAGGTGGAGAAGGTGATGGTGGTGGTGGAGACTTGTAGACATTAGGAGGAGGTGGTGATGGTGATGGTGGTGGAGGGGATTTAAGTACGTATGGTGGAGGTGGTGATGGAGATGATGATGGTGATGGGGGCGGAGGAGATCTATAGATATAAGGTGGAGGAGGTGATAGAGATGGAGGTGGAGGTGACTTATAAATATATGGAGGTGGTGGTGGTGGTGGTGATGGATGCGGCGGTGGTGGGGAGTTGTAGTAATACTGCGGTGGAGGTGATTTTAGTGGTGGTGGAGGTGAGTTGTAGTAGTAAGGAGGTGGAGGTGACTTGTAAACATAATTATGTGAAGGCGGTAATGCATGATCATCACGATCAGCCACAACATGGGCAGCCAACACAGATATTGCCAAAACAAATACTAATCGAAGCCAAAACATGGCTATTTCAAGGAAGTTGAGTCGGCTCAGATGAGCAACGAGTTAGATGTTTAGTAATAGAAAGGGAGATTCGGATGTTTAGTACAATATGAGAACCCCCTTTATAGTTTTTGTTCCATCAAGGTTCATAGTATTTGATTGCGAAAATGTAGGAGAAATAAGACTTGGTGGTCACTAACATTAACATATCATTCATTTATATGCTGAGATATCAATTGGCCAGTATTATTGTCATATTGACATATTCAATTCAATTGTTACAACTTATAAAATAACTTCAAGATAAAGTTATCTAATCAAAAATTATCTATAGTAGACAGTTGATAGATAGTTGCAATTTTAATAATTTTTAACGAAAGTAATGAAGCGAATTGACCTAGGAATTATTGCTCTATCAATTTACACTTTAAAAAATAAGTTATCTTTGTAGTTCACCTCACAATAAATAAGGACCAACATTGAAACAGAAAGTTCACCTTGTAATATTGTTCCCTAGTCTAACTTTTAATGATACGCTACTCCGTTTTTCGATTTGTTTAGTATGTCTCAAGCACATAAATATTTTGCAACGAAGATTAATCTACACTCTCTATTTTTTATATAGTTTTTTCGATTTGTTTACTCTTTTTTACAACTCTTTTGCACAACTCTTTCATGTTTTTTCATCCAAACATCATATCATATTTATGGAATACGATTCACTTTCGAGATGACTTGGCGAATGGAAGACACACGAGACTTAAAATCTTGTGCTAAATAATGTGGAGGTTCGAGTCCTCTTTAAGGTATAATATTGAGAATTCCGATATATAGCAATACTAATTCGATCTGCTGGAAATTAAAAAAAGGAGGTGGTTAATAAAAAAAAAAAAAAGAGATGTTAATTAATCAATAGCCCAACTGACCGCGATGGTTGCATCGTAGGTATGCAATTACAAACAGTCCAACCAGATTAATTGGAATTAGGTCTAACACGATGATTTGAAAAGGAAAATTAAATCGTGTGATCGAGAGGACGATCTAAGTTGATACACATAAACGGTATTAAAACTGTAGTTTAATTTGAATAAAACAAGTACCGTGAATGTCCTAAATTTGAAGCTCTTTATGGTCATTTTCAGTATTTAAGTGTTGAATTATTGTACAATATATTATTTGATCATAGGAAGCTTTTCTTTTTGTTACTACATACTTTTTTTTCTCTAGGCATGCAATTTCAACCGTTTTCCAATTTCTTCAATTAATTTGTGACTGATGCAATTAATATATGTTTAATATAATATTGAAAAAGTATGAAAAAATTCAAAATAGAGACATGTACATTATTTAAAAGTGTAACATTTTATAAGAATCATATTACAACAGGAAATAATTGTAGTTCACAAGACATAAATTGCGGTATACATCCACCAATAACAAAAAATCAGAATTTTTAGTAGTTATAGGCAACAACTTCTTCTCTTAATAAATTTACATCACGTGGAATGAATAAAGATGGAGAAATATATAATCAAAGGCATATCTTTACCAATGTCATAGAAACTTCAAGCAGAGTATGGTGGAGGTGGCAATTTGTAATAGTATGGGAGAGGAGGAGAAGGTGATGGTGGTGGTGGGGACTTGTAAACATATGGGGGAGGAGGAGATGGTGATGGTGGCGGTGGAGAGTTATAGACATAAGGAGGAGGAGGTGATGGAGATGGTGGAGGTGGCGATTTGTAAACATAAGGAGGTGGAGGTGAAGGTGATGGTAGTGGTGGTGATTTGTAAACATATGGTGGTGGTGGGGATGGAGAGGGTGGTGGTGGCGATTTGAAAATATAGGGAGGTGGAGGTGATGGAGAAGGTGGTGGTGGTGATTTATTAATGTATGGTGGGGGAGGTGATGGTAATGGCGGTGGTGGAGACTTATTAGCATTTGGTGGTGGTGGTGAAGGTGATGGTGGTGGAGGAGATTTGTATACGTAAGGTGGGGGAGGAGATGGCGAAGGTGGTGGTGGAGACTTGTAAATGTAAGGGGGAGGTGGTGATGGATATGGTGGTGGAGGTGACTTGTATATGTATGGAGGAGGTGGAGAAGGTGATGGTGGTGGTGGAGACTTGTATACATATGGGGGAGGAGGTGACGGTGAAGGTAGAGGAGGAGAGTTGTAGACATAAGGAGGTGGAGGTGATGGAGATGGTGGTGGTGGTGATTTGTAAACATATGGTGGTGGTGGAGATGGAGAGGGTGGCGGTGGTGATTTGTAAATATAAGGAGGTGGAGGTGATGGAGAAGGTGGTGGTGGTGATTTATAAATGTACGGTGGGGGAGGTGATGGCGATGGCGGTGGTAGAGACTTAATAACATACGGTGGTGGTGGTGAAGGTGATGGTGATGGAGGAGATTTGTATACATATGGCGGGGGAGGGGATGGCAGAGGTGGTGGTGGAGACTTGTAAATGTAAGGGGGAGGTGGTGACGGAGATGGTGGTGGAGGTGACTTGTAAATGTATGGAGGAGGTGGAGAAGGTGATGGTGGTGGTGGAGACTTGTAGACATAAGGAGGAGGTGGTGATGGTGATGGTGGTGGAGGGGATTTGAATACATATGGTGGAGGTGGTGATGGAGATGGGGGTGGTGGAGACTTATAAATGTAAGGAGGAGGAGGTGACGGAGATGGTGGTGGAGGTGACTTGTAAAGGTATGGAGGAGGTGGTGACGGAGATGGTGGTGGTGGAGACTTATAAATGTAAGGAGGAGGAGGTGACGGAGATGGTGGTGGAGGTGACTTGTAAAGGTATGGAGGAGGTGGTGACGGAGATGGTGGTGGTGGTGACTTGTAAGTGTATGGAGGAGGTGGAGAAGGTGATGGTGGTGGTGGAGACTTGTAGACATAAGGAGGAGGTGGTGATGGTGATGGTGGTGGTGGAGACTTGTAGACATAAGGATGAGGTGGTGATGGTGATGGTGGTGGAGGGGATTTGAGTACGTATGGTGGAGGTGGTGATGGAGATGGTGGTGGAGGTGACTTATAAATATATGGCGAAGGTGGCGATGGAGATGGCGGTGGAGGTGATTTTAGTGGTGGTGGAGGTGAGTTGTAATAGTAAGGAGGTGGAGGCGACTTATAAACATAACTTTTTGAAGGTGCTGATGCACGATCATCGTGATCATCATGATCAGCCACAACATGGGCAGCTAACACGGATATTGCAAAAACAAATACTAACCGAAGCCAAAACATGGATATTTCAAGGAAGTCGAGTCGGCTCTGATCGATGAGCAACGAATTAGATGTTTAGTAATAGAAAGGGAGATTTGTATGTTTAGTACAATGTGAGAACCCCCTTTTATAGTTTTTGTTCCATCATGGTTCATAGTATTTATTTGGGAAAATGAAGTAGGATAACTAAGACTTGATGGCCACTAACATATTATTCATTTATGCAAGATGTAAATTGGCCATTATTATTGTCTTTCTGACATTTTCATTTGGTTAATAAACTAATTTCAACATGACTTTTCAAATCAAATATTATATATAGTAGATAGTAGATAGTAACAATTATGATAATTTTTTAATTGGCCGTAAGAAGCGAATTGATCGAGTTATCGTGATAGAAACTTACTCTTTAAAAGAATAAGCTTTGTTTATGGTTAAATTTCATATTAATAATTAAGTTCATATTAACATTGAGGAAATGAGCTAAAATCATTTCACTTGTTAAAAGGGTGAACAATGAAAATGAAAGGATTCCAATGTTTTTTTAACAACTCCTCCATCTTGTTTCATCCATACAACACGTTATTTTCTTCATTGAAAAGTTCGTCAAAATAGATAGATATCATATTCAAGGAATACGATTCGCTTTCAAGATGCGTTGGTGGTGAAACGGTAGACACACGAGACTCTAAATCTTGTGCTAAATAACGTGGAGGTTCGAGTTCTCTTCAAGGCATAATATTGAGAATGCTCATTGAACGTATAAGAGAGCTCGGATAACAATAATGATTCGATCTCCTGGATATTATACAGGGGAGAGCCACGAAATAATTCTTATGGGGGCGAACTTTAGAAAGAAAAAAAAAACTTTCAAAATGATTCATTAGCATTAATATAACGATCCAAATACATTAAAGATGTAGACCCAAAAACCGACTATAATACTTACATAATAGACTGTGAATCACTAACAATTACACCATATTGTAGACCAAAAAATGATCATAATGCTTACGTTGTGAATCACTAACACAAAAACCGTCCCGTAAACGCCATAATGTTTATATTGTGAACCACTAGCACAAAACAAGCCTGTATAACGATTTAATATTCCATCAACACTTCAGAAACCGATCTTGCGAGTACGACTTGTAATTCGTTGTGCAACCAAAAACAACTTGAGTTTCGGTCTACATTATTGAATCTTTAATATCCAACTTAACCAATTAAATGCAATAAACCATACCTAACATTTTTTCGGCAATTGACCACGGCGAGTGGTCTGAGATTGAAACGTTTTCATTAACTCATTGTAAACACTTTCAAATACCTCTCTCTCGATGTAGGTAACTAAACAATCATTTAACCGGTCATCTCCCTGTTGCTTAAACGAGTCTTCAGAATCTTCATTGCTGAAAATGATCTTTCAACTGAAGCTGTTGACACGGGTAATACCAAAACCAATTTGATCAACCGATAAACCAAAGGAAAAACATTGTGTCTCTTTGTTTTGACCATCTTTGCAGCAAGACATCCAACACGGTGGTGACCTCGTTTAGTCTGTTATTAAACTTCTGAAACATCCAATCTATGACAGCTTTAAAAATTTCGATCTCGTAATGAAAGGAGGAGGTCAATAAAAACAATTCAGCCAACTAATAGAAATTAAGCCTATAAATCGTATGAAAAGGGTGATTTAAGTTGATGCACATAAGACGATATTAAAAAAAGTTTAATTTGAATAATAGTAGTACAGTGTACGTCCTAAATTTGAAGATATTAACGGCCATTTTCAGTATTAAGTGTGAAATTGTTGTATAATTATTTGATGATGGAAAGCTTTTATTTTTGTTAATATATGTTATATATCAAGAATAAATAAATATAGATATAGAACGACCAACTACATAGTTCAAATGATATTTCTAATACCCTTTGCGATTCACTTTTGTTTACTTAAGCCTAATTAAGGGGTACAGGAGAAGCACATAGCTACCCATGCAACAACTTTAACATACGAGAAAAATTATTGTATAAATCACAAACTTTCTCGTGGCGTGTAATTTCAACAATTTTCCAATTTCTTTAATAAATTTGTGACTAAAGCACCTAAAATATGTTTAGCATTGAATAAGTATGCAAAAACTCAAAATAAAGTCATCATGTACATTATTAAAAATTCATAACATTTTATAAAAATCATATTACACAAGGAAATAATTGTTGGTCACAAGAAATTAATACGGGTATACATCCATCAGCAGCTACAAATTTGAAAGTGAAGTGGTTATAGGCAACAACTTCTTCTCATAATAAATTACTTGATGTGGAATGAATAAAGATGCGTAAATTTACAATCATAAAAAATTCATGTAGTCATTGGTTTCCTCTTAGACATAGTATGGTGGAGGTGGTGATTTGTAATAGTATGTGGGAGGAGGAGAAGGTGATGGTGATGGTGGGGACTTGTATACATATGGGGGAGGAGGTGATGGTGAAGGTGGAGTTGGAGAGTTGTAGACATAAGGAGGCGGAGGTGATGGAGATGGTGGTGGTGGTGATTTGTAAATGTAAGGAGGTGGAGGTGATGGAGATGGTGGTGGTGGTGATTTGTAAACGTAAGGAAGTGGAGGTGAAGGTGATGGTGGTGGTGGTGATTTGTAAACATATGGCGGTGGTGGAGATGGAGAGGGTGGCGGTGGTGATTTGTAAATATAAGGAGGTGGAGGTGATGGAGAAGGTGGTGGAGGTGATGGAGAAGGTGGTGGTGGTGATTTATAAATGTATGGTGGGGGAGGTGATGGTGATGGCGGTGGTGGAGACTTATTAACATATGGTGGTGGTGAAGGTGATGGTGGTGGAGGAGATTTGTATACATATGGCGGGGGAGGGGATGGCAGAGGTGGTGGTGGAGACTTGTAAATGTAAGGGGGAGGTGGTGACGGAGATGGTGGTGGAGGTGACTTGTAAATGTATGGAGGAGGTGGAGAAGGTGATGGTGGTGGTGGAGACTTGTAGACATAAGGAGGAGGTGGTGATGGTGATGGTGGTGGAGGGGATTTGAATACATACGGTGGAGGTGGTGACGGAGATGGGGGTGGTGGAGACTTATAAATGTATGGAGGAGGTGGTGATGGTGAAGGTGGTGGTGGAGACTTATAAATGTAAGGTGGTGGTGGTGACTTGTAAGTGTATGGAGGAGGTGGAGAAGGTGATGGTGGTGGTGGAGACTTGTAGACATAAGGAGGAGGTGGTGATGGTGATGGTGGTGGAGGGGATTTGTAAATGGAAGGGGGTGGTGGTGACGGAGATGGTGGTGGTGGTGACTTGTAAGTGTATGGAGGAGGTGAAGAAGGTGATGGTGGTGGTGGAGACTTGTAGACATAAGGAGGAGGTGGTGATGGTGATGGTGGTGGAGGGGATTTGTAAATGTAAGGGGGTGGTGGTGACGGAGATGGTGGTGGTGGTGACTTGTAAGTGTATGGAGGAGGTGGAGAAGGTGATGGTGGTGGTGGAGACTTGTAGACATAAGGAGGAAGTGGTGATGGTGATGGTGGTGGAGGAGATCTGAGTACGTATGGTGGAGGTGGTGATGGAGATGGTGGTGGAGGGGATTTGAGTACGTATGGTGGAGGTGGTGGTGGAGGTGATTTGTAAACGTACGGAGGAGGTGGTGATGGTGATGGGGGCGGTGGAGATCTATAGATATAAGGTGGAGGAGGTGATAGAGATGGAGGTGGAGGTGACTTATAAATATATGGAGGTGGTGGTGGTGGTGGTGATGGATGCGGCGGTGGTGGGGAGTTGTAGTAATACTGCGGTGGAGGTGATTTTAGTGGCGGTGGAGGTGAGTTGTAATAGTAAGGAGGTGGAGGTGACTTGTAAACATAACTATGTGAAGGGGGTATTGCATGATCATCATGATCAGCCACAACATGGGAAGCTAACCCGCATATTGCCAAAACAAATACTAATCGAAGCCAAAACATGATGGCTATTTCAAGGAAGTCGAGTCGGCTCTGATCAGCAACAAATTATATGTTTAGTAATAGAAAGGGAAATTTGAATGTTTAGTACATTGTGAGAACCCCCTTTTATAGTATTTGTTCCATCAAGGTTTATAGTATCTAATTGTGAAAATGAAGTAGCAGGAGAAATAAGACTTGGTGGTCACTAACATACCATTCATTTAAGCCGAGATGTAAATTGGCCATTATTATTGTCATATTGACATTTTCAATTGTTTGAACTAATAACCTAATTTCAACATGACTTATCAAATTAAATATTATATATAGTAGATACTAGATAGACAGTAGCAACATGATAATATTTTAATTGATTGTAATAAAGCGAATTGAGCTAGTTGTCATTATAGAAACTTACTTTTTTTTTAAAAAAAGTCATGTTTATGGTTAATCTCATAATAACAAATAAGTTCATTATTAAAATCGAAGAAATGAGCTAAAATCATTTTTCTTGACATATCTAATAATTAAACTATGGTCGACATGTTAAAGGGTCAACGCTATAAAAGATAATCCACCTTGAAATGAGCTAAAATCATTACCAAGTTTTCTAAATTTTCAAATGTCTCGAGCACATAAATATTTTGCAACAAAAATTAATTTAACTCTATATTTTGTTATGCGTTTATTGTTTGAAAGTGCAACATACTTTACACGTTTTATTATTGTATGTGATCACATTTCAAAAGTTCTATTGTATGTATTGAAACTTGCTAAATCGTCTATTGTATGTACAATGTGACCTGAAAGTCAGGTTGACAGTTTCTTCCTTCTTTTTTCACATAATGCCAAATCAGCTTATACATGTTCCACGTCAGCAACATGTGCCATTATACATACAATAGACGATTTAGCAAGTTTCAATACATACAATAGAACTTTTGAAATGTGAGTGCATACAATAGTAAAACGTGTAAAGTATGATGCACTTTCAAACAATAAACCCTTTTGATATATATATTTTTTCATAGCATGAAAGGATTCCATTTTTTTTTACAACTCGTTCACGTTGTTTCATCCATACAACATGCTATTTTCTTCGTTGAAAACTTCATCACACTAGATAGATATCATGTTCAAGGAATACGTTTCGCATTCAAGATGCATTGGTGGTGAATTGGTAGACCCATGAGTCTCAAAATCTTATGCTTAAGAGCATGGAGGTTCGAGTCCTCTTCAAGGCATAATATTGAGAATGCTTATTGAATAATGAAAACTATTCAGAACATCTTAAATTTGGAGATCTTTAGGGTCATTGTCAGTTGTAAATGTGGAATTATTTTTATAACTATTTGATGTTATAAAGATTTTTGTTTTTAATTTAGGTATTGGCTATAATGCTTTTGTGATTGACTTTTTTTAATTAAGGGGCCGGTTAGTCAAACACATAGCTACGCATGCAACAGCTTTAACGTGATCATGATTTGTAATTTGTATTAATTAACGACTTTTCTTGACAAGTATTTCAACCATTGTCCAATTTCGTTACTAAATTTGTGACTAAAGCAACTAACTATGTTTAACATTGAAAAAGTACGAAGAATTCTATTAGAGACACATACAATATTTAGAATTCAACCATTTTATATGAATCATATTACAAAATGAGATGATTATTGGTCACAAGAAATAAATTGTGGTATACATCCACCAATAACTACTATCATAATGTAGTTATAGGCAGCTTCAATTCTTCTCTTAATAAGTTACATGTTGTGCAATGAATAAAAATGAAATATATAATCAAAAGCAGAACTTAATCAATGTCATAAGAACTTCAAGTTGTTAATTAATCAGTCAAATAATATTTTAATAGGTTTTTCTCTCTTAGACAAAGTAAGGTGGAGGTGGTGAATTGTAGTAGTATGGGGGTGGGGATGGAGATGGAGGAGGTGGTGATTTATAGTAGTATGGGGGAGGAGGAGAAGGTGATGGTGGCGGTGGGGAATTGTAGTAATATGGTGGTGGTGGTGATGGTGACGGTGGAGGAGGAGATTTATAGACATAATGAGGTGGAG
The DNA here is from genome assembly GCA_963930675.1 of Gnaphalium uliginosum. Taxonomy (NCBI): domain Eukaryota; kingdom Viridiplantae; phylum Streptophyta; class Magnoliopsida; order Asterales; family Asteraceae; genus Gnaphalium; species Gnaphalium uliginosum. The sequence goes on along the minus strand of OZ005686.1, from coordinate 38,250,503 downwards.
GTGACGGAGATGGTGGAGGTGGTGATTTATAAATATATGGTGGGGGTGGTGATGGTGATGACGATGGTGGAGACTTATAAGCGTATGGTGGTGGTGGAGACTTGTAACCATATGGTGGTAGTGGTGAAGGTGATGGTAGTGGGGGAGACTTGTAAACATATGGTGGTGGTGGTGAAGGTGATGGTGGCGGTGGAGACTTGTAAACATAAGGTGGTGGTGATGAAGGTGGTGGTGGTGGGGGAGTTTTGTGAACATATGTTGGTGGTGGTGAAGATGATGGTGGTGATTTATAAATGTATGGAGGAGGTGCTGTTGGTGATGGCGGTGGTGGAGACTTATAAACATATGGTGGTGGTGGGGAAGGTGATGGTGGCGGTGAAGACTTGTAAACATATGGTGGTGGTGGTGAAGGTGATGGTGGTGGGGGAGATTTGTAAACATATGGTGGTGGTGGTGAAGGTGAATGTGGTGGTGGTGATTTATAAATGTACGGAGGAGGTGGTGTTGGTGATGGCGGCGGTGGAGACTTATAAACATATGGTGGTGGTGGGAAAGGTGATGGTGGCGGTGGAGACTTGTAAACATATGGTGGTGGTGGTGAAGGTGATGGTGGGGAAGGTGATGGTGACGGTGGAGACTTGTAAACATATGGTGGTGTTGGTGAAGGCGATGGTGGTGGGGGAGATTTGTAAACATATAGTGGTGGTGGTGAAGGTGAATGTGGTGGTGGTGATTTATAAATATAAGGAGGAGGTGGTGTTGGTGATGGCGGCGGTGGAGACTTATAAACATATGGTGGTGGTGGTGAAGGTGATGGTGGTGGGGGAGATTTGTAAATATATGGTGGTGGTGGTGATTTATAAATGTATGGTGGAGGTGGTGATGGTGATGGCGGTAGTGGAGACTTATAAACATATGATGGTGGTGGTGGTGAAGATGATGGAGGTGGTGGTGATTTATAAACATATGGTGGTAGTGGCGGTGGTGATGACTTATAAACATAATTTGGTGGAGGTGGTGATGAATAAACATAATGATCATCATGATCAGCCACAACATGTGTAGCTAACATGCATATTGCGAAAGCAAATACTAACCGCGGCCAAAACATGGCCATTTTAAGAAAATTGAGTCCCGGTTCAATGAGCGACAAATTAGATGATTAGTAACACTGAGAGATTTGGATGTTTAGTACAATGTGAGGACGACGCTTTATATAGTTTTTGTTCCATCAAGTTGCTTAGTATTTAATTGGAAAAACTGAGAAGGATAATTAAGACTTGGGAGTCACTAACATATTGTTCATTTAAGCCTTTTTAGTTCATTTATGCCGACAAACGAAATGGTCAGTATTGTTGTCTTATTGACCATTTCAAGTGTTTCTCATACTATCAAACGAAGTGGTCAGTTTGGATTATTTTTTTAAGGTAATTAAGTGATATGACCAAGTTATCCCAATAGAAAGTTACCCTTTAACATACATCATGTTTTTAGTAGTCGATTATTTAGCCGTCGTAGATCCTTTTGTTGGGATATATTCAATTGATTAATTATTTGGAATTTGACCTTATCATATTTACAGTTTTCTTTTTCTTTTTAGTTTCTTCAAATTTCTTTCCAGAATAATTATAAAGTCACCACTATTTTTTTTTCTTGTAGACATGAAGCATGCTTTGTGGTGTTCTACTTTAGAATATCATAAAACACGACTCGTGATGCACGGAGAGAAAATGATGGTGTGCGAATCACAAAGTTAATAGTATGTCTTTAACTTTGTGACTATTTCTGTCTTTCTAGTATTGTATTTCTTGCTAAATTATAAAATACTCTTTAATTCGGAAGCGTAGGTCAAAATATATTATATTAACAATATTTACAAAAAGGTAAATACATATAATGTTCAAAACATCGTACAAATACGGGGGTTATAAAATTCAACTTTCATTATTTATCAAAATATATCAGAGTTGTCAGCCGATCAAACATTCCTTGAACAAAACCTGCATGCCCGCCCATTCAATCATGACCTGCAGGGATTAAGTGGGGAATTAGCACGAAGCTAAGTGAGTGAACACGAAACTAACAGTTCAACTTAGCATAACAATCTGTTTACATCAAATAATCGTAAACACAAATCGTCAATATCAAAGAGGATCGGTGGTTTTTGAGGAACCCTACTGCCGCGGTGGCCCTCAAGAAACGCTTATCACAATCTGTAGTGGCCACTACAGAATATATCGATAACTTGATATTACCACTACACAATATGGGTTTAATACAACACATGTACGACACCCCATATCTGTAATCTTGTAAATCATCAAGTCCAACAATCTGTTGACCTCTTTACTAGCAATCAATGACCAGAGGCCACATTGCACGTAGATTCATAATCAGCATATCAGCATATCAGACTAAACAGTCTATCAATTATATCTATGTTTACTTGTTGCAACCAAACCGTTACAACCAAATCAAACTTGTGAGTTCCAGATCCACTCACCTGCCAGTCTCAGTCCAACAACTCAGAAGTCTAATGTTAAAATCTCAGTTCGCAGGATCTCGGTTCGCTTCGCAATAAGTTTCAGTTCGCAAGAACTCAGTTCGCGAATCTCAGTTCGCTTCGCAGCAAACTCAGTTCGCTTCGCAGGGTTCAGTTCGCAGCGCCACTCGGTTCGCAGAACAACTCAGTTCGCAGAACAACTCAGTTCGCAGGTCAACTCAGTTCGCTTCGCAGTCAAGCACTGCGAACTGAGTTCATCTTCTGCAATCTTTCGAACCGAACCTGCTGTAACCCAAAAACCCGAACTTTCTTTTGCATAACTCACAAATTCGACTTCCTATCATTCTAACAAGCTTTCTAACACTTCTTATACATCAAACATCATCATATAACATCTTTTCAGGCTTAAATTCATATTAATTCACAAATTGGCCAAATTTCATAAAAATATAATTATAAATTTTAAACACTTACTGGAACAAGTGACAATGAAGAGGTTTCTGAATTCGTTTCTTAACAAGATGGTGATGGTTCCACAGATTTAAAGGTTCACAGAAGATTTCTTCAAGTTTTGGAATGAGCTCTCGGCTCGGTTCGCAGGGAATTCTCACGGGTTTCTCAAATGTTCGTGTATGTGTAGGAATGTTTGAGAAGTTATATGTATAAATGTGTACATATATATTAATATTATCTAATACAATTACAATTTTAGTTCCCTTCTTAATCCATTGTCGGGAACCTAAAACCATTTTGCGAAACCAACTATTTTATTTTACCGTCAACTATTTCGGTTTAAAACAATGAATTATTTATTAGTCACAATAATTCATTTATCCTTTTGACTAATATTATCAAACATAATAATGCTCAAATATTCCTAACACATTAAATAATAATTTAAAGTTTAGAGAAATTACCGGAATACCACTAGGCCCTTAAAGTAGATGTTACAACTTTTGTCTTTAATGCCGTCTTAAATCATTTTATTATAATCTTCAGAGCAAAATTTATTTTTCTTTTATATGTAAAAAGAAGTCTTTTAGTTGCATTATGCGACGGATGTGTCAGTCAGAGGTGGCGCCGATACGATAGTGTTGTAACACAGGATGAGGGTGTTCGTCTGTTAACCTTCAAACATTGGATGCTTGCTTATGTAAAAAAAGAGTGAAACTGAGTATTTGATTATAAGGGTTAAATTTCAAAAACTTTTTAGCAAATGTTAAAAGGTTGACCAATTTTTATTTTATATAATAGTATAAAAATAATCGGAGTAAAAGTTATTAAACTTTTAAGTTTTAAACCTAAGAATAAACATTTACACATAAATACAATTAATTCCTCTTTCGTAATAGAGGAATGTTGGAGGATCTTTATTTTCTTTTTCTTTTTTTCATAATGAATTTTTTTTAGCACAAAGTAAACTTTGACCTCACAATTTTTCATACAAATAAAACAAACTCATCGTCATCATTCAAATTGTAAACGACTAATGTAGGTTTAACTTCGTAACCGGTTCAAATTTATTACACACAAAGTCTGTAACCTTCCAACATATCGTCCTCGACTCACAAGTTGAAAAGGTGAGCATTGAACCCGGAGTTGTTCAAAGTTAAAGCGATGAATTTAGTGATAGACTAGCTTTCTAGTTGATTTTTCTTACAAGATTAAAGTAGTAGCTACTTTTCAACGGGAGAGCTTGCAAGAAATGTGTATTTTTAATTTTTTATTGGATCATTGGGTCCAAAGTAAATAAATGGGCTTTTCACATGGTTGGTCTAAATATGATATGAGTACGTATTTTTGTCGTTATTATGTACTTTATTCATATTTGATTGCTGCTGTACGCAGAAAGCTGAAAAGCCTACAAGGCTACATCTCCTTTTTCCCGCCTCCCCCATTAAATTTATTTTTGATTTTTTCACATTCATCAATTTATCAGTTCAAAAGTTTGCCAAAATTCCACATTAAACAAAACCCACATCTTAACGTCGCACAACCACAACGACAATAACCTTCAGTACAACCACCACACAACCGCCGGAAAGCCACAACCACTGGCATATCACGGTCGTGTGACCACCACAGCCGCCGGAACTGTCAGCTCCTCCCAGATCTGCGATATTTACCACCGTCGGTAACCATCGAAAAACCTAAGCTTAAAAATCTCGATAGCGTTCGAATTTTTTTATCATTCTTTTCCTTTACGTTTAACACCATCTGTACAACCGGAATAACGTTTTCCGGCGTTTATTTTGACGGCTGCTGCCGGAAAACGTTTTCCATGTTTAGGTAAAGTGAAATGTTTTTTTATTGTTTCTATTTGGTCTCTCATGTTTGTACTTTTTTGCCTTTTGAGCCTTTACTAATTAATTTGTGTTAGGACCAGTGTTAACCTCTTTCAGTAATAACATGATTTTTGTAAATCCATGTTGCAATTTATGCCTCAAACAGTAGAAATGGTCTAAATCGTAGAGATGAGATCATTAGAGTACAAGATTATTATTTAAAGTACGGGAGAACTAATGATATTGTGATGCAAAACCCTAAACTCTAAACCCTAAACCTCAAACTCTAAATCCTAAACCCTAAACGCTTTACAAAACTTTAAACCCTAAATCCTACTAAATTTAAACCCTAAATTCTGCTAAATTCTAAACCCTAAATTAAATGTACAACCAAAAACTAACATATGTGTTAGTAATTTGTAAAACCTAACAAAAAAATGAAAAAAAAAAACTTATCGAAAGTATACCTTGTAAGATGTCTAATCGAATAGGAGAAAACGCTGAATTTTATCTGCAATTTTCATAATTTTTCGACTTGACGTTTGTGAAATAATTAATTTTTAAGATTTTAAAGGTAAATGAATTTTTGTATATGTGGCGCATTTTCATTAGTACTTCAATTCTTTCAAAATATGTTGTACTCTGATAATTTTTTCTCCTAAATCATATCATAAAATAGAATATATACCAGTTCACCTACTAATTATAACATAGTTAACTTTGCTTTCAAAAGCCACATGTAAGAATTTTTCAAAAAGCTAGTGTCCGGCTTTTTTGATTGTATGGATTATCTTCAAAAAGATTTATTTTCATAACTAGGATTCTGAGTTATAAATCGATATGAATACATGATTTGATTAACAACTTATGAAATGAGATATGTTATTCTTGTTCGGTTTGACAATAGGCAATGTTCTATTCTCTTTTGCACATGCTGAGTTCTGTTATTCTTTCATGGATCTTACCTTCACAACTCAACTTCTCATGACCTTAGGTATGAGTTGTATTTTTCTTATACACACAAGAGACCTCGTGACCTAATTATAAAAATCATGATGTTTGCGAACTTGTTGAAATTGATAATCATGTGTGTTGCACATATATACGATTTTCATTTGATTTATGAAGGAATTTAGCTTAAATTGTCAAATGCTTCTCGAGACGAGTTAGACCCATATTTTGATTCTAACTAATTCATCATTTTATTGCATTTTATTTTCGCACAAAAACAATTTTAATGGGATCAATTGTATTTAAACTCGAGTTTTCTTCCATAATTAGCTCCGAGGTTCAAACATTTGCCAAAATGTTATAGTAGTTTCATACTTTACAATGAGTTCACATATATAGTATTTGTAGCTGGTCCACTTGTATTTTTTCTCTATCAATACCACTGATATATATAAGGTAAACTTCTCAGATACGATGTGTTCCTGAGCTTTAGAAGACACCCGAAGCAATATTTGGTTCGTTGTTTTCAAATTTGATTATCCTTTCTCTCCCCATTTATTTTGTGTATGCTTGTAATATGAACTTGCACTAGTTATGAACCTAGAACCTTGTAAAATAAATTGCACTAGTATATTGCACTATCGCTTTATCTTTATAATAAACATGGTTTATTGTATGCACTTAGACCCTTGTAACATAAATTTGCACTAATCATATGTATGCTTGATATATTCAGATTCTTCCATTCACCAAAGAGGGTTTTGACAACCCATAGTTATGTCTATGGTAGGGTGACACAATTATCGATAAATTTGCAAAAAATGTTCAGAGCTTTTCTAGAAGATTTCTACATAAATATGTCATCTGAATGAGTACTTCTCATCAAAAGTGACGGTCAAACAAATGGACAAACTTGATCAAGACGTCAAGAAACTTCTCATTAAAGCTATTCTAGAAGAATACCATATAAAGAAGCCAACTGACCCCACTTGTGAGGAGTTCTCATCAAATACGATACATATGGATAAACTTGACGACATCTCAAGAAATTTATAAGGTGAGGATTATACTAATGATATCCATAACAATTATATTTGTGAGTTCTCAACTGGTGTTTCGTGTGTTAAGTGGTTTTTGTTCATGATATATTAATTAATACGTCGTAACATGTGCTATCGTCTAGAAAAACATGTTATAACCATCTCTTTATCTTGCTATTACTTTTAATTTTAAGTTCTCAATAATAGGTGTATTTGGTCATGTGGTTGTGACGGCTAATGAATGAGACCATACTAGGCTTTTCAATTCTTTTGAATGTTTTCAACATGTACAAATTCAATCATTATAAAAGATTATGTTGTTTCATATAATCAGTTCAAAGCAAACATTTATTTAATTGTACCAAACACGTATCATTTCAAAATAAAGTTTAACACCCGAAAAACTTACAATTAACGTCGATTGTGTTGTTTCTATGGGAACACATGTGATTATATGGGATCTCCCACTTAACACAGTCGACATTGATTTGTAAGTTTTCCGGATGTTAAACTTTATTTTGAAGTGCTACGTGTCTGGTACAGTAAGGAACTGTTTGCTTTGAACTGATTATGTGACACATCATAATCTTTTATAATGATTGAATTGGTACAAGTTGAAAACATTGGAAAGCCTTGTATGATCTCATTCATTAGCCGTCGCAATCACATTAGCAAGTATACCTAATGTTGCGAACTTTAAATGGAATTAGCTAATGAGGTATGCTTGATTATTTATTTTGAATCTCTTTTTTTATTGTAACATTCATACACAGATGGTGTTTTACCTATTGTGTTTTTACTCTGTATTTTACATTTACACTTGATGAATGTTTTTTGTAGATATTGGAGCGACCTTACTATAAGATTGGGGATATTAATGTGAAGGTGAGACCTTATCCAAATGGAACTTTGGTTGTGAGAGGGGAATTGGTGATCTTTAACATGGTATATCGGAGCGGTCTGAAGGTAAGTGTTTATAGAATAAAATGTTATTATACTTTTCTCATCTTACATAGAGCTGGCAATATGTAAAAATGGCTGGTTTAGACATTTTATAAAACGAAATTGATTAATTTTGACCAAAATTCAATTTCAGTTTTGACTTTTATTGGCCACTCAGGTGTGATTATTTTACCACGTGACAAAATGAACTACTACCAGTGGTCCAATTTAGTTTTTTCAAAAATCCGTTCTTGTCAATTAACCTCAAAATGATGCTTTCTTTTATTACATAGTCAACATCAATGAAAACAAGGAAACTCCATCACCAATAGCGTGATGAAAACGCATGACAACACCCTTGTATACACCTTGAGACAACCTTGACCCCTAATACGGTTGGCAACCACGTTATGTAGTGAAAGGCTTTAGACCCCTCAATTGAGAGGTATGATGACCTCGTAAGTATTACTTAATATGAAATTTAGTATGCAAATACATTTGAAAAACAAAAACAAACAAAAAAGAATGCATATATTGACCAATCTAGAAACCATGTGTATCAAGGACACCACTTCTTCTTTTTCATTTCCACTTCCACTTCCACTTCATCCCATCTAAAGAAGTACCCAAATCGATACACAAACAGCCGCTGAAGGTAATATTAATACACATACTCTTTATCTATTGGTCAATCACACCTAAAATATTTGCAAGCATATTTGACATTTTTATACTTTGCAGATGAAATGAAAGTTGAGGAACCAAATATTACCGAAGAGGAACCAAATGTAAATGATGAACATTTATTCAATGATGGATCGTATTCCCAGCCTATCAATGAAGACAGTAATTTACCTTTTGACAATTCAGATGATGTTCCACTTATAACACTATTGAGTGACATAAAGAGGAAAGCAGATGAAGCCGGTCGCAAGGAACTAGGAAAACGTAAGAAAAGGATGGACGGTTGTTTGAAAGATGGATTGATGTTTGCAGAAGATGTTACAAGAAAACGCATAACTACACAATGCTCAGAATTGGCAAAGCTACACGCCAATAGGAAGGCAAAGGAAGGTTTGAATTCAGCTGTGGGAGGTCGTAAGGTCAAAGCACGTAAGATTTTCTCGCCAATAGGAAAGTACGCAGAAAATGTTGAATGACCTTTTGTTCAATACTGTATGAAAACACCATTAACCTATAAACATATTATATATATATATATATATATATATAATGCTGCTTAATAGTCTATTTTTGACATGAACAATCCTTTGCGTGGAATAGACTGCTTCAGAATCCAATATAATCGTCGGATTAACGAAAGACCGGATCTCTATTCTTCCAGCAATCTTCTAAAAGACAAAGATTAAATTAAAGGTAAGGTCTAACATCCGAGCCGCAGGAACATGTACTTAAGGAATACGAGAATTTCCACACACTGAGAGACACGAAAGCGCAGGTAACGCCGGTTGGCGAAGTATGTCTCTTCCTGTCCAACTCACCGGGAAATCGAAGAGCGGTTTGCGCTTCGCGCCCCAACCCCAAATGCGACGAGAAGCCGCTTTGCAGGGCTCATATGTGTGGAACCTGGTCTTTTTCGGTTCCACTTTTTGATTATGGTATGGTATTGTCAGATCCGAACATAGGGCTACTTTATTTGTTTCTATCTACTGAATTAAAAAGGCGACCCACCGCGCCGAACTATGTCCACAAGTGGACTAATATTTGAAAACCCTACCTTTTTAAACAAAATTTACATGTATATCATGATATTACTCATTCATATGCCGTTCGAGTTTATATAAAAGTAATACAAACACCATTAACCTATAAACATATTATATATATATATATATATATATATATATATATAAAATAAAACTAATACGCTGCTTGCTTAATAGTCTCTTTGCAATCCAATTTTATGGTGTTTGAATGTCATAAACTTTGAGTTCCGATTGCCAGATAGGTTATGAGTTTCAATTCGCAACGGGTGGGGATTTTTAATTATAGGTGGGTCTGGGAAGTAGTGACAAAGAAACGGTGGTTTGCCTTGATTTTGGAAGATATCAGATTGACAGTAAAGAAATGGAGACTGTGGGTTTATGACTTTACGTTGGTGAAACTAGTCGAGCTTCATGAGGCTTTTGGGGTGACATGTTATTGGATTGGATGTTTTTTTCTTTCGTTTTATTACTATCATCAAATCAATTGTAAACATTTTTTAAAAAATAGAAAAAAATATAATAAATAGACAAGGGTAGGACCACTATTAAGTTGATGAAGACCATTTCCAAGCAAAACATAAACTTATTAGAGTGAAAATCTAATTTTTTTTTTTACATTTATATCATGATATTACTCATTCATATGTTGTTCGAGTTTATATTAAAGTAATACAAACGCCATTAACCAATAAACATATTATATTAAATAAAACTAATACGCTGCTTGTACCGTCGCTAAAAGAAAATAGTGTCGCTTAACAGAAAATTCGCTAGCACTGTAGAGCATAAATTCGAACTTCAACAAATTAATCTTCAAACACCGAAATAACTTCAGCGAATCTTCAATTAACACTAAACCGAAATTAGTGACACTCAGAGTCAGGGGTGGATTCAGTATGCAAATAGGGGGGTCATAGGCCCCCCACGAATTTAGCCCAACTAGTGTAAAGTTTATAACTTGTTAATGGTAAATCAAGCCCAAGTTACGTTAATCTCCCCCTTTTAGGCTTGAACAAAAAAACCGGATTCTAAACCCAACCCGAAAAAACCCCGAAAAACCGACCCGGTCAAACCCAGGTTTGATCCATCCCGGTTCGGGTTTTCTAGAACCCGTCGGGTACAAACCAGTTTGGCTTGTGAACGTTGGAACCCGGGTTGAAACCGCTTTTTTTTTACCCGGTTTCAAAAACCGGTTTTTTTAACGTTATTTGACTCTTTTTTTTTGTATTTGACCTTTTCCACTATTTATTTACCATTTTGCCATCCCAAGTTTACTATATATACAAACCTTGAGTATAGGTTCAATCACAACATTCAAACACTTATACAAACTCAAAACGCTCTCAAAACGCATACAAAATTCTCATTTCTCAAATGGCAAATCAATCTTCTTCCTCTTCCTTCGGTGTTGGTTCTTCAAATTCACCAACGATTGTTCGAAAATTGGTTAACAAAAGAAATCTGGAGGTGTGGGATTTATACGACAAAGTGTTGTTGTCGGATGGTACGACTAAGACACATTGTAAACGATGTGGGAAATTCTTAAAAGCCGACTCCAACACAACGTTGAAACATCATAAAGAAAAGTATTGTGTGGGACTTAAAACTAATCCGGAAGCAAGTGGTCAAGCTTCTATGTCACGAGATAAAGCTATATTTGCATACGAAGCGGAACGGTGTCAAGAAGCTTTTGCGGGTTTTGTGATTCAAGAAGCTTTGCCGTTCAACCACTTCGATAACCCTCGACATACTAGGGTGATTCAAAACTCTTCAACCGTGATATAATAATGTAAGTCGTATTACTCTTAAACGTGATGCCCTTAAATTGTGGAAAGAAGCTAAAAAACAACTAATAATCGGTTTTGAAAACTTAAATACAAGTGTATCATTAACAACCAATGTTTGGTCGGCTCCTCATTGTTTGCCCGATTCGTACCTTTGTGTTACCGCACATTGGGTTGATTCCGTAACTTGGCAAATGATGAAACGTACCATTGCTTTTGAAGACTTTGAGTATTCTCATACGGGTCAAAACTTATTTTACATGTTACGATATGTAATTAAAACGTTTAAATTACAAGAAAAGGTTTTTTCAATCTCGTTTGATAACGCGAGTAATAATACACTCGCCGTTTCAAAATTAATACTAAAATACGGACCACCTTTGAAGGACATTTTTTATCATAATCGATGTGTTGCACACATCATTAACTTGATTGTGCAAGCGGGACTAGCGGTTGAAGAAATAGACGCCGTAAAATTGGCATATAAAACTATGTTACAAGACATATTTCAAAAGGGTAAACTTAGATACAAAGCTTATATGAGATTGTGTAAGGAAACGAATTCCATTTTTTTAACCTCTAATTGGGACATGCCCGTTAGATGGAATTCGACCTATCATATGTTTGTATGTGGTTTACGCCAACGTGACTGTTTACAAGTTTTTCATGATCAACTTGTTCACAAAGGTCTTGCAACACCATTTCCCATAGAATTTTGGGAGGTTATTAAAAAGTTAACCGAATTGCTCAAAGTTTTCAAAACCGCGACTACTTTATTATTGGGTGTTTATTATCTCACTAGTCATTTGGTACTTAATCAAATTTGGTTGATGACTTCAAAATTAAACGAATACGAATATGAAGGTGCTTTATTTGAAAAGATGGTGGCTCCCATGAAAGAAAAATTAAAAAAATATTTTCGAGAAATGCCATCGGTAATTACTTGTTCCGCCGCATTGAACCCGTGTTTAAATATTTCCGGGGTGGAAATGCTTATCGATAACATTTGTCACAATTTGGATTTGAATGAAAAGAACCCAATGTTTTCACATAATACAAAAACGTATTTTAAGAGTTGTTTACAAGATTTATTTGGCGTATATTTTCAAAAATATAGTTCAACAATAAATGTGTCGGCTAGTTCGGTTTCCACAACGTTTAGTTCATCTTTTTCCAACAATCCAATGCTTAACTTATATAATAGTTTAAGACAACAAAACCATAAACGGGCAAAGGGTGATGGTAACCAAACCACTAGCGAATATGGGAGATATACCGCAACGGATTTTTTGTCCACTATTCTACCCAATGAGTTCGAACAATTTGATATTTTGGCTTGGTAGAAAGAGAGGGAATCTCAATTTCCCGTTCTAACCATCATGGCCCGAGATTTACTAACCGTCCAAACTTCTACGGTAGCTTCGGAATCCGCATTTTCTCTTAGTGGCAGGGTATTATCTATACGAAGAACAAGACTCACACCGTCCTCCTTAGAGATGTGTATTTGCTTGAAGGATCGCTTAGACGCCGCTGAACGAATACAAAATGTTTCAAGTATTGAAGGTGAAATTGAATACGAAGGAGATATATATAATGTCGAGGTGGAAGAGGGTATGGTAATATCACTTTCTGACGAAGAAATTGCTCTCGATCAAGCTTCGCGCGAGGCTACCTCTGAAGAAGATTTCGACTTTTGAAGAATTGAAGATTAATATAAGTTGAAGATTATGAAGACTTATGAAGATTATAAAGACTTATATTCAAGAAGATTATGAAGAATTATGAAGACTTTTTGGATTCAATAATATTTTTAAGAAGACTTAGAAGACCTTTGTTTAAGTTATTGTTCAATTACGTTTCCATTACTAATGTTTTAAGAATTCAATGAAATTTTTTTGGCACAAACGTTATTTTTCTTTAAAACGCTTAACGCTCGAAGCACTTTGAATTATATAGACTTTTTGGATTCAATAATATTTTTAAGAAGATTTAGAACCCTTTTGGTTAAGTTATTGATCAATTATGTTTCATTACTAATGTTTTATGAATTCAATGAAAATTTTTTGGCCCAAACGTTGTTTTTCCTTAAAACGCTTAACGCTCGAACCACTTTGAATTATATAGACTTTTTGGATTCAATTATATTTTTAAGAAGATTTAGAAGCCTTTTGGTTAAGTTATTGATCAATTATGTTTCCATTACTAATGTTTTATGAATTCAATGAAAAAAATTTGGCTCAAACGTGGTTTTTCCCTAAAACGCTTAACGCTCGAACCACTTTGAATTATATAGACTTTTTGGATTCAATAATATTTTTAAGAAGATTTAGAAACCTTTTGGTTAAGTTATTGATCAATTATGTTTCCATTACTAATGTTTTATGAATTCAATGAAAAAAATTTGGCCCAAACGTTGTTTTTCCTTAAAACGCTTAACGCTCGAACCACTTTGAATTATATAGACTTTTTGGATTCAATAATATTTTTAAGAAGATTTAGAAGCCTTTTGGTTAAGTTATTGATCAATTATGTTTCCATTATTAATGTTTTATGAATTCAATGAAATTTTTTTGGCCCAAACGTTGTTTTTCCCTAAAACGCTTAACGCTCGAAAAGAATTGAATTAATAGACCTTTTGTTTTCAATAATATTTTTATGAAGTTTTAGAAGACTTTGTTTTAAGATATTGTTAAGTTATGTTTGCATTCCTAATGTACTACCATTCTATTGAAAAAAAATCGAAAAATACGTTGTTTTTCCCTAAAACGCTCAACGCTCGAAAAAAACGCAATTTTATAGAAAAACCGGGTTGGAACCGGGTTTTCAACCCGAACCGGTTTCAAACCGGTTCCAACCGGTTTGTATCGGGTTGGGTTTTTTCCCCTTCAAATCGGGTCGGGTTCGGGTCTGGTTGAGTCGATAACCAGTTTTCGTTCGTTGACTAAAACCCCGTTCGGATTTTCGGGTCGGGTCGGTTGGGGGCAACCCGACTTTTGTTCACCACTACCCCTCTCAAATCTATTTAGACCCTCCAACTCTTTACAAAAACATGACAAGGATGATAAAAAGGTGACTATAACTTAGTGGTGGGCTTAAATTTATACCCACATCTTGGTGATAAGTTTTTCTCCTCCGGCGATGTAGGATTCCAAGTTGCTTTTTTCATGTATTATATAATTCCCACTTCTTGTATAGTCAAAGAAACCTTAAAGTTAATGAAAACACTTCACTTTTTCAAGGTCTTTTAATTATGTATAAAATAAATCAATATACCAAAAACTTGATGTGTAAAATCTACTTATAAAAATAAACTTAAAAATACGGTAATTAGACAATACACAACGAGGTAAGTATACCCTATCGTATATAGAATAGCTACAGTAAGTTCAGGTTCGTTCCACGGGGAATGTGAAATCAAGAATCGTGTTCGAGTGTAAATCAATCTAAACAAATAAGTAAATGTAGGGGTTTTGTGACCGAATTGTCACGTTGCTTAAAACTAACAAAATTAATAAAATGAGTGGACTCGGGAAGAGTCAAATTTGATTGAATTAACTTTCAGATAATAAAAACGACACTTACTTGGATTATTACACTAGTGACTTCAGGGTGTGTAATTAAAACCAGTTATTTAGCAAACTTGTTCATCTCAATTAAACTAGGCTTAACATTCGCTATTACCTAAACCCTAATCTTGATTTGTTAACTCACAATTTAATCTAGTAAAAGACGTCCACCAATATTACTAACGTGCACAATAGAGTTTAGTTGTCTAACTTATACCAAAATTGCGTCCGCAATCAATGTCTAATCATACATAGACATATAATTGATAAATGAAATAACTTTGTAACAAACGTTCGCTATAGTTACTAATTAAATCACCAATAAGCTTTAACAATGGTTTAAAACTCAATTACACAAGGGTTTCGATTAAACGTAAATTAATTTGCATATAACTCTAAGGATCACACCCCTATTCACTAGCTAATTCATCCAAGCTAGTATGTGAGAAGTTAGCTCCTCATAGTCAAACAAGAACAATCAAAATTAATAATTAAAATCAAAGGAAACATGATTATATTAAAATAAAAAGATTCACGAGATGATAACAATGATTAATCGATGATTACTCGAGCCGAATGATTAAACACGAATCTAAGAACTCCAAAATGATGAAAAACCTTCAAAAAAAGACTCTAAAATTCGTCCTCAGCCGTTTTGTGTAGCCAAAAATTAGGTTAAATATAAAATAAAATCGTATTTATACTCTTTCCAAAAACTGCTGGAACCGCTCGCATACGCGATCCCAAGGATCATACGCGATCCTGGAACACCCAAATTTCCTTCATTATTACGCTATTCAGCCCATTCACTAGGATCGCGTATTATGCCTTATTACGCGATCCACATGAACACCTGGGATCGCGTATTTTGCCTTCAAAATCCTCTGATGTGTTTTCACGCTTTACTACGCGATCCAGCTTCCATCATGGGATCGCGTATTTGTGTTTCTTCCATGCTGAGATGATTTCTCCCTTTAAAACACGATCCTGGCCTGAATCTGGGATCGCGTATTTTGCCTAATTTTGCCACTTAAGCTTATATCGTTAACGTTTGCACCTGAAATCAATTTTTCAACCAAATAAGTATCGAAAGTTCATAAAATTGACTCAAACAAGTACAAAAACAATGATATCGCGTGAAATATATATATACAAAATGAGCGATATCAGGTGTCACTCTAGGTGTCGTTCACCGGCCTTAACTCTCTAATCTATTTTTAAACATATAAATATGAAATTGAAGAAAAAAAACCCGAGTACTTCCCACCTAGGTCGATTCCGGTCGAGTACTTCCCGCCTAATGAATTTTACAACCTTACTTATCCTCCACGCAGTAACATTGTGTTCGTTGATCAGATCAAAATGTATCATATATGTATTACCGTATTACCAATGATGCAATTCCCATTTCTCTACTTGAAATGACCAACATTTCATTAGGGGGTGTTCAAGATATCCAAATTCGATACTTGATAACCAAAATATACAATCCGAAACTTTTGAGTATGGGTATTGGATAGCGATTTTCAAAGTTTTGGGTAATTTGGATATCTAAATATGAATATGTGAAAAATAGATTTTAAATTTATAATTTTTAAAATTATATTATTTATTTTGTTATAAATCTTGTAATTATTTAATTTATTACGTAACATATTTTTCAAATGAGCCTTGCTTATATCATTAAGACCAAGCTATTGTATATTTAAAAAAAAAAAATAGTCTTCTTGGTCAGGTAAATGGATAATCCGATATCCATATTGGAAATTTCGAGTATGCGAAATTCAGATACTCGAAATTTTAGATAATGTTTTGGTGTAACATCTCAAATTTTGTAAGTATATATTTTTATATTAAAAGAGCTATTTAAATTATTATTTGTAGTTGGTATAATACAATTAATGAGTTTGAAGTCAAAAATATGAAAAGAGAAGCAACTTAGTAGATAAGAGTATGAAAATAAGGACTTGGGGGATCAAATATAATTAATGAGCAAACTTCAGGGACTAAAATGAAAATATGTTGAATAAACCCACATCCTTGAAAATTCTGGAAGAAAATCAGATTGTGTGTGTGTGTGTTCTTGCCGATTTTGGAGAAACAAGAGGGGAGGAAGAACACAATCAAATTGAGTGCAAATTATTGTTAGTTTGAGGTCTTTCAACACTATTCTAGCATCTTTTAGGTAAGAACAACTCCTTTCACCATCTAATTTGACAATTACGTTGATTTAATTATGAACCCTAAATTGAGTTTTAAGGGAAAATGTGGGTTTTGGTGTAGGGAGATTGTATTGATGTTTTAGAGTGTGAATGACTTTTTTTTGATGATCTTGAGTATAAATGAGATGAGTTTTGTTAATTCTCTTGTGTTGGATGATTGAGGTAAAATAGAGATGTTGATGTAATGTTGTTGTTGTTGTTGTCGAAAGAGGAGATAAAACTCTTAAAAATTGTATGTGTTTTCAAAAAAAAAGATTGAAACTGAATGAGTAATAATCATGAAAGAATTGAGTCGTAAACATTTTGAATGTTAAATCTTGTTTGAATCAGTTTTAATGTATTAGTTAAGTAAGCGTTTAGCAAAAAAAAAGTGTTGTAAATGTATATATATGAGTTGATTTGACACGTTTTTGGTGAAAACTCAAATTTGAACAGCAAGTTGTGCAGAAAATGAACTGTTTTCGAAAAATCATAGTAAATTGACCGTAACTCGTATTTTAACGTGGTTAGAATCATTAGAAAGGTGTATGAGTCTATTTTTCAGTAAAATTTATTTCAAGAGCTGAAATTGAGCTTGAGTGGGTCAAATAATTAAAATGCTACAGGCTATCCAGAATTGAGAATTAATATTTTTGGAAGAAAGAAAGAGAGCTAAGTTAAAATGATAAATTTATTAAGAATATAGATTTTTGATAATAAGAATGATAGAGAATTGTGATGTTATGTTATTATTGTGAAAATGAAGATCAAATAAACTATGAGTACTTACATTATATGAGAAAATAGTATGAGTGATTAATTGAGAGATTTGTTATCTTGAGATACAACATTGAGTTAATTGATAAATGAGAAATGAGTTAATATTGAGTTTTTATTTGACCTTGTGTGTATGATATCATCTATAAGACTATAAGTTCTTAAAGAGTTGAAGTATTGCTTAATGCTTGAATAACTAACATTTGCAAGGTAAGTAATGGGGGAGGGGTTTATAAGATGACAATAAGTGTGTGTCATCTTGAGGTGGGTATAAGGTGGTGTCATTGTGACATATGAGGTGTTCAATGTGCACACCTTTAATGGTGTCATTGTTATGCCTTGACAGTTGACACCATGAGGTGAGACTCTATGAGTCAAAAATGAGTTGAGATTAAGGATCTTTAATATTAATTCTGAGCATTACTGTTACTATTGTTGTTGTGGATTTATTCCCATTAACTTACTAAGCATGAGGCTTACCCCATTCCTTTTTTGTTGTTGTTATCATATAGGTAGCACAAGCGAGATAAATGATAATTTGGGCGAGGAGCCAAAGATCAACTAGTGGTGAGCTTGCTATGGAGTTAGTAAGTTAATCACTTTTATAAATCATGCTATAAATATGAAGAAAAGCCTCATTTTGAGTAAACGTTGATCATTTGAGTATGATCACTTTTGGTGGATAAAACTTGATCTTTGTTGAAGAAGTTGTTAAATTGAGCTTTGCAATGAAATGGGTCAAATTGTGATAAAACGAGTTTCGGAGTGTTTACAATTTAAATGTTTGGTAATTTATAATTGTTAATGTTGATAATGAGTTATTGGAATGGGTTGTAAATTGAGTTGGAAATCTTTGCTTAAAAGTGTTGATTTTGTGTTTCATGATTTAGTTGAAGTCATTTATTTTGATGCCTTGAGTTATTTGTGGTTTTGGTTGAAAATGGTCATTTGGTCACTTTGAAAAATTTGAGATGCAAGGTTTGGTGTCCCAAAAATTTTGGTTTTGTATCATTTTGTTAAGTTTGAGTTTTGCCGGTGCAGAGGTGGTACCCGGTGGGTAGCCTTGGTACCCGACACGAGTATCTGACGGGTAAAAGTATTCCAACTGGGTAGTCCCTTTGTTTTTTTAAACAGAAAATTTGGACGTGTGGAGTACCCGGCGGGTACCTGCCCATTTTTCAGGAATGTGTTGTTTTGAGTCCAAATCAATCGAGTAATTGTTATAACGAGTATTATGAGTTCAAATTAGGTGAGCAACTATTATATCGAGTTCGTATTGTTATATTCTTGATTATGGACCAAGATAAATGAGTTTTTAAATCCAAGAATTATTTTAATGAGTAAAAAGAAAAAATTGGGGCGTTCATTTGGATAGTGAAATATATTATTCAAAATTTCGGATATTCAAACTTCGGGTATCCGAAACTTCAGATATCTGAAAAGGAACACCCCTACATTTCATCATCTTTTAATTGTTGATTGTGTAATTAATGGAACTGCTATTTAGATTACTATAAAATGTCACTGAGTATGTTGTGACTCCTATATAATCAAAATCCTTTATACGTCAACAAAATCACACCTGTGCATTATACGGATCTTATACTACTTAAACAAATATGTTGAGTTTAATATTTGCTTGCTAGACGGATTAATTGAGGTAACGAAAGATTATAATTAGTCTAGAAAGAATAAAAAAATATCCAACCATTTGCCCTCTCAACAAAAAAATAAAAAAACTAAAAAAGTATGGTACCCTCCCCAATCACCGGGCCTATTATCAAGTATGCTTCTCTAATTTTATCATAAACTTTACTCAAACAATCTTATTGGAATTATTATTATATTATACAAATATGAAAAAAGGAATATACATAAAAGAAATGGTGAAAATAGATCGACTTTCACAGTTTATGGAGTGAAACATATTATTTTTACTTAACATTTAAATAGTACAGTTAAGTTTAAAGATAAAGCTTTACGTCTTAATATTTTCTGCATTGTACTAGTGTAGCAAACGAGGAGGGGCTAAATAACAAGCTAGATATGTGAAGAGAGAATTTAGAAAGGCCTACGAATCAATAGAGAGAAAATCGAATACCTAGGATGTGACTTTGACATGAACGAGGCTGAGCGGAATGAAGTACATATTGGGGATTATATTTTACACCTGAAGGAGTCTTTCAGATATATAGGATCGATGTTACATAAATCTGCAAGGATAGATAACGATTTGACCCGTCATATACAAGCAGGATAGTTGAAGTGGCGGGCAGCTACATGAATCTTGTTATGTATACCTAAACTTAGGTGGGAGGATAGATTGAATGAAGACATGAAGGTGTTCCTCTTGTACGAGGATATGACCTCGGATAGGAATATGTGGAGAAACAGAATTAAAATAGTTGAATCCGATCCTTAGGATATGACCTACACAATTAAAACTACTTTATGCTTTTATATTTATATATATATATATATATATATATATATATATATATATATATATATATATATATATAGTTGGGTGATCCAGGGGAAGTGCTTTTTTGGAGAAGAGGAAAGTAGTTATTATTCATCATGAAGCATCTTACCTTTGCTCATACAAATCTCACAAAAAATAAAGTGAAATTTACAAAATGTTAATCAGAATTAATGTTATGAATGTTAAGCTTCCTTGATAAATTATTTCTGCAGGTTATAACACCGATTGATGAATATTATATCCAAAATCGTTAATATTCATCGCGGTGAATGTTAGTAAACTTTCATGGTGATGAATATTAAAATTAAAAATATTCTGTGATAATGTGATGTTTTAACATTCATCGTAATGAATGTTAGTTAACATTCATCACGGTGAATGTTAAATATTTATTAATAAATATTCATCAGTTAATGTTATGACGTAAAATTGAAATTCATCATTAATATATTCATTATAGTATCGATTTTGATTACTATTTATTGGTAAAAATAATTTTTTGTTGACGTTTTGATTGGTAATTGTAAGATGCTTATGATGAATAATAACCAATTTCCCCTTCCCCCAAAAAAGCACTTCCCTCTTGATCACTCCCCTATACATATATATACACACACACACATGTGTACATATTCGCTGGATATCTTTCTGAAAGCAGCCTCTTTACCTTAGGATAAAGATACGATTGTCTACATCTTACCTCCGTCGTACCTTACTTTTGGTGGGATTGGGTAATTTTGGTGGGACTGGGTAAGTGTTGTTGTTGTTGTAAACAAAACATAAAGTTGACTCCTTCATAAACTCATTTGAAGGAGAAAGAAAAAAGGTTCACTGTTGTTAATGAAAATCGAAGTGTTTTTACCGATTTCTTTTAACTCTTTGTTTTTAGTGTAACTAAACTCTACCAAAAAAAACTTCCAATTTAAGATAGGTAAAGATGTTTACTTACTTTTATTTACCATAAAAGTGTGAATTACAAATTTGTCTGTAACTGGAAAACTGAATTAATGAAAATAATTTCTTCACAGTAAATATAGTTCTTTCTTTTGTTTATTATATATGAAAAGAATAACGTTTATTTATGAAAAATTACTAAATTTAGAATCATTTTAATTATGGAAGACTTAAAATTAAAAATCATCATCATTTTTTTGGTTTAATTTATTACAAACAATATTTGTGTGGGCCGCCCCCACTTGTTTTTACCGGTTGTACGGGTTACATACTCGTGTTACTTTGCTCGTTCTACCGATTTAAAAGTGATTAACTTCATAAATGGTGAGATAGGCTTGTTATGTACAACAGATAGTTGGATCTACAAAAGATCACTGTTGAGACACAAAAATTGGTAGATTACATTTTTTGATTTTGTAATTTGTACTCGTTTGTAGCATTTTTTTCATGTGAGATTGTAATTGTAATTCAAGTTCACAAAGTGCACATAAAGCAAAAAAAGATGTCACCAATTACTTCACTAGGAAAAGAAGGGTACATTTTTACTTCTAATGAACTTCAATGAAATAATGGCTTGTAATCAAGTTGTTTGGAAACCTGATATTGATGAAATGGATTCAAAATGTGTCAGCGAATTTTATAAGTCCTTCCCCGCCAAACTCGGTAGGTTAGCCTGCACCCCCGTAGCCGGACAAGTATGGGTCATTGGTCTGACAGGTGCAGTATGGCAACACCCTCAACGAGGTCGAGCTAATCCAAAAGTCGCATCAGATTGCAGCTGCTGAGACTGCAAAAACATGTAATTGAAGAAACATACATTCAGAAAATGATCACCGATACTGAAAATGCATACAAAAACAAGCTAAATCTTATGGAAATGTCTGTCCTGACACCTTATAAAGAGAATATATGGTACCACTGAATCATTATCTCAAAGACAAGTACTTGTGAAGTGAAGGGGATATTTTCAAGCTTTTAATTGTTAATTATACCAAAGCACAACTAACGATAGAAGTGATCCATAGAGAGTGTGTTATGTTGGGGACTACTTGGTTGTGCATTATGAAGCTAATGATGTAATGAGTAATCACAATCAGATAATCAGCTGTATAAACTGAGCAACAAGAGATGGTATTTGATATTGCTTCAGCTATTTGAAGTTAAAAATACTCAAATAGCTTGTTGTTTTGAGTGTTGAGAAATTATCATTATTGAAGAACCTAATAGATAACTCAACTGAAACTTACATATATAGTTGAAGTCTTCAAATCTAAAATGTGACAATTGATTACATATCTGCTATAATAAGACTTATCACAGATTATTTTTTTTAAAGATTTATTCATAATGTATATTTCAGATGACTATAATTTTAGTAATAATAACAGATACAGAACTAGGCATAATTGGAGTATAAGTACCATTTACAATTTTGTAACTATTCGGTTTCTTGTTTTGACTCAAGGTAACTGAAAATTAACCAAGATAAACATAAATTACCTGTCCCAATTGTTGGTGAACCTGTTCATGAGGATGGATGAATGTTAGCCCAGATCGTTGAGAAGGATACTGCATGTATAGTGTAGAGGCGTGATTGGGACTATATGGAGTGACCATTGTCTCCGGGGGTCTGTAACCAATACCAGCGGGTGAAGATGGAGTAACCCATGATCCTGGTAAAGGTTGAGCAAGTGTGTGCGTTTGGTGTTCGGTAGAGATAGACGGAGCCCTATGAGTATGAACAGAACCAAGTTGTGGAAATTCAGTGTTGTAGGTGAAGACAGGTGCATACATAGGTTGTATAGGATATGAGCCACCGTTGAACCCAAATCCTGGGTCGAATCTTTGTGCATATCTAAAAGAAAATTAAAAATTATCATTGATTCACATCAAACATGGTAAAAATTAACAGATCCCATAAATCTATGACTTGCCCAGACTATTACAGTTACGTGAGGTGTGCACTGTTGACCCATCTACTTATTGATGCGGGTCTTCGGGTTATGTCATATACTTAATACTCTTATATCAAAAAGATAATTCAAAAATTAGCTTAAGATGAAACGGGTCACACGAGTAGAAAGTCGCCTTAAGTATTGTTCCTATATCATTTTATCCATATAATTAGATTATGATTGACATTTTTGTAGTGATATTTGACACCTGGATGTTTTTCATGCAACATTTGCAGAAAAAATATTTCAGGTCAACCCGGTCTGTTTAGGCAGTTTACCAAGCAAGTCTGACCCGCCCCTTTTGCCACCTCTATTAGTTAATGGTTAGAAAGGCATATGGTAGATTGGCAATGAATGTACAATAAATCAAAGAAAAGTGATAAGAAAACAACATACCGGTCATAGCTCCTATCATAATCAGGATCATTTCGCTCAACTTCAAGGTCCCGAAAGATAGCCACCTTACTATTACTCCTAGGCCTACTAATTGACTCGTCTACCCTACTTCCACCTGATCTATTCCAGCTACCGTTCATATCCACTCCTGTTGATGAAGAAACTTCTTCCACATTTGATGCCCCTAAAGAACCATGGCGTAACACATCCAGTGTCCTCGGATCACTCTCTTCCTTCCCACCAGGGCTAGAAGTACTCGAACAGAATATCCTCGCACGTGCTCGATTATATTCTTCTTTTCTCTCTTCAACACTTTTCAAGCTATTGCTCCTTTGTGAACTTGAATTTGACCCAATATTTTGCAATCTCTTATTTGGCCTTTGTTTGATTGCAACTTTGACAACACTATTGCTAGAGTCATCAGTTGGTAATTTTACAGGAATATCAGCCAAACGTATAAGAGGAAGACGGCATTCAGAAGTCTTGTGGATGATAATCCTGGAGCCGGAACCATCCGGAAGGCTATTATCAAGTAAGACAGTGGATTGAAGGGAATAATGTTGAGCCACACGATGTGCAGCTAACCGTAGATAGGACGTAGGTAGCTGCTGGAACTCCATTTGTTGTTGTGAAGGATCTCTAATGAACTTTTCTACATCCTGCTCCATTCGTAACACTGAATAGACATAATAGCCGATTAGCCATTTGTTTTTACTTAGAATAAAAATAACCAGGACACATTTATAGTATAATAAGTTAATAACTCCACTAGAGTTTCTGACAACAAAATTAAAAAAAAAAAAAGACTCCTTTAACCTACACTAAGTGCTGCTGCTGAAAAAAGCCAAAACCAACAAAAATAATCTAATTTGATAGTTCAATTATAGTAACATCACATTGTCAAAACTCTCAACAGTCATACAAAAGGTAGTGATATCAATCTTAAAGAACCTTGTGTAAGTATTTAATTCTTCAGTTACCAAAGTCCAGGGGGAAGATCTAGTCATATTCATTATCCAGTGCAAAATGAAGAAAATCGATAGGGATGGACAAATATCAAAACATAATCAATATTTGAGGAGTGTTGGATGTTGCATGGTTAAGGAAAAGAATTTAAAGGGTGCAATGGTGCGAAATAATGCGGTAAAAAAGGGTGAGTTAATCATTTTCACTAGTTTCTTAAATTGAAAATTAGTCATCTACCCTAATTTTAAACATTTGACAGGTACAGGCAACAAGAAATGGAAAGCAAGACAGAAGCTTCGTAAACTTCATATTAATTCAAACGACATAGGTTGTGTTATAACTTATGAGAAATGCATTTTTCCGGTTAACAATCAATTTTCCTTTCAATGTGAATGTTAGTGAATGCTATAATCAAGTGGAAAGCCTCAATTAGGATGATATATCTAATTTCAGTAAATATCGGACTGATGGGTATTTTGGATGTCAACGCATTATCAATAACAGAATTAAGGTTTTAAACCAACAAGTTTAAGGGGTGATTGGCTAAGCTTCTTTTCCCAGCTTATGGGAGTATTAACATTTAGAGAAGCCAATAAGCTCAGTTACAACAACTTTGAGCTTCATCTTATGGTGTATTAAAGTCCATAAGCTCAACTGGATAACTAGTAAGCCGTTGAAACTGCACTTATCAGGCTTTCCAAATTTCAATAAACCAGTAAGTCGGCACAATAAGGTTACCCAAACACCCCTTAGCCAGTGTTAATTGCATTAAAATTGTGTTCTATTTCACTTGAACCTGTCCTAGCCCACCTGTTATCAACATGTACAAAACATTACCTATTTTGACCCGTTATCCGACCCGCCCCATGCCTTTAAAACCTCAACATCATATTGCTCAATAACACAAAGTAAATCGTCAACTTTTAAGCACGAATAACCGCAGACCTGAAAGGCGTTCCCTAGGGTTTTGTAACGCTTCACGAAGGAAGTGATCAACGGAATTCACCATATCTTCCAACACACCACCAGACGATGACCTAACCGGAACCGAATCAAAATCCGAAGAATTTGTACTCAAATTAGGTGATGAATTGTTGCATTCACGTTTAGATGATAACATTAACCTGGTCATGGTGGAATCTAGGTCAGCAACTTCCCATGAATCCGGTAGAGCTTCTCCGTCACCGTGATTGTCTACTGAACCAGCCATGGTGCAATTGGATGTGGAAATTAGGGTTTGGAGATGGAATATGTTAAGTGATTGGTGAGGGTGGTTTCAGGTGAATTGAGGGTGAATGGATGAAGGAATTGAAGAAGGAATTCATAGGGATTGATTGGAGAAGACGATAGGATTTGGTGGAGTGCGTGGAAGGGTTACTTTGAAAATGGTTGTATGTCAGTTTATTCTAGATTATGGAGTATTTTATTTTAGAGCAGGTATAGTCATTGTGTTGCGTCGAAAGGACATAAATAGTCCTTTATAAATTTTAATAGCTGTTCTCCATACACACGACAGATTGCTAACGAGTATGATGTGTGTGGCAGGCGAGGTTAATTTTCTCCTACATTTAGCCTAATTCGATCCTTCGATTGTTTCTTTAAAATTATTTTTTACTTTAAACAGTCCTGGAATTATTTCAATTCAACGCGGACACATTCGAAAATTCATCCATCCATTAGACCTGCAATTACCAACCCGAAACATTTTAAAATTGCAAATCTAATTCCTTGTGTTAATTAGTTTTATAAAACCTACCATTTGAATACAATGAAAAAATCGACGACCGGAATTTGTTAAAGGTCCACGACGTTTTGACAACACAAGGTTTTGCACAACTAAATATCACAATCATTTTCTGGATCCGAATTTCTTGAAGTTGTAATTTGTTAATGTGTGTGTATTGGGGTTTATATTGGAGAAAATGAGGGTTTGGTTTATGAGAGAAAGAGAGTGACATATGAGTATTAATTAAAAGGAGAGAAAGTAATAAAGGGAGAATGTGAGATTAATGAAAATTATCAAAGTAACAAGTGTCACGCACGTAATACGAGTTAACGGTCTAAATCAAACGTCATTGGCCACAAGGACGATCTGTGATATATATAGAGAACACAAAGATGGCAGATGGTATTAAAGTTTATAAAGGATGATTTGTGCTTTTTTGACAAAACATAGGGACGATCCGTGCAATTTGCTCTTTATTTTATTTTTATTTTGTTTATTTTTCTTTATATTTTAGTTACGCGGATGGTCTGGCGGTGATATTGAAATTACTATTTTCGTCGGTAAAACTTTTTATTACGCTACTAGTAGTCATTTAAACTGGTAAAGGACTATTCACACAACAAGTTTAGAAATAAAGGACTACTAGTGTAATAAAAAAGTTTAAAAGACGAAACCAATAATTTTCGATATATCCACATGTACAATCAGCGTAGTTAACTCTTTATTTAACTCTTTATTTGATTCGTTTTAGTGAAATGGAAATATTGTACGTTAAGTAAAGTGACGTCCGGAGTTGCATTAGAGATTATTTGATTACCGCACTTGTAATACGTAAATAAATAGAAATAGTATTTTGATAAATAAAAAATTATTATATGTAGGTTACTAGAGATGAACCGTAGTTTTGGAGGAGAAAAAAACAAGTTGGAACATGTTTTTAAAACTCTTGTTTCGAAATCCAAAATCCGTTTTGAAAACACAATCTCAAAACCCATAAAAACACTAAGGAGAGGTTGAATGTTGAATCGGTGTAGAGTTGAAAACCTATTTAACATCAGGTTTCATTTTTAGGAAGGAGGTGGTGGTGGTTTATTGCAAAGTGTAATAAATAACTCGCAATTTAATTTATGAATAATAATACTGAAAAGAGAAAAGATTAATGAACACATATGTAGAACACACCGAAATTTTTTTATACAACATCAACTTCAATACGGCAGAAAATGATGGTCCACGCCACACTTCCGGTTCTCTAAGAGAATATATATATCGAATGAACTTGAATAATCGTGTATTTTCATCGGATTGGTACATACACTCAACACCTATAATGTCGACTTTATATAAAATAGCTTAAAACAAGAAAATAATATTTGTGTTATTGGGACTAGTAGTAGTGAGATAATAAATGGATACAGGACGCGCTTGCGGATTGAGCTGGGCCGCGGGCCAACACATGCAGACCCGTTACACCCACACGCTTACCCCTCCATTCCACACCACCCTTCTATTTTATTTTATTTTACTTTTATGAAATTTTACTTTTTTTTTTCTTTTTTTCTTAATAACTGATGATGATGATAGCAAGAGATTTTGTATATAGTACATCGATACATTTTTTCGAGTTCTTTTAACAAACCTTAAGTGATTTTTTAAGGTTCATTCTAAGTGGTGATTAGTGATTACCTTAAGCATGGTTAAGGTCATATATGCCAAAAAAAAAAAAAAAATTTAAAGATTGTCTTGATGACACACCAAATGAGTATGAGATATTCTATATATATAATCTGGATCCAGAAAAATACTATTTTCTGAGGAAGCTCCACATTAATCAACAATGAATGTTAGCGAATTTCCTTAATATTCATCATATGATATTATAGGTTATAAAAAATAGTTTATTGATGAATATTAGTAGTTATAATAGCGGTTGATTAATATTTATTGATAAAAATATGTTTTTATACGTTTTGATTATCATTCATCGTGGACGAATGTTAACGAATAATTTTTCAAAGAAACTGATAATATCCACTTCAGTTAACATTCATTAATGATGAATGTTATAAAATTCTCTTAATATTCATATGCATCATATAATATTATAAGTTATAAAAAGTAGTTTATCTATTGATATTAGTAGGTATAACATCGGTTTTGATTAATATTTCTTGGTAATAATATGTTTTTTTTACGTTTGATTCTCATTCATCACGAATTATTAGTTAGCTTCTCTACTTCCCACAAAAATTTATTTACCTCTTGATCCCTACCCTGTATATGTGTGTGTGTGTGTCTGCGCGTGCGCGCGCACGATCAGAAGAGCAGCCCCTATATGAGGGGCATAATTAATTTCACCCCTTGATTTTTTCGATCAACACTCCAGATTCACTGCATTTTACGCAGATTCATTGCATTTTACGTTTAATATGCAGTGAATTTAAAATGCAGTGATGTGAACTGTTGATCTAAAAAATTAAAGGATAAGATCGAGAGTTGACTACCCCTTCTACCCCAACTTTATCCGAATTACTCCATCAATAATTAAAAGTTTCATCACTTGAATAATAAAATGCGAATATGACAAAGTCAATGATACACTGTTTATGTTATCGAAAAAAATTCTTTAAAAAAATAAAAACAAAAACACTATCATCGCATTCAAGTTTGAGTTATGTAGGCCTGGATCATGCCAAAATCTATCCATCACATTCATTTATTTATTCATACCAATAAATAAATACATAAAATCCTCCCATACGTCATTCATCTTTTCCATACACAAACAAAAATTATTCACATTTTTCATCAAACACCTTGCCTTATTTACTATATATATATATATATATACATACATATGTATCAAATTCTCATAAATCAAATTTGTGAATAGAGATAGAATAACAATGGCAAGGTGGTGGGACAGTGCTCGCGAGCTACGACCATTACTACACTTGTTGTTGCCACTTTGTTTTCATTGGATTGCTGAAGAAATGACGGTTTCCGTGCTCGTTGATGTCACGACTGAATCTCTTTGTCCCGGGGAAAATACGTGCTCTGAAGCTATTTATCTCAATGGTCTTCAGCAAACGGTACGTATACATGCTCTCTTTATTTGATCATGATCATCATATATGCATACTATAGTAGACTAGTAGATTCTAAGCTTCATGTGTTATGTGATAAATAACTGTTATCTACTTACTTTCTTTATATAGTTGTATTGTGATAATTGATAGTAATATTGGACAACTTTGATTGATTAATTGAACATGATTAAAACAGTGTTAGGCCTTCTGATCATCATTAAGATTGTTATTAATGGATGATGATCATAATTGTTATTTACTTGACCAGAAACCCCCCAATTCTAATTGATTATTTTGTGATCATATTTGTGTTTATGACACACCATGTTGTTATGGGTCACCTAAAAGTTTTGGGTACCACAAAAAAATAAGTATCACTGAAAAGACCATGTTTTACATATGAATGGTGGGCCATTACGAGTAGAATGGCAAATGGATTCTGCCAATTTTTGATCCTTTTATGCAAGCACTTTTTTGTTCTTTTCTTTAGATGTTTCAATTTTGTGTTTTTGTCTTTGGTGATGTATAGTATAATGCTTAGTAGCATTAAATATGGATATTGTTTGTTATACCCTTATCCTTCATAAGGGTAAATAAGGTAGAGTAAAGAAAAACCAGGTAACAATAATGAGCCTTGAATCAAATGAAATTTGACCCAATGGTAACAGTCAAACCTTAACAAACATTAGATTTTGAAATTGAGTCTCTCTAGGACGAATTGGTGTTATTTCTAAGACCAACGAGTTTCGAATCCGTAACCATCAGGTTCAAAGACTCGTTTATATAGCGTTTCGCTCAAAGCCTATTGGTATTCATGTAAATAATCCCACTTGTGCATTTAACACTGGTAATACATACTAATGGTTCCAGATTACTAAGACGATATATTTATACAAAACATTTAGTCAGAAAGTATGTCGTGCTTATGCTTATAAATCGTGTAGTTTACTTTCATCATATATTCAGTTGTTTTTTAAGTGCATCTCATTTTTGGATTCGCTGATAAGTTTCTGTTATGCTTCTGTATTTTCATGTAGATTGTAGGAATATTCAAGATGGTCATGCTTCCAATTCTAGGCCAGCTTTCAGATGAGTATGGACGTAAACCACTGCTCCTCGTTACAGTATCTACAACTATAGTTCCTTTCAGTAAGTGTTATTTAATCATTTTTCATGTTTTTAAAACCATACAAACAAGAAACTATATTGGGTCACCCTGTGCCACTTTAGCATATTGACTAGTGCGTTTTTTCTTTATTATCTTTAAGCGCTGCTTGCCATCAGTGAGTCGAAAGCATTTGTGTATGCTTATTATATTCTTCGCACGATATCATATATTATTAGTCAAGGAAGTATTTTCTGCATTGCTGTCGCTTATGTGGTAAGTCTCGTTTAATTATACTCTACTCTTGTAAGCATTAAACAAAGCTTGATGTCGTTATTATTTGATTAAAATGTTCAAGAAAAATCAATGAAGTTGTATCAGTTTCTGATGCTGCAAAATATTCCAGTTGACCATAAAAATCAAACTGTATCTCTTTGGTTATTTTTGGAACAGAATATTGATTATATCCATAGATTACATAATGGAAAGGCTTAAAAGTTGCTGGTTTTGCAGGCAGATATTGTTGATAACAGAAAAAGAGCAGCTGTTTTTAGTTGGATAACAGGCCTCTTTTCTGCATCACATGTTATAGGAAATCTCCTGGCACGTTTTCTTCCCGAGGAGTACATTTTTGAGGTATGATGATATTGATATAGTAGCATAGAGTGGAAAAATGAGCGGGTCGTAACAGGGTCGGGTTAATATGGGTCAAACAATGTCGGTTGACCCACCAGTTTCTTTTTGTTCCTTTTCCCTTCAGTATTTAAAAATACCTAATATACTCAAAAGCTATATATCAATAATATGTTCAATCTAGTTTCTTAAAAAGATGTGATTCAAGGTACTGAAAACTTTTTCAATACAGTTTGGGTGACTTTCTACCCATTCGACCCATTTGACTAAATTGGTCAAAAATGCTACTATTATGGTTCTACCTTAGCATAATATGCCATTCGTAATTCCCTTACAAAATATTTTCTGATGACATTCTCCTAATTCAGGTTTCAATAGCTCTCTTGATCTTCTGTCCGGTTTATATGTCAATCTTTCTGGTTGAGACAGTTAAGTCGACTCCAAAGCTGGAACAACACTCGTCTTATTTGAGTAAATCAATCGCGATTGTTCAAGAACGTTATAAGACAATGAAATATGCTGTAACTATCATCTTAAGCACGTATGTGGATTTCAAGAATCATCCATTTGCTTAGAATGAGTGCAGTAGAAAACTTTTTTTTTGTTAAGTTAACTCTAATATTACTACTTGGGTGTTTTTTGTTTTAGTCCAACGTTGAGCAGTATTTCTGTCATCTCTTTCTTCTATGAACTGGGAATGTCTGGCATCAGCACCGTCTTACTGGTATGTTTAATATCTGTCAATTCACATTTATTATGAATGGTTCGATTCACGTTATCTTTTATCTCTAACTGGTAAAATAAATAAAAATTCTAAAAAGAAAACGGGTCAGATGGTTGAAATTTCCCCAAAGTGTAACTTTTGTAATGCATAAAACCTCCTAAATCACTTTATTTCCAAAACAAGGTCTTTGTTATGTAAATAACATTGCTTTTTAGTACATTTCATGCAGTGTTTGTTTTATAAAAAAGGTCAAACTTTTCCGGGTCCAACCTGCTTTTCATACAAAACGTAACATTTTTTGACCCTTTACCCGGCATTGTTTGCAATCTGAATAGACATATCAACAACCTGTGGGGGAACTGACAAATTTATTGAAAAAAACATGTATAGAGAAAAGCTATTGCCTTGAACTCACAACATAACGATTGTTTGATAATCAACTCATTCGCGGTTTCTTTTCCATTTCTGCAGTATTACCTGAAAGCAGCATTCGGTTTTGACAAAAATCAGCTTTCTGAAATCCTAAGCATGGTTGGTGTAGGTTCGATTGTTTCTCAGGTTTGTTCTTCTACCTTTATATAAAGTAAATAGTTCTTCTACCTTTTAATTAATTATGCTCTCAATTCTAACAAAAACCATTTCTTCATTTGTATGTAGTTGGTGGTGCTTCCTCTAGCTAATCCACTAGTTGGAGAGAAATTAATATTGTGTGCAGGCTTATTAGCATCAATAGCTTATGTATGTTCAATTCACTTCGCTTATAACATTAACTTGACCCGAAATTTCATTCTAGTTATATAATGATAATCTCATAAATTTGGTGTTATTTGCAGGCACTGCTTTATGGCTTTGCATGGGCTCCTTGGGTAATGATCTTTACATTTCATTTCATCTTGTTCTGAAAGTTCATGTTTAGTATATTTTTTTTAAACATTCGCATCATAATGTGTATATACTTGAGGAAGTTTAAGGCTTAGTTTGATCATAACTAGAGGTGGCAATTTCGAATCATTTTACTTATGAATGGGTCGACTAGAATTGTGCTTTATTTCAAATGGGCCAACCTCTCAAAGTCTATTTACTTCATACACCTCCTACATATCATTTTTATACACTTAATTAGATTATTATGTTCATCGTATTCTTTCTATAATCATAAGCAAAGCATTTTTTAATATAAATTTGGACTATTAAAAATGTACTCATTTACAGGTTCCGTACCTCAGCGCATCATTTGGGGTCATCTTTATCCTAGTTAAACCATCTGTAAGTTCTCTTACTTGAAATTGACTCTACGCCCTTAGTTCGAGTGCTCATCCTTAAGTATTTAATGACACTTGATCTTTTTAATAGACTTACGCAGTTATATCAAAAGGATCAAGATCAACTGATCAGGTTTGTGATACTTTTCATTTTACCATTTACTACAATTTCGCGTTCATTTAGTGGTTCCCATATTCTCTTATTTGGTGCTACCCCCATAAAACGGTGAAAACAAACAATTACATTTATTAACTGTATTCCGTTGATTTAATCTCAGGGAAAAGCACAGACTTTTATTGCTGGTGTGCAATCAATTGCAAGCTTATTATCTCCATTGGCAATGACTCCATTGACTAGTGAGCTCTGATCTTTGTTCTGGATTTTAAACTTACCTTCTTGGCTTCTTTATACTTATGGGAATTAGTAATGGCATTTTTGACCCATTTACTTAATAACTGGTTATATCAAACGGGTCGAAAGTGGCCCAAAGTGTATTGTTAATGCCTACAACCTACCAAATAGCTAATTTTAAATATTATATTATTATTTATGTAATCATCTTTAACACACAATTTATTCGTAAAAAATGTTCAGAAATTGGACAAAAAAGTGTGTTAGATCAAAATTTTTGTGACCCATTTTTAGCATTCATATAGCCATCTCCAATGGTAAGATTTTGACTGGCAACTTGACTCTCAAATTTTCGTTGTTGCAGCATGGTTCTTGTCCACCAATGCGCCTTTCAACTGCAAAGGCTTCGGTATTATTTGTGCCTCTCTATGCATGGTAAACCTACTCAACCAGCACAACTACCCCAACCACAAACTCATTACCCTAACGGTCTCTACTCAAACATTTCAGGTTATCTCCTTGTGTTTTGCATGCTCGCTGAAAGTGGAATCACCACCCGATGATGAAGATACTTTGGAAGCACCACTAGTATCTTAAAATCTGTAAGAGCATCAATGCGGGTTCTAGACAGAAGTTTGCTTGATGTAAATTATGCTTTCTTCACTTTATTAATCTTTATATATAGCCTTACTAATGGTCAATCTTTACATTTTTTATTCACATCTGGAGTTTTGATTTTTGAAACACACTTCAAAGAAGAAGGGGAACCAAGAGTGTGATCTTCTTGTCCTTTGGATTCAGGAAACATTTTCAAAGGGTCACGTGAATATCTTTAGTAAGAGATTTATATATAATAATAACAGTAGGTTTAATACTCATAAATTAGTGATCTACAAAAAATTTAGTGTAATTGTGCAGTTCTGCTGCATGGATTATTTACTCAAAAATTAATGACCAACATGGGTAGTAATTAATTATTACTGGAACAATTTGCATAAACGTTATCCATGAAAATGACAAAGAAAGGGACTACTTATTAGTTGACTAAAAACAGCTCGCGTTTTATTATTTTTTGACCACAACAGCCAAAGCAGGGAACAAAAGTTGGCGTATTTTGGTTAAAAATTGGTGGATCAAAAGTTGAAAACATAAAAAATACATACTTTTGTTGTCGACATGATTATGAATTAATGATCAACGCACCCAATATATATACTTTTATTATATTGTATTATGTATTATTATAGGTTTAAATGTATTTTATTGAGAGATTAATGAAGGGAACGAAGACCAATAAGGTGTTTGGAACTGATTTTGTGTTTTCGAAACCGCAATTCAAGAAAGTATCTTCGTATAGTTGTTAAATTCTTACGAGTCGATTAAAAATTCAAAATTGAGCAACTCTAATCCTGACAATTAAATGACTTTGACTTTTAAGAGTCGTTTATTGACTCTTCTAATTCTTGCGCAACACTTACGAGTCATAAAATCAAACAAACTTTTATTGTAATGTAATAAAAAAATGAAAAGACAAAATAGAGAAATAAATTATTATAATTTATTTTAAATTAAGCTTTGGTGTTGACTGTCTATTACCGAATTACCTATCGACTCTTTTATTTTTTTTAATAATAAAAATCTTAAAAAATATTATTTGTTAGAAGCAAAATGAATTGGTACTCCAAGAAGCAAGATATAATTTTCCCCATAACCACGTATTCCAACAACATGTCACTACCGTTGTTTATTCCCATTTTATTTTTTCTGCCGTTGCATTCTCAATATTCACAAACACCTTCTCTTTTTATATTTGATTCATCCCCCATATCCACCTCCCCTTTGTGGTCCTCCTCTTCCTCCCCATCTTCTCTTTGGTAAGCCTCCATTATCATCCAATCTTTGTATTCGATCGAGCGAATTGGTTTCTATTTCAATCAATCCGTTCGTCGTAATATTGAATAACAACCGTTCTAAAGCAAACAAGAAACGTAAAAGTTTTAACCTTTCATTAGTTGTTACGCTGCTGGTTGATAAAAGTTTAATATTATTTTCTCTTTTCTTTTATTATTGTTAGGGACTCGTTTTTTAAGGATTGAGCCTTCAAAAACTCAGAGACGTTCTGATGGCTGAGGAACAGGAATGGCACGAAGCAAGCAATCACGTTCTATGTGCAAACAACTGTGGGTTTTTTGGTAGCCCTACGACGCACAATCTCTGCTCCAAATGCTACAAAGATCATTGTCTGAAAGAACAACAAATCTCGACGGCCAAATTGGCCGTCGAGAAAAGCCTCACACCGTCGCTAGCGTCTTCTTCAACGTCTGATACCATGTTATCTTCATCCGTCACTACAGATCTAGATTATGTAACGACGGTTGAGGTGGTCCAGAAACCACAACAAAGGAACAGGTGCGGTTGTTGTAACAAGCGTGTGAGGCTCACGGGGTTTACGTGTAGGTGTGGTACTACGTTTTGTGGGACCCACCGCTACCCGGAGTTCCATGATTGTACATTTGATTTTAAAACGATGGGAAAGGAAGCCATTAAGAAAGCGAATCCGGTGGTGAAGGCTGCAAAGCTTAACAAGATTTAAAAAAATCTTAGCCGTTGGTTGTGTTAGTTATGGGTTGTTGGATCTTACGGTTGATAATGAGGGTAAAGGGTATTGGGGTGATGTAATATGTGGGTATCAGTTTGATTGGTGTTTTTCGGTTTCGATTATTGGGTCATATTGGTGGGTCGGGTCGGGTCTTCTTGAACAAGTTTTTTCTTTTTCTTTTTCTGTAAAAATTTGGAAATTAAATTATGATCCGAAATTTTTAGATTAGTTGACGATATCGATTTCGTCTTGTTTATTTTAGAAAAAAAACATGTACTTGGCTCTAAACAAGTGTATAGTGCTTTTATTGGTTTGTTTGGCACAAGATACAAATAAATTAGGCCCGAGTGCGTAATATGCGAGTCGAGATGAAATCCCATCAATGGATATACGGTAGATTGATAACTAAAATATCCATCAACCATCTGTTAAGAAAATATCCAATAGGGATGTGATGTTGGATCATGAAAGAAATTGGAAATGGAATTCAACTGAAATGAATAACTCTGATATTACTTTTCAAGAAAATCATATACAGCCAACATTCACTGAAGCAAAAAATCAATTTTAAAAAAATCAATTATTCAAATTTATATAACCTGAAAACATTACCGTAAAATATAAACATTTTTAAGTATTCATCTTTCATTCACGGGAATCAATTATCAGCCTTCTTCTCCAAACTCTCTGGTAAATCTGTCATGCACTTCAAGATCTGATTTGCTAACCGTCGGTTTCTGTCTTGCTAAAACTTTGTCAAAATCTGTTCTTGAAATCGGAGGTGGATTAATCTGGAAGATACCCAAAACACGGTTTTAGTTTCAAGAAAAATGAAGTACTTTATATGAAAGATTCACCCAATGCAGTTTCTGTTATTCATTAGTTTCCGTTATTCATTGCAATGAATAACAGAAACTGTTCTGCTTTATTTTATATGAAAACTCATCCAGAACCATTTTTGTCATACTGGTTTGTTCTATATGAAAGATTCATCCAAAACAGTTTTTGTAGTTTTATTTTATTTTATGTCAACAATTCATTCAAAACAGTTTTTTGATGTTCAACGGTCAATAAACAGCATAAGTTGTTCTATTTCGTTCATATGAAAGATACATCCATAACAGTTTATGTTGTTCGTTATTCAATAAATAACAGAAACTATTATGGCTCGTTCTGGTCTCTTAAATCTCCATACCTTTGATGCTAGCCCTTGTGTCGCTAGATCCTGCATAGTAATCTCGATGGCACCCGGATGTCGTGGTCCACAAGGCACCCAAGTGTCGTCCGATGTTTTAATAAAAAACATAGCATCTTGCGTTTTACGTACAGGTTCAAACAGGACCTCATTTACCTATCACCACAACAAAGATACATATAAAGATGTTTTAGCCATATCGAGCTTCAATAAACCTACAAACTAAAAAATTAATATATATATATATATATAGCCATAAAACAAATTGTTTTGAGGGACCGTTAACACTTACACAGACAGCAATATCTGAACCAGAAAACCCTTCGGTTTTGTAAGCCAATTGCTCAAAGTCACGATCAGTTAGGCTATGAGGTGTATCGCCAAGGTGCACCTACTCACATTTAATTTAGTGGTCACAGTAATCTTAAGTAAGTTGTATCAAAGACGAATATATTGTTCATTAAAAAATTATGTGGACAATTTCGATCCATTTACCTTAAACATGTGCTGCCTTGCCTTCACATCTGGCAGAGGAATATAAATTCGCTTGTCGAATCTTCGCCTAATGGCCTGTGATTCACTTTATGTTAGCAGTGCAGATATTAAAAGTAAAGAACAATTCTGGTGTCCAAAAAGCCTACCTGATCTAGTGAATACGGCGTGTTTGTAGCTGCAAGAACAAGAACTTTCTTATCATCATTCCCAACACCCTGAGGAATAACAAGAACAATTATTTTGGCCTAATGAATTCCTTCAAAGAAGTAACAAGAGGCAAAGGTAATGGCAACATTACTACGTTAATAATGATAACTTGTGTAATCATATTTGACAAACTTATTATTATAAAAGATTATTTTCTTTACAAAAAAATGTTTCGCCTTCACCTGAACCTGTTTTGACCCATCACCCAATCCGCCCATTATGTCGCCTAAGTTGAACACAAAATACCTGCATCTGGACAAGAAGCTCAGTTTTGATACGACGAGATGCTTCACTCTCATTGCCTTCACCACGTTGGCCAACCAACGAGTCTATTTCATCAATGAAAATAATTGAAGGGGCACTTTCTCGAGCCATTTGGAATAGATTCGAGACTAACTTTTCACTTTCTCCCATCCATTTTGACACCAAATCTGAAGAAGAAATGCTGAAGGGATACAAAATCTCATGATTAGTAGTACTTGGTACATTATGATGGATGGATACTTCACATGAACCTGTTTAGATAGCATATACACTCAAATGGCTAATGCAATGACTGGAACAAGATTTAGGATATCAGAAGCCTTCTAATAAAAAAAATGAAAAATGTTTGATGATTAAGAGAGTAATAGATCCTAAAGAGGTGATTGAATGTGCGTTTTCGAACAGATCATTACTTGAATAATCAGAATCTTAACAACTTGATTGATTAATCAGGTGAAAAGACTCGTGCAGATGAAAAAACAAAGCTAGATATTATCTTAAAAGTTAAAAGATGGTGGGCAAAAATTAGCCATAGACCCACTAAGTGCAAAACAGTATTACCTGAAGAAAGTAGAGTCTGCTTCAGTTGCCACAGCTTTAGCCAAGTAAGATTTTCCCGTACCGGGTGGTCCATATAACAGAAAAGCTCTCCATGGCCGTCTCTTCCCTGTTTATTAAAAAAATATTCAAAAATCAAAAGTAAGCTTCAAGACTGAAATCAACTTACTTGAGATGCACAATTATCATAATGAAAGTGGAAGGTACTCCCACCCTCATGGGAAAAAAGCAAAGATTGATTCAACATGCCCATTTATGCAAACTATTTAAAAATACTAACAAAACAGAAAAATCTTTTAGAAGAAAAGCAACAACACCAATATCTTATACCAGTTACTCGAGCCCATGAGATTTGCATAATAGCTGAAATTGTTATAAAAACTATTTAACGATTAGTCTAACCGTCTAACATACCCTCTAATATCGACAAAATAAAGGAATCTCGTGGAACAAAACCAACCACGCCAGTATCTTATATTGATGACAATGAGTAAATAAGAAATTTCAGCATATCGTTTTTCAACGTTTCATCACCACAACATAAACCATAACATTTATCGAACATATTTACATCTAAAGTATTCTATCGTTAAAATCCAATGCCATGCCTATGCAAACTTCGGTAATCACTAATCACCAAATATTACAAACTGCATATATAAAAAATAAAAAAAAAACAAAAAAAAAAACATGAAAGTAAGCTAACCAACAAAAAACTGTGGGAACTTCACAGGCAATATCACCGCTTCCTGCAACGCTTGCTTAGCACTTTGAAGACCAGCAACATCATTCCAATTAACATTCGGTTTCTCTCTAATAATCGCAGAGTTAAGCCCGGACCTAAGTTTAGTCTGTTCAGCATCCTCTCCCTCATCACCATTTTTTTTATTCGTTTTCGGCCTCGTAGCAACTCCCGTATCACCACCGATTCCCGACGGTTTACCCCCTCCACCGTCCTCTAACACAGCCCTAATTTCCTCAGCTCTCCTCAAATAATCAGTAAATTTTTGTGTAATTGCCTCTTTAAGCTTTGGATTCTTTTCATACTTCAAATGTGTTTTAAAGTATTCTAACGCATTCATATACAATGCAAACGCTTTTGCATAATTGCCAGCTGTATCTTCCTCTACTGCTTGCTTTACATACACTATTGCTTGTTCCTTAAAATTGCTATACATCTTTTTGTTCACAAATTAACTGTCAGATATGTATAATAATTGAATGAATATAATGATATGATCGAATCGATATACAAAACCCTAGGTATGTGGAATTGAGATCAGATCGTATCAATTAACCGATCGAATTCAGATCAACGAGGATTAATGTAATACTTACTTGAATTTTGTATGATTGAATTGAAAAATTCGGGGAATTGAGGAATTTATATAGGTCAACGGAGGATTGTGATCGTATGAGGTAAGTTATTGAAGGGAGATATAGACATAGATAGATGTATATAGATACATATGTATATGTATGTATAGTGTTTTGTTCGCGGGTTTTGATTTGTGAAATAGATAAATATGTGCGATTTGGATGTTTCCAAGTGTTTGCGTTATTTGCCTAGAATCCAACCAATCAAAGGAAAGGTGCTTGTTTTATGAACTCAAATATATGTCTTCTAATAATGAAAAATGTAGTATAAGACAGTTAGATTATTGTTAAGATTGTTAAAATAGAAACATCATTGAGCCTGCCTTAAGTCCTTAGCCTGTAAATTTGATGAGTGTATACTAATATATGGCCATAACAAGGCGTTTTTATGTGGCAAACTATTGATAACCGGAAATCCAGATCAGTTTACAATCGATTGTCTATACAAAATGTACTTTTTTAGGATGTCAAAATTTATCTGAATTTTAAAGCTAACATTAAGTGCATAGATCATTTTCCTATAATATCTCCATTGTATCAAAATTTAAGACCACTTGTACTGGGTCGTGGTCACCATCCATGGAGCGAGCATGGGTTGAGCACGGACGGAGTGCGGCCCGTGCTCGGCTCTCGTCGTCAAGAAAGCAACGAACCTAGGACAGAATAAATGGGGCCCATGTAGTTTTTTGTTTTCTTTTTTCCTTTTCTTTTTGATTTTGGTTTTCCCTTTGTCGATGTGTGCATGGTATTAATGTGTGTTGTTAAAAGAAAAGAATGGAAGAAGAAATAAGCGGTTGTAATTTGTGAGGAAGAAGAAGCAAACAAAATGGGTTTCATTTATAAAATGGGCCTTTAATTTTGAACCAAATCTAATTGACAAATTATATACAAAATTTATATTTTTTTGGGATACAATTTTTTTTTTTTATTGTGTTGGCTATACTTTATTAATTCTAAAAATGCAATGTTTAATAATTACTTTTTTAAATAGTGTAATGGTTTTTATTACATTTAATTTAACTTTTGTTTAATAAATGTAGCATTTTATTTAATAAAAAGTAATGGTTTCTTAAGAAAAATATAAATTAAATAACATAATGGATCTTACATTGTAGTCGTGATCGGTCGTGACAATTATCACAGCGAACAGTCGTCCCCCGATATGTAGTCGTGGCTGACGTGACTTGCAGTGGTGCCATGACTACGTATCACCACTGCAATTGGTATAATATCATTTCAAACCTTTCGTTGGCTAACTATTAATTTATATTTTCTTAAAAAAATCTTTTTTTATATTTCTATATCTACTTGATAAAACAGCAGCTTCATGTTAACAACAAAACATAATGACTCTGTGGTTGTCACTATATTACATACACAGTCTTTTGGTTGGATATTGTGCGGGTATAATAGCTTGACCCCATTTTATGTTTCATCGCAAGTTCCTTATTTTAGCGAGTGTTCATTTTCAGAGACTTGTTTGTTTCGTAGAATGTAATGTACTCTAATATAACGAATGGCTTGCATTTGTTTCGTAGAAATAACACAAGCAAAATATTAGAAGCCCAAAACAAACTATAAAATCTGCGTGGTAGTTTCGTACAAAAAATCTATTAAACTAAATCACACAATTCCTCTCTCCATAATCAAAATCTATTCCAAAATCAGCGATGTCTCAGGTGCGTTTTTCTTTATTTCTTTCTTAATTTCATTGTAATGCAATGAGGGCTATAAACTATGGTTTCTTCCATGTTTTAGTATGTCGGAATAATTTGCATCTCTATTGTTAACCATGAGTTTGTCTAATTATATGATGAAATATTTGCAGAGAGAACATAGTTAAATTAATATTGGTAATTTCTTTTATGTTTGGATCATAGGCAAATGTTACAAGTTTTCTCATGTAACGACTCGTGAAAACACGTTTTGTAGCTCGTTATCTTGTGTCGTTGCTTGATTTATATACAAATGAATCTTTGTAAAGCTTTTAATTTCGCCACAAAATTGTACGTTTGGGAATACAGACCATTGTTCTCAAGGTGGGAATGTCGTGTGGAGGCTGTGTTGGGGCGGTGAATCGTGTTCTTAGCAAAATGGAAGGTTTGTTGCTCGTCCTTTTATTTAATATTATAATTCTAATTCTAATTCTAATCTAATGTATCAAATAAAAAGATAAGTATATATTTTTTGTGATCATATTTAGCGCGGTAATTATCTATTAAAAATTTAAAAGTGGATAAAAAAACTGTTTGCGTGTCAATCCAATTGACTGCACTCAACCCAAAGCCGTTTTGATCTGTTAC
The DNA here is from genome assembly GCA_963930675.1 of Gnaphalium uliginosum. NCBI lineage: Eukaryota > Viridiplantae > Streptophyta > Magnoliopsida > Asterales > Asteraceae > Gnaphalium > Gnaphalium uliginosum. The sequence continues at coordinate 38,208,082 of OZ005686.1, read as the reverse complement.
TCAACCAGTACGCCTACTCATTTTGCCACTTGATCTGTTTTTGTGTTGAAATGATTGTTCAGGGGTAGAAAAATTTGACATAAATCTGGAGCAACAAAAGGTGACCGTACATGTGAAAGGAGACGTACAGCCAGACGTTGTGCTCCAGACTGTTTCCAAGACTGGGAAGAAGACGGAGTTTTGGCCAGCTGAAACAGCACCATCTTCTTGAGCCAAATTACTGAAAATTGGTTTTCTGTAAGCGTAAAACTATGTGTAAAATACGGTTTAGCACCATTTTCTACATAATGTTATGTAGTGAATTTGGATATATGAACTAAAGCATTAGGAACTTCCTCGTTGTTAAGGAGAATGAATAAATAATCTCTTTATTCAAACAGAAACAATGTGTATAGATGTTTTGTGTTCCACGTGTGCTACACTATACTGATGTATTCAACGAGTACCCGATTTACTATCTAAAAAACCTCTTAAATAATACCGCCGGGCAGATACCCTTCATCAAACAAATGCTCGGTTAATCTGTTCAAAACTTCCCGTACACAATTTCCTTCGGAACTCCCATCCTGACCCGAAGAAAACAAATACGTTTTGTTCATTAACTCGATCCAACTATACCCGGTGTCCTTTTTCAACACCTTCTCCTTCATAAGCTTTCTAACTTTCACTATTTCATCCCACATTTTCGACTCAGCATAAATATTCGACAACATAACATGCGCAGAAACATCATCCGGATCGATACCAAGTATTTTCTCAGCAGCATATTTTCCCAAAACAAAATCTTTATTTGTTCTACATCCTGACAAAAGACACCTCCAAACCACCTTATCTGGTTTTGTAGGAAATTCTGTTATAAATTCATAGGCCAATTTCGTTTGTCCTTTACGCGAAAATAAATTAACCATACATGCTAAGTGATCGGTTCTTGGGGTTATACCGTAATCTTTGGTCATAGAACTGAAATGGTGTAAGCCATCTTCCAAAAGTCCCGAATGGCCACAAGCAGATAGAACCCCGATAAATGTAATGTCATTAGGTTTGACTTTAGAATCTAACATCTTTTTGTAAAGTTCTAAAGCTTTTTCGCCATGACCATGATGTGCGTATCCCACGAGCATTGTATTCCAAGAAACGATGTTTTTAAAATGAAAATTTTCGAAAACTAACTGAGCATTTGATAATCGTCCACATTTAGCATACATGTCAATAAGGGCACTACCAACAACAACATTTGAATCGATTTTGAGTTTGACGATGCAACAATGGGTCTGTTTACCCCACTCGATAGCTGGTAGATCACCACATATGTTTAAAATACTTGAATATGAGTAAAGATTAAGTTCAAATCCATTCGATAACATCTCATGAAGAAGTTTAATAGCTTCATCATAATATCCTGAGTTCATATGACCAGCAATCAACACATTCCATGTGACAACATCATGTTCATTCATTTCATCGAAAATCTTTAAAGCTTCTTCGAAAAGGGCGGATTTGAAGTAAAAGTCCATAACCGAATTCCCAATTATTGTGAACGATATGTATCCCAGTTTCATAATTAAGGAGTGGAGTTGTTTCCCGAACTCAATTCTATTTGTCTCAATGAACGCTCCAAGAATACTTGCAAACGTTCGTTCATTCGGTTTCTCACCCGAAGCAAGCAATCTACGGAAAAGATGAATAGCTTCTTTTCGTCTCCCGTGTTGAACACAACCCCCGATTAGTGCAGTCCACGCGGTCAAATGTGGTGTGTTGACTTCACTAAATGCTCGTTTAGCCAAGTCCACATCCCCACATTTTGCATACAAATTAACCAGTCCAGTCATGACAAATTGGTCCGTTCGGGTCCCAGATTTTACAGCGTACGAATGTACTTGCATACCAACCTCCTTATTTTCTACAGCAGCACAAGCACCCAATACACTCGCACACGCAAATTCATTAACTTTCACTCCCGCTTTATAGGATCTTGAAAAAATCTTTAATGCGTCTACATTTTCTCCACACTGACAAGCACACGAAACAAGTGACGTCCAAGAAACCTCATTCGGTTCCAAAATCCCATCAAAAACCAAAACTGCATTTTTCAACATCCCACATTTGCCATATAAATTAACCAAAGCGTTCTCCACAAAACTATTTAACTTCTCAAACCTAATAATCCTAGCATGCATTTCTCTGCCACTGTTCAAAACACCTAAACTTGAACAAGCAGATAACGCGCTAACATACGTATAATAATTTGGTACACAACCATCAACCACCATTGATCTAAAACAATCTAAAGCCTCGACAGCCATACCCAATTGAGAATAAGACGAGATTAAAGTTGTCCATGAAATAAGGTTTCGTTGAGGCATTCTATCAAACACTTGGCGGGCATCTTTAATACAGTTTGCTTTACAATACATTGTAATCAAATGGTTGTATGTATAAACATCTGGGGATAACTCATATTTGATAAGCATTGCGTGAACTGCTCTGCCTTTGGTAGCTGAACCTGTGTTCGTAACTGCTCGTATAAGATTAACGAAATTCATTTGAGATGATTCTTTCAACTAGTTTTAAGCATGATACAAATATTGCAACTGATTTTAAATAATGCCATATCGGAACATGCGGTTGAAATTACTTGAGAACGGTGAAATGGAAGAAAGAATTACCATGTCAAATTTTAATAAGAACACATACACATGCTTGAGAATTGAATTGACTATCTGAAGGAGAGGCGAGTACTAGCAGTCAAGCTAACATGGAGGTAAACTCGACACTGGTTAAAATGTTAAATGAACAAAACTAAAAATGTTTGATTTTGTAACTTAGAAGGGAAAAATGTATGGCTAACGATAAATTAACCGAAATAATGTATTAACATATTGTACCGTATAAATATTTTTTGATAAATTTATCAATTTTGATGGTAAAAAAAAAAAAGTTGTTCCATAACTAAACACCGTCTTTAAATCTAATTATGTGGCTTTGGAATATTTAATTAATTAATTTAAATATTTAATTATATATGAAATAACATTTGGGTGTTCTTCTATTGAATAAAATAATTGACAAGTAAATCTAAAATAATACTCAACGTATAGCTAATTGATTGTACGAACTCTCGAATCATCATTATATGTATATGTATATGTATATAGATTCAATTTCAACTAAAAAGTGTCTTCATCATAAATGAGGTATTGTTAACTATTTTCTCATCTAATTTTACTCTTCATATTCAAAGAATCACTTTCAACAAAAACACCTAAAATCAAAAATTCATCGTTTTTTTTTTAAAACATACAATTCGAGGTTGGTTGATAGGGTCTTACAAATAGTTTTGAGTTAAAATTTCCGTAGTTTAAGATTGATAAATAGAGTGTTAGAAATATCTTCATGAGTGTCATTAATTCAAATACCTAGAATTCTGTTTATTTGTTTCTTGAATTATTTCTTGAAAATTTTCATATTAAAGATCTTAAAACGCTGATTAATATGGTATATTTATTTTCAATTTGAAACCTAATTATCATACGAGTATATTTCTGTTTAACAAAACATATTGGGTAAAAAAAATAGTGGTGAAGGAAATTCGAAAATAGAAGAAACGAACGAAGAAGATGAAGAGAAAAAGAGGGAAGGAAATTTGCGTATTTTATTTACTTTAAAATTTTTTTTCCTGATAACTTCACCTAATAATATACTTCGTATTTATTTAAACTAACTAAATTTTATGTCACTTGCAGCAATATCGAACGTAGAACTTAAACATGAACCTTCGGATGAACTTATGTACACCACTTATGTAAATACGTGCATAATTCGAAAATACAAGATTGTTGGTAGCACTATTTATTTGTTCATACCAAGAATGTCAATTAATATTGACATCACGACTAAAATGTCAATTGTAATATTGACATCACGACTAAAATGTGCAGTTAATCAATCACAAAAAAATACAAATTAAGTCCTTATTTTCATCCAACAGAATATGTTATTGGCCACGGTATATGTTTTTCTCATACTTAAAATTAGGGCCGGCAATTTCCAACTCGACTCGAAACACGACACGAACCCAAGTCGAATAAAATCAGGTTTGGGTCAGGAGTTTTGAGGCGCCAACCCGTCAACCCGAAACCCACCAACTTGATATTTTTTCCGGGTTGGGTTAGGGTCATCAAATGAATTTTTGGATTGAACCCAACAACCCGAAATATTTTTAATATTATTATAAATTTATTTTAATATAAATATAACACATTATTTGAAACTTTTTATTTACCGATTTATGACTTTTTCTTTGATACCTTTATGTTTTGGTAGAAATTATGAATTAAAAACGTTCTGGTAATGAATCCAACTTAATATAATATGTATTATGATTACTTTTGGAATTTTGTAAACATTTTTATGATTATAAATGATTAGACGATTAGCTATTATTTTTAAAAATATTGACATATGTGATCCATTTGATCAAAGTAACCCGAAACCGACCTGAAAATTCAAAAATCACCCGAAAACCGACATGAAAACTCGAAATCACCCGAAACCTAGTTACTACATTAACATTCAAGTTGGGTCGGGTTGGATCCGGGTTATCAGATTTTGAGTTGGGTTGATATACTCAACCCAATTATAAAATCAGTTGAGTTCGAATTGACCATTTCTAACCCGCTAACCCAAACTCATTAACCCGATCCAACTCGAATTACCACCCCTACTTATAGTTAAAACGTAAAACCTTCATTTGGCCAGGTGGTATGTTCGCTGGTCCCAGGTGAAAGGAACTTGTGATAGCTTTTAATGACCGAAATGACTTTTTTGCCCTTGTTTTTTTCTTGCCCTCTACGCTTTGGTATGAGTTGGAAGATATACTTGAAAGGAACTTTCATCTAAACCCCCAATGTTGTGATGATTTCTGTTTTTAACCTTTCAGTTATTTTAACACAAAAGTAGTCCTTTATATTTAAGTGATTTAGCTTGATTGTCAATAAAAAAAAAAAGTTTAGCCGAAAGTGTCGATGTAAAGGAAGAATATGCCAATACCATTTGAGACACGTCATAGGTATTGAATAAGAGTAACATGGGAGAAACAAGTCTATGAAAAATTATCCAATTAAATAAATTACAAAAAAAACTAAAAATATAAACTTACTTATATATAATTATATTTTTCTATACATTTTGTCTATGTTTTCTTAATATTGAACGTAGATCACCTCCTTGCTATAAGTTTAACTTCACACTAATTTTTAGAAAAAGAATAAATCAATATAAATTGGCTAAATCAAAATTTTGTAACGCAACGGGGATCCTGTTGGTAAGACGATTTGAGCCGCTTTTTCAGATTATGATATAATTGAGCGCTTTGGGCATATATGCATAAAACATTAAAGCTAATATCTATTTATTTCGTACCATGTATATATACGAGTTATAAGGACATATATAGTTTCTAAATATTTAATATTACAATTCACATAAATACATCCAACGCATATTATTTGCTAAAAATATATATTCGTGAGGAAAAGTTTATTGTAGAATAATTTCTTATGATAGTAACCGTATGAACGGTCTTTTCATTTTTAATTTCAATATATATATATACTTTTTGCAACAACAAAAAATTATATCTACAAGAGTAGCATAACTTACACACCCATTGGGAGTGGTCTAATAAAGAAACAATACCTACAAGAGTACAATACTACTACTAAAAGGACTATAAGTGAAAGTAAACCACAAGTTTAGTACCAAAATTCAAAAGTCAACAATCTTACATGGATGCAAATAGAAAACTCCAATTTATATTTCCTTCTATTTTCTCAATATTTTTTAAAACTTTTTTAATAATTATTATTTTGTTTTCAAAAAAATAAAAAAATAAAAAAATAATAAAGTAATAATAATGATATTTGCAGAAGTACACAGAACTGTTACCCTAGGGTTCCAGATCCAACGGCCATAACTTGTTCATCTTCCTCACTTTTACCCTTCTCTTCCATAACCGCCGCCACATCTCATCACTTTCTTCCACCACCACCTTCCACAGGTACGTTAAACCCATATATACATACATATGTCTGTATCTATATCTATCTATTGCATAACATCATATATATCAAAAATAATAAATAAACCTTTATCGTTCCGTACAATTATTCCATTTCTCGTTTCTAGAAAACTCCGGATCTAAAATTTATCAATAATCGCCGTTTACTTACTCCGGTTTCCGATTTTATGTACGTATAGGTTTATGTATATATTTAATTTATAATTTTAGTGTGTAGGAAATTAGTTAGGGTTATGAATTGACCTAATTTTGAGGTAGTGAGATAGAATTAGGGAAAAAAGTGTGCGGACGGTGCCGGTGCAGATGCCGTCGGTGGAGATGAGGAGGACAACTAGGGTTTTTGGTGCTAGGGTTTTGAGGTCAGGGAGACGGTTGTTTACCACACAAGAGGGTATTAAGCATATGCGAAGAACTCCGTTAGCTGTTGCGAACGTCGGACAGGATTGGATTGAGTTGCTGGATCATGCTGTTGTTGGTGGTGGTGGTGGTGGTGATGTTGAGGTTAAACGAAAAGGATGGCGTAATTTAGATAAGGGAATTGATAAGGATGTTATGGATATTGATGGTGGAGAATCGCGTAAGGTTATGTTAGTTGAATTGAGGGAAAATGATTTGATTGAGAATGGTGAGCGTGATTGTGATCTTGGAACGGAAAGTAGTCGGTGGGGATTGGTTTATACTAGGAAGCGGAAGAGGAGTCCGTCTAGTAATTCTGATAATTTAGATAAAAAATTTGGGATGAAGTTTTCTAGGAAGCTGTCCCGAAAGACGATTGTTACCGAAGAGTTGCCATCATCTGATTTACTTCAAAATGTTACCATCGAGCCTTCTGTAGCTCCAAAGTCTAAATCTAGAAAAAGGAAGGGACAGAAGGTTATGGTTTCTAAACGGACGCAGTTAAATGTACCTAATTTGCGGCCAAGGAATTATGTTACCGTTCACCGTGGTATTCAAAAGAGACGAAGTTCTTTGAGGTCAAGAAAAGAAAGAAACTCGACTAGTGTTGGACATTTGAAATCCACTGGTGGTCTTGTGCAGGACGGCGCTCTGTTTTTTCCTATAAAGGCAAACCCAGAGATTTCTAGGTCAATACGAAGAATTAGTTGTAAAGAAGTTAAAGAAGTAACGCATGATATAGACTCGGCGAGTTGCAATGCGAGTGTTTTGGTAATAGAGTCAGACAGGTGTTATAGAGAAGGTGGAGCTGTTATAACCATGGAAATGCTGGCTCCTAATCAGTGGTTTCTTGTGGTTAAAAAAGACGGGGTTGAGAGGTTTAGGGTTGAAGCCCGAAACGTAATGAGACCTTGTTTTTGCAACCGGGTAACTCATGCCATAATTTGGGCTGGTGGTGATGAAAGCTGGAAGCTTGAATTTCCTGATAGGCAAGATTGGTTTATTTTCAAGGAATTGTATAGAAAATGTTCTGAACGAACCGTACGGATGAAGGCTTCATTAGCGAGTATAATACCCGTGCCTAGGGTGAATGAAGTACAGGGGTATGCAGAGGAGAAATATTTACCGTTTAAATTGCCTGATTCATATATCAGTTCGAGAGGCGATGAAGTTTCCAGATTGTTGGAAAAGAGCGATCCAGTTTATGACATGGATTCTGAAGATGATGAGTGGTTGAATAAGTTTAATTTTGAAAGTGACACACGGGTTGATAATGATACTTTTGAGAAAATAATTGATGCTTTTGAAAGAGGGATCTACAATAGTCCAGAGGATTATTCTGATGTGACATTGGCTGTTGATCGCTGTTTGTTGCTGGCATCAAAGGAAGTTTTGGAAGTCGTTTATGATTATTGGATGACTAAACGGAAGAAGAAGCATTCAGCTCTTGTTCAGGTGTTTCAGGTAAAAGTTAGTATAATGGAAATTATTGCAGTTTGTTTTCTATAATGTATGCAATCAAGTAAAGGTGGCAAAGTGGGTGGGTTGTGTGGGTTTGGGTAATGGCTTAAAGTGCCAAACATGGTAGTTTTGTATTTGTTGGGTGAGTTCAACCAGGATACTGTATGTGCAATTTAATTTTTTTAAGTAAACAGTCAAATGTGACTCCAAATGTTGTATTATTTCAATACTATTTCTGCGCGACCCTGTTTTATAATGAGCTAATTTCTATTTTTAGTTGACCCGATTGACCTTTTAAATCCAAAATGTAAATCAAATTTACTGGTTCATAAGTAATTGGGTTGAGATTGCTACCTCTACAAGCAAGGATAAATAAGTTAAACTAATTAGCTAAGCCGCTAAGGCATATCGTGTAATGCCGTTAAATGGCACATCCAATGTCTATAGCTTTACGTAAGTGGCTCATATCACATCACATAAGACATATATATCCTTTGTGTTGACGTGGCAATGAAGAAGGCTTTTGTTGTCACTGACATGTCAACATGAGGTTACATGTCAATACGGATCTAGTCTCCACTTGCAAAGTTAAGATGAACAGTAATGCTGTCTGTGCATCTAGTCTGAATTTCTATGAGATGAGTATTGTGTGTGTCATGTTTGAAGTTTGGTTATCTAACAAGTGGTTGATTTTTCTTGGCAGTTTTACAAACCGAGAAAATCTGAACAGCCTAATTTCAAAGCTGTTTTGCGCAAGAAGAGATCATTTAGACAACGTGGAAACCATGCTGGAAGAGGAAAGCAGATAACTTTTTTGAAAGGTTTGTATGCGCTGCTACGTCTACCTAGATTTTTAACTTAAATTTATTCATAATTTCTTGACTGTGCTACCAAATATAAAATCATTTACGTTAATTAAATGCTAATATTATAATTACAAGTTACGTAGGCAAATCATGTCCATCATAATCATGGATGTTTTGACAACCTTAAAATGTTTTTGTTTGATTTCTTAACAATGATCAACCCTTGTTTTTCTGTCACAAATTGACAATTTTGAATGATCTTCACTGCAGCATTATGTGAAAAGAACGTGGCTGAAGAGGCTGAGAATGCTACCATCAAAGTTCAAGAAACTGAAGCAGCTGCAAACAGGGCAGAAGAGGCTGCAATTATGAAGCGTCAAAGAGCTCAGCTACTAATGGAGGTTGCAGACCTACTAACTTACAAGGCGGCCATGGCACTTAAAATTGCAGAAGCACGAGCGTCATCTGGTTCAGTAGATGATACTGTTGATGGAACTCTTTTTTTCGGTGACTAGCTCGGGTTTGACGAAATGTTTTTTGATTTTTACCAATTGAAAGGGTGGTCGTTTTACATCGCGTGTGAGAGGGGGAATGATGCAAGCAAAACCTCATGACCAGTTTTTTTACTTGTTGGAAGCTTTTACATGTTGGCCATGAAAGCTGGTAGTACTGTAATTGCTGTACAGATCTTGATTGCATGTACATTCTGCATCATTAGTAGTACCTTCTTACAAACCAAAAGCTGTACAATTGGAGATTTGGTTTAGTATTTTTAAATATCTAGAAAAGAAAAACTAAAAGAAAAAGAAGACTTTGGTTGGGTTCATTCCTATATGGCCTTTTGGCTCTATCTGCTCTGGCCCTTGCTGCCTGGCCTGTTTAGTTATTTCACATTTGATTGCTTGGTTAGATGGGTTGATATTCTACCAACATAAACTTATTCCACGAAATTAAATACATATAAACATCAATCCTGTAGTTATTGTACCAACCAAAAGTGCATTGGTCGCTGAGCGTTGTTTTTTTTTTCTCTTGCTGTTGGTGTGCTAATCGTTTATGCGTTTACCTTGAGATCTTGTATTTGGGTATGATTTTAGGTCTAGTATATTGGAACTAAAAGCCAGGGCTAGTATGTTTTTTTTGTTTGTTTTCAAAATGATCCTGACGCTTTACCATAGATGGGGATGTATGGGACCGTTTAAACCCGTAATCTCCCATTTACCTTGCGTGTGTCAGTCCTCTAGGCTGCTCCCCTTGGGACAAAAAATGTCAATCAAGTGTGGTTTCTTGTTAGTATTTTTAACGGCATAATATATCCATCTATATGTCCATATGATCCAACTTATGTGTGACATTCATCATTCATATGTCGCGATATAATCATGCGTCTAACGAGAGTGACTCCAAAAGAATTCATCATAGTTATAATCAACAAGATTCGAAGCTTAAACCTAATACTTTACGATAATAGCAAATCACACCAGTTATACTAATCCATTGACTGCACAATTTTGGTCATAATTAACCATTAGATTGTAGCTAAAAAAATAAGGACTCTTCAACTTCTTCCATTTGCTAGAATCTTATTTGACGGAGTAAGGACAAAAAACTGGATAAATTAGCAAAAATAGAAGAAAATTTTCATGCGCCTTGTCACATTAGATTTGCTTAGTTTGTGTCCGTGATAATACATTTCTGAGAATATGTGATGTTGATCTTACACATATGTGTTACAAACTTGATATTTAAGACTAAAAGTTATAATTTAGACTCTATTTGGTCAACAGTATACAAGAACCTTAAAACATGACAAAACCAGGAATAATTACAATAGTATATGTATGCTGATTTTTGTCATATCTAGTTTACCTAGTAATCACCATTTATACTCAACTATAAAAACACAAATCTAGAAAAGCTAAAAACATCACATTTTGCCTCTAGAATTACAAACAATATAATATCAAATCCTTCATGTTCATATAAAAAGTTTCTTGATATCCATCTGAAGTTCTACAAATGGCTTCAGCATTAACTGGAGATGACTTGATGCGGACCATGAGCCGTAATATGAGCCGGAACTTGAGCCGAAGAGGTAGTTTAGCCTCTGGGAGCACTAAGGGTTGGGGTACAGCTAGTATCCGGGAAGTGTTGACCACACCGGGTGTAGACGTGTTTCAAAAAAGTGGGAGAGAAGATGACGAAGATGAGCTCATGTGGGCTGCTATTGAAAGACTCCCGACTTATGATCGGTTAAAAAAGGGATTCTTGACTAACTTTTTGGATGATGGCAAAGTTATTCGTGAAGAGATTGATGTTGCAAATCTTGGACCCGAAGAAAGACAACATTTGATGAAAAATATACAACAAACAATTGATAATGACAATGAACGTCTTCTTGAAAGACTTAGAGATCGTGTTGATAGAGTTGGAATTGATATTCCGAGGATTGAAGTTAGATATGAGAATTTGTCGATTGAAGGGGATGCATTTGTTGGAAGTAGAGCACTTCCAACCTTGCTCAATACTGCTATCAATTCGGTTGAGGTAAGTTCTTGAAAAGTTCATATACAATTGCAGAATTAGAGATGTCAAAATATACGGGTTGATTAACCTTTTTAAAATACTCTTTTAACGAAATATGACACCATTGACCCATTTGATGTGTTTTCTTTTAAGCCAATTTTATTATAATTTTCCCATTCGACTAGATAAAGCATAACCCAAATTTTCTCATTCAATTCATAAGTATTACAGCATCCTTCTTAAACATCTTGATCTTATTGTTTTTCTCTATTTCTTTTAATCACATTTTAGAATGCTCTTGGATTCTTGAGGCTTTTCCCATCAAAGAAAAGAGTTGTCAAGATCCTTCATGATGTATCTGGAATTGTGACACCATCTAGGTAAGAAACTTGTGTAAATCCCTACGATTCTAGCTCTGTTTTCAATGGTTCCGATTACTATTACTCATGAAATTGGTGTTTTCCTAGAATGACTCTACTTCTCGGACCACCGGGCTCAGGAAAGACTACATTGTTAAAAGGACTAGCTGGAAAGCTCGAAAAAGATCTAAGGGTAAACGTTTAACAATACTAATTTACACAACTTTACTTTGGTTACTTGTAGAAACTAGGACTCATTTTTACATGTATAGGTTACGGGAAAGGTAACATATTGTGGCCATGAAATGAACGAATTCGTTCCTCAAAGGACTTGTGCTTATATTAGCCAAAACGATTTACACCATGGAGAAATGACTGTGAGGGAGACCATGGATTTCTCAGGACGTTGCTTAGGAGTTGGGACACGATACGAGATGTTGGCAGAATTGTCTAGACGAGAAAAGGCCGAAGGGATTAAACCAGATCCTGAACTAGATGCCTTCATGAAAGCCATAGCGATTTCTGGACAAGAATCTAGTTTGGTCACCGAGTATGTTCTTAGGGTACGTTTTTCCCATCTTAACAACTCGATCACTAAAACCCGAATACTAATTACTAATCTTAAGTGTAATGGTTTCTTAGCTACTTGGACTAGATATATGTTCAGACACACTCGTGGGGGATGAGATGAGACGTGGCATATCTGGAGGTCAGAAAAAACGTGTTACCACCGGTGAAATGCTTGTGGGACCCGCAAAGGTTTTTCTCATGGACGAGATCTCAACCGGTCTAGATAGTTCAACAACTTTCCAAATTGTAAAGTACATGAGACAAATGGTTCATATCATGGACATTACCATGATAATTTCTCTTCTTCAACCTGCACCCGAAACTTTTGAACTCTTCGATGAAATAATCCTCCTTTCAGAAGGTCAAGTAGTTTACCAAGGCCCGAGAAAAGATGTTCTAGAATTCTTTGAACATGTCGGATTCAAATGCCCCGAAAGAAAAGGAGTTGCAGACTTTCTACAAGAAGTCACATCAAGAAAAGATCAAGAACAATATTGGTACAATAAAAGTATAGCGTATCGATATGTTTCTGTGGACGATTTTGTTCATTTTTTTCAAAGTTTCCATACGGGTCAAAAGATCGCGGGTATTCTTCATGTCCCTTATGAAAAATCTAGAGCTCATCCGGCCGCTTTAGTGACAAATAAGTATGGGATATCGAACAAAGAACTCTTCAGGGCATGTTTATCGAGAGAATGGCTTTTAATGAAGAGAAATGCTTTTGTGTACATTTTCAAGACTACACAAATCACTATCATGGCTTTATTCACTTTCACCGTGTTCTTTAGAACAACTATGAAATATGGTGATCTGGATGATGGTGGAAAGTTCTATGGAGCGTTGTTTTTCAGTCTTATTAACGTGATGTTTAATGGAATGGCTGAACTTGCTTTGACGATTTTTCGGTTACCAGTGTTCTATAAGCAAAGGGATTCATTGTTTTATCCTGCTTGGGCTTTTGCACTTCCAATTTGGCTTCTGAGACTTCCCCTTTCACTTCTTGAATCTGGGATTTGGATTGTGCTTACTTATTACACTGTTGGGTTTGCTCCTTCTGCTAGTAGGTATGCATTTCTTTCCTTGTATATAGTTTGACTATATTTCAGGTCAATCTTTCTACTCCAGGAATTCAAATTTCAGATGTTTTTTATATCTATTTAACTTCAAATGTTTTCATTTTGAATTACTATCAGAAAATATTAATATCTACAATTCTAAAATTAAAAATATTTCCTGATTTGACCTCGGCACTCAAACTACAATTTTTTAGTTTGGCTTATTTGCAGGTCAATCTCATTTCACCAAAAATTCAAATTTTACATTTTTACCAATTTTAACCCCACTCTTTTTCAATATTAACTCCTATTAGAAAAAGATAGCTTGTGTTTTAAATTTTATCAGGAGGTTGTACAAAAAAGATTATGAATTTGGAAGTTGAATTTAATCTGTTTGACATCTAGAGTCAACCTGAAATTCTTTTTGGATCAAATGATGTATAGTACCTATTTTTGTACCAATTAGTAGAACTTTTATTGTTTTTCCAATTGTTATGTTTCAGTTTCTTCCGGCAACTGTTGGCATACTTGGGTATACATCAAATGGCTTTGGGTCTATTTCGTTTCATCGCTGCACTAGGAAGAACACAAGTTGTGGCCAACACTCTTGGCACATTCACGTTGTTGTTGGTTTTCGTTCTCGGTGGATTCATTATCGCCAAAGGTAAGTAGTAGTTAACGTATGATATATGCATATATCATTTCAAAAAAGTAACTCAGATATCGGTCATCTTGATATTGTACTGATGTACTCATTTTTGGTACTAGATGACCTTCAACCATGGATGAAATGGGCATATTACCTTTCTCCCATGTCATATGGACAAAATGCTATCGTGCTTGTTGAGTTTCTTGATAAAAGATGGAGTGCGGTAAGTTTAAACATCAATCAAGTTAATCATCGTTATTTAATTAATTTGATCTTAAATTAACAAACATGAAAATATTAACAAATTTCTTTCTACACGGATTAGGAGACTATGTATGCTTTTGAAACTTTTTTTGAACTTATTATTGATCAGAAGATGTTATATATCGGCTAGAGAAATGTAAAGAATTTTAATTTGAAGAATTTTGGCATTCATAGTTATGAATATATTTTGGTCAATGATTTTGTGCAGCCAAGTTTCGACACACAGAATCGAGAATCAACAGTCGGGAAAGAACTTTTAAAGTTTAGAGGGATGTTTACTGAAGGACATTGGTACTGGATTTGTGTTCTAGCACTCTTCGGATTCTCTCTTATCTTCAACCTATGTTTCGTGTTAGCTCTTACGTTTCTGACCCGTAAGTCAAGTTTATTAAAACTAATTTCCTTGGATATATGAATATAGACTTATATCATAAATGTTTCTGACCATTTTCCTTTTCTAATCTTATATGCAGCCATGGTGGATGCTAAATCGGTTCCAGATGATAAAGATGAGAAGAAGAAAAAGTTGGTGAAAATGGCAACAGAATCCGAGCCTAACAAAAAAGGAATGGTGTTGCCCTTCAAGCCATTGTCTCTTGCTTTTGATCATGTGAACTACTATGTCGATATGCCTGCTGTAAGTAGTATCTGCATTTTATAAATGACCAGTTTTTCATGTTCTGTTTTTGACTTCTGTTTATCCAGGGGTCTAATTTTATATGTCACTCAAACACTATCTCATACACCGTTTTATATTACAGCTGATTATCTTATTCTAATTATTTAATTTAATGACGCTGACGAGGTCTTATGTTTGTCAATTTTTAGGAAATGAAAAGCCAGGGTGTAGAGGAGGACCGTCTGCAGCTTTTGCGAGATGTGAGTGGCGCTTTCAGGCCAGGGATTCTGACAGCTTTAGTTGGAGTAAGTGGTGCTGGAAAAACGACGTTGATGGATGTGTTGGCAGGAAGAAAAACAGGAGGATATATTGAAGGAAATATTAGCATATCTGGTTACCCAAAGAACCAAGAAACTTTTGCTCGAGTCAGTGGCTACTGCGAACAAAATGATATTCATTCTCCTCATGTCACTGTTTACGAATCTCTCTTGTATTCTGCGTGGCTTCGATTAGCTTCAGACGTCGATGAAGCAACAAGAAAGGTACATAAAAAGATATTAGATTAATTAATCACTAAGCTTATATATAACATATGCTTAATGTCATTGATTACTGACTATATATGTTTTCTGGTTGCAAACTCAGATGTTTGTAGAGGAAGTGATGGAACTTGTCGAATTAGGTCCGATAAGAAATGCTCTTGTCGGACTTCCTGGTGTGGACGGTTTATCAACCGAACAAAGAAAAAGGGTCACTATAGCGGTCGAGCTTGTTGCTAATCCATCAATCATATTCATGGACGAGCCAACGTCTGGTCTAGACGCTAGAGCAGCTGCTATTGTGATGAGAGCAGTCAGGAACACGGTGGACACAGGTCGAACTGTTGTGTGCACCATTCATCAACCAAGCATAGACATTTTTGAAGCTTTCGATGAGGTATGATTGATCATACCCGTTTAGTTTCTTGAGGATTTAATGGTTCTTGAACTTTTGGTTTGCTTAAAAATTGAAAATATCGCGACTTTATGCAGCTGTTCTTGATGAAAAGAGGAGGACAAGTCATATATGCTGGACCACTTGGACGATATTCACACCTACTTGTCGAGTATTTTGAAGTTAGAATCAAACTATCTTTTTCATGTCCATTTCAATGTTTTCGTTAGATGGAAAATTCTTACTTTTAAACTTCTTTACAGTCCATTGATGGTGTTTCCAAGATCAAAGAAGGATACAATCCAGCAACATGGATGCTAGATGTCAGTTCTGCAGCAGTTGAAGTTCAATTAGGAGTTGATTTTGCTGAAATCTTTACAATTTCTGATCAATACAAGTACTAAAAACCTTCAAGATTTTTTTTTTCTGATTTTGATAAAACTGGTTTAGAAATTTATGCTGTTTTGTTTCATGGGTGATTATTTAGGAGGAATGAAAAGCTTATCCAAGAATTGAGCACCCCACCATCAGATTCTCAGGATCTTCACTTTGCTACACAGTTTTCGCAACCTTCTTTCGAACAGTTCAAAGCATGTTTCTGGAAACAACATTGGTCGTACTGGCGAAACCCTCAGTACAACGTGGTTCGATTCTTTATGACGACAGTTATTGGTCTTATTTTCGGGGTCATCTTCTGGGACAAAGGAACCAAAATGTAAGACTGAGTTTTATTGTATCACAAAGTCAAACTTATAACTTAGGACTAATTTCAAGATACAAACGAGTTCTTGAGAAATGTCAACAAATATTTTACAAAAATTGAAGGTTGAAAAATTTTCAACCACATAAAAATAATTGCACGGATTTTTTGGTACAATTAGACCTATTTTTCAGTAGAAAAACCAGTTTGTTGACCTTCAAAGTCAAACTAGCCTGAGTTGTACTATGTATCAAGTCAGCCTAACTTAGTTTTAACTTCAATATCCATAACAATAACTAAAAAATTTGAAACTTTTATCACAGAAAAACAGAAGTTTGAAACAATATCTACCCAAATAAAAATAAGTTTTCTATTAAAATTTTCACATAACTACACAAATTTTGCACTAAAAATCCCGTAAATTGACCAGCAAAAGTCAACCTATGCTATATTCTTCAGTATTGTATAAACAACTAACCAACATATACAACTCTTCTTGACACAGAACAAAACAGCAAGATCTGTCGAATCTGATGGGAGCCATGTACGCTGCTGTCTTATTTCTCGGCGGGACAAACACATCAGCAGTTCAATCAGTCGTTGCTATTGAACGAACAGTTTTCTACCGTGAAAAAGCAGCAGGAATGTATTCAGCATTACCATATGCTTTTTCGCAAGCTTTAGTAGAAACCATATACGTTGGGATCCAAACTTTTCTGTACAGTCTTCTGCTTTATTATATGATTGGATTCGAATGGCAGTTGGGCAAGTTCTTATGGTTCTATTATTACGTCTTCATGTGCTTCGTGTACTTCACATTATATGGAATGATGCTTGTTGCTCTTACTCCAAGTTACCAAATCGCTGCAATCGTCATGTCTTTTTTCCTCAGCTTTTGGAACTTGTTCTCTGGTTTCCTTATCCCAAGAGGAGTAAGTATTTCCTTTTTTGGCAACAAATATTTGCTTTTAGCGACCGCTAAGTCTCGTTGTTTACATCTAGCGACATTTCTAACAGTTCGTATCAAATCGTAGCTTTGCATCGTTTGAATTTTTTATAACCAATCAATTTAGAGTTTTTTAGTCGCCAAAAGTTTAGCAACAGATAAGGTTAATTTAGTCACAATTTTTCAGTTTCTACTGATAATTTCTATTTTGAACAGCTCATAGGATGCAACCTTAAGTATGGTTGTTTGAAGTTCTAACAAAACAAGAAAAATGTCATATAAGTACAAATTTGATACTAATTACTTACACATACTATCAGTTAGAACTTAGAAAGCATCTTTTATAATTTTTGCAACTAATTGTTTTTGTGGGACCATCATAATAACAGACTTATAGTGACGATATACTAAATTCAGCAACAAGTATTTGTTACATTAACTATGCATATATATTTGATTAATTATTAACATTTGATCAACTTAATTATGCAGCAAATTCCCATATGGTGGAGATGGTACTACTGGGGTTCACCTGTCGCATGGACAATCTACGGGCTTATAACATCTCAATTAGGTGACAAATCGACCCTCGTTCAAGTGCCTAAACACGGGCTCGTGGAAGTTAAACTTTACCTAAAGGAATTTCTAGGATACGAATATGACTTTCTTGGATACGTTGCTCTAGCTCATGTTGGTTGGGTACTCTTATTCTTCGCGGTATTCGTATATGGTATCAAAGCCTTGAACTTCCAAAGAAGATGATTGAAATTTTAATTCGTGAGTTAACTTTTGGGTACCTTTTGATTCATGTGAATAAGGAGAAAATAATGATTTTGCTGTTTGTTGCATTTGTTCTTAATATCAATTGTTGTATATATATTCTTCAAGTGGAAATAAAATTAGTATATTTGACATCTAACTGTATTCGTGATGCTTTAATGCTGAAAGTTGTTGTATATTATAGTTAGCGAATTCTAAAGACGGGTGGTTAATTGTCAGTGTATTACCGTTTAGTTGAATTTTGAGATTTTTGTTAAATAAAAAACTAACGTAGTTGACTAGCCAAAAATGGAGAAAGGGTGGTGGGGTCGGCGCCGGCCTTTGACTCCCAGCTTCACCGGTGGTCAAACAATTCGTGAAGTCAATATCTATAAGGTCAACCCTCACGAGATATTTAGTCAACTTGACTTTAGAGTATGCGATTTGGGATTCAAAATATCGGTGTTACCGTCTTATATTGTAAATCGTGTCGGAATTGTATTAAGAAGATTCTTTAGCTTATATGTATGTGATTAAGATATTCATTAGTGAATTAATCGGTTACTTAAGAATGGACACCATATTAATTACTACTACTTAATAATTAATCAGATCAGATTCAGATACAATAACAAAGGCAAGATCAAAAGCATGATCATATACTGCTTCCTCGTGATTTGACAAAATAAAGTACATATTTGATTTGATTCATCGTAATCAAATAGTTACGATTTATCTATTACTCTACTTTCACGTGTTTAGCAAATCATTTACAAGAATTTCGAAAACAAGTAGTCTTTCATCTAACGACATCCAATTAAAAAGACAGGGAGTAAAAGATAAGTCGTATAACCTGCAGCTAAAGAAACACGAGACGATAACATCCAGTCAAGCTGTATAAACACAACTTTTAAGTGGGGATAGAGTGAATTAATGTAAGTTTCTCTTTAAAAATGCGACTTTAAATGTTAATTATTAGATCAAATTAATGCATTCTCTTGTTTAAATGCATTTTATGAGTAATGAAGCATATTTGTTTACATAAGTATTCTTCATTCTTTATTTTCTTCTTTAAATAAGGCTTTATGACAATGTATAACTACATTATAGTGAAGGGCGTTCGAATGACTTCACATAAGTCACGGGTTCGATCTACTCCCTAGGTAAACATTTTACCAGATGGTCAGAGGAAGATTCGGAAACAGTTAGGTCGCATACATCACGAGCATAAGCTCGACCATTCCGAGAGAGCCTGTTATATACAAGAATACCCAGAAAAAAAATAAAGTTAAATTTGAATGAAAGTATAAAAAGAAAACATATACATTAACTTGTAAGCATTATATTATATTATAATATAATATAATTTACTTACAATATACTAATGAGATATGAGATATTATCTTGGTCTTGGAAAAAGTAAACTGCATACAAAATAATTGTATCAATTTTGCCTCTTGAAAAACTAAAATCAAGTACAAAAATTTCATAAAATAATAATAAGAGACACATTATTTTTAATGTTTTCATAGTTTGAAATGGATAGTGATAAATACAATAAGCTTTGTATACATTAAATATATGCATTATTAAGATACGTAAACGTTGATATATATATCAAAAAGTTTGTTTGTAATTATCAATTGACTTTGAAAAACAGATAGATATTTGAAGGCTATATCATATCAGAGAACAGAAAATCATATCAAATATGTTTCTGATCGATTTTGCAATCAAACAACTTAAGTAACATAAGAATAATTTAGTATTTGAATTTTTATGATATATTTTTACGATATCTTTTCTGAAGAATTCTTTGCCGCCCCTAATATAATAATAAACAAGGTCGTGATACATGCATTATAAATTATAATTATTAATTATAAATATACATAGAATTAAATTATTTATTCCTTCAAGATGAAAAAATGTATAAAAAATTCATTGACTTTACTACATTTCTTCCTATATAAAGGGTCACCCCACTTCATTGACTTCATCATCAATCTTTTGCAAATACAAAAGAACAAAAACACCTGAAAAACAAATATCAAACACAAAAACATGATTTGTCTAATATACGATGGTTATGGAGCTTCGACGGCCACTCTCGTCTTCATTACTTGCGTTTGGGTTCCATTTGTTCAATCTAAGAACGCATTTTTCAAGATTTGGTCTGTTCTGACAATGATACTCTTTCACCCTCTCGATCGTCATCACCACCGTGATCGGGATCATGATCACGAGGATGTTGACCTTTATAAAATCTTTTCAAAGTCATACAGTATAACACCTCTAAGATTTCTTGATGCTGTTACAAGAGAAGACGGTGTAACCGCTAGAAGAGTAGTGGATGACACTTGTTCTATTTGTTTAGTTGATTTCCGAGATGAGGATTCAGTCACCCAACTCAACAAATGTCGTCATGTATTCCATACATGTTGTATAGAGAATTGGCTAAGTCGTGACCACTTCACATGCCCACTTTGTCGATCTAATTTGTTGCACGTCTCATGCCAACAAGTCGATTAGAACAACAATCGGTCATTAATTCGCCCGCTTCCATGCTTCATCTTGGAAAAAAGTTGTCGAGTCAAGTGTTCGCAAGATTTTGAAGTAGATTATTTGTTGTGTAGCCCGAACTATACAAGGGTAGTTCCGAGGCTACCATTTCGATATGTTTATGCAATTTAAATCAAAATTCTTTTATTTATTATTTGTAGTGATAGATATAGACTTCTTGTAACGTTTACTTTTGTTATTACTTTATATATTTCGTAAAATCTAATAAATAATAGAAATTTCAGATTATATATTCGCTTCATGTGCGTTTTCTTATATATTCAGTACTAGTTTGTAGACCCGTGTATACACACGGAATTTTAATGCAAAAATATTGATATTACGTATTACGGAGTTTGACAAAACCCATTCGTTCACTTATCCTTTATTATTATTATTATTTTTAAAATTTTCGTAGATACCTTCTATTCTTTGTTACCACTTACTAATAATAAGTATTATGATATGATTATTTTTATTTTTACCTTTTCTCTTTACATGGAGAAGCATAGTTATAACTAACTATTGTTATTTGTATTACATAATTTGTCTCATTATAAGCTCTTAAGTGGACTTAAAAGTGTTATGAATAATTAATAGAGAAACCCATTATTTCATTTTATTTAATTTTTGCAAAGGCCTTCTTATCCATTGGTATTACTAATTCAAATAGGATTACAAATTCTGTAATTATTTATTGATATTATGTGATTTTGTGATGAATAAGGTTGTTAATTTTTTATTTATGCAATATTAAAGTTTTGTTTAGAAATATTTAGAGAGCTTGATTTGAAACTCTACTCTAGTAGCTCGAGCTAGACTCGATTTGTACTGAGTTGATTTCGAATGTTTCTTGAGTCAATCTCAAGTAGCTCATGAATTGGTTCATCTTATTTAGACCCGTAATTAAACTCACACGTTTAAACCATCCAAACCTCTTATGAATTCAGTATTGTCACATGCTTTGAAAAAACAACTATAATCTTGATTTGAATTCATTTGTAAAGCCCGTAAAAATTAAGAAACCCGTCAAATTAAAAACAATTAAAATTTGAATTATTTAAAGTTTAAACCAGTATTTAAGATTAATTACGTGAAATAAAATATATGTTTCAAATTTCAATTTGATTAAATTAATATCAATATTAATATTTCATATATAAAGATATGAAAGAATATGAAATTGACTTTGTTTGCAATGTACAAAACGTTCGTAAGGTATAGAGAACAAAAAAAATTAGTCTCTTTTTATTTTTACATTTTTAGTATTATTTATTATTATTATTATTATTATTATTATTATTATTATTATTATTATTATTATTATTATATGATTTGATTTATTTATTTTAGGTTCAATTTTTTAGGGGAATGAAGACATTTTATTGATTAATTAAAATTTAAGTGAAATTGAGAGTTTTGATTGGCTAATAGGAGTTCAATTTTGCATTTAGATTTTTTAGGAGAGTTTTCTTTTATTAATATTTAGATGATATGATGATATGATAATTATGATACTATATTTGTCAGAATTTTTTATTTTATTTTTAAGTTAGTCAAAGTTTTTGTTATTTATTGTATAATTATTATTATAATTAATTTGTTTAGAAGTTATTATCGCATCGTTTAATGTAAAATAGTCATCCAACTTATATATTTCAAACATGAGAACGGTGGTTAGGTACTTATCGATGTGTTTAGTTGTGAAAAATTCACATTTTTTAGAAAACGAAAATAGTTTTGTATCCCTAGAAATTTGTTAGAAAGTTAGAAAATATGTTTAAATATGGTTGTATTTCATTTGGAAAATAAATGTTGAGATAAAAGGTTTTGAAATTTCCAACTTTTAGTTATAATTTGGAAAATCGAGTTTTCTGTTTTCTTATGAAACTTTTCTAAACAATATACTAATTTTGAACGCATCTTTTCACCTTTTTAGTTATCTTAAAAAACATTTTTAGAAAGGTGTCTCACATTTTTTTTCAATTAAACGTGATTTTAGGTTGTCCATAAATTTAGACTAGAAAATTACCCGTACAATGCAACAATAACAGATGAGAAAAACGTAGCAGTGGTCGATAGTTATAGTTGACAATAATGTTAACGAAAAATATAGTGATAGTTTTTGGCGGTGATCGTTATCAATGTTGGCCTACATCGATTACCAATATTGACATTTTATCATGAGTGATTTATTAAATTTGTTCATGTTTTTTGTAACTTTAAGTTTATTTTTTAACACATGTGAAAATTTGAATGTGTGTATAATGATTTTATGCTATCTTGCATGATTATATCTCTCTTGTTTAAATAATAATAAAATTTATTTTATCAATCGTTGAATTTAATTATAAAGTTTAAATGCTTGATATAAAAAAGGAAAATGGTATTATAAATGTGTTATTCCATTGATAATTGATTTTTTCATATTTATTTAATCAATTAGTAAGTATCACTTGTAAAAGCTTTATTAGCAAAGATTTATGAAATAAGAAAATATTAGTTACTTAATATCTTATTAGCTTTCATATAAATGAAAAGGGTATAATTGACATTTTGCATTTTTAAAAGTATAAATTTGTAAAGAGAATGCGAAAATCTTTTACAAGGGACTGCAGGGAGTATGGATAAGTTTTAATTTCAATGGGCGATAGTATAGTAATGGCCCATTTGAAAAGAAACTGGGCTTAAAGAAGGTCAACACCACAATCCAATTGGGCTGCTTTCAGTTCTACCTAAACACGTTAAATTTAGTCCATTCCATTTTATTAAAACAGATGTGAGCTGTTTTGAGTAGAGATGCACAAAAAAACCGGGTTCGAAACCCAACTCGAAAAAAACCCGAAAAACTGACCCGGTCAAACCCGGGTTTGACCCAACCCGGTTCGGGTTTTCTGGAACCCACCGGGTACAAACCGGTTTGGGGTTTATCCGTTACAAACCGGTTCCGAACCGGTTTTTTCCAACCCGGTTTCAAAAACCGGTTTTCAACCCGGTTTCCAACCCGGTTTTTTTTTCTAGCCGTTTTTTGACCTTTTTTGACCGTTTTTTTTTGTTTTTTTTACCATTTTGCCATTCCAAGTTTACTATATATACAAACCTTGAGTTTAGGTTCAATCACAACATTCAAACACTCATACAAACTCAAAACGCTCTCAAAACGCATACAAAATTCTCATTTCTCAAATGGCAAATCAATCTTCTTCCTCTTCTTTCGGTGTTGGTTCTTCAAGTTCACCAACGATTGTTCGAAAATTGGTTAACAAAAGAAATCCGGAGGTGTGGGATTTATACGACAAAGTTTGTATGTGGTTTACGCCAACGTGATACATTACAAGTTTTTCATGATAACCTTGGTCAAAAAGGTCTCGCAACACCATTTCCCATAGAATTTTGGGAGGTTATTAAAAAGTTAACCGAATTGCTCAAAGTTTTCAAAATCGCGACTACTTTATTATCGGGTGTTTATTATCCCACTAGTCATTTGGTACTTAATCAAATTTGGTCGTTGACTTCAAAATTAAACGAATACGAATATGAAGGTGCTTTATTTGAAAAGATGGTGGCTCCCATGAAAGAAAAACTAAAAAAATATTTTCGAGAAATGCCACCGGTAATTACTTGTTCCGCCGCAATGAACCCGTGTTTGAACACCACCGGGGTGGAAATGCTTATCGATAATATTTGTCACAATTTGGATTTGAATGAAGAGAACCCAATGTTTTCCGATAATACAAAAACGTTTTTTAAGAGTTCTTTACAAGATTTATTTGGCGTATATTTTCAAAAATATAATTCAACAATAAATGTGCCGGTTAGTTCGATTTCCACAACGTTTAGTTCATCTTCTTCCAACAATGCAATGCTTAACTTATATAATAGTTTAAGACAAGAAAACCATAAACGGGCAAGGGGTGAAGGTAACCAAACGACTAGCGAATATGGGAGATATACCTCAACGGATTTTTTGTCCACTATTCTACCTAATGAGTTCGAACAATTTGATATTTTGGCTTGGTGGAAAGAGAGGGAATCTCAATTTCCCGTTCTAGCCATCATGGCCCGAGATTTACTAACCGTCCAAGCTTCTACGGTAGCTTCGGAATCCGCATTTTCTCTTAGTGGCAGGGTATTATCTATACGAAGAACAAGACTCACACCGGCCTCCTTAGAGATGTGTATTTGCTTGAAGGATCACTTAGACGCCGTTGAACGTATACAAAATGTTTCAAGTCTTGAAGGTGAAATGGAATACGAAGGAGATATACATAATATCGAGGTGGAAGAGGGCATGGTAATATCACTTTCCGACGAAGAAATTGCTCTCGATCAAGCTTCGCGCGAGGCTACCTCTGAAGAAGATTTCGACTTTTGAAGAATTGAAGATTAATATGAGTTGGAGATTATGAAGACTTATGAAGACTTATAAAGAATATGAAGAATTATGAAACGTTTAACGCTCGAAAAAAATTATATTTCCATTACTAATGTTTTTTGAATTCAATGAAAAAAATTTGGCCCAAACGTTGTTTTTCCCTAAAACGTTTAACGCTCGAAAAAAATTGAATTATATAGAGTTTTTGGATTCAATAATATTTTTAAAAAGATTTAGAAGCCTTTTGGTTAAGTTATTGATCAATTATGTTTCCATTACTAATGTTTTATGAATTCAATGAAAAAAATTTGGCCTAAACGTTGTTTTTCCCTAAAACGCTTAACGCTCGAAAAAAATTGAATTATATAGAGTTTTTGGATTCAATAATATTTTTAAGAAGATTTAGAAGCCTTTTGGTTAAGTTATTGATCAATTATGTTTCCATTACTAATGTTTTATGAATTCAATGAAAAAAAATCAAAAAATACATTGTTTTTCCCTAAAACGCTCAACGATCGAAAAAATATACATTTTTATAAAAAACCGGGTTGGAACCGGGTTTTCAACCCGAACCGGTTTCAAACCGGGTTGGATCGGGTAGGGTTTTTCAGGTTTAAAATCGGGTCGGGTTTGGTCAAAATCCGGTTTCTCTTTGTTGACTAAAACCCGGTTCGGGTTTCCGGGTCGGGTCGGGTTGGGGCCAACCCGGTTTTTGTTCATCTCTAGTTTTGAGTAATAGGGTACCTGGCTTATTGCATATCCTGTTGCATTTTTAGTATTATATGATTTTAGAAAGAAAAAAAATGATTTTTTGAATTATAAGACTTTAGCAAGACGCTAGAAAGAACAGACACTACAAAAAAGGTCTTCTGCAAAAGAACCTAAAAAAATAACTTAAATAAGTCTCTACCATACGCCTTAAAATTAGTAGGGTATGTTTGCAATAACTAAATGTAACTTATTTTCGGAAAATTAGTAGAGTAAGATTTCTTTCAAAGACTTATTTAAAGCCAAATAAAAAAATATTTGTTTATTAAAACTAAAAGTTTATTAAGCTTCCATAACCTTTTATATTATACTTTTTGACATTTTTGTATTATAATCATAAACTTGATATATCCAACAAAAAATTAATAATAATAATAATAATAATAATAGTAATAATAATAGGATTGAAAAATAAAGGTCACATATTATTTTTTCTCTATAAGAGCACAATGAGTGGTTGTTCTTTTACTCGGTGTTTAACTCGATGTTCAAATAAACAATGAAGTTTAACACGGATACAATTTTAAGAGGAGTGGTTCAATGTTCAACTCAAAATTCAAATGAGATCACAAAATGTTAAAGCTTGATATCAGCGTTCTTGACTGAACATTATGTTTAGTGTCGAAAGTAAACACCGGTATGGAGCGGTTGAACACCGGTTTCGATATTTGAGTTACTTGCACGTTGAGAATTTACTTCCTGGGCCGACACTGACACTGAGAGACGAAAGCTAGGGGAGCGAATGGGATTTGTGCTCTAATTGTCATGAGCCTTTTTCGTATCAAAGCCCAATTTGCATTTTCCATGCGTCACTGGTGACGCCATCATCTAGAACCAGAGCTGTCAACCTCTTTTCGTTACCAATCATTTTCGTACGTACCCCCAAGGCCCCAATGGCCTAAAATCATGGTAAATTAATAGCGATGGCACTTCTCACTATGGTAGTATTTAATATAAAAATGTCAAAAAGTACAGTCTAAAATTACATGTTACCTTTTGTTGTTTTCATAAACAAAAGTCGTATATTTAAAAATGAATACTAAATAAATACAATGATATTTTTGTAGAAAACCTCCCGTGTTTACCGTTTTCGTACGGGCAATTTTGTAGAACTGGTCGGGTGATTAGTTTTGATATATGTTCTAAAACTATAGTGTATTCGACTGTTTTAGAACATACAATCACCAAAGTGATTGTTACTATTCATAACCTATTTGAATTGAAAATTTAGTTCAAATGATTAAGATACAATAGGTCATATGTTAAAACCTAGGGGTATGTTTATTTCTTTCTTATTAAATAAACATGCATATGTAGAAATAGAGTTTGACATTTTGACCATGAATTAAGATGAAGTATGGGTATATAATGTATTAATGTGCATGTGTAATTTACTCTATGCCCCTACATTTTATATTATAATATTTATTTATCTTTTAAGATTTAATTTTTTTTACTTAATTAGAAGTTTCAACCATTTAATACATTATATTATATTATACCTTACATTCAATTAGCAAAGGAAAGTGACAAGTTACCATGAAATTTGAAAGGGCTTCTAGGTATTTTTACTATTAAAACGTGATTTTTTGAGTTTCTCATGATATTGAACTTATCATGGTATATTTAAGGTTAATAAAGTTTTTTTGCCTTAATCCCTTTTAATAGATTATGTTGGATAAACTAAGAGTAGCTAGTATTACCTTTTAAAATATATGTATCTCTTATATAAAAGTTGATTCATAAGATGTAACATTGTATACATTTCATACTTCATGTATATTTTTAAGTTTTTATTTTATTTTTAAGTGTTATTTGTTTAAACTGTTACAAATTTTCTATTATTTAAAAAATCAAATGTATACGAGAAGTAAATTTTCTTCTATTTAAATTAGTAATACATATAAAAAATAAATGATCATTGTGAGGTTTAACATGTGATTTGCAAAATAAATTTTCTAACATTTACCAAATGGCCTAAGACTTGTCCCAATGGTTAGTCGCTTGCTCCGTCGGTTCCAACTGACGGAACTGACGCCATTGGCACGGTCTGTCGGTTTAGGGCTGTCAGTTGATTCAGTCAGATATTCGACAACGCATCAGTTTTTTTTCCTTTGGTATATAGAAATAAGGTATATTGGTAAATGTAGGGTTCAAAAATTGCAGTGTTGGCAGTGTCAGTGAGTTGTTGGTCAGTATTGAAAAAACCAAATGTGGTGTTAGTTGTTGGTCAGTATTGAAAAAATCAAATGTGGTGTTGAGTTGGCACCAACTGACTGGTCGATTTCAATCCGTTGTTAGTAGTGGTCTAAAGTCTAAACGATGAATACAAAATTGTCATTTTCTAAATATTTCATATTATTTTTCCTTGCATAATTTTGTTCATTATTACAGTTACCTGAGTTGAGTCCCTCGTGATCTTGCCCCACGTATACAATTAAGTCTTGAAACATGTACATACAGACTTGTATGTAACAAAAAATCAACTTTAATCTCTTTTTATGCATATTCGTATAAAAATATTTCTATATTTTAAAAAGCACTTAATTTCACATGACAAGAAAGAAACTAGAGTTTTATGAATTCAAAATATACTATTTCTGAAATGTTAATATTTTTTAATAATTGGTTGAAAAAATCCAACGTGTGAGGATCATCCTCAAAAGTCCTAGTTATATTTAATAGTTTAGATATTATTAGTCTAAATTAATTTAGACAAGATGGTTGAAACTTTTTTAGATAAGTATTTGGTGCAGGTTCAAGTCTCATTTCACTGATATTACATATTCCAATAAAGATTTAAACAAAGCTATTACCTCTATTCTTAATAATCATTTTTAAGTTTATTTGTTTATCTTACGTAGATGTATATGTAAGCATGTGAATATTGTTCTTTGCTCAAATATGTGTTTTACTTCAAAAGAATTTGGCCCCCCAAACTCCGTCCCTACAAATCATAATCCTATTTGACGAGATCAAATTTAGTGTCACGTATATTTTATTTAAGTAAAACCTAATGGATTACATATGGTTTATTTCTTAGAGTGAAGGTTGCGAGTTAAAGTGATACATAATGGTTAAGCACCATATTAAGATGATCACGCCACCCCTTAAAATGATTAAGAACATGATTACCATTTTAAATGATAGCTTTTTTATTTTTATTTTGTATGTGTATACTTATTTTATAAAGTTAAAAATGTTTAAATGTAGATCTAATTTTCAATTATAAATACGAATAAAAGTTAGATTCAGTGTAATTTCAGTATGAAAAATAACATGATACTGATTTGTATAATTTTTTTTTAAGAATGGCCAGTGAACACTCTCATCTTATCAAATTAGTCACAGCAAATATAAACGATACATTTGAGAGAGAGAGAGAGAAAGAGTTCTAGACTCGATCAATGACAAATATTAAATAAGCATACGTGTAACAATCTTAGGGTGACATATTTTTCTCAATCGGGTCCCATATATATGCACACAAATCAACGAAAACCTAGGTTAAATATCACGATCAATATATGGTCCCTATTAATTTAATTGAACGTAGCATAAAAATCGCCCTAAACAACGTATACTATTTTTGGAACACTAGCTTTAACTTTACTACTCTACTCATTAAGACTGTGTTAAACGACGGTTAACATTGTCGACATTAAATTAATAATATAGCTTACGTACGACGGTTAACACTGTCACGCAGTTTCTTGTTCGTTAGAATACTTAAAATCAAGTTCCCGCGCAAAAAGAACGTCCATGCCTAGGACGAGGCGAAGAATCAATCGATAACATTTGATCGGATCTGTCTCTCCTTCAAACTCGGGAGGTTTACATGCTACGAAATCTTTATAATTCACTTTCTTCTTCTCTTCCTTCATCAAACTATTCTTTTCAGACTTCTCCACGTCTCTCCTTGCGAAAATCAACGATCGCGAAACCATCTTCGTTATCTACAATCATAACATATAATATTATCGCCAAGAAAAGTTGGTTCTTCTAAAAATAATCTCACGTATACTCTCATAATCATTATCTCTATATTTACGTTAAACACATACTACAAGTCTAAATAAACATTTACACTTTAATTTTATTCTATGATTACAAACAAATTATACAAACTGAAATGTCATGATTATACTCCATATTTATTAGTTGTTTTTTTTATCACCCATCTTTCTTTCTTTGTATCCGATTATATTAAACGAATAATTCTTGTTGATTCGGTCAAACAAAAAATAAATAATGACAAAACGTAGATGCTCAATTTAAAATAACTCTATCTAACAATAACCTGTTAACAAATTCATCACATAGCATTTTGTGTTTCAAATTTTATAAATTGTTTGTATCTATAAGACTTGTCCTAGTTCTTTCTTCATTATTTTTCACCATCTACTGTGGTGAATTCAGAATTTAAGATGACCCGTAATATTAGAATTCAATTTTTATAACTTCGTAACACAAATATAGAATATAACTAAATTTATAATTTTTTATAAAAAATTTATAATACATATAACGAATGGACCTGTAACAACCGTTAGATAGCTTCGCCCCGGGCTTCGCCCCGGACCATCTATGTAGTCCGTCAGTCACTCTCGTACGACACTTAAAGAAATATTTAAGCGTACACTAAAAAATTTAAAATATTGATACTCAACACAAGTCCTAAACGTCCCGATCACAATCAGCCACGTCACCAACCTACATCCAGATTCACCCAAAATCCCCCTATAAAATAATAAATCCCAAATATTTCCATCCCACAATCTTCTGACTTCAAATTCAATTCCACAAAATAAAAAATAAAAAAAATGTTGATGAATTTAGTTTTCTACATCTGTTTACTGTTCCCCATCATTCGAATCAAATCCGATTTATTCAATCTTCTTAAAGACACAATCTCCCATTTATTCGGATACGGTGGTATTAATCCTCGTTACCACGAAGAAGATGTTTGTCTCATCGATCTACCGATAATTCGATTCGAAGATTTGCAAAACACACGTGATAGATCCGTTGACCGGATGTGTTTCATATGTTCTGATGATTACAAGAAAGGTGATGTTCTTTGCCTGCTCAGCAGGTGTGGTCATGTTTTTCATTCCGATTGTGTTGGAAAACAGCTTCATAGGAAACAGAATTGTTGTTTGTTTTGTCGGTCTCCTGTTTTTTCGGGGATGTCTTCTGTTACTAGTTCTAGTAGTGGTTTCTGAAGTTAAAACTTAAGCTACTTTTGATTTTAGTTAAGTACTTAAGTTAGTGTTAATTTGTAGTTTGGTGTAAATATTTGAAAAACTCCATTTAATCAGGGAGTTGTTTTCTATCTTGAATATTAAAGAGATTTCGATCAATTTTATGGTAATTTTAGTGTAATTTTATAGTAGTATGATCTATAGATGTATAGATATAATATAATATAAAAATACGCTTATCTTTTTTTAAATATGATATAAAATAAATGTCAGTACTAACAATTTTAGTTTTTAAATTAGTAGAACTTTATCCCCTTTGATCATGATCTTGTCAATTTTGATCATTAACTCGTACGGTGTATATTTGAATTTTCTTATCTAAAGTATGTGTGTTACAAATTACAATTGAAAATTAATTTGATTTTACTAATTAAGGTTGCAATTGTTTGATCTTATCTTATCCAATGTCAACGTATTTTATTCTTTTAATTTAATTGCATGGATTTCGACATATTCATGGTTGATAATTTGATCGATTCTTATTGAAGATGAAAAAAAGTTTAAAAAGGAAGAGAGTAATAATAAGGAAATAAATTATAAAAAAAACAGAATTTTATATATTCTGTTTTTTACTTCTTTTTTTTATACTCCATGAGGTGTAGTGAAAAAGATAACGGATACATTATTTGTACTTGTTAAAGGTGATATTTTTTAGAAGTTGCAAGTATCCAAATCACAAATATTTACATTAATTTATGCATATATACAAATTGTCTCGTGTTTAGGATTTAACTTTCAACCTAATAGTTAAAAGACCCACCACAATAACGCTTAGATAACAATGTTTTTGTTAAAAGTGATCATATTAAGAGCATTGTTGATTTAATTGTTTTTATTTTTTAATTTAAAACGTGACCCGACAATTTTGTTAACCGTAGAATCAATAATAAGCATATATATAACTATTAAGCATTTTTTGTTAAGATAAAAAGATTGGAAAGTATATTCAATGTTAACATAAGTCATTAAAGTACATGTTAAATGAGTTCGTCGTAAATAAGTTTATGTTAGTAAGAACTTTTAGTGAAAGTATTTGAAATTACTTGTATTTTTCAAAATAATACGAGTACATATTATTAATGTTTGAAGTTAACAATGCACCTTAACAAGACAAATCTTCGTACGGAAAAGTTTGAAACATCGTTTAATATTTAGTAACATGTGGTCGGTAATTACGACGGGATTAACTATTTAGTTACATGTGGTTAATTAGTAATTACACGACGGTCGGCGAGAATTACGATTTTTACCATGAAAGTTGAAATGTTAAGCAAAATCCTTATATTTTTTCTTCTGGATGTTTCATGAGCCTTAAAAAGTGACGTTTGTTTAGGATAAGAAAAAGGAAGAAATAAAAAAATGTTACTTTACATAAAATTGAATTGAATAATATGGTGGCATGCTTCATAGCATATATAATAATAAAACTTCATGTGAAACCGTAGATATTAAACGGTAATGAAGTTAACGATGTCATGGACCAACGTGGCCACCTTGCACTCCACAAACATACACGTGGCTGTCACCCTTCTAAATTTTGGACTGCTGTCATTCTTTGTATATTTATTCAAAATGTACATACGTTCAATAATATTCATTGTACCGCACATTAACATTACGATCATATAGATCAAGGTTTAAGGTGAATTGACGTGTGGGTCCCATGTACAATATCGATCAGATAAAATCGAAACCTTGCTGGCCACTTGTATAATTGCTTTTACAAAAATCACTTTAATGGTCCCGATTTATATTTTAGCGAAATGAAGTGAAATGAATGAATTATATAGAGCATACGTCAGCATATCGTATTCTTCTTCTAGTATATTTGATGTTTTCTGAATCGGATCCTTTTCTAAAGATTAATTAACTTAGAGCATCTCCAATCCAACGTGTACACTACTAAATAAATTGCACTGTAAAAAGATAATCCTATTCTGATAATCCGTTAAGAATAGGTTTACATTAAAAAAAGAAAAAGATAAATATTAAACATATCATTTAGAACTATGAATAATAAATTCATACATGTATAAATTGTTTATATCTTGATAATAATCATCCACCCTCTGAATATAACTGCTCCCAACAAATTTAATGTGTCACTAAATTTTGCACAAGTTAATCCTTAAACGTAACCTTTAGAGTTATAAATAATAAAATCCTTAATTAATCCTTAAAAAAATTACTTTAATGTGTCACACTAAACTTTTGTACTAAATCCTTTTTAATTGATTTATGATACACAATTAATAACAATATAATATATAATATTGAAATTTTTTATATAACTATTAAATTCGTAATAACTATTTACGGATTTCAAAAATATATAATTGTCATACAATTAATACAGCAAACTACCTCATGTAAAACTGTAAAATAGTAAGATACGAATTAACGAAACCAGTTTCTCATTTTAAAATAACACCGCGAGTACAAGTTTGATTTGATTAATCAGATTACCAATTGAAAAGGTGCAAGTCTAAAGTCCAAACATTCCAGGTTAGAAATCTTACACGTCACTGCATTGTGCCATAACATTACCAACTCCTTGAGTTCTTGGCAATATATATTAAAATCTAACTTTAGGCAATCAATACACTCAAAATTTCAAACCAAAATTATTAAACATATATCAAAATGCTGATCACCATAATCTTTGTCATGTGTCTATTCTTCCCAATCTTTCGACTCAAAACCGAACTCCTCACATTTCTCAAACATTCCTTATTTCGATTCACCATCGATCATCGTCTTAGCGATATATGCTTGGTTGATCTTCCCATTATTCGATATGAAGACCTCCAAAACAGACGAAACAATTCTGTGGACCAAATGTGCTTCATTTGTTCCAAAAACTACAATAACAATGACGTGGTTTGCCAGCTCAGCCGGTGTGGTGATGTGTTTCACTCCGAGTGTGTTGGAAAATTGCTTCATCAGAAACAAACTTGTTGTCCGTACTGCCACTCTCCCGTATTTTCCGGGATTTCTAATCATGTGTCGTGTAAGAGTTGTTAATGACCGTTTTTGTTGGGGTTTTTAGTTGGATGTAGATATATGATCCATGAGCAATAACTCCACTCGAAGTTAAGAGAGTTATTTTCGATCTTTTAATATTAATTTAAGGAAATTTCGATATATTTTGCTCGATCTTTGAATTGAATACCATTTCAAATATCACTTTTCTTTTGCTTTTTTAATATTTATATTTATTTATTAGTTGCATGATTTCGTCGATTAAAAAATGGTTCGAATGCAAAAACATGGAAATCTTGATTAATAATTTCTTCATTAAACGTCAGAATTGTTCGATCTAACCCAATCTCCGCATTATTGAATTTGTTTTAGTACACGAACTCATAATATTGTCTGTTTTTTGGTGGACAATAATTTTTATTGAGTATTAAGAATTAAATACTTTTATTTATGATAATTTGTGGCAGAAATGAAATTTAAACATGGCAATTACAATGTTTATATGATGGTTTGTACCATGAATATAATTAATTAAGGATTAAGGATGTTAGTCATGTTACTAATTACAAGATTTATATTTCTCCCGTTTTAAATATTATTGTCGTAATATAAAAAACGCGTAAATTAAGCAAACATAATCATTAGAATAAACTTTTTTGTAATATTACAGTCACAAACTCTCTATGGAGTATGGAGTATCAATTTGACACGCATGGGGTACGTTTTTATAACTTTACGTGTAGCATTATTATTTTTGTTTGTTTTTACGTCTTGTATCGTTATAACATCAATCGATTCAATTCAATTCGTTGTTTTATGCATGGAGAAAATATGCATAGTACTCCGTATGTGTAGCTAGAGATCGATAATATAATATATATAGTTGTCCAATTGTCAAAAGCAAGTAGCTAAGCAAGTGGTGGTCTATCCTCACTATATAATATGATACCGAATTGTACGTTAACGGCAAATTATTTCTGTTAAATGACTCTTATTATGTTATAACATCACAAATTTTCCCTTTGTTTGGAAACGATTATAGGGAGAATTATGTGTGTGCCAACATTTATCGTATCAAACTTATATTAAATGAATCGTAGGTCCCACTGGTGTTGCCTCTTGAAGAAATATCATATAACATTGGTCCCGATGTAACCCATTTGCATAAAGCGAAATCAAAATGAGTAAATAATGGAACGAACGTCAGCATATCGTATGCTTCTAGTACAATTAGCTAGTGGCAATATATACATAGGAAATGACAAATATGTACCGTATTCATTGCTCTAAATTATTTATTTATCTATTTTATTGAAAAATACGTCAAACCTACAGTCTATCTATTTCACACGATATATATATTGTGGCGCAACTGGAAGGCGGAAGAAGAGTTGCGACGCAATGATATGAGTTGGGGGGCAACTGGAAGGCTGGAGTACCGTCGCCGCGCAATGGTTTAGATCGCTGCACGATCAATGTGTAATCGCGACGCGATTCATGTGTCGGCTAGAATAGGCTGTTTTCTTGGTCGTTAAATTTCTTGTTTTTTATATAAACAAACCTTATGTAATTGTAACCCCTAGACTCCAAAAATAATAGAAAAAAAACTCTCTGATTTAGGCTCGTGGACTAAACCAATATTCAAGTTGAAAATTAAACATAACTACGTTAAATCTTTATATTCGTATTGTTCGTTGTTTGTTGGTTTTTCTTTATCCGTTTATTGATTGTGATTATAACGTGATTACACGTTGCGCTATTTGGGTTGGTTAGTTATCAATAACAGGTATTAAAGTGATCAACTAATAGTTGTTGATTGTTTGTTTCTTGCTACAATTCTAACGTATATATTTTCAACTATCAAATATTTAGTACCGTTTGCTTTTAGGTCTTAATTGGTAAAGAGTCGGATACTATATTTACTTTTAATAACTCAAATAAAAATGTCAATCACATATAGTTTGAAAAGTTCTTTTTCTTTTTCCTTTCTACTAGAACTAGAATCATTTTAGAAATCATACACGTCACTAAATATAGTTGTTCCTATATAAGATTATATCAACTTCTTTCTTACAAAATATCCCACATATCTTCCATTATATCAACATATATCAAAATGTTGATGACCATAATCTTCATCATATTTCTACTCTTCCCAATCCTTCGAATCAAAACCGAACTACTCACACTTCTCAAACATTCATTATCCCGATTCACCGTCAATCATCGTCTCGACGAAGACGATATATGCATGGTTGATCTTCCCATCATTCGATTCGAAGACCTCCAAAACAGACGGAACAATTCTGTCGACAGAATGTGCTTCATTTGTTCCAAAAACTATGATAACAATGACGTGGTTTGCCAGCTCAGCCGGTGTGGTGATGTGTTTCACTCCGAGTGTGTTGGAATATTGCTTAAACGTAAACAAACTTGTTGTCCGTACTGCCGGTCTACCATATTTTCCGGGCTTTCTAATCATGTGTCGTGTAAGAGTTGTTGAAACTATAAATACGACAATTTTACAATCAGAAAGGTTTGCTCACACTGTTAAGCTAAAGGCTTGCAATTCGTATAATGAGTATGAATATAGGTTTGATTTTGTTAGGGTTATTAATTAGTTCGATGTAAATATTTGTTCGATATTGAATATTAACGAGATTTCGAGATAATTTGCTGAGCACGAACATCTTAATTAATTTAAATTAGATGGCTCGCATGGACAAACACGAACATCTTAATCTTAATTGAATAATTAAGCATTTGTAATAACTTAATTAAGTTTATTTTCTTTGTTTTAAAGGTGAAAATTGTCCGATCTACACTAATGTCACGTAATTGAATTGTTTATTAGAGAAATAACATGTTCACAATTTTTTTACAAAATAACTTTCACACAATGATAGTATACCAATCACTTGATTAGAGAGAAGCAAGAGACATAATTATCTACGTCATTTTGTGAATGTTTGTTTGTGAACTTTGAGTGAGTCTAGTATTTCTCTTTTAATTATAATGACTATCTCCGTTTTTCATTTTACATTTTAAAATAAAGTTTTACATCCTTGAAAAATTGTGAAAATATAGTTTTATTTTTCAGAATACAAAATATAGATAGCTTAAATCATATATTCTCATTTAAAAAAAAAAAAAAAAAAAAAAAAACTTTCTGGAGAACTTCAACTTAAGTATTTTGTTTCTAATTTTTCAGTTTTTATTAAAGAAAAAAATTGAAAAACAAAAAGAATTTTCCTAACTAAACTGCATAATATATTTTTTTTTAACTTGACAACTATATATATGTTCGAAAACATAGATAATTTTGATCCATGAATATTCATATTGTTTCATTTCGAAAAAAATAAACAACTTTATCTGGTGCATTATTTTTTCTATTTTTGATTTTACGAAGAAAATTAAAAAAAAATGTCGTTGGCTGCTTGAAAAAAATATTATGGATTTTTCAATAAATTCCAAAAATGTCGCAGGATATACATCGATTATTGTGCAACTACTAGATAATAGTTGGCCAACTGTATCAGCAACTTGTGGTAGTTTGTGGTCCACATGCACCCTGTGCCATGGACCTCATTCGGTTTTAAAACAAAGATTAAT
Source organism: Gnaphalium uliginosum (assembly GCA_963930675.1). Lineage (NCBI taxonomy): Eukaryota > Viridiplantae > Streptophyta > Magnoliopsida > Asterales > Asteraceae > Gnaphalium > Gnaphalium uliginosum. Next base: position 38,170,394 of record OZ005686.1, on the reverse strand, counting down.
TAAGTTTATCCAGTTAAATTAAATTAAATGTTAAATATGTAAATATAAATGTTTTTTTTGATTTTCTATTAGTCTATAGCACAAATAATATTCTTTAATTTTGAAAATAGTAGTAAATAATTTGATAGTACGATATTAGCTTCTAAATGTGCAAACGTTGTAGTTTTGAAGAGGTAAATTAAGCTCATATAGTGACTTGTTAAAATAACGGACAAATTTAAACTTAACAAATCTCGAATCCTACCTTACAACACATCAATCATGCACGTAAATATTCTTGTTCTTAACATTTATTTTCGGTTCTTTAACATGTAAATATTGTATTTTACGAATCATAACATAAAAGCCATCACCAAAAATCCAAAACTAGGTGACCCCACCTAATTGCTTCGACTTAATACCACCATCGGTCCCATGCATCACATCGTATAAGACCAAAATACAAAGGACTTGACCCTGTGCGTACCACTTGCAAAACATCTCACTGGTCGCCCACAAATCAACGCGCAAATTTTTTAGATTTTTTTAATACGACATAATATATATACATATACACGCTGGGTCAAGTTCAAACGAGAATCACAAAAAGGTATAGAACTGCAATAACTTTTATATTACATTGTTTTATACATGTAAACGTAACCAATTACATATAAATGTTATTTAGTGTTCATATTATTGACAAAATAAAGTTAAAAATCACTAAAAATATATTAAATTATTGAATATATGAAATGTTCACATATGCACTAGTCAAATGTGCACATGTGAACAAAAAATATAAATTTGATTTTAAAAGTTATTTTGAGGTTTTGTCAAACTATTTTGATTTTAACATTAATCTACATCAATAATCACATGTGATTGAATCATTAAACATTTATAGATTCCAATAATTTAAAAGTTCTCGCAGTTCTGTACCTTTTCTGGTTCTCATTTGAATCTTTGACTACACACACATATACATAATAAAAGGTTAAACGAGAACCACAAAAAGATACAGAACTGCAAGAAATATTAAAATTTAGGGGTGTTCATAAGTTAGTAGATTCAATCCCTTGTGATTTGTGAATATTGAATTAGATTAAGGAAAGCAAAATAGTTTCAAAAACCTAATGATCGCAATTAAAATCAAATTTATTTTTTCTTTCACATGTGTACATTTGAAAGAATCCATATATGTATGTTTAATGCATATATTATTATGTTCTTGACAAATCACATTTAAGTTCAATCCGGTGTCAGTGATCATTCATCGTTCAATAACTCCAACTATATGTTTAACTCTTGCGGCTGTTTGGGACGACATTAATTTTGTTGTTTCTTCATTTAAGAAATATGTTTTACAAAATGACAAAAAAATAATGATAAACTCATAATTTTATTTTTACTTTTTTTTTAATTTTTTGCAAAGCCAAGCATTTCATTAGAAAAAGCCTTCAAGTTGGATACTCAAGCAAGAAACTCATCTTGATAATCTATGATTAAAGCTTGTTAGAGAGTTTAATTTGTTTGTTAATTTTTGGAGGTGTGGTGGTTTGTTTTAATATGTAATTTGCGATTAATTATACGTGACGATTTAGCGTTGCTAAATATAGTAGTAAACATAGTGTATGTTACCAAAAATTCGATTACGAGGATATGAATGTTTCATAACAAATGCAGTAATTTTATTCCCAGAATCAAGAACAATTACAGGACCAAAGGAGACACTGGATCATAGACGTTGGGCTGTAATATGGTAACGGAATTAGGCCCAATTATAATAAGCTAAACCAGTTGTCAAGCCTTTCTGGATTCATTTGGGCTATAGAAAGAGTCTATATCGCAATCGATGGTTGCGGTATTGGGCCGGTTACGACTTACGAGATCGGGTGATCCGTCGCGAGGTTGATTGTTGTTGACTTTTTTTTTTTTTTATTTTATTGTGATACTAATCATAAGAAAAAATGGTATTAAATGTTTAAAACGTAATGTGTATTTAATATATTAAATTGTGATCCTAAAATTTGATGAAAACAAAAAATTGAAATTTTCAAATAAAAAAATCGACAAAATAAAAATGAAATTAAACATGTAAATAAACGTGTAGAATACACATTTAAGGGTTTGTTTTTAGTTTTTAAACTGAAAAAAATGTATAAACTTTGGGCTTAACAGGACGAAGTTCACTACAAAAGCTTAAATTCCTAATGGTTTCCAACTTAATTATGGCCACTTTGTAGTTAGACCGATTTAGCACGTAAGAACTCCGCTACTCGAACATGTATCCCACAACTCGCAACTACACAACTTGCCAACAACGGAAAACGCCGGATCACGCAACCATGCAACTGGCTACACAACCGGTGGAAAACCTTGCTGCCGAGCTTGCAACCTGACCATGATGCCCCGTGACTCGGCCACGCAACCAACCCTCCGATTTACCCTTGATTTATTGATTATAATGTTTGTGTTTTTGGGGTAGGAACTCCCTTTGTATTAAGATGTATAAGGCCTAGTATGCTGGCGTTGAGCCATTCTTTCTTTTTTCTAATTTTTTATTTTACTTTTTGTATATAAAATAAAATAGTCTCTCGGGTCATTCTAAAAGCCCAATATTCCATTTTGTCAAGGAAGCCCAACTTACATTTATTATTATCTTTTCTTTCCTAATAATCACCTTTAAAATATCATCAATTAAATTATCTCTAAATTTCAATTAATCAATAAGGTCCATCTATTTTATTAAAATTAAAAATAGAACCCTTTAAGTTTCTTAATTTTAATAAAAATATCTTAAATAACACTTAATTTCCTAATATAGAATCTTTAACTATAATTTATTAATGTAATATTTATCTTAATGACTTAAACGACCATTTGTTTACACGGGTTTAAAAACTAGTAAGAATATGAAACATTGCATAACTACTTTTTCGAACTAGGAGTATGATCTAATTTATATACCAGTACTACTATTTTTACCAAACTCGTTCACCTTTTGCGTTCTAAATTAAATGTTCACTAGACAAAGACATATATAATTGCTCTTATTATCTTGAAAGTACTTACATTTCAAATACATATGTTTGTAAATTATCGTAAAGTTATGCAAATGACAAAGTTATACGAGCCACACATGATCAAGATCAATATGAAAGATGAACTCGATATCTTTCATCAGAAACCATTAGTTGTTGTTTTGGTGTCGTTTTTAGGCGGTGTTTCTCGGCTTGGTTTGTTTTAGCTTCTAGTTTGTTTTTTCTTTTTCAGGATGCTTGTGTTTTATTTTCTTTTAGCCCCTACTTGGGGTGTTGCTATTGATTTGCTTTGCCTTTTCTCAAAAAAAAAAAAAAAAAAAAAAAAAACTTATTAAGTTCATTCAACATTGTGCATATATTACCAAAAATAGAAAAACAAAGTATGGGACCATAAGATATTTTCAATACGGACTATATAATATTTAAAAGAAAATTAAAAGTGCAATTCTTAAACCTATAAATATGGGACACGTGGCAGATTCACACAAGTGGTTAATCACTAATTTATCACCAGTTATTATATAAATCCTTGATATTTTTCACAAGCAAGATCACACTCTCCAAACCCTAAAACACCAAAATGTTGATGAACATCGTATTCTTTTTTTGTTTACTCATTCCCGTCCTTCGAATGAAATCCGATTTACTCCATTTTTTCAAACTTTCCATCTCCAAGTTTCTTGGCTACGGTGCTGGTAATTCTCGCCACCATGAAGAACACGTATGCATGGTAGATCTTCCTATTATTCGATTTGAAGATCTTCAAAACAACCGTCCTAGATCTATCGATCGTATGTGTTTCATATGTTCCCAAGATTACAACAAGGATGACACGCTTTGCCAGCTCAGCAGGTGTGGTGATGTGTTTCACTCCGAATGTGTTGGAAAATTACTTCACAAGAAACACACTCTATGTCCCTTTTGTCATGCTCCCTTCTTCTCGGGCCTTCGGCCTGTGTCGTGTTGACATTAATCTTGTAAAACTTTATGACGTGTAACGTCTTAATTAGGTTTCTCTTTTGTCCATTTAATTATAAGATCCGTAAGCCTAAAACTTCACTTAATGGAGTTCTTTTGTTTCTCATCTTAAAAGTTAACCGGATTTTCGCTTAGCTAGTAATTTTATGTATGTAGCTCAGTTATATCTTGATAATCATGTATGTTAATTGTTCAAGTTCTATCATGGAATTTATGGAAAACAAAAGGATTAATATGCAAATTATAATGATATCATTACTATTCAAAGTCTTTCATTTCAATATATATATATATATATATATATATATATATATATATATATATATATATAATATGATGATCATAAAAATGAAAAACAAAAATAAAATTACGCATAAAAGTTCAACCTGCAAATTGTGCTTGCGTGACAGCTTTAGCATATCGATCACTAGCTTTTTTTTTTCCTTACTCTTCATTTCATAAATCGTTATCGTCCGAGTTTCAACTGAATTATGACTTTATGAGTAGTAGATGGCTATAGATCGACGTAGCGTGTAACTCGCGCTAAGCCAATTTGTTCATAAGAGCATTCAAAGAAAAGAGTTTTGCACTCCATTGATTAAAAGTTTTTCTTTCAAAAATCACACTCAAGATTTTAAATTTTTTCCATCAATAACTTGATAAAATTTCCAAAACTTTTCACCATAAAAACGTTTTAAAACAATCTCATTGGAAATGCTATAGCGTATTTGGTACAACTTTTTATCTCTTTTGCAATATGACCTATTACGAGTAAAAATAATCGGGTTATGTTTAAAAGCACAATGTAATTTCAGTTTTGTCCATTTTAAAACGGTGTACATTTTTATGTCTCGCATCCTCATCGTACTTTTAAACTATACATTTCTGCAATTAATCGTATTATATATACTTAATAATAATAATAATTAAATATCGAACGAAATGAAGTATTTAGAGAGCTGAAAAAGATTTGATAAATAGAAATGTTGATAGGCTTATCCCAATCCATATCTAATTCGTAGCTAGGAATTGATCAACCATTCATTTTGTTGACTAATTACATCTTCTATCTACTTGTTCACATTTTTGCCTTTAACTACTTTTGCGACTCATTGGGGCCCACAAAGATATTTTTTTTTATTAGCTTACCTTGCACTATATTTCACTTTTCCAGGAGTAAATTTTTCCTATTCTTGTTTTTCAATTGTTTTGTTGTAAGATATATATATATATATATATATATATATATATATATATATATATATATATATGATGATGATGATGATTATTAAGTTATAGCAACTCTAATTTTATGTAAAAAAAAAAATGAAAAACGTAACTTTTTTTACCTAACAAATAAGTAACAAGTTAACATCTTAACAAAACAAACTTTTTTCGGTGTAATATTCCCATAGAACCTTTGGAAATTAGAAAAAAAAAATGTTACATATTTATAAATTAAAACTGTCAACGGATCGACAGCCCCTATTGACATATTTACAAATTAATTAAAGATAGGTTTAATTGTTTCTTAATCTAACTTTTCAAGACAATTTAGTATATAAATCCATATGTTAAAAAGGATCTTTTTAATTTTCTTTATCAGAGTTATGATCTAATTAATTTGTTGAGTTGACTGTTGACCAATAATTAGTTTGGTATTTACACTTTACATTTGCATTAAAATTCAAGTTGTTATTTTAGACCAAAAGATCACAAACTAGAATCTGATTGGCTTAAATTCATGAGTGATCGTTACCAATATCTAAATGTCATTGTCTGTAAGACCAAAAAATCACTGATTCAAATTATATTGGTGGAAATTCATGAGTGCATCTATATATGTTCTCATAATCCATATTAATTAACTTCAATTTGTTCGGGACTCAATAACTTAAAATTAATATAATCATTGTTAACTCAAACAACACTAAATTTATAAAACACAGTTACTGTTGTATAAAGAATTTTTTGATGGTGTACGAATCACTTCACGTTTATAAACACGATCTGTAGTTAACTGTGTTTATATCTCATATTCATGCAAGTTAATGATTAGATATAAACAATTTCACAAAAAATTTAAGTGATATGGTTAGCAACATTCAAATATGAGTAATATATATAGCCGGTAATGAGTAAAAACTATATTTTCATAGTAAAAACTAATAAAAAGTATCATGAATTTTTGTGGGTAGACCAATAACTGTTCGGAAATTTACAATTTGCTTTGAAATTTCTCGTCGCTAAGCTTTGAATTATTGTCATGGACTAACAAATCACAAAACAAAGTTTCATTGGCTTAAATTTAGGAGTGTGTATACGTCGTAATCCATGAGTTTTGATATAATAAATCTTGACCCTTTTAAAGTTTACATATTTGAGATTCAAAGTATGCAAGGTTGCAAAATTATCTAATTAGAACACGATTTTTACAAATACAACTATCTAATATTAATTTAATTTTAATTAAAAATAAAGACACATTGCTTAAATGGCGAGTGTTTAAATGCATGTCATTTACCTTAACCTAATCTACTATTAAATTAATTAATACGGAGTATAACCAAAATCAAGTCCAAACATCCCTAAAATTTTGGAAAGATATTTTAATTTACAAGAAGTATCCAAGAACATCAAATAAACAAGTAGAAAAGTCTTAGACCTATGAACATCATACACGTGGCATACATAAAGTGATCACTCACTCACTAACCATTTCCCCCTACTATAAATCCATGATATTATTTCCTCATGCAAATATAACAATTCCGAGTCTCCAAAGTTAACCTAATACACACCAAAATGTTGATGAACATCCTCTTTTTCGTTTGTTTATTCATTCCCGTCCTTCGAATGAAATCCGATTTACTCAATTTTCTCAAACTTTCCATCTCCAAGTTTCTCGGCTACGGTGGTGGCAATTCTCGTCACCACGAAGAACACGTATGCCTGGTCGATCTTCCTATTATCCGATTCGAAGATCTTCAGAACAATCGCCCTAGATCTATCGATCGCATGTGTTTCATATGCACCCAAGATTACAACAAGGACGACACACTTTGCCAGCTCAGCAGATGCGGTGATGTGTTTCATTCCGAATGTGTTGGAAAATTACTTCACAAGAAACAAACTTTATGTCCGTTTTGTCACGCTCCCTTCTTCTCCGGTCTCTCGCAGGTGTCATGCTGACATATGATAATTGATAATTAACAAACGATTTAATTATCAATGTATGTTAGGGTTTGTTGTTGGATGGAGTGGAGATTTTTTATGTTAAAGTTTTTGAGATCTCTATATATATAGTTTTATTACTTGTTTAACTAGTAGTATATGTAACAACAATAGTTATGTACGTCTTATGATCAATATTGTAGCATGCTGAAGAATTGAGAAATTAAATTCGATTACTATTTCAAGTATATACTTCGATCTATGGTGCATTTTATCTACTTCGCATGTTTTTGTTAAACGAATTGAATATGACTTTTTTAATATGAAAGTGAACACTTATTTCGACACGTAATTTTAATATACATTTAAATTGGAAACAGAGGATAATTCAGATGAGTCGAATGAACGAGTAACGTATTTTATTTTATTTTTATTTTTTTCTAAGATACCAAGAAATATCTCTACAAAAAATATTCTTTATCAAGATCATGATATTTATTAGTGGCCCTGGTTGACCAATAATTCGCAAGATATTCCCCATTTGCATGGAATCATGTATTTTCTGTTAAATTAAATGAAATAAAAAACAAACAAATAACTGACTTAAATTCATGTGTCCATGCATCGACGTGGCTATCTTTAGGTTCATATTTTGATTCACTAATAAGCTATTCAGATTCACAAAGGGAAAATAAGTAAAAAGTAACAAAATGTGTAAGGGGACTGACAAATAAACTAATTAATTTTTATTTTAAGTAAAGATCAAAGTATTTATTTATCTATTTTAATAATGAAAATCACAATATAATTAATTTAGAATCTTTTTTTTGGTAACGGAGATTGACCCCGGCATATATTATAAACGAATTGCTATTTTCTAGAGGTTGTGCTATTAGCTGATTGTCGTACACATGACATATCATTAGTATGCACTTACTCTTTCATAAATTAACTTAGAATCCTTATAATATACTATGTTACAAATTTTCATAATTTATTGGTAATTAATACAATTTGTTAGTTATTAAACTTTTGCACAAAATGTGTCACTACATTGAATTGTCTTGGTAAAATTAATTTGTTTGGTTCAATTAGATATATCCTTACTAATCATAAGGGTTAATGGTATAGACCATCAAGTTCGTTACCTGCATTAGTAATAAATTTAATTTATTACCTGATTCGACACAAAAGTGAAAATTTATATGTACCGTTAACCCTAATCATAATCATATAATCAACAAAGAAATGACTTATGAAATTTAATCAAAACAACTAATCAATAATACGGCTGATGGGCTCCACCTTCACGCTTTAACCAATCAGGTTTCAGAAAACTATCCTTTTTTGACTGTTCATTTTATTGACTAAAAATTGCATCACATAATTGATAATTCCAAACAGTTGTATTTGTTCTCTTTTCCGTGTTTGGAATTTGCGACCCATTGGCAGGACCATATACCTATTTTTGATAGCTTGTCTTTTGTTTTTTTGTTTCTTATAATTTTTAGTTTTTCTAATTTTCTTACCAATTAAAATACTCTTGTTGAATATCTAGAAAACTTGTTACAAAAAGAGTAAATTATTTAAATCGTTCATGTGTTTTTACGATTTTTTTACCGTTCGTCCATATCTTCTAAAAGGTATTTGAGATGTTAAATTCTTAAAACTTTTATTCACTGGTAGTCAAAAAAATGGACTACTAGTGAACAAACTTTCAAACAGTCAAATACCTTTACAATGGTGAGAAAATCGTGAAATCACATGGACGATATAAATAAATTACTCTACAAAAAATAACATAAAGTAATTGTCTAAATAGCTAGTTACATGAACCGAATGAATATAAGAAAATTGTGGTTTTATTAAAGCTTTTGTTAAAATGGAAATAATGTTAAACTCTATGTTTATGTTAGGTTTATTAATGCACTATTTCAAAAATAATATAATAAATAACAATAAATAAATAAAGGCCCAACCACGCAAGTAACTAACTTTTCTCTTGTCGTTTTTAATAGATATTTTTTGACCCCCCAAAAAAGTGGCTCTACAATGAGCTTGCGTGGCATTACCAATGATTCGTTAAAGATATTTTTATGTTTGCATTTGATTCTCTTTTTCAATAAAACTAAAATCATTGACTTAGACTTACAAATCACAAACTGAAATCCTATTGGTTTAAAGTTATAAGTGCGTTTACATGGCAACTCATAGGTTCGCATAAAAATCATTAACTTAAGAGCAAATTATGAAATATAAAATGATAAAAGGAACACGATACGATCCCTCACAATAATAGAATCATTGTACATGTTATATTTTGTTTATGCAAAATAACATAGGTTTAATTTTACACAATGGTGATTCAAAAGGGTGCAAATGGAAGGAAAAGAAAACCAAATTTGAAGAACGCATAGTTGGCCAAGAAAGAAAAAATAGCGTACGTTTTAACATGAGCCATGTCACGAAGTAGCGAGCATCAAATTGTCATATTTCACCAATTCCTGTATTAATTTGCGCATTAATAATATGTTGTATGTACCAAAGTATCACTAACCTAACGATATCGAGATAACCATTCAATCAAAAGATTGTGAGTTTAAACCCTAAGTTGAGACATGTACCGGTTCGCGGTAGTTGTGTATCACTACTTAGATTTCTAAAAATTGAACTGTTGTATCAACCAACATATACATTTTATTGAGAGAAGTAAAAGCATGTTGGATAAAATAAAGTGGAGACCAACAAAGTTGATCACGCTTCAAGCAACGGCATGTTTGGTGATGGCACATAAAACGCAGTTATTATATCCAATATCAGTTCAATTCTCTATTTGGTAGTTAAAAATGGCTCATTATGTTCCAACTTGATACTACGGGTGAATTCACTCATTTAATAAAAAACAACATGCTAGCTTGAAAATTGCATACTGCAAGTAAAACAGATAAGGGTATTTCATACAACCTCCTAAACCGTTTGTTAAAAGCTTAGATAATTATCGTAGAAATATTGTTTTCATAATCATAACTAACACAATAACTGTTTATAAGACAATTTTATTTAAAAAAATATCTATACGGGTCAACCGAGCTGAAAGCAGCCCATCTTTCCACCTCTAGTTAAATGATACTCAACAAATGTCTGGAACCAGTTGTTGTAGGTTCAATACCCGTAAACTAATGGAGTATGGGGTGTATAAACCATTTGTGCTTCTTTTTTTATGGACTAAGATGGTTTGCAAGAAAAGCAAGATGAGAGAAAGTTTTAAAGCAAAAGCAACAAAAGGGTACAAAAGGAAATGAAAGTTGAAGGATACAACAAATATAGAAACTTAAAAGGGCTATTATACAAGCAACTAAAGTTGCAAAAAAGAAAATGAAAAACTTAACAACTATGGGAAGCAGTGCATCAGTTGACGAAAATGATGAAGAAGAGATGTCAAAGTTGGCTTTTGCATCGTTTCAGGCCAGAGAAGAAGAGATTGAGAAGAAGAAAAAGCAAGTCAAAGAGAAGGTCGAGTTGAAACTAGGCCGGGCAGAAGAAGAAACCAGACGTTTGGCTCAAGTTTGGGAAGTAAGCCTACAAAAACCAAGTACCAAAAAACTAGCTTTTAGCTGCATATAAGTACTCGAATTTTTTTTAACAAATACAAAAGAAAAATATACTTTGGAAAATTGGAGTTTTGGACAAAAATTGCATTTAAAGTTCCGTAACTTTCCACATAGCTCATTCTTACAAACTGTAGTTTTAATTTTGGCAAGTCAATTTGCACGTCAAAGTGAGGATAGATAATATTACAAGTATGAGACATGATGCATTACAATGATCTAATTGTTGTTCTATCTGTATGAGACATATCAGGAGCTTGAAGTTTTGACAGATCCAATGAGGAAAGAAGTAGCAGCAGTACGAAAGAAGATAGATGTGGCTAACCGTGAAGTGAAATTATTGGGACAAAGCTGCCAGAAGAAGGTATGTCATCTGCCAGCCAGCCTTCCTAAGTGTATCTATAATGAATGTTCAAGAATTAATTAATACAGATTTATTATTTATAACCTGAAAAACAGGAGAAAGAGTATAAAGAGATATTGGAGGCTTTCCAACAGAAGAATAACGAAAAGAATCAACTAACCTCCACATTAATGGAGGTAAATTCCATAGCAAATTACATTACCATTAATCATTTCATTTGAAGCACTGACATTCTCAAGTAAGTTTAAACTAGAGGTGGCAAGTTGATCGGGTTGGATAACAGGCTAAAACGGGTTGACCAGATTATAGAAATGAGCTAGGGTTGAAACTGTTCTGTTTTAAGTCTGGACTGATACGGAATGGGTTGACCCATAAACACTTTAGAAAAATCAATTTTTTTATATAAAGAAATAATGCATTAGTTATGATTACAAAACCATACAATTGCAATAGTCACATTCATCTATGAATAAAAATGAGTTAGGGGGTTGTATGCATTAGAACTTCTTATCCATATTCAACAACAATTCATAATTGCTGTTGTTTCTACAGCTGGTGAAAGAAAGTGAGAAAGTTAGGATGACGAAACTAGAGGAACTCAGCAAGAACATAGATCCTTCTTCCTGATTAGTGATTATCCGCGTGTTAAAAGCAATCTGGATTGACTTTCCTAATTTCCTTTTCTCTGCTCACACATTCTTCTTTTTAATAAGCGAACATTGTAAAGATTTCAATGTTCTGTATTATTGTATTTCGTGTGCTTCTACTATATGATTCAGTTATAATAACATGCAAATGGAAATAAATGCCTTACAAAATTACTCAATTGCATACCTCATGAATCCACTATGGTTTGCAAGATTCTTATATACAGATCCCCCAATGTCATTAATCCAGTGGAAGCCGTTTGTACTCCATCAATAGGTTAGGGATATCACTCATGCGTAGCTGAAAGTATGAAGAATAACCATAAATCAATTCTAACTCATGGGCATGTATAAACACATTGATTAATAAATGATTGTTAGAAGACGCAATAAAAAAATTCCAACTCCAGCTGGTAAAAGAATTGGATGATGTCAGCAGATTAGAACTGTAATTAGTGTATTTATTTTATTTTCATAAATAATAATGAGACCATATATTATTTTACCTGAGAAGCATTTGTAAAATGATAGAACTGATAGGTATCTTTCTCTGTAAAGCCCGATTCTGCAGACTTCAAATGAGATCCAACGTTCGCTCTGCCAGAGTTAAACAGTCACTTATAATCAACACAAGTAGATAGTAAATCAGCGAAGGGATCAAAAGTTGCACAAACTGTATTTTTTTAAGGAAAAAAACCTCCTAAACCATTCTACATATAAAACTTATCTTATTATTAATATAAAATAATTTTTGTGCTAGAAGTGTCTATGGTCAACCGTCAACCCAAGCTAATCTGACCTGATTTGATCAATACCATAAAATCACCCGCTTTGAGCCAAACCATTTAGTCCATCTAGCGAAACAGGCCGACCCTCCCTTTAAGTATTTAACCAACTCATGTAAAATTGAATAGAAATTGATCCTTACAGGTGATGGCGACTAATAAGACGTTGGTAGTCACGCAACAATGCGGCGAACTCCTTCAAACGTATTGATCTCGGAGTAGAGTTCCGCCAATGGCCACGGAGTGCTTGAGCTGCCTGTGTTAATAACATATTCCAGTTGCATATGTTTAACACTTTAACTCCACATATATATATGTGCACTGCATACAGTCTTACAGACACGAATTAACGCACATAAAAAAATAAAATTGCCCACACATCTGACCTGTTTATTACTAGACGCTTGATTTCCAGTTATCTTTAATGCGAGTTCAAGAAATTCTTTATCTTCTGATTCATGAACTATTCGAAAATTATGATCAGAAAATGAAATGGAAATATCCAATCTCTTTTGCAGCTCTGAGATCGCTGACCCATCCATGCCGTTTTCCTGAAGTCAATGTTTAAAAGATGGTTTTGATTCAGCCAAAAAGCATGTGTTATTAAGGCGATAACTGGCATAAAGGTATACATTGAATTTACTATTTGATACCTTTGTGTCAGATCGAAAGCCACTAGCCATAGATGTATTATGGCTTTCATCAATTACTTCTGATGGAGATGGGGACAATCGCTTTGAAATAGGATCATCTAAGAATCAAAGATGAAATATATTTCAGCACAGTTCTTTACCAGAAACATATAAGGGTTGATTAAATACATGTAGAGGTGGCAACATGGGTGGTTCGGGAATTATGGTATGTTTAAAACGGGTCAGATTTTTTTGACACATTTTTTATATGTCAAAATATCAACATTGATTAAACGATTATATTTTTTTCAATGAGAATTTAACTTTAGAATAAAATAGTTTAGAAGATTTTATTCATTTAAGGTAAACTTTGGGCAAACCTCGACCAGTTGGACAATTTCCCTTTTTACTAATCCTTTTATTATACCCCTTTTACCCGTTAACATATCCTGAAGTCACCCATCCATAAGTATATGGGTCGAAATTGCCACCTCTATATACATTGACCATACTAACACTTGAAAACAAAGACATCTGTAATCTGTAAACATGCTAGCACATTTTGTTTTTGTCCAAATTAAATCAAAGTAATTCCTTTAACAAAATTTATAAGATACGCTTAACCTCGATTTTGGATTAAACTAATAACAACGGATGACCCCAAAATTAAAACGTTACAGAGGAAAGTTAATACCTTCTGGAACTAACCACCATAAATCACCATAAGTCACTTTGCCATCAAAGCCACCAAATAACAGATAACGTGATCCAATACATGTCATTGAGTGATAAGCACGGGCAGAAGGACCTTCAGTGTTGGTTGCAAGTCGTTTCCACTGCACAGACACTGATAATAATAACAATAACCCCAGAGACCATATAAATTAATAAATTAAATGCTTAAAGAAAAATGAAAATAGACACTTGAAAATTAGTGATGCCATTTTTACCCCTTTACTTATAAATAAGCCGACTCCGTGTTATTTTTATCTCAAATGTGTCAAAATAGGTAAAATAGAAAGAAAACAAATACTTAGACGGAAACAGGCCAAACGAGCTGAAGGTCACCCAAAGAGCATCTTCATGCATAAAACAAGTGTAATGATCTTAATTAGATATCAGATTATCGTTGAAATAAGATGATTTTCATGATCACATTTGGCACACTGGTTTTTAATAATAAATTTAAAATTTGTAGACAAAGGTATTTTGAGCCAACTCCATGCACCCACATAAGATTTTAGTGGCTTTGACCAGTTACCAACTGCCTGACCACCCAATTTTTACCTCCAGGAAATATGTTAAGCTTCTTGTGTGCAAAAACCACTCACCCCTATCTAGAACAACACAGTCGTTGTAATAAACATCATATCGACTCAACCAACCACCAGTTCCATGCCCTCCAAACATGAGAAGCTAAAAAATATACAACCCGTTAGTAAAGTTTACGATTTTAAGAATATTAGTTATATTCAATTTATCAACATGCAGACACATATGATCTGCCTACATGTCACACCAGAGGAAACGTATATTTTCCTTCTGTAACTTTATTATATGCAAGTATGTAAGCTACATAAGAAATAATATGTGAATATATGATGCTGACATGGAATAAGAATACATAACTACATAAATGGTGCTTCATTTGTCCTGTAAATATTGCAACATTTTAACTTAGCATGCAATTTAAGTAAAATGTCTTGATCATTAGTTGAATATCTAACATACCCTTCAATAAAGACAAATGTAATTTTTACTATTGGTAATGATACATACATGAGAAATAAACAAATTCAACTTAGCATGTTTCAAATATATAGAGTGAAATAGGACTAACATAGTGGCCTCCGGAAGTAACAGTATGGCCACAACGAGCAGCAGGAGCTTGGCCGGGGAGCTTTAACAAGGTCCATCCAGGAACTTCATTATCTTCATTATACAAGCATTTTAAACAGATACTATTTTAGTTAAAGTAAAACTTTTGATATTCTAAATAAAGCTTATTTTACACTGATACACAAGAATCTTGGCTAACTAAAAGAAAAACTAAAGATAAAGAAATAAGAAATGCAGAATTAATATCTAATATATAACCATCAAGTTTATTCTTTTTGCCTTGAAAAGTAATTCGGACCTCACAAAGTACTATTTTCAAATTTTGGTTTTCATATAAATTCCCTTGGGATAATTATTTATCATTGCTTTATCTCAGTGTGTTACCTTGTATGTTGTGGTGACCAATTCTGGAAATCAGATACCAAATTAAGTATTGGTATAATCATCAATAGATTTTAAAAATATGCTTAAACATCCACAATTACAAATTTATATAAAGCTAATAATACCTGCTGCAAAATCCTATCAACGCATTTGCTAAAACCTAATAGCTTCTCAAACAGACAATACATACCTTCTTCGATGAGACCCTTCAACGCCCATAAATCACCCATGATTGGGCCTCCACCTCCTGCCAAGATTGACAGAATCACCATTTATTAAATAAAGATTACAGAGACAATAGATAAATGGGAATTACATGTGCAGTTGATAAAAATTAACATTAGTATCATTATATCTTAACACCATAGATCAATTTCTGCCTCACTTATATATTTGCATTCTGTCTTTAAAATCTCACCTCGGCCACCATATACAAGCAAGCGCTTCTCAACCATAGTAGCAGTATGGCCACACCTCGGTGGTGGTAATGTTCCAGAAACTGCCAACTCTGTCCACTCCAACGACACTATAAAAAACATATCAGATATGTTAAATTTACCGTTTGAGTTTTAATCTTCATATTAGTACCACGTAAATAAAAGCAAAAACCAAAAGATTTTCAAGGCAAAAAACTTTACTTGTATCCAAGATAAATACGTCAGACAACCACTTTTTACCATCCCAACCACCATACCTATAGTAAGCATTTCAAGTCCCATTAAAATTAGTAACTAACAAAAACCAATGATCAAATACAATTATATGAAGCAATTCTGACATTACTATTTTATTGTTCCCAATAGCTGAAGCGGCTGCAAAATCTCTAGGTGAAGGCAAATCACCAAAACTCGTAAGCTCCGACCATTGCCATATATCTAATGAACATATAATTCAACGCAAACAAAACACTCCATCAAAAATACTTAACACGATATATTTTTTATTGGATTGCTTAGTTTAAAATGTTTATCCACTTAAAAAACAAGTTTCAACCTGCTTATTTGATAGTTATTTTTTAAAGTGTTGATTCCTTTTATTAAGCATTTTTCAGAAGAGTGTTTGTGATTGCTTATTGGCTGTAAAAGAAAAGCAATAAGTAGATAAGCACTCAAATAAGCAATCTCAAACACACTTTTGAAAACTACTAATCTGCTTATTTTACAATAAAAACTCACTCATAATTAAAAGCAAGCAGCATATAAGTGTTTAAAAATAAACAATCCCAAACACCTTAATAACTACAAAAAGTTTATCAGTTAAAAGACCTCACCAGTATCTAACACCCAAAAGTCCCCCAATCTTTTGGTACCAAGTCTACCACCAAATACAAACATATGGCAATCAAATGCAATCGCAATATGAAACGCTCGAGGACTAGGCCCCGTTTGCCCGTCGGAACCACTACCGGTACACTCAGGCTTAAACCATAGCTTATTCTCTACAAAAGTAAAATGAATAATACTTTATTACTGGCGTATCTATCTGGCAATGTATACATACAGGCTAAGTGGCTAACTGTGTATATATGCGAAATTACAAAAATTAGAAATGAATACCGATGTCGTATACAGAGATGTCATTGAGGAATTTTTTGTCAACGAGACCACCGAAGACTATGATCTTTGACTTTCCGATGCTGACTGCGGTGTGACCGCTGTAATTGCGATCAAATTATTAGTAGAAACAATTCGTAATTAATAAAATTAAAATTTGGGGGGGGAAAATTGATTGGTTTATACCTTCGAGGTTGAGGAATAGGTCCGGTGAAATCGGAAGGTGAAGCTCGAACCCAGTAATGCATGGTTGGAGATCCGAATGTGTTCGGTAATATGACCGTATGAACCCTAATTTATATGCGATTTTATTTAATTTGATTTGATCATCTGAGATCCGACCAAGTAAAATATTCCAAATAGGCAGTTTTGACTGTTTTACCACTGACGTGGTATACAAATCACCTGTCACTCTATCGGAAGGGTAAATTTATTTTTAGAAAGATTTCTTCATAATTAATCATATTCGTACAGTTAGTTAATTGAATGTTACAATTAGCATTTTTTCGATGTAACTATATTAAATTTAGTATGTAGTTGTAAGTTTATTAAAACGTTCGGCATCGAAGAAGAACGTGTGAGAGTTAAAGTAAATAATGAACTACGAAAGGTAGGATAAGTAAATAGTCTAGTTATATGTACCGATTTGGTTATATTCGCATGAAGTTATTAATGCAAAGAACTAAGCCATGTAGTTGAACCTAATGTATCTCCTTCATGTAGCATAGGTTTAAGTAAATAGTCCGGTCACATGTGAAGATTTGGTTATATTCGTAAAAAGTTATTAACGAAAACAATTAAGCCATGTAGTTGATGGTTGGTCATAGAATTGCAACATACAGTACCTTCTGCGTGTAACATAGATAATTGGAAAGATTATATTTGTACCTATTAACAGTTGGCTCCTGCTTGTTGTTAGGCGGAGGAGGAGGAGGTGGTCTGGTTGAACCAAGAGCATAAGCCTCATGGTCCCAAATCGATGTCGATCAAGTTCCAGTGTGGCTGTGAAGGTTTGACAACAAAGTGAAATGATATTATAATTATCGGATGCCAAACATAAGAGGCGGGTGACGCCCAAAGCCTTGATTTTGGACTGAGGTACAACACTACAACTTACACAATAAACAAGTTTAGACGTATAAAACCAATTTGCATAAATAAGTAAATGAGTGTTGCTAACTGATAAGACGAATGCACTGTCAAATATTGAATGTGATTCCAAGACATTTCTAGGAGCTTCATAGACAAACCTTAAATTGCATAGATAACCAGACTCACCTACATATGGTTCGTTAACGGTTGCTATTACATATGGTTCCTTCACATTTGCTATTTTGTTGTGAGGTATACGGTTTTGAAAAGCCACTTAGGTAAATAACTGAGGTAATTATTTTGCTTAACAAAAGCCACATGGTAAAATTGTAAAAACGCATGTGATGGATAATGCAATAATACATGAGCTCCAGATAATAAGTACAACTAAAGACTCGTTTTACAGGAAATCTGCTGAGACAAACGGCAACTTACTCGATGGTTGAGATCCAGAAGGGACCGATGGAGAAGCAAGGGTTCACCTGATCATTGAACTGTTTTATTTGCTCTAGCAAAATCAATCTCATATGGTAATATTTGAAGAATTCTTGATTTTGTTCAAGATCCAGCCAAACTGAAAATAATCGAAGAAAATTATGTAATAATATCAAATATTATTAATCTCATTAATTGTTTTACACTATCTGTTCAGCTTGTGCTCACGCTTACAAAGGATTTATATATATGTATATAATATATATTATATACATATATCGAGTCGGTTTCCAGTGAAAATAAAACGTCAAAATAAAAAAAGTTAAAAACGCTTTCAAGTTTTATTCACAATTTACTTTTACTTATGAACATTTGTTACAGAGTATTTATTTTGCTTCACATAAATTTATAAAGAAGTGAAGCTTTATGTTATCTTTTTGCTTCACAGAAACTTTTAACTATGAACCTTTATTTTATTTTGCTTTACAAATTTTCTTTATTGTGAACATTTACAGTATTATTTTTTGAGTTTTACATAAAATTTTAGTTGTGAACATTTTTTATTTTTGCAAAAATTTACTTTAATTTTAGTTTTACCATTTTATATTCCAACTTCCTCTCTCTCTCCATATATAACATAATGTTAAAAAGGGGACACATAAATCATTACTACATATGTTAAAATTTTTGGAGTTATGCATGTATTTTAAACAAATTTAACATACTTGAAAAAAATAGGTCAACTATATAAAAAAAAAAAAATTCACAAAAATAACTTTGCAACTATTAAATGTTCAAACAAGGCCATCATATAAAAATAACACGAGTAAAAAAAAATAAACTATGATCTATGTTATGTCAAACAACCACATTCATACGACTTCTATGTAAAACACTAAACAAGTCTTGTAACTAAAGATCTACATCCTCTCAAATGCATAATTTGTAAGCTTTTCACTTTGAAGATGTTATTGACGAAGATTTGGGTCTTAGTGAGAAGCTTTTTGATCTGCAACGACGCGAACTTATATATGACGTTATATAGTTTATAATTAGTGAGTAAATGACAACCACAGTGAAAATGTAATTTTCAATGATAGTAACTTAGTTCTTCATTTTGTTCTTCAAGATTCTGCCAAACTAAACAACACAAACAAGTTACGTGTTGGAGATGATTATGCACGTTTTAAAAAGATGAACGATTTACAAGACTTGAATTCTGCCAAACTAATATTTACATTCCAGTCCGTCCTGTATTATTTTTGTCACTTTTAACCCCTAAACAAAATCGACAAGGTTATTGTTAGTATAACCCTTTTGACTTTTAGACAACGAAGAACCTTCTCCCTTTGTTCCATGCTATTGCTCACTGTCACTACACCAACAAATACAATACAAAAACAAAAAGTACCAAATTTATATAAATTCCAAAATCCCCTTCGTTAGGGTTTCTAATCGCAATGGAAATCCACTTTTAAAAGGTAAAATTATACTTCATTTCCGCACTTAATTGCTACTTAATTATACCTGTTTATCAATTTGATCACTTCGATTTCGCTTATTTTTATATAAATTAGTTGATCTATTGCTTTAGTTGCAGTACCTACGGTTTCTGAAACCGATGCTTAATTATGTCTGCTTAGATCGATTGATTTTGTTATTTTGTTGATTGAATTTGTGCTGACTGTGTTTTGTGAGTTTATACTTTAGGTTTTGTGTTGTAAGTTAGTTAAGTTGTCTTGGTTTTGGTAATACGAATTCGAAGAGTTTAGTTGGATTTATCATGTTTGATAATCATTTAGTTTGATTTGTGTGTATTGAAATTAGAGTGTAGAATGTTGTGAGATCAGATATACCAGCTAGAACAGGTTTTTGGTGATCTAGCATTTCAAGCTGATTAAAATTGAGGTAGACATTGCTTTCTACAATGGTTGTCTCGGGTTTGTGCTTTTGGTTCATCTCTTTTGTAATTTCCATTTACGATGTAAGATCAAGGTTTCCACTTGGAAAATTTGCTTCCACCCAAAGTACGGTTGATTAACGCCTAGGAGTTTTCATTGGTTTGTATTGTCAAGAATTTATTGGATAGCTTTATGATAGTTTGGTGTATCCAGATGCAGGTTTATAAATGGATTTGATAGTTAAGTTGTGAACTTGCGATGTCCATGATGGGACATGGATATGTAGTAGAAGAGAAATTTCTGCTCCAAAAATTTATGGTCCTTACGGTTTCCATATTGATGTACCAGGAATTTAAAATATCATGGAGGACTCAACTGCCAAGACAATTGATTTTCTTCGGGCACGATTGCTGGCCGAAAGATCTGTTTCAAGAACCGCGAGGCAGCGAGCTTATGAACTGGCAAAAAAGGTTGGCTTCATTTCAAATTTGATGCGTGAATACTTACATGCACTCACATACACAGAAACCAAGTTTCGTTTATCTTTTCTTTCGGAATAATCTTATCTGGTATTGTCAATATATAGAGGTGGTGAAATGGGTGAGTCTGGCTGGTTGTGTAACATGTCAGGTTGACCTAACAAACAATTATTTGTCTTTTCTGTTCTTGAAGTTCATAAATAAATGAATTATCAAATATGGGTATAAAACTGAAACATTACAATGATAATCTAATTTCCCATGTAAAACGATTTAGGAGGTTATATGTGTTATGAATGCATGTTAGGGGATGTTTGACCTGTTTAACCAGTTACGATCCTAACTAATATTTTAGTTTCATCCATTTTACCCATCAGAGGAAAAATATAACCCAAATATAGCCATACATGGGTCTAATTGCCATGTCTAATAATCTATTAAAGTGTTTATGAGAACTTATCATGTTCTTTTGCACCTTGTAACTTAAAAGGTAACGGAGTTGGAAAAGCAGCTGAAGTTTGTGTCCCTGCAAAGAAAGAAGGCAGAGAAGGCAACAGTAGATGTTCTTGCTATTTTAGAGAATCATGGCAGAAACGATCTTTCCGAACCATTTGATTCAAGCTCTGATCAGGAAGGAACGTCGAGTGATTTCAAGGACGGTAAGCATGTGGAAAGATCAGAACATGGGAAAGTCCGGGAAAGTGATATGGAAGGTTTTTCAAGTTCCGAGGTTGAATCTTCTTCGGTGAATGGCAGAAGCTTGTCTTGGAAAAGCAGTAAAAATTCATCGTCTCGTTTTCTTGAGAAGAAGTACATGGATGCTTCTAGAAGAAGACGTAATAGTTTTACATCAACAGGTTCCTCTCCGAGACGTGTTGGTAAATCATGTCGCCAGATAAGACACAGAGAACATAGGTGAGCTTTCTTTCTTGTCTATACTGGTATCTTCTATCCAAAGTTTTTGAAATATTAATATGATCCAGATTTTGCCTTTTGAAGCTTTCTATTGGAGATACAAAGTGATTTCATGTGTTTGTTTTTTAGTAAAGTATGAATTTTGAGTTCGTTGGAACTATAAATCTAAACAGGAGGTGGCAATTTCAACCTATTTACTTATAAATATGCTGACTTGGGTCGAGTTTTATCTTTAACAAGTCAAATGAAAAGAAATAGCTAATAGGAGAACATGTCAAATGAGTTAAAAGTCACCCAAAGTCTATCTATAATGCATACAACCTCGTGATTCGATTCATAGATTTATATTGTTCTTTTAATTATTATGTATATGTATATGTATATGTATATATGTATATATACATGTTTAAGTTCAAACCAACTAAAAGTCTAATCGCAACTTCAGTGTTGATATGATCAATTTAAATATAGGTGTGAATTTGATGACTTCCAGCTAATGCCGCAAACGAAAACATGTTTACTAAGCTTGTATTGCTGTAACAAATCCATGTCATTGAATATAGAAATAAACTCATAGATTTCACCTCCTTTTTAGAACATGCAGTGTAATTTTATTTTTTCAGACATGCAGAAACGACAAAGTAATATAAAAAATTAATCAAGTTGTGTTGCCAGGTCAAGAGTAGATGGTTCTCAAAATGATGATGGGACTAATTGTCATAATGAAGACCAGCGTCGAACAAGTTCAGAAGGTGTTCAAAACTCTGCTGATGTTGGAGCTGAGACTTCACTAGAAGAACTCAATATTCATGAGAAGAAAGATACACTGGAAGTTCCCACTGCTCTGTGTAACGGGCGTTCGATGCAAACTTATGGAACTGAAAGAGACATGGAAAGAGCTTTAGAACATCAGGCTCAATTCATAGCGCGATATGAAGAAGAGGAAAAGGCACAAAGAGAATGGGAGGATAAGTTCCGGGAAAATAACGGATCACCACCAGTATGTTCTCTCCTTTCTCACTCTATTTGTAATGCATACAACATTACAACCTCCTAAAGCCGTATACCGTTGTATCAAAAGATTTAGATTATATTGTATATATTGCATTTGTAGTCATAATTAGTACATTAGTTAACAAAATATAGAGGAAAAAGTGTGTGGGTCACCCACCCCCCCCCCCCCCCCCCCCCCCGGTCTGGCCTATTCCAGCTCATACTGAAATGACCCATTATTAACTGAACTCGTTCTGACCCGTCACCTACCCACCCAGCTTGCCATCTCTATTTAATTCTTAATGTCCATTATCCCTAACATTGCGATCTGCTCACTTTATGTTTGTGAATTGTTTCAGGATTCATGTGACCCTGGGACCCACTCAGACATAACAGAAGAAAGAGATGAAATCAAGGCTCCGGCCCTGGCTCCGACTCCACCTTGCTCTACCGACAAACTTACCTCTGAAAGTCAAGAAATGGATGCCAACTTCAGTGAAGAACCCAAAACCAACACTGAACCCTTACCAAGTCAAATGAACAGTAACGTCAACAATGAAACTTCAGATAATCAAAATCATCCATCAAACTTGCAGGGCACTGCCGGAAACTTCAGCCCGAATCAAGTTTCATCTTCTCAAGATAGTAGCTTGTTGTATAAAGGAGAACAAACTT
The DNA here is from genome assembly GCA_963930675.1 of Gnaphalium uliginosum. Lineage (NCBI taxonomy): Eukaryota > Viridiplantae > Streptophyta > Magnoliopsida > Asterales > Asteraceae > Gnaphalium > Gnaphalium uliginosum. The sequence continues at coordinate 38,146,917 of OZ005686.1, read as the reverse complement.
CAGGTAAGTCATATGAACCCACTATTGGAACTCAGGAAAATTCTGACAAATTAGGATCTGTTCTCGAAGCACTTCAACAGGCTAAATTATCACTAAAACAGAACCTTGACAAATTTCCATTATTAGAAAACGGTCCTCCTATTCCCACTTATAGATCTGACGACAACTTCACAGTTCCTTTCAACTCTGCTGGGCTTTTTAGGTTGCCAACTGATTATGAATATGGAGATACCATTCCTCGAGCCAACTCCTTGACTTTTGATCCTAGATTAAGTTTGACTAATTACCCTACCGACCCTTCTGGAGGTCAATTTATTTCTAGCCCAAATAGAGAATCCCTTTCTAGATCAGCTACTTCTCTGGATGATCAGTATCGCATGGTCCCCACCTTCCCGTACCATGAAACCATGCCCGAAGTTCCTAGACTACCCCCATCTGGCTCTAATACAAGATCCGGTACACACCCATCTGCCCTTGACCCAAGAAAAGCCATGCACCCATCTGTGCGTGATCCTAGATTGGATGTGGGTATGCCCCCGTCTGCCCTTCATCCACGATTGGGTGTGGGCCCGTCCGTTGATCCACGATTAGGTGTCAGTCAGTCTGTCCTTTATCCACGATTGGGTGTTGGGCAGTCTGCGTTTGATCCAAGATTGAGTGTTGGCCCATCTGTTGATCCACGATTGGATGTTGGGTTGTCTGCCTTTGACCCAAGATTGGAAATGGATCCACCATTTCCAGGTGACAGGTACACGAGGAGTGCTGATCACTCGCACCGGAGTGCAGGACTACCACCGTATATAAGATATGGATCCCTTCCAGGTGGTGACGTACCTCTTCGAACCCGTTCCTTTTATGATGATTATACCAGACCAAATACATAAGAGTAAAATTGCATGTAACAGAGTTGTATAGTTTTTCATATATTTGGTAGCCCAAAGGTGGTTTTTGTGGGTGTTTTCTTTTTACTGTGTCAAGCTATAAACAAACCAATTATACTGTATACCTTAGGTTAGTGGCATATTGGTGTATTCTTCTTGTAGTTTTCTTAGGTTGTCTTTGTCTTTGACCTTGAATCTGTTATTGTATCATAGTTCGACTTTAAGAATATGGAATTAGCATGCTTAAATTATACTATTCCTTACTTATACCAGGTCGTGTAACTCGCGTAAACTGGGTTCTGGTGGAATCAAATTTGTAATTTCGTATAGAAGATTTTGGTAATCAGGTTAGGATATTTTTCTCAAGCAGCTTGAAAGCTGAAGTAAAACATCATTAACAGTTTTGTAACTACAATCAGGGGTGTTCACGAAACCATCAAACCACGAAAATTGGCCGAACCGTATCAATTTAGCCGGTTCGATCCGGTTTGGTTTCTAACGGTCCGGCCGCCGGTTTCAAAACTACAAGAACCGGATTAACCGGTCCGGTTTACGGTTTTAATAGGTTATCGGCGGGTTAAACCGGACCGGACCGTATAAACAATAATATAAGGTATATATATGTATATATGTGTGTATATAGTTAATAAAAGATCATAAATCATAAGGGAGTTATGATGGTGGTTGAAATGAAAGAGTTTTAATATTGTAATTGATGTATAAATTTAATATAAACCTCTCATTATTATCGACAATAACTATAAACACTCACGAGATACTAGCTAATCTTTGCGATATATGATGCTATATAATTGTTGTATACGGTGAATGCGATATATGATGCTATATAATTGTTGTATACGGTGAATAGAAAGCTAGATCATGCATTCATGTTGGTGGTGGTTGTAAGGAAATAGATGAAGGAACAACATCTGTAAAACATTGACAACCGAAGGTCCAAAAAGGTGAATACTTTATTATGAACGGCCAATGTAACTTGAGAATAAATAAAAGATTTATGTTATTAGAATGTTGAATATACATGCATATCACATATATCTTTCACGTATTAGTTTTAATAGAAAATGTTCCATAAGAATTAAATTCAATAGTGTTGTACATATAGGAGCAATGTTTTGATAATCGGTTTTTAAATTGAATCGGTTGAGGGTTCGGTTCCGGTCGAACCGGTTCAACTGTCGATCGACCCGGTTCAACCGATTTACTATTATTTAAGTTGAATTTTTATTTTCATAATTTACACACTAATCCACAAAGTCAAAGGGCCAAGAAAAAGTTCCTGACACCTATCTCCTTTTTCTGCTTTCATCCCATCACCTTTTCTACTTTTCATCTACTAGATTACTACTATTGCACTATCACATCTTTCTTCTATCTTTCCAAAAATCTTTTCTTTCTAAAACTCCATCTTTTAACATTTTCATCTAATATTTCTCATATCTTCTACTAATGACTTGTTCTCTAGTTCTCTGTTTTCCTTTTAATTTTGTCTAAATATAATCTTAACTTTGGGGTACAAAATGTTTTAGATCACTTAAAAAGAAAAGGAAAAATTTTACGCCGGTTTTGGGCGGTTCCGGTTTCCGATTCAACCCGGTTCGACCGACGAACCGGACAGTTTGTCAACTTCCAAATTCAGCTCAATAACCGATTATATATGGACCGCTTTCTTTGGAATTTCCGGTTCAGCCGGTCAAACTGGACCGGTTGAACCGATTTTCAAAACATTGTATAGTTGTCCTCAAATTACCTTCTAAGTTTACTTACAATTATTTGATGTATTTAAGATGATGATTGGCATCTATCTATGTTGAATAGATAATAAGGAATACATATTACCATAGAAATTAAAAATTAAATGTCATAACAACTTAAAGAAATTTTCTAATCAGTTAGGAGTAAAAAACATATTTATATACATTGATAGTTTCTAATCTATTAGGAGTAAATAATTTCAAATCATTTTGGATAATTGATTATAATTATTGTTAACGAATATTAAGTAAAAATGTTATCATATTATTTACATTTATTCAAAAGAATATATATTTTTAATCTTTTTGCAAAAAGACAAAAATCGCAAAACTGGCCAAACCAGATTGGTTTTTGCGGTTTGGTCCAATCCGACCTCACAATTTAAATGGTCTGGTCCGGTTTGAAGTTTACCAAACCGTTAAATCCCAGTCCAGTTTGAATTTTTGTCAAAACCGGCCGAACCGGACCGTGAACACTCCAAATTACAATTCCAAATAGGTGTTGATAAGGCCATAGGGATGTTATCTACGATACTATCTACAATCTACAATACTATATAATTTGAGTCTCGAAGTAATAATGGCTCATTAACCACATTACTAAATGATAGGAAAATATGGTAAAAGTATGGTTAAAACTGAACTATGATAATACTATAAAATTAATTCGAGTCTTGGAGTAATAATGACTCATTAACCACAAAATACTATAAAATTTGAGTCTTGAAGTAATAATGGCTCATTAACCACGATACTAAATGATAGTAAAATATGATAAAACTATGGTTAAAACTAAACTATAATAATGCTATAAAATTAATTCGAGTGTTGGAGTAATAATGACTCATTAACCACAATACTAAATGATAATTAAATATGGTAAAACTATGGTAAAAACTATGGTAAAAACTAACTATGATAAAAATTATCACTATATTAAATAATGATAATGATTCATCAACCACAATACCAAATGATAGTAAAATATGGTAAAATGATATAATTTCTTATAATAATAATAATAATAATAATAATAATAATAATAATAAGACAAAGGTTAATGAATCATTCAGTACTTTAATTAAGTATATACACTTGTATCTAATAATAATAATAATAATAATAATAATAATAATAATAATAATAATAATAATAATAATAATAATAATAATAATAATAATAATAATAATAATAAAGAAGAAGAAGAAGAAAAAGAAAAAGGAGGAGGAGGTTAATGAGTTATTTAATACTTTAAGCATATAAATTTGTATCTTACGTTATTAACAAATTTTTCTACAATACTATAAAATTTAAGTCTTGAAGTAATAATAATCACAATACTAAATAATAGTAAAATATGATAAAATGACATAATTTCTTATGATAATAAGAATAAGACAATGGTTAATGAAGCATTTAATATTTAATACTTTAAAATAAGTATATACTTGTATCTAATGTAATAATAATAATAATAATAATAATAATAATAATAATAAATAAATAAATAAAGAAGAAGAAAAAGGAGGAAGAGGTTAATGAGTTATTTAATAATTTAAGGAGATAAATTTGTATCTTATGTTATGAACAATATTTTTACGAAATTTCCATAAGAACATATGGCAAACGCAAATCTACATCTACATTTTTTTTTTTTTTAGTTTTATTATTAATTAATATTAATAATTATTAATAGTAATATATATTTGAATTTTACTATTAATAGTACGATATTTAATTACTACATATTACTCTTTTTGTTTCCTAGCTCCATCAATTAATGTGAGTTTCATATTTAATTACATGTAAATCTTGGAAACCCAAACATTTTTGCACTAATTGATATTAAAATGTCACTACTTACTAACCCGTATATATTTGATTAATTCTAAATTATCTACATCTACATTAACCTACAATTTCCCTTCTATGGTTGAGATTAATCTCACAAATACCTAATCTTGAAATACATAGAGGGAACACTAACAAATAAAATTTTGAAACACCCCCAACAATTATCATCGACTAATTCCAACATCAATTGCCAAAATTCTAGGAATTATAATCTCTAGCCTAGATCGAAAATGATAGTTAACTATGGTAAAATTATGGTAAAAACTAAACGATGGTAAAAATTAACACCATATTAAATTATGATAATGATTCATTAATCACAATGCTAAATGATAGTGATAAAATGACATAATTTCTTAAAATAATAATAATAATAGTATAATAATATAATACAGGTTAATGAATCATTTAATACTTTATTTAAGTATATGCATTTGTATCTAATAATAATAATAATAATAATAATAATAATAATAACAATAATAATAATTAATAATAATAATGATAATAAGAAGAAGAAGTAGTAGGAGGTTAATGAGTTATTTAATACTTTAAGCATACAAATTTTTATCTTATGTTATGAATAAAATTCTTACAAAATTCTCATAAGAACATATGGCAAGGCTAGTGATAAATACAACAAATATTTTGATCTATACACTCACTTTTATGCATATTGATACAGTACAGTACAACACTGCAATGCACATTTTTGGTGTATATATCAAAAAGTTTGTTGTATATATCAACACCCATATGGCAAACACAAATGTACATCGACAATTTGTTTTTTGAGTTTTATTATTAAATAATATTAATAATTAATCTAAATATTAATAAAGGAAAACCTCTCATTAAAAATTTATATTCAAAATTGAACCTTATTAACCAATCAAAATCCTTAATTTCATCAAACATCCAATTGATCAGTCAAATCATTTAATTTTTCTAAAAAATCTAATCAATTATTTTTTCAAAATAATCTAATTTAGAAAAAAAAAAATGTTATCCAAAATAAGTCCCCATAAACCTTATCTTTATAATTTATTATATTTATTAACAAAAACAAGCTTATATTTTATCAAACAATATAAATATTAATTAAACGTTATTTGCTACACATCAGTGAATCATACAAGTGAGTACGTATTCATGAGCTAATTTAATATATTAAATATTAATTAATTAATTAATTATTATTATTATCATTACAATTCTATGAAACAAACAAAAATATTTATTTAATACATTATATATTTACAATAAACGAATCACATATTCATTTCACAATAATCGTGTGTATATACAGGTTTAAAATTCTATATTAATAATAATTAAAAAAACTATGCTTAAGTTTCAATTTACATTAACTGTGTCATTTGTATGTACGGGTTTAAATTAAAACTCTATATATTAATCTATATTAATAATAATTAAAAAAGACTATGCTTAAATTTTAATTTACATTAGTTGTGTTATGTGTAAACACTAAATTAAAACTCTATAATTAATCACAATGAACAGATGTATTATTTATTTAACAGTTTTCGTACGCAAACAGGTTTAAAGTTTAAACACTATATTAATATAAGAAACATTATACTTAGTTTCATTTTACGTTAACTGTGTGTATACACGAGTTTTAAAACTCTATATTGACACACAAAAAAACTATGCTTAGTACAATCAAAAGAAATGTGTATTATTTTTATATTGACCCGTATTTATACACGGGTTTTAAAACTAGTAATAGTAATATATATTTACCATTGATTTGTTTTTCGTTTTTTGTGGTTTTTTTTTTTCTTTCTACTGTGTCCAGCTATAAACAAACCAATTATACTGTATACCTTTAGGTTGGTGGCATATTGGTGTATTCTTCTTGTATTTTTCTTTGGTTGTCTTTGTCGACTTGACCTTGAGTCTGTTATTGTATCATAGTTCGACTTTTGGATACGAATATGGAATTAGCATGCGTAAATTATACTATTCCTTACATATACCAGGTCGTCTAACCCGCGTAAACTGGGTTCGTATGGAAGATTTTGGTAATCAGGTTAGGATATTTTTCTCAAGCAGCTTGATAGCTGAAGTAAAACGTCATTAACAGTTTTGTAACTACAATTCCAAATGGGTGCTGATAAGAGCATAGGGATGTTACTTGTGTATATTAAAGAAGATTTTTTAGTTGAATTTTAAGTACATCGCTCGTACAACAATCCATTTAATTAATTTCATTAGGTCAAGTGTAACTGTCTTGGTTATCAAAACTTTGGTTTTATATAATTTGATAATTATGATCATTTCTTCAATCAAACTATTATTTTAATAGCACGTAAATTAGATGCTGTTAGCTGCACCAACAACCCTTTTCCAGTAAATAATAACTTATGGTTAACCGTGAAAAATTCGGTCCATGACATCTTTAGTAGCTTGCAAGACGATCGTCTTTAATCGCTAGTTAGCTTAAATGTGTAGTAGGTACATGAAGTAAGTAGGGGACGAATTTAAGGTACAATAAGTTGGTTATGAGACATATTGTGTCCCTATCATATCATCCAATTAAGTAAACAAGAACAATTTATGTATGCTTGGACCAATACTTACTATATAACACAACAATTGGCTTCCATCCAAAATTATGTATGAATTAATGCGACTCTTTATTCAACAACAATATATATTGCCCTCCATTGATATTGATAGTTCAAGTTCATATGGTTGTACTTCCTTTAATATTTGAAATATTGAAGGACCATTAAAGAGACGTGTACCATTAGGGAACATGCATTTGAGAACACTGTTTTTCCTTAAATACATTTATTTTGTTTTATTTTTATGAATTAATTTCCTTACAAAAAAATTAATGATGCCTTCTTTAAACCCATGAATAGTTGTTAGAAAAGATTGAGACGTCGATTTTTGCTGAAACCCTTTCACCATAGTTCTAACCGCTGCAACTCCGAATCAATCACACGCACGCAAACAAAACTCATGTACTACACTACTTTAGACCGCCGTAACCTAAGAAACAGATTCGTAATCTGTTTTAAGAGAATTTTCTCTTTGGTACACATAGTTAATTCCTACAACTAATTCACTGATGTGGTTGACTTCATTATAATTATTCGGGCATCATGAATTTTGGCACAACCATTGTATGGCTTACCAAAATAATTGTCTTTTAATTAATTTCATATTAAAATTAAAAAGAACCATTAATAATTTTAAAATTATAACAAATACATCAACGACTTAACAATCAAAATCAAAATTCCCGGTTACACAAACAACATTTAAACTTACAACACAAACTATATGATAAAAATAACACAATCATACCCAAATACCATAACATCATGAAAGATCAAATCCTAGGAGTGATCATAGCTCTAAGGCTATTTTTCATCACAACCGTGAACTCCAATTTCTCACTAAAATCAACCTTACTAGCTTCGGGCCATGATCTCCATTCGAATTCTTGAACCATTCGAGCTATCATTAAACTCACATGCAACGTGGCCATTCCGAGCCCCGGGCAGATGCGTCTCCCAACTCCAAACGGTATCATTTTCACCCCGGTCACACCCGTTATATCCGCGGTTTCACCGCCCGTAAGAAACCTATCCGGGTCAAATCTCTCGGGGTCGGTCCAAATTTTTGGATCGTCACTGATCCCGGGTAGAAATATCTCCACATTTGTCCCAGTCGGTATATCATAGCCCGCAAGTTTCGCGGGCTCGATAACCGAATGTGTCAGGGACAAATAAGTAGGAGGGTGTCTTCGCAACAACTCCTTTACTACCGCGTTTAAATACGGCATTTTTTCAATGTCCTTCTCCTCGATCTTTCTCTCTCCTGCTACGGATTTTATCTCATCGTAGAGACGAGACTGAATGGTGGGACTCTCGATAAACCTCCCGATCGCCCACTCGATGGCGGTCGCGGTGGTATCAGTCCCACCATTCAGAAACTCTGAACATAACGTTACGATTTCTGCATTCGTTGGCGGATCCTTTCGTCCCTCGACCGTTAAATCAAACAACGTGTCGAGATATGAAAACTCCGCAGCTGTGGGATCAGATCCCGGGTTTTTAATGGCGGATTTCCTCCGTTTGATAAACGGAACTAACAAAGCGATTTGTTGCTCCCTTACTTCCATTGCTCGCTTTCGTTGCTTCGAGAAAAGAGGTCGTAACACCGGCAAGTAATCATCTAATCTCGGATCGAGCGTAATCAAAATCGTTTTCATCATCTCGTCCATTTCTTCAATCGTTTTCTCATCCATTTCAACACCAAAACACATCGACAAAAGTATACAAAACACCGCAAACCGCGCGTTTCTCAACACCCAAACCGCGCCCCCGTTCGCTTTCGCCTCGTTTTTCAACCTATCCACAAGCTTATCCATCGCGGTCACTCGAACATCTTTAAACGTACGCAACTTACTCGCACTAAGCGCGTTTTGCACCATATTCCTTCTCAACGACCTCCAAACCGGCCCGTACAAGGCAGCATTAACCGTAAACTTATTACAACTAAACACAACACGGGTTGGGTTTTCCGCGGGCCGAGTCGCGAAAACCTGACCCTTTTCAATCAAAGCCTCATGTACCAAATCCGCTTGTGACAAAATAATCATGGTTCTTGTCCCCATTTTAAGAGTAATAATCGGACCGTAAATGGGCAACAATTCTCTAACATATTGAAAAAAGGGCTTGCCCGAGCCCGCGACTTGGAATAAGTTCCCAACAACGGGCCAACCGGGTGGGCCGGGCGGAAGATTGAGACGGGGTTTACGGTACTTAGAAATGAAAACTATGATTGAGATGATGAAAGTGAGTGTAGTGAAAATGGTAATGTAAGAAAAACCCATATTGAAAATGATCAAGAAAGATGAATTGAATTGAATTGGGTTGGTGTTGAGAATGGGTTATAAAAAAGGGTTGATGGGGAATAAACAGGTGAGTGTAATTAAAGATTCATGATGTTATTGGGACACTTGCCAACTACATATATACAAAAATCTAGTGGCGTGTATGTTTTATTGTTATTTTTTTATAAATATTTAATTTAAATTTAATGGTTTTTAGAAAGTGGCAAAACAAGGTTCGATGGTTGTTTGGTAATTGGTAACCGGTCAGTAATGTTCCGGGTTGAAATTAATGTTCGTAGCTGTGTAACAACTTATGGGTGTAATATTTCAAGTTTCCTACAACCTTTTTCTGTTGGTAATTAACTTTTGCATAATTGAGATGAGTAATGTTAAATGCTTTTAGAATTATATTTGTATATAAATGCATATTTGATAAATGCATATTTGATAAATGCATTCCCTGATTTTTTATTTTTTTTTCTTAGAAAATGTTGATAATTAGCAACGGTGGTTGATAGGTCATGCCTCAAGAACAATATGTTGAACATGCGTATTTCATATTGTCTCTCATCATTTTTTACCGTTAATATAGGTATCTTTTTCAAGTGTAATTTGAAAGTAATGTCCGTTAAAAGAAACTAACAACTTATGTTAGGTTTTACAATTCAACCCACTCTGTCCTAGTTCTGAATGACTTCACTAAACTTGTCATGTTCTTACAAGAAAGAATCACTCCTTTGAATCGAATCTACACATATCGAATTCAACACATCAATTGACGATTCGCCTTAAGACAACGCTCAACAAAATGGTCCTCGATAGTCGATACAATCACATTTTTTACGACTTCGAATGCAATGGATGTAATACTTGACATGCGCAAATGGTGTTTTTGCGGTGCAAGTGTAAACAATGAATATTGGGGGAAAGTATTAGCAATATCGGATTTATGGGGTACGAAAATGAAATTAAGCCATAATATAGGGGTTGAATGTTAATTCGTGTAAAGATATGAATGCATTATGCATGGGCTTAAAAAACAGTTGGGGCAAGGGGAGTAGGATTCATTTATTATGAGAAGTTACAAAAATGTTAGCAACAAATTATGACACCATTACATGGCTCGTAGATCAACGACCAAATTGTCAATGTTGACCATAATTTACAACATTAATGTATGGATAATAAATAATTTTGTCTCATCAAGTAGCCTTTGGCCCAATAATTTTTACCCTAGTTGGTCCTGAGTTAAATTTTACGTGTATCATTATTGTAGTTTGTGTTCAACTACTTCATATCTAGCTCACTTTTTTACTTTGTTTCACCGCTTCTTTAGTTAATTTAACAATGTTTACTGGGTCGTTGATAATGCTGAAATCGTAAATCCCTCGATAATGTCCTTCTAAAGCTTTTCAATAGCGAAACTGAAACAGGATTAATTAATACTAGGAGGATTGTAAATTGAGCGGCAAGGAGGCGGTTTGTTGAGAAATTTTTGTACCGACTCCATTTAATACCATCCTTATGCTATTGGGCCGTGCAGCCATGCATTATTGCCCCCATCTTCATTTCATTAAAATTGATTGAAGGAAAATATATCAAAAATGTTAGTAGAAGTTGTATATATTAAATAAAATAAAAAATATATAAATAAAAAATAATTATTAATTTACATGTTGATGGAGTATACTTTTAATAAGATTTATATTTATATTACTAGATGTTAAACACTCAAAGTGAAAAGATTACGATATAAACTTAAAAAAAAAAAAGTTTATATTGTTGCATGGTCAAACAACCTCCTTTAGTCCCTTTTTTTTTTTTTTTTTTTTTTTAGCAATCGTCATATATATATATGCGAAAATGAAAAAGAAAAAAACGTTATTGTTATGGACTTATGGTCCTTATTTTTTTTCTTGAGCAAATGTTATTTTCTTCACTATTTAAACCTTTAGTCCAAGCCCAGTATTAAACAACGGCCCAGTATACAGAACAATCCCTGTTTATTTTAATTTATTTTTAGTCCATTTTAATTTATTTTTAGTCCAAGCCCAGTATCAAACAACGGCCCAAGATGATTATGTGTTACTTTAATCACGTGCTATTATAGTAGTACTCCGTAATAGTGGAGTGACAAACTACGTACTCTATATACGTAGAAGAATGTGTTTGACAAAAGTTGGCTAAATTTTGAAGTTGCAAACTTACAACTTGAGGTTGTAATTGAAGCTTATTGTTAGACTTAGAACTTGAAGCTTATATTTTTTTTGAGCGTTTGACAAATTAATTGTAATTGTAACTTGAAAATATAAAGTTACATAGAAGGACAATAAAAACCGTAGTTACTTATAAATCAAGGGGTATTTATGTAATTTAAAGTTTCATAAACTCTAATAAACTCTTCAAAGATACTGTAGTTTATTTTTTTAGAACTTATTTTTTCAATAAACTTCTACAAAGTTTACCTACCAAATAAAACTTTTAGTTTAAGTTTTTGAAAATATAATATTAAGCGTTTGTAAGCTACAATAAGTTAGTTCAAAAACATACTTGTGATGTACGAAATTTCAAGCAACAAATTCATCTTAATTTTCCCCTGAAAATATGTATTAAAACAAAAAAATGCTAATTGGTTTCAAGTTATAAGATTTTGGGTATGGACTTGTTGGAGAGTTAAAAAGCATTGAAAAAATGTAAAATTAAATTGGTTTCAATTTACAAGATATTTAAATGTAGTTTTATAAATTAATTATTTAGTTAAATAATTAATTAATTAATTATACATTCTCCTTGCTAAAGGTTATAAGATATATTTTGTATAATATATGTATTTGGTAGCACTAGGTTTTATGACAAAACGGTCCGACCGGTCGGCTCAAACGGTTCGACTGGAAATAGCATTTGTTCGGTCCAACAAAGAAGTAAAAAACTGATTTTCAAAAGATTGAATACAAGTTAATTTTGTAAACATTATTAAATTATTACGAGTAAATTAATTAAATTAAAATAAAAATAAGATAAAAACATTATAATTGAGTCAACGAGAAAAACGGAGAAAGGTATTGGCGGAGGTGGGGCCGGCACTTTTAATGCACATGAATAATAAAAATGTTTTCCGTCACGGACTGTCATGTCATTGCCGTCGAATCACATTTGCAGACAGACAACTCCGTTTACTTACCGTTAAAAGTAACGTACTACGTTTTCTTCGTCTCTTGTGCGATTGATTGTGTTTAGTACGTAAAACTTTAATTAGAACGCATAGTTAAACAGGAAATATTATACGAGTTTATTATTTTAAAATGTATTAAAATCTATATATTTTTATTATTGTATGAGACGAACTTGAAAAATTCTTATTATATATATTCAAATTTCAAAAACATTATTTATTGTATAAATTTAACTTACTATTATATATAAAGTCTTTTTTGTATGTAACAAATAGCTTACTATAGTGAGAGAGGATGGCGCTATTTAACAGTGTTAGGGGGTGCAGGTGGTCATTTCATATTCTTCTCCCGAGCTAATGGAATTGACGTAATGGCAGGGAAAAGAGTCGAGTCGATCAGGCTCGACGATCGGGAGAAGCAAAACGAAATACCCTCGAATGGTGTTGGTCCTACGGACTGCGAACGGATTCGCCTCTGGTCTCTAGGCACATCGGAACCTCAACCAAAATGCATACAACATACATACGTGTTTAAAACTTAAATATATACCATATAAATTTTTAAAAGTAGTCTACATATAGTCAAAGGAGTAAGTTTGGCGTTAACGACTTCCTGCCGATATTAAGAGTCGGCGTTAAAACTAATGAAAGCATAAACGTTTAAACGTTGAGTTAAAAGATTTGTTGCTTTTTATAGTTTAATTTTCTTTTCTAATTTATTTGATTTTATCGGGCAAATTTCTTTCCACTTAACGAGTACACAAAAGTTTTAGTCTAGGCGATAGTGGCTTCGGGGGGATAACACGGATCGTATAAGCTTGAACCCTATTAGGACATTGAACTTTAACACATACTTAACATCGTAGCACTACTTGTGCTCTAACTATAACGGAAAACTTCTATGTATAACTTCGATTAAAAGGTCATCACTTGAGCTATTTTGTTGTTGGACATCATCAAAAATTAATTATGGAAACAAAAAGGGAAGTATACAATTTGTACATAAGATGGTTCCAAAAAGTAGAGGTAGTATGGGGGGAAATAGATAAGGACGTGTAACAGGGAAATGGAAACGACAAGTCATGCGATTTTGGGTGCCCACAACTTAACGTAACCATCGTTAAGTTAATTTCTTGGTGTTTTTCTACGTAACTTGCGTGTCTGTCTTGTGGATTTCCACACGCAAAACGACGCCTTTTTAGAACAATATTTTTTAACGGTTGTAACTTTTAGAAACATACGTACGTACGTACTTCATTCATTATTACTAGCTAGCTCCAAGTTTTATTCTTTTGGAACGATGTATAAAGAGATGCAAAGATTAAAAGAAAAGATAATTATTTTTATTCTACGTGCTTTTATATAAATTTATCTTTTATGTTCTCGTATTTTCAAAAACGTTAATTGAAAATGTACACATTTCATTAAATTTGGACATAAATAACTATAAGTATATTTTATATATATAGTTAAGTCTTTGTGGGTTTGTATTCTCCTTTAAGAGAGCTTCGTAACGAGCTAAGATATGTCCAAAATAGAGTTAAGGTGAATGAGATATCAAATCTCGAAGTGAACTACTTGAATCGAAAAACTGTTAAGAAAGGCATGAGACTTTGTCCCACATCGAAATTTTAAGCAAATTTTGAGCCTTTTGATAAGCTCAATGGTGAAGGTCATGGTGTCATCTCTTATGGTGTGTTTCGTCAAGTTTCAGGAACTCCGGTTGTACAACAACTACTACCGTTGTACACGGGGATCATACGCGAATATGAATATGTTTCAAGAGAACTATGTTCAGCACATTTTCGATTCGTTTTCTGTTTTTTGCTCTACACTTTTAGTTCGTTTTATGCTGCTACCTCCTACACTTATTTCAAACGGAGCTCAAGTAACTTTGTATATGCGTGGGAGGCAATACATATTATATATTGCAATACTTTAGGCATCTCACATCGACCATAGATAGAAGTGATGTCGAGTTTATTATATATAACTTGATTACGCATGACACAATATTAATACGTTTTTGAGTCACGAGCACTTCAAATATCATGATAATATAATTAAGTTGTAAAACATGTTTGGGTAGAAGTAGTATCAAGATGAGCAACCTCCTGGAAACTAAAGTATTCGCCACACTACCGAGAAGATTGAGTTTTTGGAGGTAATGAGCAAAAGAAATTAACTGTCTAAAGAGAAAATTGCATTTTTTGTCTTTCTTTCCTATTTTCCGATTTTTTCCTTAATTATTTTTGGCACATTTTCCATCCCTTTGGTTTTTTCATTTTGATGTGTTTGCCCTACATAATGTAAGGTTAAATTATTGCTTAGGAAGGTGATTCGAACCACATTTTTGTTTGGAACTCTTTGATTCCTAACAAGGTTAACATATTGTGTTTGGCGAGTGACTATGGATGGTCTCCCAACGTGTGCGAATCATATTTCTTAACCTTAATTAATTTTAATAATCATATTTCTTGTCAAACCAGCTTAATTAATTAAACCTTATTCTACATTGTTTTACAAAGGCTTATGCTATCAACTTCTCTAGCTAGTTAGTAAAATAGAAATATAGAAATTAAGAACTAACATAAACCCATCACCTGGATTACATAGTTTGATGACTTTGATCCCACGAACGTTCGTCATCTATGTTCATCAGATTGCTCGTTGTCGAAGAAACAATATCTTTGCTAGTGTTTACACAGTCCGTCTCCGTTTTATTAAAATCGACACAAATCTTATCCCAGTTCTTCTTACAATCATCTACACTTCGATTGTATCCTAATATAGACAATTCAAAAGCTACCTCCTCCCAAATTCGTCGTTCCTCATGTTCTTGATCGACTTCTTGAAATCTGCATTCTTTGTTTGTTCGAATATGAATTAAGCTAGCTATCTCATGTTCATTCCAATCTCTACATTTATCATGATCACTCAAACACTGATCATTTCCTTTTGTATCCATGTTTCTATAACTTGACCCAATTGATCTAACCCTAATTAGGGTTTGTAAAGATTCAAGTAAAGATTTATCTCGACTCTTAATACGAGCTACATGGGTAGCCCAAGCTTCATATTCTTGATCTAATCGAGCCCATTCTTGTTTCCTCCATTCTTCCTCTAAAACCACTCTTTCTTTCTCTTTATGCTCAATTGTACACATAATTTTTTTACTCCATTCTTCTTGTTTAACCATTAGTTTACCCAAGTGTAACTCAATTGACTCCTCAATTGTAGCTATCAAGTCCTTCCTTTTGAACTCATACTCACAACTTTTGTTCTTTTCATTTGATGGTGTTCCATATTCAGAAGAATTATTCGATTGACTACTTGGATCAACAATGATATTTGTATTTGAATGTTGATGATCTCCAAAAAGGGCTTCAAGTTGTCGAAAAAAACGGTAGTGTTTACCATCATTTTTGCCAACTTTACCCTCTTTAGTCTTCTTGTAATACTTGTATAAATTTTCAAACTTTTCTTTGCATTTTCTACCACTTCTTTGATACCCATATTCATCGTTCATTATCCTACATCATGAAAAGAAAATATAAGTTGAAAAATGATTACAATTCAACACTAGCTTAATATATGTTAACAAGTCGGAAGTCAATCTTTTTGGAAGCAGACTCTTTACTCCGGGTGAAAAAATGACTGTCTATAGTATCCTACCTCCTCATACCTAGCCTTTGACAGGATTGAGTAACGTTGTCATTGTCGTTGTACTTAATATATGTTAACAATTACATTATTAATTAACATACCTAGATATTTCATCCCATAAAGGAGCTTTATGATTTGAAGAAGTGGCTTCTTTAAAACAAGGGTCAAGCCGAGATCTGATCTCAAGAAGTGTAAGTGTTTCTTGTCTTGGCCATCTAATGGTAGTAGTACTTTGTGCATAATTGTTTGTACCTTGGTTCAAGTTGATCCCACTGTTGAAGCCGTTCCATCCGGTTTGAGGCGAATACGTAGGCTGTGGTGGTGGTGGAGACACGGTGGTAGTATCATGAAAACTATGAGGTAGTGGTGGTGATGTTGCATTAGGGTTTAGTACATTGTGCATGTAAAATGGTACTTCGGAGACTAGTGAAGGGATTGTTGAGTGAAAATGGAGACTTGGGTTATTGGCGGTGGTGAACGTGGGTTGACCATATCGACCATGGTCCATGTCGTTTGTGGTGTTTGGAGTCTTTCTTGAAATAGGTTTAGATAAAAGGGTTGTATCATATATGAACCCCTTTTATAACATTAATTTATTCATTTTAAAATAAATAAAAAATTATATGCACATTAATGAGTTGTATCGTACACTTAGATGCACCATGTTTCGATTACTAAGAATTGTAGTGGTATAGTACGACTTGTATTTTTTAACTTTTTTAAAAGAGATCTAGTGAAGTAGTATAGGATCTAGGGTGTTAATATACAATACATACAATAATACTATATATCAAATATCAATCAATTGTAGTAAAACGTGAGAATTTAATTGACATTTTTGATTTCCAATCGTCGATATAAAATTAATTATCAACATGTCCGTAACGTCAGTTTACTTAAAGATTAATTGTGCTAACAAGAAGCATGAAATTGAGATTTTAAGTTTCTACTTTCTCTTAATTTTGCATATATGTCTCGCGTTATTATTTAGATGACAAACTAATTAATACTGAGTACTAAACTACGCATATACATATAATTTTAACATATTTTTTAAAGGTGAGCAGCACGAATGTTGTATCTGTAAAATAATACAACATAAAAGGCTCACATTATAAATACAAGAGTTTAATTACCGACATATTGAGATCCTCTCATTTTGAATATAAAAACCTAGTTGATCATATTATCATTCCAGTAAAAGGTAAAATACATAAAAAAAAAAAAAAAAAATCATATCCATGATAAACTATGAGACACGAAATTTTTTATGTATAAGTTAATTTGATCTGATATAATGTTAACATAAAAGAATCTCAATCCGTTCGTTAACTAATTTCTTTTAAGTATTACTCCTTAAATGATAGATATCATATGATATGAATAATGTATGTATTTTGAAGGCATGTCGGAAACTTACCTAGGTACTTGCAGGAAGGTTGGCTAGAGATTTCTTGTAAAAACACTAGCCCTACTCTTTTGGAATTAATTAATGTATGATTTTAATTTCTTTTTTAATTTAATTAATATAATATGTAACAAATTAAGAAAATAAAGTACGTAATAATATGTGAGAATAGTGGAAATAACTTTTGTGAGCAGACACGATCCGATAGTCCCGCATCCATCCATTCATTACTCCATTTCAAACATAAAATCACGCACACTCCATAGACCGGTATATATCACAGCTTCTAATTTGGTGTTTTTACCTACGTTTAAACTATATTTTTCTATTTTTATTTTTATTTTTTTAGACGGATCTCTATTGTTAATCGAAAATCTTTAACTTAGTGGTATTTTTTCAGTGCAAGAATATATTACCATCTTAACTTGAGGGGTTTTGTTATAGCGACATATGAGGAATTCTATCACCCAAGAATTCAATACTACATTTTAGGCTTTAAACACCAGTTAAAAAAATCAATTGATCCGGTCTCTATGAGTGGTGGTCTATTTGCGAAATGTCATGGAGAGCGATTCACAAATCGGTCTTTATTAGATCATACACAAAGCGTTGCTAAGCTAGAATCGGTCTGTTTTAGGTATTATAGGATCATTGTATCCGGTCTCTTTAAATATGCAATAATTACATAATAAATTGTTTATCCAATATTTTCCGGCCATAACATTTTTTGTAAAGCAATACTATATATTATGAATACAAATAACATGATTACAAACTCGTCTTCAAGATAAATATTGCTGATTAAGCTTACAACAATTTAAAATACAATTGGACCTTGCTTCTAATTGAACTAATACTATAAGGAGGATGCTACACATGAATCTCTATTAACCTTCCATTTGACTCTCCAACACTATTGCTACTCTGAAAATTTTGCTGACAAAGCTTCAAACTCGGTTAATTGCTCATGAGCACAGCTGAGTATCAAATTGTAGACCGCTCAATTACTTTATGGTGGTTATCATTTGCACCCATAACTGTAACCAACTAATTATCTCATACATAATCTGGAAAGAAAAACAACTATACCTGAAGTGCAAGATTCACTCCAAATTTTCTTTCCAACCAAAGTACAACATTTGCACAAAGCTGAAACCTTTAGATAAACTTAGTACAATTGAATATATACACTCTTATCTATGCCAAAGATTATGTATTAAACAGATAAAAAGTAGTAACTAACAAAAGCAACATTAACAAGAAGTAATTACCTAGAGATAGTCATTTATATCATGAATTACCATGGTCTGCTTCAAAATCCATATAGAACAATTAATAATCTAAGTTAAATTATAATACAACTCACCTAAGATGTTTATTAAAAGATTCAATATAATAGAAAATAAAAGGGTTTTTGCCGAAAAATGAATCAATAGTTCTCTTTTTCGCACTTTCGGGTATCAACTAATTTTTTTTTTTTAAATGAATCACTCATTTAAAATCGAACATTTTCAGGTATAAGTAACCGTTTAAAACGGTAGCCGGTCCCAACAAAATTAGTTAATACCCGAAAATACAAAAACGGGAACTATGGATTCATTTTTCGGCAAAAAACAAAATTAGTTGATAGCCGAAAATGCAAAAACGGGAACTATTGATTTATTTTTCGGCAAAAAACCCTTTTATCAACGAATGCAAAACTCGGTTACTTATACCCGAAAATGGCTACCATTTTAAACGGTTACTTATACCCGAAAATGTTCGATTTTAAATTAGTGGTTCATTTTTTAAAAACGAAATTAGTTGATACCCAAAAATGCAAAAACGGAAACTACTGATTCATTTTTCGGCAAAAAACCCAAAATAAAACTCACCATTTACAAATCATAATATTCCAAAAAGTGTTCCCTTCAAGTGCATTAAGGCAAAAGAATGGCAACCAAGTACACCCATACTATTACATGACTGTAATTACAAGTAATTTGAACATCTGAAACTTCAAACAATATATATCCTATCGAATTAATAGTCAAAGAAGCAATGTACTTCCATTCAAATCGGTTGTAAGTCTTTTATTTACTCGATCGTTCCGCCTTTGGCATGGTTCAGTACATTAACATCAATATGCCTATTATGTTAACTATATCTATTAGTTCTACCATCATCGCAACACATGTGAAAACAAAAATAAAAGGTTAATCAAATGTGAATCAAACAACCAACAAATAAAACATTAAAATGTTAAACGAATCATAGTGATAGTAAAGATGAGCCATAATGCAACACACCCTAACACCGAATGCGAATCTATTGGGCCCAAATACAAAGCAAACCTGAATAATGAATAGAAGCTTAAAGATGCGGTTACACGAGCTTTTATTCTACAATTCGATATGCCCATCGATTTCTTCAAGCTTGTGTAACTTTAAACAGTTATTAATATTAAAATGCAGTATATTATACGCACGGGTTAGAACTACGGAACTTAAGTTTACATAATGCATGGCACTCTAGCTAGACGGTACAAGCGATAGGAAAATTTTAAAAAGAATTTTCACAAACGGAACATAGGTTACGAGTATGTACACGCTAACCGTTTTAATTTAATACATGTAATAAATAAATAGATAAAAAGTAATCCGTATTGTATTAATAATTTACTATACACATTTTCAAGGAGGAGGTTAATTTATATATTTATATTTTTATACGTATAATAATAAGATGATGAAAAGCAAAAGGAGAGAATTGAAATTGCATATGGGATAAAGTCTAAAGCCATCATATCTTATGGGTGACCCATACATTGTGCTAATATAATTGACTGGCCCACTCAAATCAATTTTATATATACCATTGAACTTTGGTTAATATATACGTAGTCTAAAGCCATCATTTCTTTATACGTATAACTAGACGTCACAAATATATACATTTTGTCCGGCCTCTAGACTTGAACCCAATATGTTGGTTTGCTTTGATAGAACTATTTACACGATATAGTAACTACGAAATTCCGTATTTGGTCAGTTGCCGACACAATGTCGATAACATTTTACGTATATATATAGTTATATGTGTGAAATATATATTGTTCATTACAACATACATATGAGATGATGAGTCGGTAATTAAGAGTTCGTGGATAGTAAGGATACATAAATGTACAGTATGAGTTGAGGGGTCTGAATTGAATCTGATAACTTATTCCAGAAGCTGTCTGCCTGTCTATTTCATGACTTACTTAGTGTAAAAATAAAAAATAAAATAAAAACACGTAGAAACAGTGTAAAATTGTGGTGCATGTGTGTGTGTATTTTGTCCTCTATTTTCTGTTGCTCTGATGATAAATGCAATGAGAGTCAAGTACGTCTTCCATAATGTACATTTTTGTTTTCATTCCTTTCAATTGACACCCATGTAAAGACATACACTATCCCATCTCACTTATTGTTCAAATAGTGTCGTCCAATTTATATATATGTATTTTTATTTTATTTGGGTGACATAATTTTTCAAGGGAAAATGTTCACTTCACCAAACTACTCGAATACATATGTGTATCAAAGAACAAATGAGAAACTGACTACGTATATTCGAAAAAGTTATCTCCAGTTTCAAAACATTATTGTATGATTGATATTCATTGTTTTTAATTGTAAATCACCGAAAGAATTTGGAGCGCGTTACCACTATAAGTATGAGATTGATAGCAAAATAAAATGGGAATGGGTATAAGTTAGAATCAACCTCAGCTCAAACCTACATATATAGATGGATTTGAAAACCTCTCTTGGTTTCATTCTCAAATTTAAAAACCCATATCCCTAAACCAAACACCTTGCATTATTTCTTTTCATTACGGGGTAGTAAAACCTTCGGACCAAATGGACCCCAATTGTATCTTGTGCTAACTGACCGAGAGTAGTTTCAAAAGAATTTATGAAGGAGGATGAATATATGTTGACATAAATGACTTCATAGTGACCGCATAGCGCAGTGGATTAGCGCGTTTGACTTCGGATCAAAAGGTCGTGGGTTCGACTCCCACTGTGGTCGATTTATTTTATTTTTTATTTTTATTACATTCTATTTAATCTTGTGTAGTGTCGTCGTAAGCTGGTTTGAAATTTATGCCCAACACAATACCCTCTTTCATTTCACTAACATTTTTACACACCAAAGGTACCCTTCCCTTTTCTAAGAATACGTTTGTCAGTATTAGATGAAGATGACGATGAAAATTATTTTAGAAACAAGTTTCAAAAGCTTCTCTTTAAGCATTATCCTTTTTAGAATCTCTATTATTTTGTACATGTCAAACATGAATTGTAGACGGAGCTTCTTGAAATTTAGAATATCTATCTCTAAAAATCCTTCAAAATGTGATTGTCAAACACACCTAAATAGATGAAACTTATCGTATAATTAATTTTTATAGTAAAAATTGTATTAATGATTTTTTTTATTTTAACATTTGTACACTTTTTACAAAAAATAAAAAATAATACCAAAATTATTAAAATTTTATTATCTTTAATATGAGATTGATCTAAAAAAGAAATAATATATATGATATACAAATTAAAGTTGTGTCATATCTTTTTAAAAAATTATCTCATATTAAATAGTATACAATTCTAATAATTTTAATATAGGTTTTTATCAAAAAGTTTGTTAATTTTAAAAATAAATATGTTCGATTCCACTGTTCCCACCATAAAAATATTTGTATTTGAACATTTCCCTTTCTAGATAACATATGTTTAACCAATCGAATATGTTATCCCAGTTATTATTTATGTGTCGTACATAAAATTTCTTATACATACCTCTTTCTTTTAGTTGATATAAAACAGTTAATGCCATTTAAGCAAAATATGTTGGCGTTACTCTATCTAGTATCATTATCAATATCAAGTCATAATTATAATAAAGGGTGAAGTCACGTTGAAAATATGGGTAGTGTGAGTTGTGGGTCTATTCGGCCCTTTTAAGTGTAAACTATTTTGAAAAGATGAATTATTTGTTGGTGGTACGAGTTTAAACCTTGTAATTAGGGGCGGATGGAGTGTAGAAGTAGGGGAGCATTGGACCCTCGTGATCTTTAGCCACTAGTTATTTTTTTTACAACTAGTACTTATAAATTGTCTCAAATAACTATTAGAATTAGTGCTACAAACGAGTCGAGCTTTTATCGAGCAATTCGAGCTTGAGCTTGGTCAAGTCAAATTTTTATCGAGTTCGAGTCCGAACTTGAACTTAAAAGTCGAGCTCGAAATACATATCGAGCCGAGCTCGAACTTTGAAGAGCTCGGCTCGAGTTATTATCGAGCTTTTCAAGACTTAATTAAGATGTATGTGTTATATAAATATATATATCTATACTACTTAATAAAGCATATGGGTTAAAGTCTCAAAGAGAAATACTAATTTACTATTTCACCCTCAAATTCTTTAATGTATTTATAATCAATGCACTATTATGAATTCAATTGAATTAATCATAAAAATTAATCTATACTACTTAATTTCAACCTAAAAATATGTAACAAATAATGTCTGATTTTTTGTAACTGATGTAACTGACGTAACGCATTAATGGGTATTGAAAATGTGGATATAAATATCTATGAAAAGGAGATATTTTTTAACAAATTATGACCATCTTTATATGTATACTAATTTAAGAAGTTGAAAAACGTTTAAAGACATACTATCAAATTAAGATAAGAGTGATAAAATGACATTTTTGCCCTTATAATAAATACAAGTTTGACTTAAAATATTAAAGAAATGAGTTATTGAAAGTAACAAATGAGGGTAAATTTAAAAGTTTAATGCTTTGTGCTATTTTTTGCATGTGGACAATTTTTTTGAGATAAATATGAATAGTAATGTCGACATTTTTTTTTGGGAGAGAGGGAGTACGTTAGCTAACATTTAAAACTAAAAGTTAATTATATTGAAGGAATTGTAAAAGTTAATATGTTACTGCGATATAAATAGTTTGACTATTTAGTGGTCTTAAACAACATAATGATTACTATTGTAACGTTTAATTTAGTGAAACATCAAATACAAATAATACAATAAGTGAAAATAATGATTTATTCTGTTTTTGTAAAGTGATTTATTTAATTATCGAATTTAATATATAGGTTAATTATTTGTTGTTCAATTTTTAATAATTTTCAATTATTATTTAAGACTTGCAATTCGAGTTGACTCACGTTAGAGAGTTTGAATTTGCGGGTCAAAAGTTCAAACCTAAACTAAAATTGATTTAGTAAATGGTTTGACTGGTCAAAAGTAATGGACTCAAACACGATTCGCAAAACCGTTTAGGTAAACGTGTCAAACGAATTGATAGTTTGGCGGGTTAAATTTTTTATTTTTTTTATATGAAATTACTTTAGTGGTTGGTTGGTTGACGTATTAACCCGAATTTTAAACCAGACTAGAGTCAAAAACTTAAAATAGTTGGTGCTGTTTTCGGGTAAGCAGGTTGACGAATTAAAATCCAACCCTAACCTATTTATCTTTGTGTTTATTTCTTATCGAATTTTCGATTTTTGTTGAGAATTGCCACGAATAAAGATCTTCATCTAAAATTTCGAATATAATGTATAAAAGAAACTAAGTAGATTTTTTACCATTACTTTTTTCATTTTTTACTTAATTATTGAACGAAAAACATTACGGCAAGTGAACCTTTCTCTCGCCGCTGCATTGCGCGGGTAATATGCTAGTGTATATGTATATATATATATATATATATATATATATTAGAAGTGTTCAACCGCGAGTCCGTCTTGCACAACCAAATTTATGATGTGTGCAACACATCGACTATGATAAAAAACGCCCTTCAAATGTGGTTGGTATTTTTGTATTAGTCTTCTTACGGCATTTGTATTATTACTCGCATTATCAAATGAGATTGAAAAAACATTTTTTCTAATTTAAACTATTTTATTACATCTCGTAACATATAAAATAAATTTTGACCCGTGTGAGGATACTCAAAGTTTTTAAAAGCAATCGTACGCTTCATCCCTTGTCACGTTACGGGATTAACCCGATGAGCCGTAACACAAAGGTACGAACCGGGCAAACCATGAGGAGCCGACCAAACTTCGGTTGTTAAGTTTACACTTGTATTTTGTAACATCCCGAATTTGCTAAATTAAAAGTTAAGTCTTCTGTTATGCGACACAAGGGTTAGTGTCGCAGGTAGCGACACTGAACCTTGTGCGACACTAGGCTAGTGTCGCAGTGTCTAGTAGATAGACGGTTAGCAAGGGTTAATTATGTAATTAAATGAGAAATTAAATATTACCTTTCTTCCAAACATTTTCAGAAACATGTACCAAGTGAAGAAACATATTTTGTATGTGTTTTGAAAGTTTTAGAGAGAGAAAGTAAGCAAAGTCAAAGAGAAATCAAGAAGAAATCAAGAATTGTTAAGGAATTGAGTCTTGAAGGTGTTGATTGATAATTACAAGCTATCTCAAGATAAGAATCCGAGTTTATTATGACTTTGAAAGTGTTAGTTTGTTGGGTTAGTAAGGATGAAACTAAAATCTAAAAATTTAAGAATTGGGTAAAAGGTTTTGTTTGTTAAAGTAAGCTTGGATGAGTTGTGTATGTGCTTTATCATCTACAGAAACTTAATTGAGTTAAAGAGTGTGAATTTTACCTAGAAACTTGTTAAATTCGAAAGTTGTTGTTGTCCTGTTCGTCATTGCGACACAAAGAGTTAGTGTCGCAGCTTGTGTCGCAGTGATGGTGTCGCAAATTAAAACTGTTGCTTTAGCGACACAAAGAGTTAGTGTCGCAGCTTGTGTCGCTAGTTTCTACTGTTAGTTACAACTGTTGCCATAGCGACACTAAGAGCTAGTGTCGCAGGTTGTGTCGCAATAGTGTGTTGTGCGACACTAATTTAGTGTCGCAAGGAGGTGTAGCGACACTAGGGGGTAGTGTCGCAGGGTTAATTGATATTTTAAATAATATTAATTATAATCAGAGTTAATTAATACGAACATCTCGACAGGTATTTCGGGTAGCAAGTCATAAATATATGAACGTCGTCCTCGAGGTAAGTAGTAGGAAAGTAAAGAATTTAATAGTCTGATTTTGTTAATAATGATTGTGTTACAAGGTTACATTGAATGAAAATACTTAGATCACATGTGTGGTTAGGTATTGAATAACTGAGTATATTTATGAGTTGAGTGGCCAATTGCTGAGTGAACAATTGTGCCCATGAGAATGAGTTGAGTAGCTAATTGCTGAGTGAACAAATGTGCTCATGAAAATGAGTTGAGTGGCTAATTGTTGAGTGATCAATTGTGCCGTAAAAGTAACGAGTAGGTCAATTGCTCAGTGACCAATTGTGCCAATTGAGTATATGCTGAGTGCATTAATTGTATGAGTGAATGATTAAGACATGAGATGTCTGGTTTGTGATACTTTTGTGAATTAAATCGCATTCCTTTACTTACTAAGCGATGAGCTTATGTTTTGTTGTATGTTGTGTTGATAGGTATGTCTAAAGGAATGAGAGGCGGGGATATGGGCAAACAACCTGAAGGCTGCTAGTGATGGACTTACTATGGTTAGATAGTAAGTAGACGGACTCGTAAATCATGCTCTGTATAAACATATGATATTTTGTGAAGATAATGTACAAGTTGTGTCGGACAATGTTAATGTTTGATTATATTAATATATAAAGTGTTTTGTAAAATTTAATTGAGTATATATATATAAAAAAAAAAAAAAATTGGGACGTTTCATATTTAAGTTTTCAAAACCATTTAATAGTTGTATTTTAGCATTTTTCCATAATTTAATACAATCACGTCTAAGAGTAGCACAACTTACTTGATTATATCGTGGTTGAAGAGTACTTTGAATCATCTGAGTAAGCCGAGGGTTGTCGAAGTGGTTGAATGGTAAACTTTCTTGAATCTCATAGCTTGCAAATTGTTCTCGATACTGCTCCGCCTCATATGTAAATATACCCCCATCTCGTGACATAGATGCTTGACCCACTTCCGGATTAGATTTGAGTGTATCGCGAAACTTTCTTTTATGTTGCTTCAACGTTGAGTTGGAATCTTGTTTCAAAAACTTTCCGCAACGTTTACAATGAGCCTTAATAGAGTCATCCGACAACAGCACTTTATTGAAAATACACAACCTCTTGGTTTCGTTTTGTTTTTAAAATTTGAACAATCGTTGGTGAATTTGAAGAACCAACACCGGCTTGAAGAACATTGAGTTGCCATTTGAGAAATGAAAATTTTGTATGCGTTTTGAGTGTTTCGAGAGTGTTTTGAGAGTGTTGTGACTAAACCAAACTCAACATATCTATTTATACTAAATTTGGGATGACAAAATGGTAAAAAAACGGCTTGAATCCATTTTCCCGTCTTTTAACGGCTATTTTTTAAAAATCTGTTATTCTAACCAATTTCCCAAACCGGTATGGAAAAAATCGAACCGAACCGGTTCCTAACGGTAATAATCCAAACCGGTTACGAACTGCCGGTTTTTCCAATAACCGAACCGGTTTTGGGGTTACGTTTTCGGTTTTTTTTTTCGGTTTCAGTTTCAGTTTAGATTTTTTTTAAACGCGACTAATACGGAGTGCTTCTCAATCCTAAAAAAAAACCCATCTGAAACCTTACACTAATCAATATTCAATAATCTCTTAAGGCCATATAGTTTCGCTAACGACATATAGGCCCGGTAATACATCATTATTGGGCTAACATAAGTGATCCAATAGAGCTTACAATATTTCCCATCTTATATGGGGCAATTTAGCCTGTTATGCTCCTATTTCTTTTTCAAAACGTATTAGTTATTATAGTTGTAAGTTCGAAAAATAAGTTTAACTTCGGATCAGTTGGGCAGGGGCTTAGAGAAGAAAGAATGTACAATTAATTTCAACCCTTGATTTTTGTAATCTACGGCTTACACTGTAAACGTATATTGAATCATTATATTGAATCATAACAATACTGCAACTTATCTTTAAAATTTTGATTGAATCATACTGCATTCACTCTCTGATCATGTTCCTAGAATACGCACACTACTTAGAATTGATCACATAGTTCGACGGTGAAATAGAGCGGAAAAGGAGGTCCGACGGCAACTATTGTTGCATTTTGACTTTTTAATACATGGTCAAACAATCTCACTGCTTTGCATCAGTGGGTCCCCGTATTGTTTGTCAAATCGTAACATTTTTGTTTAATAAAAAAAATAAAGAAACTAACGTGCAATACAGTGTTAAATAAAAATGTTAATAGACAACAGGGAGTCATGATAGTGTTACGCCAATAGTTTTTAATTTTTTTATCGATGAATTAGACATGGCTATGAATCGGTGATAGTAAGATACTCATTTGATTCGTCTAAAATGTAAATAAAAATAAAAAATAAAAAAATTACTGACAATGAAAATTAGTTATGTCAAATGTAATGAAATAGTTATAATTATCTTATTTGGATACACATGTTGAGTTAGTATTTGTTTATAGGTTTGGTGGTATAAGTTCTTTTGACGAATTTAACTAAACAAATTAATGCCCACTCTATTAATTTGGTACAATTATTCATCAAAAAACTACTAACCATACTTTAGCATTAGCAGTCTAAAATGTTTGTCACATTATTTTGAGTTGTCACCAAATCTAAAATATCTCCCTTTTAGTAAAGATAAATTAAAAATATATTTATTATTAATCTGTAACCCTTACGGAAGGTTTAAGTTTTATCCTTAAACTTACAAAATGAAAAAGTAAATTACCAAAACTACCCTTGAAAAATCTAGAAATCCTACCTATTTTCGCAACCGTAATAACCTTTGTAATGACCAATCTAAATCTTATACACAATCACTAATTGAAGATATTTTTTTAATTAAACAATCACTAATCATTCACACCATAAAATGTGAAACTATGTATAACTTTTTAAGTAATAAAAGTTATACTAAACATTATATATATATATATGGTGAGGATCATGTGAGAACTATCAATTGATTAGAACTATGAGAACTACCCACTTCTTCTTTGCGTCCGTTCATTTTAAATTTTTTATTTTTGCAGATCAATTAATTCCAAATTACTTCAATACAAATATTTGTTTTCTAAATAACTTATATCAAAGGATTCAGTTTTGTAGTCTTTTTAATTTGGTATAAGTCTAACTTTTATCTTCAAAAAACTCAGATGCAGAAATACAACTAGGTGCATAATTCCATTAGGTGCAGAAACGCAGATAACTAGATGCAGAATTAAAAGCAGATGCAGAACTACAGGTGCAAAATTATAAGAAGGTGCAGAACTGCAGGTGCGAAACAAAAGCAAATGCAAAACTACAGGATGTGCAAAGCTACGGTACAGCTGAAGATCAGTAACCACCATCAATTAAAAAAAATCACATATTTTCTTCATTTTGAGATTCCTGCAACAATCAATATTAGTGGTTGGTACCGCTGCTTATCTATCTATTTCATATCAAGTACACGCCTAACACCTTCAGCATTTTGCGTCGAGTAAATCGCGAACGAAACACAATGGAAATAATGGCAGATTATTGTCTCCGGCGAAAATTACCGAACCAATTACGATGTTGCCGTGAACTGTGGAGAAGACGATGTATTATCAATGTCACCCGAAAAGTTTTTGTGAAGTTAATTTTGTAAATGGGGGGAGTGCGAACTGAATTGTGTACAAAGTGAATTTGGGGATAGTTTGGTGGAAGCAATAACGAAGGTAATTAGGTTTGGGCTTTTATGTATGTTGAATTGATAAAGCCCAGTTAAAATGTTAGTTCTCATGGTTCTCACTAAAGTTTAGTTCTCATCAGATCTCTTTACTATATATATATATATATATATATATATATATATATATATATATATATATATATATATATATATAAAAGTGGGATAAGTGGAGAAGGATTTTTAGGGAGAAAAGGGGGGAAAATATTTTTTGTTACTATGATTATGTATTTTTATTTTAAGATTCAATTTTTTTATTACTATAAACTTTTGAATTATAGCAACAAAAGGTTAAATCTTATTAATAAAATATTGTACTAAAACAATAAAATATAGAATTATATTAATAAAAATTTGAATCATATCAATAAAGTATTGAATCATAGTAACAAAAATTTTTTCTCCATCTTCTCTCCCAAAATTTCCTTTCTTTTTGATCATGTTACTATATATATGTCCCAAAATATGTCTACATTACTATTTATTTATATATGTCCTAAAAATATTATCCACTTGTAAAAAATAACAATTAAAAATTATTAAACTCTTTATTTTACCCTCATTTATTACTTTTAATCATTTAATTGTTAAATTTTTATCAATCAAACTTGCTTTAAATACAATGATAAAACTGACATTTCATCAATTTATCATAAATCAAATAAAATATATTGAGGGACATTATTTTTGAGACGGATAAAATATTTAGATATTAATATACGTTTGCAGTTTGTTAATAGATATGTAAATCAAAATTATCAACTAATTTTTTTAATTATTATTCTTCATCGGAACTCAAACCAATATTTCATCACTTACAATAAATACAAATACGTTATACATTATTGGATTTCAAATGAAAAGTACCATAATATTGCAATGGTAGCCTACTAGTTAATATTAATTATTAATTTAATTAATGAGTATCAAAGTAGATGGGTTATTTAAATTTAAATTAGAAAATAAAATTAAATAGAAAGAAAGGTGTTCAATTTGCCAACTATAAACTTTGTCAGCATCGGACAACCTTGTTTTTTCCTTCCACGCAAACTGCAAACTTTACTACATTCGGTGTATATTGGTCCACGTGTCTACATTACGGACGCACATTACATTTTGAAACAATATAATATAATATAATAATATAAAAAATAAAATAGAATTTATGGAGTCAATTAAATAAGGAATTATCACTATAATTTTTTTTCTATAAAAGATCTTGATATGATATTTGTAAAATATAGACGTACTTATATATGCACTTGATGATTTGAATTAGTAGCTATTTAAAGAGCAAACTTTATTATAAAACAATAAAATACTACCACTTTAGCCGATTAATTAAGTTCATACCGTCCAAATTTTATTTCATCTTACATCCTACACACACACACACACATATATATATATATATATATATATATATATATATATATATATATATATATATATATATATATTAAATTAAATTTAAATTATTTAATTAAAACCAATTAAATTTCTCTATTCTTTTTAAATTAATTTTTATTTATTTATTACGACTTAATTTATAGACGGATTCTTAAAATAATAATGCCTTATATAATTCCATTACTTAAAATATAATATATTTTATTTATTGTTACACGATATCATCAATTGATGATATCTATTTGGAAACTAATATAACCCCAAAAATAAATTCAAAGTACTAGAAGATATGATCTTATATTTCCCATTGGTTCAACATAAATGTGATAATCGTCTTCCCAAACCAACATTATATCTCATAAATCTGCTAATATTATATTTTCAAAACTAGTAAATATTTTTATTTATTAGTTTATTACTAATTAATTAATTAATTAATTAACACGTGAATCCCCGGACAATCACGTGCCAATCATCTCCACAGCTCATGCTGACAACCGTCGATTTCTCCAAACATAAAACACCAATAACCCATCAAACGGACAATACAACCCATACACACATTCAACAAAGAGTTGTACATTAACAAATGTTTACATTTTAGCCCTTCAATTTTCAAATATTTACAAATAAACCCTCATTTAAGCTACAAATTAAATCCCGTAACTAAACATTTAACAAAATAATTAATTAATTAGTATTACTTTGTATTATATTATATTACATTTTATTATTATTATTATTATTATTATTATTATTATTATTATTATTATTATATTATATATATTATATTTACAGAAACTAATCAAATATAAAACAAAACATTTTATCATAATAATCTCTCACTATAAATACCTAACTTCAATTCCCATCCCTCCGTAACGGTTTTACCGTAACTTTTCACACACACAAGCACACCACCACCGTCATCTTTACTACGGTGATGCTCGGCGACGTACTTTCCGAACGTCCAAAACACTGGTCTCTCAATTCATCATCATCATCCGGACATTACGCTAATCGCCGTTATGGTTCCGTTAAATGTTTTCCAATCAAACTAACATCTCCACCAACGGATTATATCAACCGTCAGTATATAGCTAACGGATTTAATTTATATAATCGGATTAATCCTGTTGGTGAAGGTTCATGGAATGTTGCGTGGGACGTACGTCCGGCTCGATGGCTGCATCGACCGCATACGGCTTGGCTTCTTTTCGGCATTTGCGCTTATCTTGCTGCACCACCGGCAATCGAGTTAATCGAAACAGTTTCTGAGTCTGCTGTTGTTGATGATGATGGAAGTAATGATGTTTGTGGTCCGAGTGTGTTAGAGAATTCGGTTAAGTACAGAGTTACAGGTATTGATGAAAATTGTGTTTGTTGTTGTTTTTGTATATGACCTCTTATTACTTTGTCACCGATTTTTTATGATGTGCCAGTTTTTTAGCTGACTCGTCAGCAAAATATACCGGCTGTCTAATGAATAAGTTATCGAATATATATAATTGGAATAATTGAAAGTTAATTACATACAAGAACCGATTTTTATTAATTGGTTACACACACTAGAAATACAGAGTCACAGGATTGATGAACAATTTGGTTGTTGTTGTTGTATTTTATAATTTGATCATAATTGCATTTATACCAATTAGTGTGATATGATCCTGAACGCTACATTCTCGACTTTTAAAATAGAGAAAAATAATATAATATAATATAATTTATTTTATGTGTATTCTCGAGTTGAATAGAAAGCAGTAGAGGAAAATATGTTTTTATTCTAATTCTTGGTGTTTTAAGTGTTTTTAATTTGAATTAATCGGAGAGAATTGCGTAGGTGTTCCAGCGGATGGGAGATGTTTATTTAGAGCGATAGCTCATATGGTTTGTTTGAGAAACGGGGAAGAACCGCCTGATGAGAATCGTCAAAAGGAACTTGCTGACGAATTACGAGTTCAAGTAAAATTTTCTTTGAATTGATTTTATAATAATTGTATTGATTAAATTAGGGGTTTATATACGTTTTAATATATCTACTATGTGCTCATGATCATGTAGGTTGTTGATGAGCTTATTAAGAGACGAGAGGAGACTGAATGGTAAGTTGCATTTGGTTCCAGTTTTCATTTTCGTTTCAATTTAAACAAATTCAAGGCATCCAACTTGATTAGTTATCTGATTTGATTTGATTATGTTTCATAAGGTTTATCGAAGGAGACTTTGATGCCTATATCAAGAGGATTCAGAAACCTTTTGTATGGGGTGGAGAACCCGAGTTGTTGATGGCTTCTCATGTTCTTAAGTGAGTTCTCTATTATGCATTTTCCCCGATATCTTCACTATAGATGTGATCGCATTAGATGTCATCGCCTTCTTATATACAGGACGGTTGTGTGGAACTTTGATCTTGCTTTCTATAGTTTCTTTTTGATTATTCTTATTGTGGGTGCCATCATATATTGACGATGATCGGGCAAATAAAAGAAAATTAGCTAAATAAATAGGCTTAACTTTTAACAAATCAGCAAGTCCATAGCTGAGATTTGTTTACTAGGTGCATGATTTGATTTTCAAAGAACTTAACACATATTTGTCTGAATACATGATTCTAGTTCTCATGGTTATGGTTATGTTGACAGGACCACTATATCGGTGCACATGTTTGAGAGGGGTTCCAACAATTTGTCAAAGATTGCCACCTACGGTGAAGAGTACACACAAACAGAAAATAACCCGATTAAAGTTCTGTTTCATGGCTATGGTCATTATGACATATTGGAAGACATATCTTAACAAAATTTCAATAGGTATCCACAAGATAAAAGTATGCGTTCGTTCTATACCGGTACTAACAGTTGATAAACTTGCATCATTAATCAATGCTCTATACACGGTCAAGCAATAGGCTTGCAGCCAGTTTTGCGTCCCTTTTCAGGTTCATATTCAGACCAAAACTTATATGTCATGATCTTTTCTCAAGATCTATTGTCATCGGTTTTCAATGCCATTGTTTTGCAAATATTCATATTTTTTTAGCCAACTTGTGCCGTAAATTTGTGTAAAACTCAAAGGTTGGCTCAACTTTGTGTAAATATGGTTTCTATAGACTTGTATTAGCTCCAGCTGCGGGCGTTTGCTAGTTTTATATGGTCGTCACTTGTGTAAGTAGAAGTCTTGAAGGAGCTAATTGTCTAATGCGAATGAAAGAAAAAATGGTTTTTATGTGTATTAACTTCCTGAACGGAGTATTCAAAAAAAGAACGTATGAGCTAGTCAGCGTTACTGATTATTAACATTTTTGCGAAATAGTACGAGTCATGATGAATGCATGATGTAACAAACAGGGAACTACCAACCATACATGCCACAATTAGTTAATGATCTTGTAGCTATCTTGATTTTTATATTGCCCACCAACATTGACCACACAATAAATGTTTTTTGTTGACCAAACTATTTTTTCAGCCCATGGACTTAATTGTGTCCTCTTCCATTTCAAACCATCAGGTGCAAAATCCTTTGTTACCATTTATTTTTTTCTAAATTATTAGCATATTTTAATTGCTTTATTTTCCTGTCGATTTACATTAGATATTTTTTTTATTATTATTATTTTTAATTGTTGAGGTACTCTTTGACTTCACCACAACAACGTGAATGACCCTCCACTTGACGCCTCATAAAATATTTGTCACGTTCTAAATGATACAATTTGATCAAAACACAAAGTAAAATACTTACAAAACATATTCCAAACTCCAATTTCATTGTAAAGATAGTTTCGGTCGTCACCTCTAAAGGACTCGCTCCTAAAAAGTTCAAACACAAAATCAGCTCAAACATGAACATTTCAAATCGACGAGCCTGTCGAAAATTGATCAAACATATTCCAGCTCGCACCGATATTATTTTATTCGAATGCCATAGTAATTTTTACATTTCATATTTAACAAATCACATGCTAACTAAACATTTTGAAGACATACAATTAAGAACAAGTTTATTAGTCCACTCCTAACTTAACCTCAACCAATCATATTTCACCTCTTTTTGAGTGATAACTACAAATGAATAAACAAATACTTTGTGGTATATATAAAAATCAGACATATAGGCCAACTTTGAAATCATCACTCTCAATCACTTGGCCTGACTTTGTTGTAAGAAAGACAAACCAGGTAGCAAGTATTCATGGGGACGGTGGCTCCAACATCCAACAACCTATCTCCTCCGGAAACTAAGGAGTCGACGATCACCCGAGGTGCTGCCCCAAAGAAGCTAGATGCCGGAGCTCTATTCGTACTCAAATCACGAGGTATCTATCTTCATAAATACACTTGGTATTGGGTTTTTGGAATTATAAAATATTATTTTTTAGCGGTACGAGAGAAGGCTACTCACCAACATGATTATCATATCAATTTGAAACAACCTATTTAAGTGATTATTGTTTATTTATACGCTAGATAATCATATACAAAAACTTTATTATAAGCTGTTTATCTACTTATTATTAATTATTTTTTTTGTTTTATGTAAACAATCCTTTATATTACTATATCTTTATCCTTTATATATGTATATATATATATACTTTAATTTAATTATTTTGCCGTAGGATCATGGTTGCATTGTGGTTACCATTTGACCACTGCAATTGTCGCACCGGCACTACTAAGTCTTCCATTTGCCTTGGCGTTGTTGGGGTGGGAAGGCGGTGTGGTGGTGTTGGCGCTAGCGGGAATCATCACATTCTACTCCTACAACCTCCTCTCGCTAGTCTTGGAACATCATGCCGAACTTGGGAAGCGCCAACTTAGGTTTCGTGACATGGCACACGACATTTTAGGTAGAAATTACAATTATACCCTTATAAAAAATAAAAAATGTATGGATGTCTATTACAGTAATTAATCCAACTCATTTAACAGGTCCAGGATGGGGTCGTTACTATGTTGGCCCACTTCAATTGGGCTCATGTTATGGTGCTGTTATCGCGTGTACCCTACTTGGTGGGCAGAGTCTCAAGGTGAGTGGAATATGAGCCCAATATAAACTTGGGCCTTTTTTGTTCGCCCACTTCAATTGAAATAAAGTTTGATGGTTAAATTTATTATGCAGTTTATATACTTGTTGGCAACACCAGACGGAAGCATGCAATTATCCCAGTTTATTGTGATATTTGGATGTTTTACACTCATTTTGGCCCAAATCCCATCTTTCCATTCCTTAAGGCACATAAATCTTGTGTCACTCATGTTGTGCTTTGCTTATTGTGCTTGCACAACTGCTGGTGCAATTTATATCGGTACGTAAAAACTTACTACCAAAACCGGTTTCATGTTTTTACTAATTGTAACATCCGAAGTAATTTTTTTAAAAAATGCAGGGAATTCAAATAAAGGGCCTCCGAAGAACTATTCCTTAACTGGGACCGGAATAAATCGTATGTTTGGCTTTTTCAATGCTATTTCGATCATTTGTACAACTTATGGAAACGGAATTATTCCTGAGATACAGGTTACTTTGTAAATTTCTTCACAGTTAATATATAGTATAATGGTCATTGTTGATATTTTATATGTTGGAACAGGCCACAATAGCAGAGCCTGTGAAGGGTAAAATGTTCAAAGGGCTATTGGTGTGTTATGCAGTTGTGATCTCAAACTATTTTAGTGTTGGGATTTCTGGGTATTGGGCTTTTGGTAATCAAGTTGAGAGCTCTGTTCTTCAAAATTTTATGGTGGGGTCTAACCCATTGTTGCCCAAATGGTTCCTTCTTATGACTAATGGGTTCACTGTTTTGCAAGTTGCGGCTTGTAGTTTGGTAAGCTTCTTTACTTTTCGACACTAAATTGGCCAAAATGAGACTTATTGCACTTTCGTAAAATGTACTGTATCTTCAAGAAAAGGTAACATAGTTTATAGGTCATCCAGATAGATACCGATAGGTCAAAGACACATTGATTTTAAAATTAATAGATTATATACTACTCTTGAATTACAACCGTTCTTATTTTGGTTACTTATATTGTTGATGGTTTAGCTTAGGATCATCCATTTTCATGTGTTTAATGTCACCAATATATGTCGACACAGGTTTACTTGCAACCATCAAACGTGGTTTTAGAGCGTAGATTTGCAGATCCTGAGAAGGGTCAACTCTCACTTAGAAACTTTCTGCCTCGACTAATATCAAGGTCATTATTGGTGATCATTGCAACCACTTTCGCAGCAATGTTGCCTTTCTTTGGAGACATAATGGCACTGTTTGGTGCATTTGGTTGCATACCTTTAGATTTCATTTTGCCAATGGTTTTCTACAACTTGACATTCAAACCATCCAAAAAAGGCTTCTTATTTTGGGTGAACACAGTGATTGGTGTCGCGTCAACAGGGCTATCGTTGATAGGGGCCGTGGCATCAGTACGACAAATCATTCTAGATGCTAAAACATACCGTTTATTCGCTAACATGTAGGTTATGCATTGTATCAACTGTATACCAAATAAACTTGCTATGTCAATGTTTTTAGTATAGAGTAGTAAGTAGTAACATGTAGGTTATGCATTGTTGGGCTATCGGGGGCATGTGACCCCCTATTTCTCCTTATAAATGTCTTTTTTACGGTAGTTGTTTACATTGATACATCGAAAAGATTGCAACTAAAAGAATTTTTGAAGAAAAGCATGTTGTCCCAACATCATATCATATATCATATATTTAAGAGGACCCTAATATCTTCTATCTATCTATATCTATATTTCTATATTAATTAATAAAGTGAAAGTGTTAAAAAAAATAAGTTTTAGTACAAAATAGATTTTGACCTTACGACTTTTCACACAAATAAAATAATTTCATAGTTATCATTCAAATTATAACCGACTAATCTAGGTATAATTTTGCAACTTTTTTTTATTTATTTATTTTTTTTAAATAACTAACTAGTTTTTAAACTCATGTATATACATTACATTACATTACACTTGTATATGGTAAAATAATATTAGTCTAGACAAATGTGAAGGTTTTTCGTGGAGTTATGTAAATATTCGTGGCTGGAGCTGTGTATTTACCTTTCTAATATTTATAAAATATAAAAATAATAATAATAATATGTCTATTTATAATAGGAATAGACGTAGACCATAAAAAAAAACATTCTATTTTTATTACCTTCATGTTTCACCCCTATATGTCGTATGACATATATGCTTTCTCTTCCAGTATATTCTATTTTTATTTTTTATCATAGTGGAAAGGTCTTTATTGACTGGATTCATTTTATGATTTTATTAAAATTCAAAGTATATTACCTTTTATCTTTAGAAATAAATACTTTATATGATTTTATTGTTATCTTTACCTTAATTATTTTTGTAATCTCATTTCATAAAATAAGGAAGAAAAGTAAAATATTTAAATTACTAGCGTTTGAACACGATTAATTTAATAATTAATAATTAATAATAATAATATATATATATATTTAAAAGATACATTCCAATAGTATGAACACATAGATTTTTGGTCAAACAGTGTTTTGTAACGTAAAGATATTGATGTTTGTTTCCAATATCGTGGGACAATTCATTGACTCCATATTAGGGAGTATGTTTGAAATAATACCGCCATGTAATTTTAAAAATTACAGACATTTAAGTAACGTACCCCTTTAAAAGGGAAATAATATTTTGTCCCCTTTTACGTACGTATTCTTATATAAATGGTTTACTAATCGAATATCTTATTCGATCATTGTCACAAGAAAATGAAACAAGAGACTGTTGTTGTAATAGTCGGAGCGGGACCCGCCGGGGTTGCGACATCGGCATGTCTCAATCGTATGTCTATCCCGAATGTCGTTCTCGAAAGGGAAGATTGTTATGCCTCTTTATGGCAAAGAAATGTTTATGATCGTTTAAAGCTTCACTTGGCTAAAAACTTTTGTGAACTCCCTTACATGCCATTCCCTCCCTCAGCACCCATTTTTGTACCCAAAAAAATGTTTGTTGAATACTTGCATGATTATGTCTATCATTTTAATGTTAACCCCTTGTACCAACGTAGCGTTGTGAGCGCGTGTTATGATAAGACTGCAAGAACATGGGTAGTTACTGCTAGTAATAAGGTTTCTGGTTTAATGGAAGAGTATGTTGGGACATTTCTTGTGGTGGCAACGGGTGAAAATAGTCAAGGATTTATTCCTTCTGTTTCCGGTTTAGACAGCTTTGCAGGATTGGTGTTACATTCTAGTGAATATGAAAATGGAAAGAAATTTGAAGATAAAAATGTGCTTGTTGTTGGTGCTGGAAATTCGGGTATGGAAATTGCGTACGATTTGTGCGATTGGGGTGCCAAAACATCTATCGTTGTCCGCAGCCCAGTAAGTTTATTTCTTTCTTTGGTGTAGTGACGGTGTTTTAAACACTGCTCCCGCGCTACGTTTGAACTTTCACATGTGACGTGTTGATTCTTAACTAAATACGCGCCTTGACAATTTATTATTTTGATAGGTTCATGTGCTTACAAAGGAGCTAGTACAACTCGGAATGCATTTATTAAAATATCTTTCGTGCACTTCAGTGGACAGCCTTGTTTTGATGTTAAGTAACTTGTTGTATGGTGATCTTTGTGAATATGGAATACAAAGGCCAACCAAAGGACCATTCTTTCTCAAACGAGAAAGTGGACGGTCACCTGTAATTGACGTTGGGACGATTTCAAAGATCAAAACAGGAGACATTCAGGTATATCTCGTTAGCTCTTTTGTTCTGAAATCAAAGTATATTCTACTATACGGGGTGATTAAGATGTGTAATTTGTCTTCTGTTTTTGTTCCTAGGTAATGAAGGAAATCAAAAACATAAAAGGTGATCAAATCAAGTTCATAAATGGCGAAGAGGGACAATTTGACACAATTGTATTTGCTACCGGCTATAGGAGCACCGTGCACAAATGGCTTAAGGTATATAAGACTTAACCTGTTGCTCTTGATTCGATAGTCGACAACACTAACGTTAGTGTT
This sequence comes from Gnaphalium uliginosum, assembly GCA_963930675.1. Taxonomy (NCBI): domain Eukaryota; kingdom Viridiplantae; phylum Streptophyta; class Magnoliopsida; order Asterales; family Asteraceae; genus Gnaphalium; species Gnaphalium uliginosum. Next base: position 38,107,026 of record OZ005686.1, on the reverse strand, counting down.
TGGTTTAACCTAGGATGATAAATGTTTCTTTACTGAAAATGGAATGCCAAAAAATAAAAGCCCAAATCATTGGAAAGGTGAAGACGGTCTTTACTGTGCTGGATTTGCAAGTGCTGGATTGTTTGGTATATCAAGAGATGCGAAGAATATTGCTAATGAAATCTCCCGAATCATTGGCGGAAAGAATTAGAATTAGATTAATAAATACTAAATTAATTTGTCACGCGGAGTACGTTCGATTGTTAGGAAATTGTTAAGAGTTAAATTGTTCTTTGTGTAGTTTAATAAATACTATTTTGTAATTTTGGAGCTCCAAATATAATAAGTTTAAAATAATTGTTTGATCGTTAATGATTATTGTGCATGTTATATGTAACAAACTATAAAGTATTAAAATTTTAATAGGATTAGAATTCCAAATTAATTTTATTTATGATTATTTTAAAAATAATTCATAATTTGTATCACATGTAATTTTTTAGTTTTGTTTATCAGAAAGTAATAGCAAATATATATATATTCATCGATGAATATTAATAAATCAATACTTATTTAACGATATTTAGTGTAATCTAGTTCACTCTAAATATATGGTTTTTTTATAGATATTTATATATATATATGTGGAGGTTCAAACGAGAACCACTAAAAACTCTAAAACTCGTGAAAGTCAATAGATTACGTATTTGTTTACGTCTAAATACGCATGATTATAATTTAATATATATTCAAATGAATAATTATAGATAACATTTTGAAAATTGAATTTATTTTCACCGATTATCGCATGCAATTACTATATTTGATGTTTAATAAAATGTGATTTACAATTGAATATAATTTAATCACGTACAATTGCAAATTTAATTGGTCAAATAAAACTATTTTTTGTCTAATTTTAAACTTTTAATTCGTAAATTTAATTATTTATATGTGAATATAATTAGTTATATGAATTTAAAATTTGATTATTGACATTACGAACACCAATTAAAAATGAGGAAAAAAAGTTCGTCAGAAGTATACAATGTGATATCACTAATTAAAGAGAAACTAATGTTGAATTCAATGGTTTTTTTTTTTTTTTTTTTTTTTTTGACATATTGTTTGTAAGAAGGCTTTTTTTCTTTTCTTATTTTTTTTTGGGAAAAAGTGAAATTGTACTTTTAAAATTGAGCAATCATATTGATTTTTACATTCTTCAAATATTTTAGTAGAACTTTCCACTTATATTATAATCTAAAAAAATAAGCTGGACATAAAAATTAGAAGAAAACTAAGTAGACACATCTCATTATCTTTTTATTTACAAAAATGTTAAAATAAGATTATAATTTGTTAATTAGGGTAATATGCAGGGGCGAGCATGAGGCGGTTAGGTGTGGATAGGGATGAAAATCGCCCCCATAATCAAAATTTTGGTTAATCAACAATTTTAACCATTCGGTTCAGTTAATAAATGGATTAGTTAATTCGGTTAATTTGGTTAACGTCTAGATATAAAGTGGTTAATTCGGTTAACCGTTTATGGCCAAAGAAAGATTCTTTCAAAAGTTTGTGCCTGATACATTGCACATAAACATTTAAATATAAGAGAGTTCTTTCTCAGATTTTTAACTCAAAATAGAAGTACAACCTTAGAGGTGCAAATTTAGTGCAGTTTTAGAACCTGACGTTTCATATCCTTACCAAAGTAAACATAGGAGATCGATGTTTCATTTCCTTACCAAAGTTGTTTCTAAAGATAATTTTATTAGTTGCAAATCAATTTATAATAAATTTATTAATATATTCAAATATAAATATAATATTTTAATGTGTAAAAGTGTAGGGGGGCGGTGTGGTTAAAACCGGTGCAGATATCTTTGATTTTCATAACCGAACCGCAAAATTTGGTGAATCCAAAAACGTTAACCAAATTCGCGGTTACATGTTAAGTTTGGTTAATTCGGTTACGATTTGGTTAATTCGGTTTTTTGCTCAGCCCTAGTAATATACTAATTTATTTATTGTGTAAAGGTAATATAATTTTTTTTCAATAATTAAATGTAAATTCAATTAAAATGGTTACAAACAAATTTCACAAAAATTCAGTTTATCATAGTAATCAATCTGTACAAAAGTGAACCTTTACTAAATTATTATTGATATAACTTAAATATTCTTAAATATCATTTTAGAAAAGTAGAAACGTCATATCATACATACTAACAGTGTGTCCGCGCAATGCGACATGCGAATAAACAATTGTTAATTTATACGTGATATTGTTTTCATTATTCAAAATTTTTATCATAGATTACTTGTTGACTTGAGAGGTCGAATAAAGTCAACAATATATGACATCAAACTAATATAACATCAACAATATTAAAAGTAGAGTTTCAAAATTTAACTCATACTGTTGTGGTGTAGTTAAGATAGTATACATATGCAATAAATTGTGATAGTGCAATGTTGTTTTTATTCTTTTTTGATGAATTAGTTATGATAATGAATCGGTGGTAGTAACGTATTCGTTTGACTAGTATAAGTATTTGGAGAAATAAGGTTATACGGTGAAAAAAGTGATTTAATTGCTAGAAGTAATGAATTATTGATAAATTGTTCTTAAAATTCCCAAAAAGAAGGCCAAAATGATTTATATAATATTAAAAAGTAAGGTCATATAAGAGCGTGCCGAGTGAGATTTTATTTTTTAGCATTGAAAATCATCTATATCGAGTGTACCACACTATGCGTCTCCGGTGTGATTTATAATGTGGTTGGACCAAAGTTGATCTCGTAGTTGTAGTCTTGTAGACGGAAGGGTTGTGGTGGTTCCTGACTGTTTTTTCCTGAGCAATCTTCTTGGTTAAAAAATAATTTGTTGCTCCATTTTTCACAATGTGTTATATACTAAATAACTTCTAAGAATAGTTTACAGTGTTGAACTTAATATTGATGTACACATTGACATCTGTATTGGACGACCACCCGTACACTAATATAATATGCTAATCATATCGTGAAGTAAAAATGCTTTGAACGTACCTATATTTAGTGATACCACATAGTATATGTATAGGTACGGTGCCTACTCATCATTTTAGACCCATATTTCGTACCTGTTAATTTACGTATCATCAGTGCCCAACGATCATGCTCGAAGCGGTTGCCTCTTATGATTTGTGAATTTGGCACGCTAATTTTGGTCCGGCCGGTTCAAACAACGACATAAACATCCTGAATGAATCGGATTTGTTCAACGATCTACTACAAGATAGAGCGCCCGCAAAACCGTATACTATTGTGGGCCAAACCTTTATGAAAGGATATTACCTCGCCGACAGAATTTAGCAGGAATGGACGACTCTTGTGATGTCATTTAAATGTCCGATTGAGGAAAAGAATATGAAGTTCAAGAGGTATCAAGAATCTGCAAGAAAAGATGTAGAGCGCGCATTCAGAGTGCTTCAAGGACGTTGGATAATTATTAAAAACCCGGCAAGACCATTTAGTATCAACATAATTAAAAAAGTCATGTACACTTGTGTTATTCTACACAACATGATCACCGAGGACAACGAACACAATATATGTCAACTTGAGGACGACTATCCGTCGGACCCGAGAAATAGACCAAGACGTTTGTGGCAAGAGAGGGTTGATACACAAATGCGTATGGACAAGGAATTATGCAACGTGAGAGTTCATCATCAACTTCGTAATGCTTTTATCGAACACATTTGACACCTCCCACGTGACTTCCGTCGCCGTAACCGTGCTTAGTTGATTTTATCGTATTTGTTTTAAGTACATATAATGTTTTTTTTTAATTATTGTAATATTTTGTTTTAATTAATGTATTGCCATATTTTAATTAATGTAACGTTTTTTTTAATTTTAACAAAATTGTTTTAATTAAATTTGTGTTTTAAAAATTAAATTAATAATGTTTTGATTCCCGAAATTGAACTGATACAATGATTATTGATTGGGGTGTTTCAGTTGTGTGTCAGTTTGGAAAGTGCTGATGTGACATAATTGACATATTAACTGATGAGCTCACCGTTAAGAGTGGTCTAACGGGCCTAAATCAATTAAGCAGATTGTTAGTTCTGCTAGTTTGGATCGAGCTTGTGCATCTACAATTTGCTTATTAAGTTTTCTCTAACAAGAAGACTAGAAGAGAATAAAGTGAACCAAATAACTCCATTTAACAGAAACCCAGTTTTAAAACCACTACTTAAAAACTTCATAATCCATCCCAAGTAAATTAAGCATAAAATCAGGCATAACATCAGACTAACATTAATCAATTTTTTATTTATATTTAAGTTCACTCGTTTTTCTCTCTAATAAAACATGCTAATTTCCATGTGAGGCAGAAAGAGAGAGATAGTTGGGTGGTCTTTGCACCTTCTTCCCTCTTTCCTCTCCTCAGAACAACACACACTCAAAACACACATAAATACACAGTCAAAACACATTCCCTTCTTTCCTTTTCGTTTATTTTTGAAATCGAAATCCGTGCTGTCAAGATTACATTCAACATTCTGCTCATACAAATCTGTAAGTTTGTTTCATCGTACCACAACTGCTGATTACAAATTTAAGGTGTTTTAGCGTTTGTTTTACATGTTGTTGAAGTTTAATCAATTGTTATAAATTTAGGATTTTGATGTTTGGAAATTGGAACTAATTGGATTTGGAATGGGGGTTGTGTTAATTGATTTGATTTGAATAAAGATTGAAACGTTAGTTGGTTAAATTTTTGGGATTTGTGAAAAACGAAATCTTTTGTAGTCTTTGAGACTTTGAGATTGTAAAAAAATCTTTCTGTTGAAATTATAGATTTTTTGGACTAAATTTGATTTGTGGTCATGAAATTGGTGTTGTTTTAGTTCAAATCCAAATTCTAGGTCATGAAAGTGACAAAAGAAAAAAAAAAAAGTAAAATTAAAAATGGTGGTTTATAATTTGGGTTTCAATAGGGTTGATTTTTGTTATTGATTAGCATTTTTTGTGAACCAAGTTATTGACAAGCAATTAAATAAGCAATCCCAAAACACCCCCTAAATTAGAATGAATTGATAGATGGCCGGATTTAATCTATCACTAGGTTACTTTGTTTTTACTTATGAAAATGACAAGTTGTTGCAGCATCAATATCTGGCTTGTTAAAAAAGAGCAAAAGTATTCTATGAAGATTAATGAAGGGCAATTATTATAATCCTTTAAACTCTTTAACAGTTAGTTATTTTCCCCTAGATGTTGTTATTATTAGATAGTATAGTATGTTAGTTTCATTGGTTTTACTCAAACGCAAACAAAGTCTCTCAATTTTGATGTTGTAAAGTTTGACTTTCGAAAGTCAAGATTCTTGTTTGTAACTTAGTATATACACAAACACTTATCTTTTGTTTGCTATAGTACATTTTATATTTAATTGGTTTTGGCTTGTTTTCTGGACTTCTATCATATCATGATGCAACTTGTAGTGTAAATAAAGGTATTTCCTCTCATGCATGCATCTAAAGATTAGTTTTTGAAATCTGTTTTATCACGTTTATTGGCATTTCTATATATGTTTGTAACCGTCTTTATTTTGATTCAGAATCAAAATAACTTGTACTGGGCTCGGCTGCAAGATCGTTGTTTATTCTTGAAGGTGCACTATGGTGCATGAGTCATGGTTCCATGGTCTATGGAAAAATTCAAAGAAACATGAGCACGGTCGAGAAAAGGTGCGAATTGATGTGTTAGTGTTCGAAGTAGCAAGTGTTATGTCTAAGCTAGTTCATCAATGGAATGCATTAACCGATAAACAGATCATGAAGTTGAGGGAAGAGATAAGTACCTCGGTAGGTATTAAAAAGCTTGTTTCTGATGATGATGATCATGTGGTAGATTTAATATGTGCTGAGATGCTACACAGTTTGGAAAATGTGTCGAAGGTTGTTACAAGGCTTTCAAAGAAATGTAGAGATCCGGTATTAAAATGCTTTGAACGTGCGTATGATGATTTGACTAAGTTCGGTGTTGATCAGTACCAATGGCAGTTTACATGGAAAAAGATGAACAGGAAAGTGAAAAAGATGGAAACTTTTATAATGATTAATGCGAATTTGTATCAAGAAATGGAAAATCTTACGGAACTTGAACAAATTTTGAGGAGAATGAAGAGTAATGATGATCACGATAGTATAACCATTGTGGATTATACAAAGAAAATGGCGTGGAAGCAGCATCAAGTTAAACGGTTAAAGGAGATTTCCCTATGGAACAAGACTTATGATTATGTCGTTCTTATTTTGGCAAGATCGATATTTACCATTTTTGCTAGAATTGGGCATGTTTTCGGAATTAGTCACTTGTTACCTCCAAAAATTGAAGAATCTAAATTACTAGATTCCGGGTTGCTTCATTCTTCCATTGAACTGGGTCAGAATAGGAATGCAAGATTCTCCTCGTTCCCCTTGGGGAACACAGGTACTAATTCTGGCCCAATTCCAAGAACGAACATCGTGAAGAAGTACTATTCCGGTCCACTTGGTAATTCAATCACTGTTTCTAGTTCTAAACGTGGGAATACGAATTCTTTCTCGGGACCCATTGGGAAACTAACATCAAAGTCTGGACCTTTAATGCGGGCTGCTAAAACCGGGCTGAAATGGTGGCATGCCCGTGATAATTCGTCAAAAATCCACGGTAAGAGCGTTACTCCGAATCGTTTGAGTACTGCTAATGGAGTGTTTAGTGGATGCATGATGGGCGGAAACGGTTCTCCAATCAAGAACCACCATGGAAACCAAAACGCTGCTTCTTCTGCCGCTTATTGGCAGGTGCAAGAAATGGGCGGGTCGAAACTGAAACGGGTCGATGCGCCTCCAGAAACACTTGGTGCGGTTGCTTTATCACTGCATTATGCTAATGTAATCGTGGTTCTTGAAAAGCTAGTGGCGTCGCCCCACTTAATTGGTCACGACGCACGTGATGATTTATACAATATGTTACCAAAGAATGTGAAAAATGCGCTTCATGTTAGGTTAAAACCGTTTGCTAAAAGCTTGGAAATGGCTTCTTATGATGCGGGTCTAGCAGAAGAATGGAGTGAAGCGATGTTGGGAATTTTAGATTGGTTATCTCCGCTTGCTCATAATATGATAAGATGGCAATCGGAAAGGAGTTTTGAGCATCAAAACATGGTTTCAAGAACGAATGTTCTTCTTGTACAAACGCTCTACTATGCAAATCAAGAAAAGATAGAAGCAACGATTACCGAGCTTCTTGTTGGTTTAAACTACATTTGGAGGTTTAGTAGAGAAGTGAATGCTAAAGCTTTACAGGATTGTGAAAATGGTGTCAATGACTATGTAAACTTGGTGTAGTAGATGTTGAGAAATGACAAAGGTACTCGTTTAAAGTCGATATATGCTTTTGTTTAGGGATACAAAACTTCATGTTATATGGTAGATGCTGACTGAATTGCTAAATTTCTAGATATTATAAGGTCTTTTTGCTACATATATTTGGTTGGGGTTAAAGTGTTATGATGCTTAGATTAACCATTAATGGCTGTTTGGTATGTTGATAAATTCAGGTATCAATTATAATCCTGTACTCATGTACTTAAAACTTAAAAATTAAAAATAATGAAAAATCATATATATTACTAGTTTTTGTAGCTAAGAATGATCTTTCATTTTGGTGTCTTCCTAAGAGTTTTGCTTTCTTGTTTATTGTGATTTAGTAAGAACAACGTCAATGGTTTTTCCGGTTTAAAATCGAAGAAGCCCTTCAGAAGTGACACGATTGGCACCCGTTCTCCTTTCGTTTCATCAGTTTCCATTCTTCACTAAACTGACGAAAGGGAGAGAGATTGGAGGTGGGACCCAACTTATATTTAATGTATTGTTATTTTTTGTTTAGTGTATGTAAATTGAGATATATTAGTAAATGTGGGGCCCAACAATTGAAATGATGAAAGTATTGCTGATAATGTTTAATCAGTCTTTCATTAGTTTTGGATGTGCTGACGTGATGCTGAGCTGACAAAACTTTCAGTCTTTCATTAGTTATTTTTTACTTCCCTCTTGATCCCACTATATATATATATATATATATATATATATATATAGCAACTTTGTTATTATTATTATTATCATTAATTGATATTATAGTCACTCTATCGTTTTAAGCAATGTTGTTAAAACCGGACCGGACCGGGCGGTAGGATCGGTTCAATCGGGAACCGGACCCTTAAGCAGTTCGGTTTATCCTTAAAAACCGTCGAAAATAAACCGGTCAAAAACCGGCAGTTTCGGTCAGACCTGGATAAAACCGGAAAAAGCGAACCGGTTCCAACCGGTTATGTGGGCATATTTAGACAAAGGCCAACTTGATCCAAGGCCCAATTATTAACTCAAAAGTCCAGCTTAATCAATATATATAGTTTGTGTACTTCCTTTTATAAGTATACTCAACTTCCAAAATTTTCTAATTCTCGATGTGGGACGATCTTTTATAAGTATACTCAACTTCCAAAATTTTCTAATTCTCGATGTGGGACGAGCTAACAAAGGTGAAAAAGTCAACTCATTCTCTTTATAATTTTTTTTACGTGTGTCTCTTTAACTTATTATTAGTTTAACTCCATTAAACTTTTGAATTAGTTTTTTTTTTTTATCACAAATTATTATAAACTATGCTAACAATGTCAATAATTAATGAGCTGACAAACTATTTGAATGTAATAATAAAATATAAAGTAAGGTTAATATAATATACATATATTTTAATAAAATATAAAGTAAGGTTAATATAATATACATATATTTTGATATGCATAAGAAGTAATGTTCACATAAATTAAACACAATACAAATGGAGATGTATATATTTTACTGTTGATATTTATATTTTTAGAGCCATTTACATCTCCGGTTTTTTAAACCGGTTGAACCCGTCCGACCGGTCGAACCAGTAAACCGGTGAGACGAACCGTTTAGTGTCCGGTTCGGTTTTCAAACATTGGTTTTAAGTTATACTCGATGTGTATTTGACTAACATGTATTATCAATGAATTTGAAGTTGTAATCCAATTAACATTTTTCACGACGCTCGTTTGATGAATGGTAATGAGTTTGTACAATAAAATTTTATGTATTGATATTTTTTAATAAATATTAGTTAAACACATATTTATCAATTAGTATGCACCGCAAACATCATGTATAGTTAATCAAATTCAAACGATGGAAAGAGGGATGGCAAAATTTTAGGGGTGGCAAAATTCCTTTCTATCATTTATTCATAGTGTTATTATTGTTCCAAATATGTAAGAATGGTCTTATGGGATAATAAAATGCTATATAATACAGTACTGTTTCGTCCCAATTTTATAGTCCATTTTTTTTATGTTCAATTTTAATTGTCCATTTTCTAGAATAGATGGATATAATTAACTAAAATTACATTAGTACCCCTAATGCATGTATATAGAATATAAAGATGTGCAAAATGTTAAAGGTAACAATGTCATTTTATCAACAAGTAGAGTGTGATAATTATGTTTCTTAAACTGAGCATTTTTTTTGTCTGTGGACAATAAGAGAGATTGATATTTCCACCATATTTTTTTGATAGATTCATCATAAAGTTCAGCTATTAATTCATACAGTATAACTACTTATTGCACAATATACGTGGATCTATTAAAAATGATGGTAGAAATATTAATCACCATAAAATTTGGACTTTATTTCATTAAGGTGAACGTCTAAAAAGGGTATTTTAGTCATATGTAAATATTTAACGGATGCATGTTAAGTTTAATGGTCTAAAGGGCCATAGGCATGCAAAATTGCATTGTAAAGGATGATATTGGGAATTTTGAAAAGAAATGACTAACGGTGAACTTTTATGCAAACCACACATGATCGGGGTAATTTACTCTTTGATGTCTGATAAATTAATTCAGTCGTTTTTGTAGTTTAAGTACTCCGTACATACTTGAGGGATCAAAAGTGAAACCAAAGTATGTTGTGGAATACAACACTTTAACGGAAGCGTTACAAACAAATAACGGAAAACTCCCAACGGCACGAAACAGGTGAACCAACAACCTTTCATAACACTTAACGATCCGTTAACGTCGTCTATCTATTTTTTCATCTCCTTCACCGGAACAGCAATCACAGAAACCCTAACCCTAATTCCTCTCTCATCAATGGCTTCGTCAACAAACGTCGAATCACCTCCGATCAACGAAGGCAGTAACACCAACGGAGATACTCCGGGCACCGCCGCCGCCCCGGTCAATTCTCCCGTCACACCTGCCGCCGTCAATTCCGGTGAAAACCTAACGACTTCTACCGAAATCGACGTCACTAATGGACGACGGAGCAAAAAACCTAAACACGATTCTGGCGGCGGCGGCGGTGGAGATCACCGGAAGGAACGAGAAGAATGGAGTGAATCAGCGATCGCGATCCTTCTTGATTCGTTTACGGAGAAATATCTGGCGTTGAATCGGAGTAATTTGCGCGGGAAAGATTGGGAGGTGGTAGTGGAATTGGTGGCGGAAGCTTGTGATGATAAAAAATCGCGTAAAAGTGTCGAACAGTGTAAGAATAAAATTGATAATTTGAAGAAGAGATATAAGCTCGAAACACAGAGAATGGAGAGTAATGGCGGTGTTAGTAACTGGATTTGGTTTAAGAAAATGGAAAATGCGTTCGGAAATGTAACGGCTACAAAAAGCGGCGCTGTAGCTGGTTCGGATGATGATGATCGGTCGGTTGGTGTTTCCTCCCCTACCCAGTTAAGACGGTCGACAAGGTTTGTTACGATTCAGTTTATGTGCTTATTGCTGATTTTCGCGGTAGATAAAGTAACACACTTCACTGCTTACTTAAAAAGGAACACTTAAAATTAAGCAGGTTGGTACTTTTTAAGCATCTAAGCATTATAAAATGATGAAAGGTGATCGATTTTTGTATAGTTACTGATATGTCTTATAGACTGTATTATTTTGTGATCTTATTTATACTACGAGTATGTACGTGTGTATATGATATGATGTGTATGTGTATGAAGGCTCGCTCCTCACAATGGTCTGGTTCTGAACAATGTAAAATCAAGTGCAAATGTGAAATGGAAACGCGTGGTGTTTAAAGTTAGTGGTACTGCGTTGGCTGGAAGCAGTCAGAGTATTGACCCGAAGGTTCAACTTCTTTTTGTTGTTTGACTTCATCTAAAGATTTGTTGCAATGTACATGCTAAACTTGATATGTTTGCTTTTAGGTGGCGTTGCAGATTGCAAAAGAAGTAGCAACGGCTTCCCGCAGTGGTGTGGAGGTAACTATCTCACTTTTGTAAAGATTAGGCTGCATTTAGCTGCAGAAAAATGGAGGTGTTTTTCAAAAAAAATCAACGAAAAGTGCCTGAAAACAGAAAAGTGTTTTCCTTTTTAAACTGGAAAATTTAAACCTTAAAAGAACGTTTTTCATTATTTTCACTAGTAAGAACACCTCTTATCTTTTAGAAAAATGGATATGAAAAATTAGAGAAAATTATCTACAACTAAAAGAACCCTTAGAGCATCTCCAGTGTTTACACTAAAATTTAGAACTAAGATAGTGCAAAAATGGAATCCTATTGGAGTACGTTTGCACTAAATAAAGTTGACTCCAATCTATACACTATATTTTTGCACGAAATGTACTTTGAAACAATTAAAAGATAGAATAATGTAATAAACATAAAAGATAAGTGAACCAAGATATAACAATATTGAGTTCATCTGAATGGTATTATTAAGAAACATATAATAATTTAATTTATATAAATTAGTTTTTATTATTTGTATTAAATAACATGTGAATAGTATTTAGTGTGATGTTTAGTGTTGCACTAAATTTAGTGCATTTTGACAAGTATTTAGTGTTGCACTAAAATAGTGTGATGGTTTAGTGCTAACATTGGAAAGGTTTTTATGTACTTTTTGCACTATTTTAGTGCAAAAAGTACATTTGGTGCTAACATTGGAGATGCTTTAGTAAGCATATCGTTTCTTCATGTAAACATATTTATGACCCATCACTTGTGATTTGTAGGTGGCTATTATTATTGGAGGTCGTAACTTCTTTTGTGGTGATTCTTGGGTGTCGGCAACTGATTTAGATAGGCCTACAGCTTACCAAATTGGGTATGTAATCGTGGTAACCTTTTTATAATCGTATATTTCTATCACATCTACTGTAGATTGTTATATCTTTTAGTAGCTTCTGATCTTATCATAATTTATGCAGCATGATGGCAACAGTTATGAATTCCATATTGCTTCAGTCAGCCCTAGAGAAATTAGGTATTCAAACTCGTGTGCAGAGTGCATTCGTAATGCCAGAAGTTGCTGAACCATATAACAGGTTACGTGCTATGCGTCATCTCGATAAAGGAAGAGTTGTCATCTTTGGTGGTGTTGGGGCCGGCACCGGGAATCCACTTTTTACAACTGATACAGCAGCAGCCTTAAGAGCCTCCGAAAGTATGACCCTTTCTTCCCTTCTTTTCTCAGTCGTTTCATGTTACATTATCGACAATCTTGCCACTTTATTTTGGATTATTTCTCACACAGATTACTCTAATTAATGGAATGGATTTTAAGTTTTTTTTTTTTATTATTATTTTATTTATTTATTTATTTTTGTGAAGAAAGCGAATACGATTGTTAAAAAGCGAATGTGTGTTTTCTTGAATCGAAATGGTTGTGGTTTCATGGGTTTGTCCATGCATTCAGTATTCAACTGCTTCTTTTAGCTCTATAAAGCTGGCTACTAGTCTATTTTATGACTTTTAGCAGTTTAGAGGTGGATCGGGCTTGTTGGGTAATGGGTCAAAACGAGGGTGGGTTTCTCTGTCTTGCAGTTCTGCAAACACCTTTTTAGTCCATTTTAGAAACTTATGCGTTATATATGATTACAGAAACTATGTTATTCATAGTCCTGTTTTTTTAATAATGCGATATAGGAGGTATGTGTTAGAATTACACCCCGGGCAACTTTCAACATGTCAGACCCATTTTCCTTTAGCTGGTTTTTAATTTTTATTACAGTATATATTACCAATTGAACTGTTAGGGGTCAAACACAACCCAAAGCAACCGCTTCATAAGTTAATGTGCCGAAAGTGCCATCTCTATTTATAATTCCTATAACCTTGCATACCATTGCTTTCTTTTCCAATAATCTTGTTGAACATCAGATGCTCAAAACTTTTGGTCTGTAAAAACTGTTTTCATCTTGTTCTATTACATCCCTAATGTGACACCGAAGATCTTTTGTTGTTGACCAGTCAGTGCAGATGCTGTGATTAAAGGTACAAGTGTAAATGGTATCTGTGATAAAAGCAATGTCCCGCTGGATCAATTATCCTTTCGTGAGGCTGTTTCTCGGGATTGCGCTTTTATGGATTTGATGGCAATACAATTTTGCGAAGAGAATACAATTCCTGGTTAGTTTACCCTGCATATTTCACAATTTATCTTCCTTTAAAATTCTTACAATCCGTTTAGGCCGTTTTGTATATGATACTAGATTAGTGATTAATTAGGGTGTTTGGATGTGCTTCTAATAGTTTAAGTTGTATTAGTTAGATGATAAAGTTGTTAAAATGTGATTATACAAGAAGTTAAAATGTAAAATGACAGGAAAAAAAAAAGAAAAAATAAACGATGTGAAAAATGAAAATACATTTTTTTGAATGGGGTAGAGGTCTCTTGAACTAGGTCAACAATTGTGGGAACGTTCTATGTTGATTCACCCAAAACTGATTGAGTCCTAAGTAATCGATAATCAGAGGAGTATTATTTATATCAAAACACAAAAAGTGATTATTATGACTTGTCAGATATTTAGCTCCAAAATGCAAATCCAAACACCCCTTCACATGATTATGTAATTTTAGGGCTATTTGTTTTATGTAAAAAAGATGCAATTGTTTTCTTATTATTCACTTGATTATATTTTTCTCCATTCATAGTTGTCATATTTAACATGCTGGAACCTGGGAATGTTTCGAAAGCGTTGATGGGAGAACAAGTTGGCACCTTGATTGATCAGTAAGGCTCACTGAGTTGATCGATCTGGAACCCATCTGTTGGTGAAGTGTTAATAATTTTCTTTGCGGGTAATCGAAATAGGACTAAATTATGTTAGTTCGAGTCCCGTCCACCGTTAGTACTTCTGGTAAATCCTTTAGGTCTAAACTGCTCCTGATGGCGAACACTGGAGCTTATCTATCTTGTACATTTTATTGTCAGCAGATTTTAATAAAGTAAGTTATAGCAGTGGTTTAGAAGGGTTGAATATTGGTAATTCTAGTGTTAGCGTGATTGTAGTTCAACTTCTTGACTAGTTTTCTAAATGGAAGTAGTTTGAGGCAAATGTTAATTTTCTGTGACAAGTCTTACAGTTTCATGCTGTAAATCCTAGAGCCAACAGAAAAATATTCTAGTGAAAGAGCCATACTTCGTAAGCTTCACAGTTCGACTTTTAAATCTACAAAAACTTGGCAACTTTTTTTTTTTCCTTTTCTAATGGAAATTGGAGTTTTGAATGGTGAACTTGGAAAGATTGGTGCCAAAGGACTGCCCAACCATGAACACGTTCTCTTCAGTGGTACAGGTTGCTCCTGAGCTAAACGCAGTTGAAGTAGCCTATGTTTTACAAATGTCAAATGTCGATTTGGAGAGCCCCATTCGACATTTATATTTTCTTGAGTCGAGGTAAGGAAGAGCGACTATGTCTTGACGTATAATCTCGCCAAAAACATGAGAATGAGTATATTTTCAACGGGCAGTTGAATCAAATAAGGCATATGTACAAACATATTTTCTGGATGAGTGAATAGATTAGCCAACGTTAAATTCATATTTTTCTATTGACTTTTGGGTATGATTATTAATTATTTGATGATATAATAAATAAAATTGAATATAAAAAAAAAGAAATTTAAATAGACCGACTACAAGGGTCCATTCCATATCCCCTCCACTTCACCTCACTTGAATCGTGAAAATTAACCTTCTAGATTCTATGAGGTATGTTAAGTTATATCACTTTCAAGTTCCAAAAAATTAACATAAATTAACCTTCTAGATTCTATTCATGCCATATGTGCGTTTTATGTTAAAATTGTAGCAGGGATATTAAACAAACCAAGTCGAGTAAACTCGGCTTGTTTAATAATCATTTGGCTCAAGTTCAAGTCAAACTCGATTAAATATCTAAAACACGCCCAAACTCGAGTAGCATGATGCTCGTTTAGATTTGTGATAGCTATACCCCTTTAACACGTTCAAATTAATCAATTAGCTCGTTCAACTTGAAAGAACTAAAAGGGCTTTCGATCGAGTCAAGCCGAATATCAATGTTTTTAAATTCTGGTCGTGAAATTAATCGAGTAAACCTTTAGATTCAAGCTCGACTCTCAAAAAATATGATGCTCGAATTTGAGATAAACGAGTCCAACTGAAGTAACTCGCTTATTGCTCGACTCACTCACATCCCTACTTAGTAATTTATACTTTATATTCACTACTTCAGTGCGTCTTTTTGTTTATTTGTAAAATTTTAATTACTACTTTCTATTTTCGGTTTTTCATCTTTTCTAGATCTTAAAAGAATCAATTTGTGTCAACAAGAAGAACGAAACAATGGAAATTTACTTGGCATATTGTTTACCATTAAAGTGGATTCAAGCTGTGGGTTGCGAATTGACAATGTGAGATGTCTATTATAATTTATTTATTCATTTTCGTACTATTATCTAACGTAAGAAAATTATTTAGATTTAAGAAAATACTTATTTTAAAGTTTATCTAACATAAAAATAAATATAAATGCTAAAATGTTTGAATCATGTTAAAATAGTACGGATCATAAGATAGTGAAACAACGGGGGACCAAACAATAAAGTCCATCACGTAGACAAAGCACTAAAACCACTAAATACCAAACAAAATCCACGATAGATTTTATTTATTTACTTATTAAATAAAAATAAAATAATAAATTTAAGTTTAATTAGTAGCCTTTTTACAGATTAATATATCTTATTAATTAATTAATTTGCATATGTGGTCGTATGCGTATTACTTACGAAGTAGATGGATAAAATCAATTTGTAAGTGGATGGATACAAGAGCACGAGAAGTGATAACATTGAATTTTTTCTAGTGAGAAAATCCCGACAAAAAAAATACCTCACAAAGTAGCCTGTGCGCGTTGGACGTTGCTCTAGAACCCCTACAGAATGCTGATGCTACCGCGGAGTGACAGACACTGTTTGATGATATTTTCGAACCAGAACGGCGAAAATAACAATCCACTCCATATATTCATACAAACCAAATGTCCAGGTTACTTGGCAAGTTTACAAAACGACAAATAAAATAAATACATATTTTAAATTAAATACATATGCATATGATGATACTTGAATCATACTGGACATATTTTATCTGACAAATGATATATGGTTTTTGTCTTATTTTTTAAATCATTAGGAGTATTACTGTTGATGGCGTGTTCACTTTTTTATCCAACGCATGTTTATCCATTCTTTTAAAAATAAATAAATGCTTTTTACCTTTTTTACTTTCAAAAATAAAAATATGACAAATACATGCACAAAATCAAACTAATTTAATGACTTATATAACATTTTAAATAATTTAATGACACTTAAAGAACTAAAAAATCATTCTACTCTCTCCGTTCCAGTAAAAGTCTCAACTTTGATTAAGTACACAGTTTTAGAATTCTTTACTAATTACGCTTTTTACCAATCAAATAGTATATCTACCCACTAAAATCTCTTTCGATTGATTAAATATGAAAATGAATATTTATTTGAAACAACTTAAATTTTAACATGGACATTTGTGACGGGACACGGGAATACAGGATAAGGGAATTACATTTTCTCTTACAAGTAAAACTTGGTTTTAAAACAAACGGCCCAAAACATTGGGCCGGGTGGACGGGTCAAATAACGGGTGGTAGTTAAAAATTTAAGTGCAGAAAATGACTAAACAACGACTCCATCTTCTCACTCTCATTCTTATTAAATATTTTCATTTTCCCCCAATTATAACCAACCAAAAAACTGCTCACTCATAATCCAAATATATATTTCTCATTCTTATTTACTTTGATCCGTAAAATTAATCAATAATGAACTCGAATCACTTACTTCTTGAAGAACCTATACGTATGGCTTCGATTCTGGAACCATCTAGACCTGTAAGTTTGTTTATTTGTTGTTCATTTTCATATAAATTTGTAAATTAATAAGTATGTTGTTTAATTTAATTATGTGAATCACAGAGTTATTTTCCGTCAATGACGAAAATAGTTGGTACGTTGGGACCGAAATCGAGATCTGTTGAAGTTATTTCCAAATGCCTCATGGCTGGAATGTCTGGTACTTTTTTATCAATTTATTTGTATTACTTAAATTATGGATCTATGTTTATGTAGCATATATAAAATAAGAATATTATTATTATTATTTATTGTTATATCATATGTAGGTTTTGTAAAATGTTGAGTGAGTGGTTGGTTAATACTTAATTGTTTTGTTTTTGTTGAAAAAGTTGATAAGATAGTGATGGTTTTCAAACTATGTTTATCAAGAACTAAATACATTGATGTTGATTTAATTATTTTTTGTTATTTTTTGTTACAGGAAATCTGAGTTCATATTTATTTTTATTTTGTGTCTGGATAATTGTCACGTTGACCTGGAATAATCAAATTGTCTCTATTTCGGTATAATTGTCCCCAAACAGAAAGCATACAGTTTAAGACATGGTTTAAATTATTAGTACTTCGCATAAAAAGCACAAATTTACTAGGCTTTCTATGCTAAGAGCACTTTTAATTTAATTCTGATCAGTGATCCATTTAAGATATCAACTGATATGGAGAATGCCAGTTTTAAGCTTAATGCATTTCCGATACCAATTTGTTTCGAAAACTTACAAGTTTTAATGACAAAAGGTATAACTATACATAGATATGCAAACTAACTAAATTACTATAACTATGGTCTCTGTACTTTACGGAAGTGTGCAATTAGTTTGGGCAAATTAAAATAGAAAGGTGGATGTATATTTTGGAATGTGTGAGTACATATTTAGTGTTTTAATGTTTCTATATGACTGAAATTTGTCAAATGTTGGTACTAAAACGGAATTTAAGTTTATGAACTAGTTACATGCTATCTATGAACCCAATTTGATTTTGAGGAATTAGAAATTTTAGTTACTAACTTGGACACTATAATAATTCTTTAATAAATATTTATAATTGTTATGTGGGTAATGATTGGCGTTTTCTTAGTTCATCTTTTGTGACGTACTGGTTTTATGCATGTAGTTGCACGATTTGATTTTACATGGGGTGATTCTGAGTTTCACCAGGAGACATTGGAGAACTTAAAAATCGCTATCAAGAAAACAAAGAAATTATGTGCTGTAAGTTTTATTACTTGTTCACCTGGCAAAAAAATAATAAAAGAAAAGATAAAAAATCATAATTCTTCTTTGAAATATAAATAATGCAAAGATTGAGCATAGCGTGTTAATATAATGATTCTCGGATCAATAAATGTTGGAATTTTCCTATATTACCAGGTTATGTTAGATACAATTGGCCCCGAGCTACTTGTTGTCAACAAAGGTGATCATCCTATACCTCTTGAGGCAGATTCCCTCGTTATTTTAACACCGGATCAAGAGAAAGAAGCGACTTCAAATTTGTTGCCAATTAATTTTGGTGGACTAGCTAAGGTAATAATTCTTATATGTTCAATTCACTGTGAATTTAATATGAACTAACGCTTGTTTTTTGCAGGCAGTAAAGTGTGGTGACACGATTTTTCTTGGGCAATACTTGTTTACAGGAAGTGAGACAACGTCTGTTTGGCTGGAGGTTGTTATGATTGGGCCAATGACTTTTCATACTTTTTTCTAATTAGATTTTTGATTCCGTAAATAAGAGTTTCCTAATTTACAATGCAGGTTAAGGAGGTGACGGGTGATGATGTCGTATGTCTGATAAAGAACTCTGCAGTTCTAGCTGGGACGTTGTACACTTTACATGTCTCTCAAGTTCATATCGATCTACCCACACTCCCTGATAAAGATAAAGATGTAAGTCATTTTGATGTCCACGAATCAATCACATATACGTTGCAACTTGCTTATCATTCTGCATATACTGACAAATATTATTTCTTATATTGGCTGCTTGTGATTAATTGTAGGTTATCAGCACATGGGGAGTCAAAAACAATGTTGACTTTCTCTCTTTGTCGCATACTCGCAGTGGGCAAGACGTTCGACAAGTATGGAAATGCTCCTTTTATTTCTTCAAACTGCGTGCAAGAGCTTAATCCTTCTGAAGTTTTCTAATTTGCGTACGCAACTTTATTACTCTTGATTTGTAGGCTCGTGAGTATCTTTCTAAACTAGGTGAACTCAGTCAAACTCAGATTTTCGCAAAGATTGAAAATGTAGAGGTGAGATAATCTGATTGGATGCATTTTTCATTTCTATCTGTAACTATGTATATTTATTTATTTTTTAACCCGTGTCCCAATAAACTGCAGGGTCTAATAAATTTCGATGAAATCCTTCAAGAAGCAGACGGTATTATCCTTGCAAGAGGGAATTTGGGAATAGACCTTCCACCAGAGAAGGTCAGCTTGAAATTTTTGGTTGTTCCGCTTTTGTTGCGCAAGTAAAAGTAGAAATCATAAGAAATTCACAAAACCAAAGCATCATTTTAGAAAGAAAAAAAAGTCTAGATGGTCAAAGTTACAACATTTTGACTGACAGATCATCATTTTCTTCAAGTGACCTTTTTATGGGTGAAAACTTAAAACAATATAGTTACTCTAACAGGAATCAGTCTGAATTTTCTAACATTTATATGCAATTCGTCTGAAGATATAGGCATTTGTTAAGTCTCAAAAGGAATAATGTTACTATAAAATTTCTTTGAGGTACTTTAATAGATTTTTTTGTTGATATGCAGGTATTTTTGTTTCAAAAAGCAGCGGTTTACAAATGCAACATGGCTGGGAAACCAGCAGTAGTTACTCGTGTTGTAGATAGCATGACTGACAACTTAAGGCCCACCCGTGCGGAGGCCACTGATGTTGCCAATGCTGTTTTAGATGGTAAATATCCTATTCAAATGACTTTTTTTTATCCATAATGTTTCTATAGCTGCCTGTTCGTGCTGGCCGGAGGTCCTCCTGGAAGCAGTCTCTCTACCCTCGGGTAGAGGGATGACGTTCTTTACCCTTGGGTTAGAAGAACGACTGTCTACATTTCACCTCTTCCATAACCCCGCATATGGGGGATTGGGTATTGTTGTTGTTTCTATAGCTGCTTATTGCTCATGTTTGCTTAGTGTAAAATAGTTCGGCATATTAATGCATGACTCATTTTATTTTGTGCAATTTCTTGATTTGTTTCAGGTGCTGATGCAATCCTTCTAGGTGCAGAAACAATGCGGGGGCTGTACCCTGTTGAGACTATCTCTATTGTTGGTAAAATTTGTGGCGAGGTATAAATCTCTTATTTTATTAAATAATCCATTTAAAACACCATTAATCGTCAATTAGTAATCTGATGTAGCTACTGTATGCAGTCTGAGAAAGTGTACAATCAAGATTCTTATTTCAAGAAGACTGTTAAATACGTTGGTGAACCAATGAGCCACATGGAATCTATTGCATCCTCTGCGGTAATTAACTTTAAGATCTTGTAATAGGTCCGCTTTTAAACCATCAGTTAGAGATATTGACAAGTCAGATACTATTCAGGTGCGCGCTGCCATCAAGGTAAAAGCATCCGTTATCATCTGTTTCACTTCATCTGGAAGAGCTGCAAGGTTAATTGCTAAGTACAGGCCTACCATGCCTGTGCTATCTATTGTTATACCACGCCTTAAGACAAATCAGCTTCGTTGGACATTTACTGGCGCTTTTGAGGTAAAACTTAGTCATATAATCACGTACATTGTGCAATACATGTCATGTAATTTTGTTGTAAATGTCACGCCATGTATAAAATTGCGTCAAGAAACAAACTAGGTGATTTAGTTAGTTACATAAGTTGGAAGAAAAATATTACCTTCTGGTACTTAACATGTTGCTATCAGTGTTGATAATTTATAAATCACATTTATTATTATCTGATCTCATTTAATTTTCGAGTGTAACTGATCCTCATGTGTTTTATGGTGATTCTTATGAGAAGGCAAGGCAATCACTAATCATAAGAGGTCTCTTCCCGATGCTTGCAGATCCTCGACACCCTGTAAGAATTTGCTCTGTCACACCGTTTAACTTGACAAAATTTTATGCAGACACTAACTTAACACAATGATTTTTTTGTAGGCTGAATCAACAAGCGCCACAAACGAGACAGTATTAAAGGTGGCATTGGATCATGGCAGGACTATTGGTGTGATTAAATCACATGATCGTGTCGTTGTTTGCCAGAAAGTTGGCGATGATTCTGTAGTCAAGATTATCGAGCTAGAAGATTAGTAACCATAGCTTACACTAGAGGTTTATCAAATAATCTAGCATTTCCATGAGTAACGTCTTATTATCCAAGTGTAAATGGCAAAAGCTTGAGTTCAAGTTCTTGTTATCACCCCACAAAATTAGCTTCCCTTTATATTTACTGTAATTTTGATTTGTCAAGTATTGGATATATGCTAAGCATTCGATTAACACCAAATCCAGTTGCAATTAAGCTCTAATTTCCACAAACAGGACCAAACTGCACGAAATTAGCAAAAAAATTGAAATTAAATCAAAATAAACAGAACAAAACTGGAGCAATTTCACATAAACTAAGATTCAATATCCATTAACAACGAAACAATTACGACTTTTCGAGATCCATACGCAATTAAACTTTTTACAATAAACGCCCAAATTAAACCTAAAACCTTCAAATTAACCCTAACATCAACATCTAAGAGCTAGTGAACTTCGTAACCGCCTTTGTACCTTCACTCACAGCATGCTTAGCCAATTCACCAGGTAACACAAGCCTAACAGCAGTCTGAATTTCACGTGACGTAATCGTCGGCTTCTTGTTATACCTAGCAAGCCTAGAAGCTTCCTGAGCAAGTTTCTCGAAGATATCATTGATAAACGAGTTCATGATCCCCATAGCTTTGCTAGATATACCGATATCTGGATGAACTTGCTTCAACACCTTGAAAATGTAGATTTTGTAAGTCTCAACGGATTTTTTGTTTCTCTTTTTCTTCTTATCACTTGATGCTGCGTCTTTCGGTAGTTTCTTCTCGGCGCGTGGTTTCTTCTCCGCCGGAGCTTTCTCCGCCGCCGGCTTCTTCTCGGCCGCTGGTTTCTTCTCTGCCTTTGGTGCCATTGCAAGTGATTGTGTGTATTTTGGTGTGTGAGAAATTGAGAATTGTGTGTTTGATGGAGATAATTGGTAGGTTGGGGTTTGTTATATATCATGGTGAAGGTGTGTTGTGATTGGTCGACTTTCTTTGACGCGGATTGTGGATTTGGGCCGTGGATTTTGTAGAGGTTTGATCTAGCGGTTGAGATTGATTTAGTGTGGACGTTTTAAACATTTTGTTAGCGCGTACGGTTTTTGGCTCTTAACAAGTGTTGTGCTCGCCGCGCTCCGCTGGGATCCTAAATTGCTAAATTTATGCGAGTATTTAGTCATATTGAAGTTATACTTACATGTATCCACAATAATAACGGTTAATGTAAATATAATATTTGAAGTTAAATAACACAATTTTTTATAAAAGAAATTGTGAGAATTATTTTGAAAAGTTTAATTTTTAATTATTAGTTACATATGTTGCACAAACTAACCTCTAATATTGATTGCTAGATAACCTAAGCTATAAAGAACGTGAAACAGAAAAAAAATAAAAAACACAATAATAAAAGTTATAAAGTAGCATGCGTTCTTATAGTGTCGAGGCAATATAATAAAGAAAGAGTACTATGTTCAAATCTATTTGACTAAATGTTCTAAACGGTAGTTAATTATATAGTTTAAAATAAATGAATTTTCAAAAAAATAATTTATACTCAAACATTAAAATTATGAAATTTGTAGTTTAATATAAAAGTTTACAATTGTCATAATTGTATGAGTTCAATAATGAAAAATATTAGTTGGAAAATGTAGTATAGGTAGATGAAGAAAAAAAAAGCTCAAGTTAATGTAGCTATGAAGATTAGAACCTGTGCCAACTAAATTCAAAGTTTGAAAACCATCTAGGCTACGATAACATCTATTTCATATCTACAAACTATATATATATATATATACTTTAAAGTTTAATTTTTTAAAAGTCTATTATACCCTTAATGAATAGTAAAAAATGACGTTGGAATTCAAATAAAACGACAGCGATGACTTCGCCTGATAGCATATTTAGGAATGGTTTGGCAAGGGTAGGCGGCATAACTCAAATTTTGACTCAATTTGATACGCGCATAACTTTTGACTCGTTTATAAGCACAATCTGAAATTTTGCAGACATGATTTATATGACAAAATAATGGTTTCCCAATTGGCACTTTTACAATATTTGCGTTTTCGATGATTTTGGACTCTTGATCGAAATTTGACCATTTTGGTCACTTTTGTCACCAAGTGTGCAACCACACTAGCTCACACTAACTATCCTCATTTCCAAACTTTAAAAAAATGACATTGACTTAACAACAATTAACCAAATCATCTATTCTTCATTTAACCAATTTCAACCAAACGACCCGATTGAGAAAACTTCAATGACATAACATAATATATATCAAACCAACATTTAGAAAGGGGTTATTCCAACCCATAACAGCTTTCCAACATAGTACTTGACAGAGCTTTCATACATAACAAGTTGGTTACAAAAGGGATTACTTACTACTAGTGTAGCAAGTCCACCACTATTCCCGCTTGGGCTTTTTACCCAAATCGCCTCGTGTCCCACTTTGCTCACCTACATACATTAATAACATAACGGTAAGCAAATATGTTTAGTAAGTAAAGGAAAATATAACATCAACATTAACATTAACATAGCAACATAACATGAATTAAGGATCCTCAACTCCATACATTATGACTCAAATAGTCCATATCATGGTGTCAAGAACATGGTTGATTGAATACTCGTGTATCTCAATCACCACCCTTGATTTCTACCATTTAGTGTGATCATTGAATACTCTTGTATCTCAATTATCTCACTTCATCCATAACATAACAAAAAGGGCAAATACTTAACTACTCAGTGTAATCCAAGTATTATAATTAGCTCAACAATTATTTCTCCACTCTTGTATCACCTAAACATATCAACACACATACATGAATTACTTACAATTTAATAAATTCAAAGTTAACTCTTTAACATCCAATTGGTTAGAATTTAAGTGTTTCACTTCTAACATTAAATCCTCAACTAGCCATCATATACTCATAAACCTATAAATTCCTAATCTTCCAATTTAGGGTTCTTCACCCAAAATCATCTAACAATCGAATTAAAGGTTTAGAGATGGTGTTCTTACCTTAGAGATGTAGAATCAAGGTATTAAAACCTTCAATTTCAAGAACCTAGCTCGATTTTGATTTCTCTCTTTGGCTCTCCTTCTTCCTTTCCCGTACGCACTCTCACACACAACACTTGAAGCAACTTCCAGATTTTACAAGAAGAAGAGTGTTTAATTAGATCTTTTTTATTTCTCACCCTTAACTTACATCGATTGACATATTTAGTCCCTTAACTTATATCTCATTTATCTTTCTCACCCACAAATTATATTTGTATTTAACACAAAATACAAATATATAAATTTAAATAACATACTTTTATATAAATATAAAACTTACAAATTTTGGAGTGTTACATTCGAACACGTACAAAATTCGCCAAACATATTTGACTGTTTTCACTTTACCACCAAGCTAGAAGCAAATTTAGTTTCAAAATACCTAATGATATTATAACTCATGCTACGCTTTCAGCAAAATGACATATTTATCCCTTATGAACAGTAGGTAACGACACTTAATGTAACATAAAACGACATCTCGGTCTCTACCTATAGTATATATAGTAATTCGACTATTATTTTAATTTAAGAAAAAATTACACAAATCATCCTTTGAGTTTAATTTAAATTTCATTAAAGATTCTTTATGTATTTTAATTACACCAATAATCTTTTATTTTGAAACTTATTACGCTAATAGTCCTTTAAACTAACGATAATCAGCTCTTCGTTAAAATGAACCATGTGTGATATTTTTAATTCATTTAATTTTTCAAGTAAAATATTAATTATTAAATTAAAATATGTGTAGATATACATTATTAAGTGTACAAAAGATCATTTTCATCATTTTCATTTTACTTAGCAATCATTTTTCATCTTTCCCATTTTACTTAGCAATGTCATCGTCAAATTCATTGCAAAAACGTCAGATTTTATAGTTCACCACCATCTTTCACCACTTGGGAACCCTCCGTCACCCATTCATCTTATCTCGTCACGACTTTGATAGCTACTGCATCTTCTCTTTCGCATCTATTCCTTACTCTAAAAACATCTCAAACAAAAATTCAAGCTTTAAAGTAAAATTGCGTTAAAAACTGAGAATCATATATGTAAAATCTTTAAGTCACAAATGTATAAGGGTGGCGAACGATGGTGGTGAATTTGAGTGGTGGACTATAAAATTTGATATTTAAGTGAGGAAAATAAAAATGATTGTCTGTGTAGCCTATAATGTATATATACATATTTTACATTTTATAATTTATATTCTACTAAAAAAATTAAAAGAATAAAAAAAGGTATCACACGTGGTCTTTTTTAACGGAGAGTTAACGATCGTCTGTCTAAAGGACTATTGACGCAACAAATTTTCAAAATAAAGGATGATTGGTGTAATTAAAGTTTGTAAATGACTGCCAGTAAAATTTAGAGTAAACTTGAAATACGATTTTTATAATTTTCTCTTAGATTTAATTCAATTCAATTTTCTCATCACTTCTGATTCAAAATATTAGCACAAACTTCATAAGTATTTTAGCAACAAATAAAAGCTTAAAGAAAAATTAATGGGGTTATTACACATGTATTTTGGTGACTTGTTACTTG
Source organism: Gnaphalium uliginosum (assembly GCA_963930675.1). NCBI lineage: Eukaryota > Viridiplantae > Streptophyta > Magnoliopsida > Asterales > Asteraceae > Gnaphalium > Gnaphalium uliginosum. Next base: position 38,080,782 of record OZ005686.1, on the reverse strand, counting down.
TTGTTAGTAAATTTCTCAATTCACACGTATATAAATAAACAAAGATAATTACTTCAATTGAACATTTTCACAAAGTTTAATGTCCTGAGTGAATTTTTTTGTAAAGTTTAATACCCTACATTAATATTTTTGCAAAGTTTAATACCCTACGTGTGTATTAACTCATGTACATATATGAAAATCAAGACCACGTCAGATAATAACCGGTGAAACCGAAATGACACAATTTTTTAATCGGTTTTCATAGTCAAGTTATGACTTTGTTAACAAACAAAGATAATTACCCTAATCGATTAGTAAAGTTTAATTCCCTACGTGTGTATTAACTCAAATTTAATGTAGTGGATAAACATCTCATTCAAATACTATTAGCACAAACTTCAAAAGTATATTAGCAACAAATAAAAGATAATTTTTTTTTTAATGTAGTGGATAAACACGTGATTCAACATTGTGTGCTTTTATTTAATGGTTAATTATTTTAGAGATAAATGACATTTACATCTTTCCTTTAAAAAAAAAAGATTTTAAAGGATAACATTTGATTTGAATTCAATGCAAAGATAAAAGGAAATAGCAAATTGGTAGCATGATAGAACACTAAACATACAAATATATGCTAAACAAGCCTATTTGTTATGAACGATTTGGACGATATCGTTAGCAATATTTTGGGCATCATTTGAGATACCAAATAATCCAGCGCTCGCAAATCCAACACAATAAAGACCGTCTTCTCCTTTCCAATGGTTTGAATTTCTTCGCTTCGGCATTCCTTTTTCGTTGAAAAGACCTCCATCATCCTAGTTTAAATCGAAAGGTTAATACCAAAATCGCCGCAAGCAAAAGATCAAGTGAATGTAAGTGTAGTAATAACAATTACGTACCTTGAGCCATTTTCGCACTGTACTTTTGAAACCGGTTGCAAAAACAATAGCATCAAATTGTCTTTCTTGACCATCTATAAACTTGATTTGATCACCTTCTACGCTTTTGATTGCCTCCATTACCTTAACATACGAATAAAAGACACGTTAACCACTGTTTTGATTACGATTCGATATTAAATTTGACAACTAGCTTTACATTTATATCTCCTGTTTTGATTTTTGAGATCGTCCCAACATCAATGACGGGTGATCTCCCAAGTTCTCGTTTGAGAAAAAATGGTCCTTTTGTTGGCATTTGTATCCCGTATTTAGAAAGATCTCCATATACTAACTTGCTTAAGATCAGAACAATTTTATCAACAGAAGTGCATGACATATAATTTAACAGATGCATCGCTAGTTGGACTAACTCTTTGGTAAGCACATGTACCTATCAGAAAAACAATACAAATGTATGTCAAAAATATAAGAAAATATATTTGTAACGAAGTAAAAGGTAGAATATACTTACGGGGCTACGAACAACGATAGATGTTTTGGCACTGCAATTACACAAATCATATGCAATTTCCATACCCGAATTACCCGCACCAACAACAAGAACATTCTTATCTTCAAATTTCTTACCATTTTCATATTCACTCGAATGTATGACTAATCCTTTGAAATTATCTAAACCAACAACATTAGGAATAAACGCTTGACTATTTTCACTGGTTGCCACCACAAGAAACTCCCCAACATACTCTTCTACCGAATCCGAAAACTTATTATTGACACTAACCACCCATTTTCTTGTAGTCCTATCATAGCATGCGCTCTCAGCGCTACGTTGGTACAATGGGTTAACATTATAATGATCGACATAATCATGCAAATATTGAACGAACATATCTTTTGGTACAAATGTGGGTGCGGAGAGAGGAAACGACATGTGAGGGAGTTGACAAAAGTTTTTGGCTAAATGAAGTTTTAAACGATCATAAGCCCTTTTTTGCCACAATGACGCATAACAATCTTCCCTCTCAAGAACAACATTTGGAATAGAGAAACGATTGAGACATGCGGATGTTGCAATCCCAGCGGGGCCCGCTCCTACTATTACGACAACCGTCTCTTGCTTCATTATCTTCTCAAACTGGTTAATATGGTGTAATGAGTATATTAGTACATTATGTCATGCATCACTCTTGATGGAATTGTCCCATTTTATTGGAAACAAATTTGTGATTTGACCATTTGACCACAATAATCTATGTGTTCATCCAATGCCATTGATTGTGTGTATCTTGAATACTTATATAAACCGTATTCAAATTAAAGTACTGATCAATAAACATGGAATGTATTATGATATCGAAAGGTAAATGGCATATATATTAGTATAATTCCTTATAAAGAGACCATCAAGTGTCTCAATGTAGACCTTCAAAAGGATAGAAATCAATTAAGTGGTCGATTTTACTTCAATTCCATGTGTCTATGTTTACGTGTCAAACAAATCCATATTAAAATGGTTGCCTTTTTACTTAATGAGTGATCTTATACTATACTTACTATATATATAATAATAATAAATGAATCGGGACAATTACATATATACCCAAATAAAACTAGATAATTACATATTTCCTCAAATCATGCTTTAGAAGTATTGCACCTTATGCACTAAATATTTGTACTTTGAAGAAATATGTAATTATTCAACTTAAGTTGGGTATATATGTAAATATGTAATTATCCCTTCAAAAGTAATTAATAACGTAATAATTCTTCATTTCATTCAGAAATTTCATCAAATCTACAAATATACATATATAAACACACTAGAAAGTTTGTTTGCTCGATACATACAATATAACTGCATCACAATTTAGATACATTTCAAAGTTCGAATATATAAAAAATTCAAAATCTCTAAGTTTTGTATGTCACACGTATAAAACCGTTTATTATTTATACACATGGGTCGTTTATTGTTAATACGATGTTATACTACGTTTTTAATATTTCAGTTAACGGGTGAAACTTTGATTATTAAGTTTAAAATTCACAATATTTAAACTTAAACAAATTAATCATAATTTATATGAAGTTATGAACTTTGTTTTACAACTTTTAAGCTTCTAGAAAAAAGTACTATACCTGGCAATTGGGTCAGGTTGGGTCATGGGTCGAATTGAATTTGGGTCGAAACGGGTCACGGGTCAAGCGGGTCATACTTTTGAATTGAGTCGAATGGGTCAGGTCAAAAGCAGGTTAGGTCAGGTCGGGTCAATACATTTTAAAATTTTTATTTAATAAAATAGTAGAAATCACATCAGATTTGAAAGTTTAATTTTTTATTGACATTTAATGATTATGTTATTAATGAATCCATATTTATTAACGTAATGAAGTAGTACAAAAAGAAGAAACGGATATATTACTACATACGTACGAAAGCGTAGTACAAAGTCACGTGCCATGTGAATTGTAGACATAAACCATTATCATTTTCTCTAAAAGAACCACTATATGTCTCCATGAAAATACGTTTTATGACGAAGAAGCTGAAAGTTAAAAGAAGTGTTTTAAAAAATAAAAGCTCACTAAAGAAGTGTTTTAAAAAGTAATTTTTTGTGTTTGACGGTGGTGACACGGTGATGCGGCGGCAGAATTTCGACTTCTGGCCGGAAAATTGTTGCGGCGGCAGGAGTTCGCTGGAAAGTGGTTGTGCGGCGGAAGTTGATCGGAGATGGTTCGTGTACATCAAGGTGGTAGAAATTGGTCTGCCATACCGTTAAGGTGTGGCGGTGGAAGCTCCGGCAGTTGGTCGGAAATATTTCATAAACTCTTCTTGCCTCACTGTGATTTTCAACAACCCGTTCTGACCCGTATTAACCCATTCTGACCTGTTCTAAATTCGAGATAAGTGCTTTGATTACCTGTTTGGACCGGTAATGGCATTTCAAGTCATGTCGGAGGCGACCCAACAGGTCAAAGAAAATACCCAAACAACCCATTTTTTATGAATAAGGTCGGGATTGCCAGGTCTAGAAAAAACCTACTAATAACTTTCATATTTTTGTCTTCTAATCGATATCATTGCTAAATGATCGATTAGTGAACTAAGGAATTTCATATTTTTGGAACTTTATTTACGTAATTGGAAAGCAAATATAAATATGTTTTATTTTAATTTTTTATATGGTCAACGACAGTTTAAATTAGGATATATAAATATGGATTTTAAATTAAATGTTGTTATATTTGTTTAAAAATAATTGCATTATTTTAATAAAATTTGAAATCATAATTTATGATGTAATCTTCTCCTTAAGTTTAGCTAGTTTTACAAAATCAAACAATCTTATAGGTCAATTGTTTCTTATATTAGATTTACTAGTTTATAGACCCGTGTATACACACGGGATTTTAATACAAAAATATCGATATTACGTATTACGGAGTTTGACAACACCTGTTCGTCCACTTATCCTTTTTTTTATTATGTTTTAATTTTTCATAAATACCTTCTATTCTTTGTTACTACTTAGTATTACGGTTATTTTTATTTTTACCTTTTCTCTTTACATGGAGAAGCATAGTTATAACTAACTATTATTATTTGTATTACGTAATTTGTTTCATTATAAGCTCTTAAGTGGACTTAAAAGTGTTATGAATAATTAATAGAGAAACTCGTTATTTCATTTTGTTTTATTTTGCAAACGCCTTCTTATCCATTGGTATTACTAATTCAAATAGGATTACAAAACCTGTAATTATTTATTGATATTATGCGATTTTGTGATAAATAAGGTTATTAATTTTTTATTTATGCAATGTTAAAGTTTTGTTTAGAAATATTTAGAAAGCTTGATTTGAAACTCTACTCTAGTAGCTCGAGCTAGAGTCGATTTGTACTGAGTTGATTTCGAATGTTTCTTGAGTTGATCTCAAGTAGCTCATGAATTGGTTCGTCTTATTTAGACCCGTAATTAAACCCACACGTTTAAACCATCCAAACCTCTTATGAAGTCAGTATTGTCACATGCTTTGAAAAAACAACTATAATCTTGATTTTAATTCATTTGTAAAGCCCGTAAAAATTAAAAAACCCGTCAAATTAAAAACAATTAAAATTTGAATCGTTTAAAGTTTAAACCTGTATTTAAGATTAATTACATGAAATAAAATATATGTTTCAAATTTCAATTTGATTTAATTAATATCAATATTAATATTTCATATATAACGATATGAAAGAATATGAAATTGGCTTTGTTTGTAATGTACAAAATGTTCGTAAGGTATAGAGAAACAAAAAATTTAGTCTCTTTTTATTTTTATTTTTTAGTATTATTATTATTATTATATGGTTTGATTTATTAATGTTAGAATTTTTAGGGGAATGGTGACATTTTATTGATTAATTAAAATTTAAGTGAAATTGAGAGTTTTGATTGGCTAATAGGAGTTCAATTTTGCATTTAGATTTTTTAGAAGAGTTTTCTTTTATTAATATTTAGATTTATTTATTTATATATATATAGATTTAGAAGATAATTAAATTAATGTTGTTAATCAAATTTATACTTTTTTTATTTGTTATACAATTCGTTTTCTTGAACTTTTTATATTCATCACGGACAGATATTAAAATTGTAAGTAATAAAAAGTAAATCAACTTTCAACTTAAACCCACTTAAGCGACGGATTTTATTTGATAAATAATAAATATAAAATATAAAATAAAATAATTAAGTAAAAGAAAATGTCCAAATTCGTTTATGGGACTTGAGAGAATGCATACAAATACGAAAAATGATATTCACATCATCTTGCTAAAGGGAAAATGAATTATCACCTCTTCTATTTAGCTATTGTAATCACAATTATTCATTAACCACAATAAGGGGCAAAGGTCAAGTTCAATCAACTCTACCCGACCCATTTCCATACACAAATTACTGGTGTTGACCCATTAGAGCATTGTCAAAAACATTCCAGCAATCCGGTGTTGACCCATTAGAGCATTGTCAAAAACGTTCCAGCAATCCGTATTTGGTCAAAAGTGAAAACAATTAGCCATATAACGATCCCTATCCTCTTCTTTAACTTGTTGACAGTATACCGATATGAAATGTAAACCGGAAACTTGAACTAAATCGAAACCTAAGAACTAAAAGCACAAAATATGAGGCGACTGAAACTGAAGTTTGACATGCATCCAGGGTGATTTTTTTTGGCAGTTTACATATTGGAAGTTCAGCATGCCAACTCATAAGACCTGCAAGTATCTAATCCTCAAACTAATGCAGAAGATGAGCACAGCTTTTCTTCCATTTTATAAGAACAAGCAGTATAAAAGGCAGAAGAGATAAATTGGAACCATAATGTACAGAGATTCACAATAAACCAGAAAAAAAGAGGGATGACAAAAAAGTTGTATGTGCCCGATGCGGTTTCAAAACAGCACATTGGTACACAAATGATGAAAAGGACCACCCAAGATGCCGCATGTATGATGCCATTTAAGCAGCAACCACCAAATGGTGAGCTACAAATCACCAAGGATCCATGAGGTGCATAAAAAGAAAAATCATTGGACATCTGAATCATTTAGACCTTAAAGGCACATCTGAATCATTGTCCAACAACCAAAGTTTTAGAGGTTGCAAAATTGTTAAAAGATAAAAGACTTCCAATTGTATTTCTGTTTTCAACCACACACATATGATCAAATACACAAGAACCAGTATGTATTGTTCAGTGATCAATAGGGGGTATTACTTTACAGCTATTATTGAGAACATAAACACTTGCCGTGAATAAATGCACTTTCTTAACATACTGTTGATAAACAACTTCTATAGATGAACAGTCGTTTGATTGTATGCTATCACGGAACCAAATTAGAACCGGTCTTATCACAGATGAATTCCATATACTAAAACCAACATATTTTTTATTAGGCAGGAACAAAACACACAAATCAAGCATGTGCATTAGGTTTAATAAGAGTATAACATTATTAAACATCAGCAGAAAACAAGAAACAACAGACAAGAAACCAAAATGTAGAAAGAAACAGTTGATATCATATGCGACTACACACTATAAACAGAACTACTCATGTTAACCAGTAACTTAAAGCTCAAATGAATGTCAATTAACACCATTAAACAGCAGATGCACCAAATTAAGGTAATAAGCATGAAATGTAACACAAAAACAAATTCCATATAAGAATCACACATTCATTCGCTTCAACGACAGTTTAAAATCATAATTCATCAGCTAAAACTGAATTAAAAATCAAAATTAAGATCCAAAACATGAACTGAACACCGCAAATCTATCAAAATTAGAACTGCATTAATATGAAAAACAGTCTAAAACCATGATTCATCTACTAAAACTTGCTTGGAAACAGAAATCACGGTCCACAAAACATGAATTAAACACCGAAAATCAATCAAAATTAGAACTGCACGCATATCAATAACAGTATAAAAACATGATTCATCTACTAAACTTGCTTAGACACAGAAACTAAGGTCCAAAACATGAATTGACCACCACAAATCTCAAACACAAAAATATATATCAAAATTAAAACTGCATTAATCTCAATAATAGTCTAACAACATCATCATCGTAAGAAATCATCAAAACAAAAATAACCAAAACATTAAACGACCTCAGAATCGAAGTTTCGAGAAAAACCACCGGTTCTTGCCAGTCTTAAATCGCTCCTCAAGTCTCGCTTTCGCTTCCTTACAAGCAGTCACCTTCTTATCACGTGATTGAAGAACATCAGCAGTTACAACATCTTTCAGATCAACATCGAGTGTGTAACGTGTAGGCATGATGTGATTGTAATTCACGAGCTTAATGAATGCCTTCACACGTGACTTCTTTGCTGTTTTCTTAGCTGAATCCTTTCGGATCACTTTCTTCGGGTACTTTGCGATTCCGGCAACTAGACAGTGACCGTACGGACGGTCACGTGTTCCTTCATCGAATTGACGAACGATCACCGCTTTCCGTCCAGCGAATCGGCCGTTGAGAACCACCACTGCTTTGTTAGGTTTCAAAAACTTCACCATTTTCGCCGCCGCTGCTCTCACACAGTAGATTGTAGCTAGGGTTATGTGAAATGTATCAGGCTGTATTTATAACATTTGTTTTTATATAACTAACGCTGAACTTTACTTGAATAACGTAAATGCCATTAGGTTTTTTTATTCTTTTGGAAGTTTATATCCCTGCTCTTCCAACATATTACATTTTGAGTACTTATTTTTACGCTCGTTCACGGTTCGGATAAAACCGAATTATTCAATTGGATAACTCGGATCGGATTATATGATTCGGATAATTAGATTTTTGGATTGGCTCGAATCAGAACCAAACTTATTATTTCAGATTACAAATTGGTTTTGGTTTGCAAACTACAATCCGGATTATCCAAAAAAACCAAATAAGAAATAAATATTAATTTTTCAAATATTTCATATATATACACACACACATGGAGATACATAATAGTTTACTAAATTATTAATATTCTATAAATATCTAAATATAACACTAATATATAATAGTTGATGTTAAAGATCATATTAATTTTTGTAAATGTGATAAATAATTTCACAAACACTATAATATATAGTGAAGATGATACTGATTTGAACTTGTACAAATCAAACTTAGTATCATCTATTCTGTATATTTTTGTTTTAATATCTAACATACTTTTAGCATATATATTTGTGAATGTGTTTGGATATCCAAAAATCAAACCGATCCATCCAAATAATAATTCGGATGGATTGGTTCGGTTTTTGAATTTATTTGAACGGATCGGATTCATATTTTTGAAACCATAATCCATTTGAATTCATGTATATAGATCAGTTTTAAACCGATCCATCCATTTGAACACCCCTACTTATTTTGAGGTTAAATTGTGTGTTTTCACCGAATTGAATTACACAAATTAAATTTTCTTTCTAATTCCTAAATCAAGCTGAAAATTACTTTATTTTACTAGTATTAGTTTATAATTTATAGTTTAAATTTATTTCATAACATGTTTTGATAAGAATATTGAGTCAATACACCACTCAATTCGAATGTAACGGTAGCTAGATAACTGTAATAATTGTTTATCTGATATTACTTTATAAAATACTTTTTTTTTTAAATGTTAAGTTAAAGTTTTCAACATAATACATTTTGATTACAGCTTCCTTAGGTTGTCTTATATTTTGTAACAATTCGCGTCATAGCATATGACCATACGCTAATAGAAGCTTATTTGAGGAACATAAGCTTACTTGAAAGACGTTCAAATAATTAATTTTCAAAGGATTTATTCAGAAAAAAATTCTTTGAAAATCAATTATTCTTTCAAGTAATCTTATGTTACAAAACATAAGGAAGCTTTAATCAAAATTTTCGAGGTGTAAAGAACTAATCTTTTGAACTACAATCACATCTTTAAGTTTCCACATTACATTTACAGGTTTAAGAATCTAATTGAAGTTTTAATTGCAGGTAGTTTACTTTTTATCGTAAAGTTGCAGCCAATTAAGTTTATTACAAAGACGTTACTTTTCTTCTTGTACATTGTTTCTTTTTACAAAGATGCAAGACTCTTGCCTATCTCAAGAAAATGCTCAAAACTCTCTAACAACCAGGCCTCGTTATTATCAGTCATTTACCTAGCAGACCGACTCGTTTTTTTAGAATAAATAGGCCAAAATAATCAGACAAAACTCTATAATAAATTGTAAATAAACTCAAGTGCCAAGACACAAATTTGCCGCAGCTAGGAAATTCCAGTGGCATTTCTCGAAAGAATCACACCTATAATTTGTTCTTTTAGGGTTTTTGATTATCGACTAGATCAGTAATCTCCGTATATCACTGAAGTTTGATTTCAAAGATCCTAGGAAAGCGGCTGCAAATGAAATATTCAATTGTTCGTTAATTGTGGTTTTGTTGACTTATCAATACTCCATATTTTCATAAAACTAATGCAGATACATACCTGCAACTTCTCCATCAAAAACGCGATGATCAGCTGATAATGTTACGTTCATCTTTGTAACAACTGCGGGTTTCTCGATTCCTGGCAGAGTAGATACAAGTTTAATGAATCACTGGACCTTAGCAAGTATTTAATGAAATTGTTTATATAACGTCACTGGTAGTTTACCATCAGCATCAAACACTGGTTCAACCACTTGGTTACCCCTACCAACAGCAAGAATGCCGGACTGCAAACAAGACACAGTTGGTTATGTTTTCTGATTAACAGAAAATTTGGAAGGGTTATTTGGAAACATACCTGAGGTGGATTTATAATTGCACAAAATTGGTCCACTGGGAACATACCCAAATTCGATATACTGTAAAAGTACGGGAAAAAAACAACATAAAGTTTGCACCCAAAGTTAACTTCATAACTGAATAGTATACAAGAAAGAGAAGAAAAGAACTCACCTAAAAGTGCCACCTTGGAACTCATTTGGTGTAAGCTTCCCTGCTCGTGCCTTTTCAGCGAGTTCCTTGATCTTCAGATTATCCAAACATAAAGTGAGACTCATTTTCATATATAAAGCAAAAACATACCATTTCGAATTTCCCATGAAAATTGTTAACATCTTCTTTTTTTAGAACACTTCCCAGTTAATATTACCTATTGTATTTGCGGAAGGGTATTAACATATATTTCAAATGATCAAATAACTTCCTTAAACTATATGCCAAGTACCGTAACAATTATCATGGAGAGAATATGATACAATGGACAAAACGGGCCCTTAGAATGTTAGTCAGTTGTTGGATCCTAAATAATTGATTGATAATATAAAAACATGTAAGTACAAATAGTACCTCCGAGGAAATAGAGGATATGGATTTATGATCAGCATTTTTCACGATTGGCGTCATCAGTCCCTATATTTTGGAGAAAATATAATAAGATCAGAAATCTTAGCAGACACAGGAAATAAATAAAAAGTAAAATGCAAAAGATATGGATACCTTCTCAGTAGCAACTGCAATTGATATATCAACAGAGTCGCATAATACAACTTCTCCTTTATCGTCATCCCAGAAAGCTGTTGAATAATTTCATAGTCGACGATCAGCAATTAGAAATGAGCATGAGATACCCCGTACAAAGTAGTAGAAATGATGTTATCAGCAAGTGAAGAAATCACTTTCATATACGGTATTTGCAGAAAAGCAGAGGTGACAATGTTGACCCATTTACTTACAAACGTGTTAATTCGGGTTATATTTCTCTAACAGAGTATCTGGCCATATGGGTAAAATCAACAAAAAAAGAAGAAGCTAAAACGGAACATGTCAAACAACCAAAGCACATTTTTAATTCATCAACATCTTAAATCGTTTTATTGAAAAAACTTTGATCGTTTGTGTATATCAAGTTATTTATAATCATATTTAACGCATCAACTAATTATATGATATAATAAAAGAAAAAAAAAAGACAGACAAAGAAAGTGTTCATGGATCCACTCAACCTGAGCCCACATTGACCCCAAACCGCCGAATTTCGCCACCTCTAAAGACGAATATAACTGGCTTACATGAACTATCGAATAATCTTACCATTAGCTTTTGGAACATTTCTCAATGCAATTGCCACAGTTTTTATTACGATGTCATTAACCGAGACTTTGACACCAAATTTATCTGCACAAGTAGATAAATAATATCAAGTCAGGTGGTGTGGAAAAGTACATTTTAAGAGGAAGAGATCTGAACTCATACCTTTTAACTCCTTTCTGAAAGATAGGAGAGGGTCCAGTATAACATCTGTCATAAACCATTAAATAATGTTAAATGTTAACCACAAATTCATTATTGGTAACCACAAAAACTCACTATATAAGCTTTAAAGACCTGCAGTTAAATATAAATGAGGTGTGGTCTGTTTTGATTCTAGCAACCTTCTTGCAATCACCTGCAAAGCAAATACAAATATTACTACACTACATACCATCTTGCTTAAGCAAACAGAACAATGTTAAATACAGCCTTCATTGATGCCAAACTGTCAGATAACGTTGATCTATATATCAATTTGGTTACTGTTGATAGATGGTAAAGGTGGCATTCTGGACCCCTTTTTCTATGAATGGGTCATTTGGGTATTTTTATTAAAAGGAGAACTGGTCACACAGGTTAAAATACTCCCAAAGCCTATTTTCTAAGCATACAACTTCCTAAATCAGTTTGTTTAGAGATTTAGATAATTAATGTAACCATAACTAACACATTTTTTTGGGAACAGCTATAACTAACACGATAAAATTTATATTTTATCTTTTTTTTAAAAAATAGACAAGAAAGTGTTTGCAGGTCAGTTCAATACAAATAAAGGCCATGTTTTTTTGTTCTGTTACCCAACCTGCTGATCTTGCCAACTCTACCAGAACGGTATCAACGCCTCTATGTTATTAGAGTTATTGACCGTTGCATATTTGATTCGCATATGATATTTTAACAGCAACCTGTAACACTGGATTACAGGGGAAAAAACAATAGCTCATACCTTACGGATTTGGCTATTCGGCAAATCTTCGTATGAATCCAGCTGCTGGATTTCTGTTGATATTGATAGAGAAGTATGTGTCTCGGGCTGACTTGAAGGAGAAGTTTTTATTTCAGATGAGGAACTTTTTGCTGCACCTGTTCCAGACTTTAATGCACTTAGAACATCAGATTTCAGAAGAGTACCATGCGCACCAGATGCATTGATTGATGAAGCTTCCAACTTATGTTGCGCAATTAGTAACTTTGCAGCTGGACTGATTCTAGAAAAGGTGGACTTTGGTACTTTCATTTCATCATTGGTGGCTTGCTGAGCTGGCTTTGCTTCCTTAGCTGCAAAATTACCGCTAACAGATGATTTCACCGTATCAACATCAGCTAGATCCTCAACCTTGCAAAACAGTAGCATCAGTTAGAATGTGTTTCTGGTGATTACTAATGCTACAGTTTAATATTGACAAACAATAAAAGTAATAGGTCTTTACAGCTTTAATCGATAGTACAAAATGCCCAACTTTTCAGAATGAGATAATGAGTATTGTTCCACTTTAATAATAAATAAACTTACTGTTATTGCAATGGGTTGTCCAACTGCAACATCTTTTGAACCTTCAGGTGCCAGAATTTTTGCTAGGTATCTGCAGTCGGGATTCTATTATGAGCTTAATCATTTATAGCCATAGGTTCCCCAACTACAAAAACTCCCAACCAATACTGGATGTAAAATTATGGTGTTAAGAAGATGTGGCAATTATGACCCACTTACTTATCAATAGGTTTATTTGGGTTAAGTTTTCTCTCTAATGAGTCAAACTGGTAAACTTTAGCTAAAAGGAAAGGGGTCAAAATAGTCAAAAGTCTCCCAAGGTGTACTATTAATGGATACAACCTCATTAATCATTTCATTCAAACTTTTTGATTATTATTGCAATAATATAGTTTTCGTGACTATATTTCATACAGTAATTACTTAAAAGGGAATAAATGAAATAGACAGAAACGATACAAAAAATGTTTACCCATTTTTAACTCAAACCCACTTTGACCCATTACCCGCCCGGTCTATGTTACACCTCTATCTGTAATCTACCCAAACAATGAGATTAACAGAGGACAAAAATATCAATTACAGCAGCAAATTATTCAAAGAAGAGGTTTAAATATCCTGTAGCAAATACAAGCAGCACTCTGAAAAACATAGAACTCACAGAACCTTTGAGCACAGTAGAAGTATTGAAAAAAAGGCTAGGACTGTACCCTTCTTCAAGACATTCGAATTCAAGGGTAGCTTTGTCAGTCTCTATCTCGCATATGATATCACCAACTTCAATCTATCAGATGACGTAAAGAAAAAGAAAATATTATTCAGGTTTGAAAATTTGAAATTAATCCTTAATGTCAATGTGCACAGATCTCTTGTTATTATGTTACATAGGAATATAGGACTAACCTTTTCACCTTCCTTCTTCCTCCACCTCGCAATATTCCCTTGGTCCTAAAAATATATTGAAAACATGTCTAAAGCTTCAACAAGCGAAATAAGATAAATTTTGACATCAACTGAACTCTCATTTTTTGCTAAAAAAAAAAAACAGAAACTGAATTCCCACTTGATTAACTAATTACCATAGTCGGTGATAATGCTGGCATCTCAATAAATATATGTGGAGGAAGTTTAGATGCATCAATTTTATCTGAACTCGACCCTTGTACACTGTCAGTAGGTTTCACATCAGCTTGCGTTGATGGTGTCTCTATAATGTCTGACCCACCAAGAACACTATCAGGGATATTTTGTATATCGTTTAAGTCCTCGACCTAGTACACAAGTACGAATCAAATATACGAATAAGATATGTTGATGCAACAATCAATACAGCACAGATAAGTTTATGACCCACAAAATAAAACTATGGAGACCATTTACTAAGCATAGGTCAAATCAACACTAAATATGATTTCTAGATGAGGCGACTCAAATAGATATATGTGTGCATGTGAGGGTGGCATGTGTATGTACATTATTTATTCAGATAGAATCATGAATTATAATGCAAAAGATGGTTAAAATAACAATATAAAACAACTTTACCGTAATTGCAATAGCTTGTCCAACTGGCACATCCTTTGCACCGTCTGGCACCAATATCTTTGCCAAATACCTGCATGTGATGATTGATTGGACATCATAGTAAGAACTTTAATGCAAAAAGGCTTGAATTTGTTTAGAGTTAGCACAAACTACATATGTGTCAGCCTGCATTATAATGGTCAAGGGAACACTGTCGAAGCATAAAGATATTACACAACAAAACTATAGTTTGGAGTTGATTAAAGCTGGGAAGACAGATTTACCCTTCTTCAAGACATTCAAATTCAAGGGTAGCTTTATCCGTCTCGATATCACAAATGATATCACCCACTTCTATCTATTCGAACAAACAAACAATAAAATAAAGAGAGTTGAATCAAATAACCTTTATTACCAATAAAGATCACTATCAGGTATGCGTATAAGTAAAAATATGTAAAAGGATCTCTTATAAGTTATAACAGTAACAAACTCTCAAAGAACTGACCTTATCTCCTTCTTTCTTCCTCCAATTTGCAATGTTACCTTGAGTCTACATCACAACCATTCAAAAGTTATGAACAAGGATATCAAATGAAAACTTCTACACTTAAAGCAAAAAATCAGGTCCTTGTCGTATCTTACCATTGTAGGTGAAAGAGCTGGCATTCCAATAACTATATGTTCAGGAGGTGCTGCATATGAAATATGCCACTAATATTAGCTAACATTAGATTTTCTGAAATTGTTGTTAACTGACGTCCAATCTTCTTGAAGTTAACAAATACAAATAGATTTCCACAATTTAAAGATACAAAAGTTTGAAGATTCTATGACTCTTAGAAACTCGAACCAGCTTGTTAATGAGTAAGGCTGTGATTCAATCTGAAAATCACATGCAACTATGAAAGCTGGTTCGATAATCAAGCTGGGGTACGTATACAGGGATTCATGCATAAAAAGCAAATAATAAATGTGAATTTGAACTAACAAGATGCGTACCTGCAGATGAGTAACATCTGATACCACTCAGCAACTGAAAACAAATAACCTCCATCAGTAGATGATATTTTGTCAAAGGAAAACCAAACTGAAAGTTTAACTACTAACCTTTGGTTTAGATTGGTCGTGGACATCATTGAATGGGGAAAAAAGTTTGGGCCTGATAAATCTCACTGTCAGAAAATTATGAAGATAAAAAGGATGGCAAGCCTAGTACAACTAATCAGTACAAAAGAGATACTTTGGCAAATAATGGAAGGCAACACAACTCCGATACCTTATTTTTATAAATTAACTTGGAACAGAAACAACTGCGATTTTTGTATACGGAAGTTTAGAACAAGGTAGGGTAATGCTTTACTTCTTTCCTTAAGCAGATTTACAAATTTCTTTGCCCTAAAATCTCCAACAACTATCGAGAATAGATAAGCCAAACTTCTTATGGTTTTACAAGGTTGATCTAGATCAACACTTAGATCTCCTTCTAGAGTGATGCATTTGGGCTCTTTGTTATAATGCTTAAAATTTTAGTCTCTCTTAGCAGCTAAACTAAACTATGAATTTCCAATGGCGAGAGTTTAGGTAGTATTTTGTTTAAGAATTCCCTAATGCTTTCAGAGATTTTGCATCACCCAAAACATTCCTTCTAGAGTAGTTGAGTCCTCATACTTATTTATCTCCTGAAATATGGTAGCTTCTCTATAAAACATTTTGTTAAATTCAAACATGGTAGCACGTCCCACCGACAAGTTTCTAGTCATGTTCAACTATGTTAGCACATCTGACCCACAAACTTCTAATCATCTTCAACAAGTACTTAATTTATAACAAATGGCTTTTCATTTTCTCTTAATCAACTTACATAATGTAACTAGTACAAGAATATGAACTTACACGACACGGGATGAAAGTTAATTAGTGATCAATAATGAAACATTACAATAATAATGAGAGGTAATGAAAGCAAGTAAAGTTAGACCTTAACAAAGTGCCACCATCGTCAACAATAGAATTCTGCAATCTGGAGTTTCTGCAAAATTAACACATCCAATAAGTATAAAAGGCAGAAATGCATGGCCCACCCATTACTATTAATACCGCCAAAAAAGACTGCAATCAAGTAAAACTCTCATAATAATTGCCACTAGCAACTATTATTTGTTAGCAAATAGCTAAACGGTAAAACTCATCAAATAACCGTATCTCTAGCTCCCTCAGTGTCGCGGACGAATAAGAATCCGACCAGCAGAACACAACCACTTTTACTGACATCCACTTATAACCCTTTTTCAAACTAAAGCATTTAAATACATTATCTAAACATACAAAGTGAAACAGCACAAAAACCAGAAGCACTACGAAACAACAACGAAAACAAAACTATTTCCCATCACGCAAACAAGATACATATTGTCTAACAAAATTGATTCATATAATATGTTCAAAGCATATTAAAACGCATTGAACACATTCAAACCCTAATGTACTGATTCAAACAAACTTTCATATGATATTACAATCAATTTCATATAACATCAAACAAACTCAACTAAACAACATTTAATTGGTTTCATATGATTAATAACATATAATCAGCAAGTAAAATAATAACTACAACAGATATAACAAATGCAAAGTGTAACATTATAGAAGCTACAAGCCTGCAATCGCACTACAAAACAACAATAACAACGACATAATGCAAACAAGCACATATTTTCTTATGAAATTGATTTGAATAATTTGTTCAAAGCATATTAAAGCACACTGAACATACTGAACAAACCCTAACGTACTATAACTGACAAAATTGTCAGAATATTAATCAGTTTCATATACCATTGACAAATTCAGCTAAACAACAGTTCATTGATTATCATAACATAATACTCCGTAGTAACATATAATCAGCAAGCTAACTAACAGATACAATAGATAGAACAAGTACAACAACACTATCAAAATTTGATGTTAATATACAAATAAGGATCGAATAATGAAAAAGTACCGAGAAATGGATCTGGAAGTGGAAGAAAGGAAACGAGCCCTAAGTAGTGACGGCGTTCGTGAAATCACCGGATGATTTCGAAGTCGTGAAAGAGCCATCGATCATTCACCAAATACACTTCCGATTGACCAGAGCGAATTTTGATTCTTCTTCTTCAACGCTTTATTTTTTTTGTTAGGATGATAGTTGTTGATTCTTTGATCATTAAAAAATAAATTGCATTTTGCTGGTTTTTTCGTTTTCTTTTTTTCTATAAACTTTAAATTTTAGATTCCGTATAGTTAATTAATAGCTATTTATAAATTTGTAAAATAATGATGGAATTAATCTTTATAATTTTTACGGGTAATTTTTTCGTTTAGTTATAGTTTATGGTTCAAGTAAATAATGTTTTTATCTTTTAGAAAAATAATAACAAATCTACAACATATTTCTGTATATATACAATTATACATATATACGCTCCCGTTTTATTACTGGATATGATTTCATAACTTCTTAATTTTCTCTAATCAAACATGTTAAATCATAAGTTATGTTGTCTACTATTAATTGTGACATACTAACATTATTTAACTTTGAATTGACTATGCTATTTGCAAAAATATATTACTAAAACGTTGACGATTATCAATTATCAATTTACAAGAGAACGAGATTTATGGTGTCAAGCTAGCTATTTGTGTAAGAGACTTCCATATACATAGCACACACCCTTACTTTTTCGAAAATACAATGGAGCAGTAGTGGTAGTCATATTGGTCAAAAGTGACGTATATATATATATATAACTTTGAACGTTTTTTCATTAGAGAAATTACCATTATAAAATCTCATTAATACCATCATTATTAAATTTTAAAGTATTAAACATGTGACATTTAATTCTAATTAATTAAAAATTATATATATATATATATATATATATATATATATATATATATATTATCTATACTAATATATAATACATTTGTAATATTCTTTTTAGGAGTGAAATTACTAATTTACCCTATATATTATTTTTATTATTTGAAAAACATATTTGAAAAATATACCTACATATATTAAATTAAAGTATCATTTATAATACAATCATTAAAACTTAAGCAAATAAATAAATGACATAACTTTTTAACTGTAAAGAGTTACGGAACGTGTCGATTATCGACGGAAATGTCGAAATGAGACGATCGTGTTAACAAACTGCCAAAGGCGGTTTGTCCACCTTTTGTAGTCAAATTTCATCTCTAAAACCTCCGAAATCGATTTCTAAAATTCACACATTTTTTTGTGTTTTAAAAAAATTAGAAACAAACGCTCGATAGTATTTTTTATTAAATTATAAATTAACGTGTTTATTTACATTTTTAACTTTGTATTTACACATTCAATTACTTTATTCCATAATTACAATTATTGATCAATTTTTACGATTTCAATTTCATGTAAATAATGCATAGTGTATAATGTTCAAGTAAAAAAATGTTTTGATGGTTAAAATAATGCCCGACATAGTATTTAACACAACCAACATCGCAACTTGTACATGTCCAATATGAACATGCAATTTGATACTGCCCGCATCCCCAGCATCGAGTTCGCAAGGACATTTCTTATATGTTTTTTTGGTATTTTATTTTATTTTTTTTGTTAATGTTAAAAGGGTAAATAGGTGATTTTTTATTTCATAAAATAACATATCGTAGTGTCAGTCGTATAAGTTTTGATTATAATCTACTCAATACATATGAAATAGACATGAAATTTATATATTTTACCCGTTGCATTGCGCGAGCATTCTGCTAGTGTGTGTGTGTATATATATATATATATATATATATATATATATATATATATATATATATGTCTATTTACATTTTAAAAAATATAAAAATTTTAATAGGTCAAATGTTTCTCTAAATTTATTGGTTTTTAATGCTTCAAATAAGGTAGCCCACGGCCTTTTGTGGTGTTGAAACGACTTGCATTATTGGAATGGCGTGCTACCAATACTACACTTACTATTCTTTATTAGTATTAGTATTAGTATTTTTAAAGCCTAATTACATTTACTACCCTGCACTCTACTAAAAATACATATTTCGCCATGATAATATTGATTTTGACATTTTGGTCACCATTCCAAAATGTTTCATCAAACAAATGCACTTTTTAAAACTTACATATTTGATATACCGAAAACCTTTCACAAGTTGGTGAAAAATGTGAAAGGATTAGCTCTATGCAAGTTAAGGCCATCGTTGTCAAAGTTTTACGCCCAAAATGATACATGAGTTCGGGAGGTCACAGAATCGGTTCTCAACTATAGATTCCGCTTCATATGGATGTACTTGTAACATTCACAATAATGCTAAAAAACTATTCACAAAAGAAATAATGTGGTTTGAAAATCAAACTAAAAAACTGAATATATTTCTGTGTCTAAATAAACAATATTACGAGTATGTTTCTACTTCAATTTTCAGTTCAGGAGCTGGGCCCTGCATTCTTGAAGAGTAAAGATGACCAAAAAAACCGGGTCGGAGCCGGAAACCGGAAAAAAACCGAAACCCGAAACCGGTCAAAACCGGTTTTGACTAAAACCGGCGGTTTGGGAACCGGTTTGGGATATATCCGTTGGTGAATCGGTTTGTAACCGGTTTTACCCGAACCGGTTTGGAAAACCGGTTTTAAAAACCGGTTTTAAAAACCGGTTTGGAACCGGTTTTTGTGGATTTCGAAAACTAGCCGTTTTGGAGCAGTTTTTTGTGTTTTTTTTACCATTTTGCCATCCTAAAACTAGTATAAATAGATACCTTGGGTTTGGTTTAGTCACAACACTCAATCTTGCTAATTCTAGTCTTTAAACACTCAAAACGCTTACGATTTACGTACGAAACTCTCAAAAAATTCTCTACCCCTCTCAAAACGCTCTCGAAATGCTATCAAAATGGCCACTCAATCTTCTTCAACTTCCGCCGGTGTTGGTTCTTCAAATGTACCAACTATTGTTCAAGTTTTGGTAACCAAACGAAATCCCGAGATTTGGTGTAATTACGACAAAGTGTTATTGTCGGATGGTTCCACTAAGGCATTTTGTAAGCGTTGCGGGAAATTTTTGAAAGCCGACTCCAACTCTACTTTGAAATCACATGCTACAAAGTATTGTGATGGAGTCAAAAGTAATCCCGAGTCGAGTCAAGCAACAATGTCACGGGATGGGGGTATTTTTGCATACGAAGCGGAGCGGTGTCGAAAAGCATTTGCCGGCTTTGTGATTCAAGAAGCTTTGCCGTTCAACCACTTCGACAACCTTCGGCTTACTAGGGTCATTCAAGATACTCTTCAACCGCGATATAATCATGTAAGTCGTCTTACTCTTAGACGTGATGCTCTTAAATTGTGGAAAAATGCTAAAAGTCAACTAATAATCGGTTTTTAAAACTTAAATACAAATGTATCTTTAACAACCGATGTTTGGTCGGCTCCTCATGGTTTGCCCGGTTCGTACATTTGTGTTACCGCACATTGGGTTGATCCCGCAACTTGGCAAATGATGAAACGTACCATTGCTTTTGAAAACTTTGACTATCCTCACACGGGTAAAAACTTATTTTACATGTTACGAGATGTAATGAAAATGTTTAAAATGGAACAAAAGGTTTTTTCAATCTCGTTTGATAACGCGACTAATAATACAAACGCCGTTCAAAGGTTAATACTAAAATACGAACCACCTCTGAAAGGTATTTTCTACCATAGTAGATGTGTTGCGCACATCATTAACTTGGTTGTGCAAGACGGACTAGCGGTTCAAGAAATAAGCGTAGTAAAAAACGCGTATAAAATTATGTTACAAGATATATTTTGTTCGGGTAAGGCTAGATACAAACATTATATGAGATTATGTAAGGAAACGGATTCCATGTTTTTAACCCCTAATTGGGACATGCCCGTAAGATGGAATTCGACTTACAACATGTTTGTGTGTGGTTTACGGCAAGGCGACACTTTATACGTTTTTCATGATCAACTTGTTCAAAAAGGTCTTGCAACATCATTTTCCTCCGACAATTGGGAGGTTATTCAAAAGATAACCGAATTGCTCAAAGTTTTTAAAACCGCAACTACTTTATTATCGGGTGTTTATTATCCCACATGTCATTTGGTACTTAATCAAATATTTTTAATGAGTTCAAAACTAAGCGAATACGAATTTTGTGGTAATGTATATGCAATAATGGTGGCTCCTATGAAAGCAAAACTAATAAAATATTTTAAAGAAATGTCACCGGTAATTAGTTGTGCCGCCGCGTTAAACCCATGTTTGAACATTTCCGGGGTGGAATTACTTATCGATAACATTTGTAACGATTTGGATTTGAATGATGAGGATCCATTTTTTTCACAAAATACAAAAGACTATTTTAACAAATCTTTTAAAGATTTATTTGGTCATTATTTTCAAAAATATAGTTCAACAACATTGGTTTCTTCTAGTTCGGCTTCCACAATGTTTGCTTCGTCATCTTCTTCCCGAGATCCAATGATTAATTTATATAATAGTTTAAGACAAGAAAACCATAAACGGGCAAGGGGTGATGGTGACCAAAGGGCCACTAGCGAATTTGGGAGATATACCGGAACGGATTTTTTAGCCTCAATGGGACCCGAAGAATTCGCACATTTTGATATTTTGGCTTGGTGGAAAGGGAGGGAATCTCAATTTCCCATCCTAACCATCATGGCCCGAGATTTACTAACCGTCCAAGCTTCTACGGTAGCTTCGGAATCCGCCTTTTCTCTTAGTGGCAGGGTACTATCCATACGAAGAACAAGACTCACACCGGCCTCATTAGAGATGTGTATATGCTTGAAGGATCACTTAGACGCCGCGGAACGTATACAAAATGTTTCAAGTCTCGAAGGTGAATTGGAATACGAAGAAGATATACACGATATCGAGGTGGAAGCGGGTATGGCAATATCACTTTCCGATGAAGAAATTGCTCTCGATCAAGCTTCGCGAGAGGCTTCCTCCGAAGAAGATTTCGACTTTTGAAGACTACCCAAGTTGAAGATGTTAGAAGAATTAAAGATTAATAAAGGTTGAAGATTTTTGAAGAATTATATAGAATTATTGGTTTCAATAATATTTTTATGAAGATTTAGAAGACTTTGTTTTAAGTTATTGTTTACTTATGTTTCCATTCATAATGTACTAGCATTCTATCGGAAAAAATTTGAAGAATACGTTGGTTTTCCCTAAAACGCTTAACGTTCGAATAAGATTGAATTATATAGAATTATTGGTTTCAATAATATTTTTATGAAGATTTAGAAGACTTTGTTTTAAGTTATTGTTTGGTTATGTTTCCATTCATAATGTACTAACATTCTATCGAAAAAATTTGAAGAATACGTTGGTTTTCCCTAAAACGCTTAACGTTCGAATAAAATTGAATTATATAGAATTATTGGTTTCAATAATATTTTTATGAAGATTTAGAAGACTTTCTTTTAAGTTATTGTTTGGTAATGTTTCCATTCATAATGTACTAGCATTCTATCGGAAAAAATTTGAAGAATACGTTGGTTTTCCCTAAAACGCTTAACGCTCGAATAAGATTGAATTATATAGAATTATTGGTTTCAATAATATTTTTATGAAGATTTAGAAGACTTTGTTTTAAGTTATTGTTTGGTTATGTTTTCATTCATAATGTACTAGCATTCTATCGGAAAAAATTTGAAGAATACGTTGGTTTTCCCTAAAACGCTTAACGTTCGAATAAGATTGAATTATATAGAATTATTGGTTTCAATAATATTTTTATGAAGATTTAGAAGACTTTGTTTTAAGTTATTGTTAAGTTATGTTTTCATACCTAATGTACTAGCATTCTATCGGAAAAAATTTGAAGAATTTGTTGATTTCCCTAAAACGCTCAACGCTCGAAAAAAAACCGAATTTTATAGGAAAACCGGTTTGAAACAGGTTTTTGAACCCGAACCGGTTCCAAACCGGTTACAACTGGTTAGGGTTTTTTCTCCCCCCAAACCGGTTCGGTTCCAACCCGGTTTTTGGAAAAACCGGTTCTTGACCATTGACCAAAAACCGGTTCGGTTTTCCAACCCGAACCGGTTTGGCCCAAAAACCGGTTTTGTTCACCCCTATTGAAGAGTAATACACACGCTATACTATTTGCATTTTACTAGGCCCAAAGTGAAAAGACTAGTAAGCCCAAACTTATATATATGTGGGCTTATTGGAAAGGGTAGAAGTCTAAAATCTTTACTACAACATTTATTCAATCAATACGAGTATATTAAAGACGACCCAAGGTCAACCCTACAATACACACACACACATATATATATATATATATAATATGTTTACTACGAATCTTGAACCTACGATCTCTAAATGTAAGGTAACTCACGTATTGATAGACCAAAAATCTTTTAATTCCCGAATCCATTTTAACCATTAGAGTTTATTATTTCGTTATTTATTAAACTTTATTTATACTTTTTACTATTGTACGAAACATGATAAAAAATTATGCACATGTTATTTAGAAAGAAAAAAAAATTATCTTTTATGTTCTTATTGAGTTATTATTGCATTTTCTCATTGTTTCATTCGGAGGGTCTTTCAAATTTTCAACGTAGTCAAGACTAAGGCTGTAATCGAAGACTAAGACTGTAATCGAGTCGAGTCGAGCTCGAGCTCGATAGGGTTCGAGCTTGGCTTCACTCAGTTAGGATAGGTTCGAGTTCGGCTCGATAGCTCGACGAGCTTTCACGATACATGCTCGAGCTCGACTCGAAAATGTTAAGGATTACTCGAGCTCGGCTCGAAAAGCTCAAATACTCTTATAAAAAAATATTTTTAGTACTCGAACTTATTTTATATTATATTAAAAAATAAAAACAAATACCAAAATTCATTTCAAATACATAGAGAATATAAATAAAGTGTGAAAATTAGTTAAAGCATATGTAAAATAGTGTAACAATATTTAAAGTATAATAATAAATTAATAATATAATTTATAGATTCAAAATTACATATATATTTATATAAAAATATACATACTAATAAAAGTTCGAAAAGCTTGATAACAGCCCGAGTCGAGCTCTTAAAGGCTCGAGTTCCACTAGGTATATATTTCGAGCTCTACTTTTAAACTCGAGACCGAGTTCGAACTCGGTAAAAACTCGACTCGAACGAGTTCAAGCTCGAGTCGAGCTCGAGTTGCTCGATAAAAGTTTGACTCGTTAGCAGCTCTAGCCGAGACATGTTTTTAATTAATTTGATATCATCTATATTTTATACTCCTTCCGTTCCAATTATTCTGTCCCCTAACAGAAAAAATTGAAAAAAGAATTTAAGATAAAATAGTTAAATGTCACTTTTGATCTTATATATAAAGCAAATTTGACTAAAAATATTAAAAAAATGAGTTTTTGAAAATAATAAAGGAGGGTAGAATTGAAAGTTCAATGCTTGTTTGTAGTTATTTTTTTGCAACTAGAAAATATTTTTGGGACAAAAAAAATATTAAGGTGAAAATTAAATTGGGACAGAAGGAGTACATATTTAAAATGGGGGATCGGAAGGGATGTTGATTTAGAAAGGGCACGAGGGGTAGACAATCTCAAACCTTTATTTTTTGTAATATACGGTCCAGATTTAATGCATCACAAGTATACTGCATCATAATAAGATTACATTTTTCCCTTATAAATTTAACTGCATCATAACTCCTTATCACTCTAAACTGGACCTATATTATTTAATATTACTTGTTTTAGAAAGATACTTATATACACTAACATAACTCACATCATATATTTCTTCTATCCATCTATAATTAATTCTACACAAGTATTATACATTATTTTTATTGTTGATAAATAATAAATAATAAATAATAAATAATAATATGAACATGATAGGATGATTCATTGATTCAGCCACATACGTACAAATGGGCAAAAGACCAAGCTAAAATGCAATAACAAGCCCTTTATTGTTCTCTAGCATATAGAGAGAGTCGCATCCCCAATTTAGATTTTTCGTACTCTTTCCGTTCCAATTTAAATTTGTAACTTTACTACTTTTATTTGTTTTAAAATGATTGTTCACTTATAACAAATAATTATAAAAAGTTATTAATTCAAATTTAACATCTTTTATTATTTTTTATAACTCAATTCTTTAACTTTTTCAGTCAAACTTGAATTGAATATAAGAATAAACTTGACATTCAAACTATCATAAATCTAACAATATTTCTTGGGAGACATTCTTTTTGAGATGGAAGGAGTAACAGAAAAGTCAAATTACCATCATTTAAGAAAAGTTTGATTTTTCATTTCAAATACTACTCGCACAATTTTAGAAAACTCTTTTGTCCAGTCGTTGTACAGAAAAATGATACATTCTACGTATCTTTTCAAGAAATAACAAAAGTTGTATTTTGACTAAGACAATTGAATCAAAAATTTGATTTTAGAACAACTTGAAGATATCAAAAAGGACATCCATGAAATAAGTCAAATAACCTACCATTTTTTGAATACATATCAACCATTTGATCTAAAGTACCCTACATAGCCAAAGAGTCAAAATTAAAAGGATTTTTAAACAACTTTCAATACAAATATTAGTTTAAAATTGCGTCCTAGATTATATATATAAATATTACAACTAGATATGATACCTGTGCAATAATCTATATCTATATTTAACAAACTAGCAAAGACTAGCGCTTTGCGGCAGATAATTTTTTTGAAATCGATTAAGAAGTATTGTGGTTGACCGAGTTGATGCAAATGATATTTCCTATTGTTAGTTAGTCATATTGAAGTTTAACAGTATCTTGAAAATAGTTAAAAAATATATATTTATGTTTCATCGAAATGTTCGAACAATATAAGGGGCAAGGGTATCAGTAATATATCTTGTTTGGTTTAATAAGTTGAACACCATCTTGATAGCTACTAATTAACGTATCTTTTCATTTTTTTTGTATGTCGTAGTAGTTTTTGAATTGATTTTAATGATGTTGACTTTGTGAAGTAATTCATTTTCATATGTACAAACTAAAGTTACCTATTCATTTTCATATTTAGAAAAGGAAAGATTTATATGGTTTGACTGCAACAAAAGATGAAAGTATATTGTTCCAACTAAAATTGGATTTTATTTATATTGTTTCCAATTCTATAAGAGTTCTTTAATGTATTGAGTGGTAAATTTGTCTTGTGTAATTTACTTAAAGATAGTTCTGACATTTTCGATCTTTATAATTATAAGGCTCCAAAGAAAATGGGTAAGTAATTTATGATATAGTATAGATATAGATAATTATTGTATAAAATATTAAGGCTTGTCCCATTGGTTCCGTCGGTCCAACTGACACCAATGATATCGTCCGTCGTTTGACTTTGTTGGATACCCGATGGAGCGTTGGTTTTTATTTTTTTTCTTTTCTTTTTGTGTGTACATAACTAAAGGTAAATTGGTAAATGTGAGATCCAAAAATTAAAGTGACAATGTCACTGACGGTAGAGGTCCGTCGGTTTCAGTCACCATTGGAAGTGATGTAATAAAATAATTGATGTAATGATTTTCGGATACAATTTGTATGTAATTTTGATTATTGAATTAAAGTTGAACGTTTTCATACATACATACATCATCATCATCATCATCAGAAACAAAATACTGCGTAATAAGAACATTAAAGGTAGTCAACGGATTAAGAATAAGTGGTTGATTTATCTTTTGTCGCAACACTTGTTAATGACTTACTTCGAAACAATATTGACGTTCTTTGACCCGAATATAATAAAAAATCGTAAAACGATATAGTAATAGTAGTAATATTATAATAATAATAATAATAATAATTATTATTATTATTATATGATAAATTTTCAAATAAAACGTCATGGGCCAAATTTATCAATGCAATTCTTAACTGAAAAATGCATATACATAAGTGACAAAGATTGTGTTGTAACTTGTAAACGAAGATTAACAAAAACGTAAAAAAAAAAAAAAAAAAAAAATTAATTCGAATTGAAAGACTATAGTCCACAAAGGCATAAACGAAGAGATATCATATAAATTGGGTGCATTACATTACTACAATGATGCATCGTTATTATGATGCATTTGACTTTGGCCACTTGACTTTTAACGATGATTAATCATTAGTGTGATGCATTGTATTTATTATCATGATCCACTACGCTTATACTTAAAAAAAATAAGTGCATCGTATTTCAACCAAATGGTACATTTATTAATAAAACACTACACTATCATTTAAATAAAAGTAAAATAAATGTTTGAGTAATTTTAAACAAATAAGTACAAAAAATAATAATATTAAATCGAGTTTAAAAAAGCTTAAATGAATTAAAGAAGAAAAAAAGACAGAAAAAAAACGTTTAAAAATTAAAATAATTTTAAACTGTTAAATTAAAAGTTAAAAATATATTAAATGAACATATACAAAAGTGAATTTAAAATATTTTAAATAAAGGTTGGAAGAAAAGAAGAGAAAAAAAAGGAGAAAAAAAGCTAAAACTTTTTGTAAAAGTATTAAACTTCCCATTTTTTCTAGAACTATTATATTTCTTCCTAGTAACTTCTCATTTTTCTTTAGAGCTACACCCAAAATATATGTATATATTAATTGTTCCCACTAATCTATTCACGCTTTTAAAAAGCACAAAAAATATAATCAAGTTGTTCATACTCATGTGTATAATGTATTAGCACTTATAAAGTGAATAAATAAATAAATTCGCATCAACTTTGACATTAATAAATGTGAAAAAGATCTTCACACTTACAAACTAATATAAATTAAAATTTATTTACACTTAAAACTGTGAAAATAAGTTTGTGACACCTAATTTCATCACGTAACAGAAGGATGAAAGTGTCACAAAAATATTTTACACACTTTTAAGTATATAATTTTTTACATTTGTTCATACTTATAAGTGTATTTTTTCTACTATTATAAGTGTACAGAATATTTGATATCCACACTTAAACATGTTAACACTTTTGTTAACACTTTCTGCATATTTATAAAAGGGTGCATTTTGTAATAACGGGATGGAACTGAATGTGAGACTTCTATTCAGAAGCTACTTCAAAAACCTTATTAAATAAAGGCTTATAGGGACTTATTTTTTCAAGATACCTCATTTTTGTTGTGTTGCCAAATAAGACTTAAGAGCGGAGGCCTATAAAAGGTATATGCTGAAGCTCATAAAAGCACTGAAAAATTCCGTACCAAATGTACCGTAAGTGCGGATAACTTAACAAAAATGTTCACACTTTTTAAAAATAATGTGTGAAAATATGCACTTTGTTTGTAGTGTTAGTGATGTTTTTTCTCATCCTTTATTTAATTTAATTTGGCATTGGTGATAGATACGAATTATCAGTTAACAAACCCAACCTATAACTAAGTAACAATCCTAAACTAATAATTAGTTCATTAGGAACTTTCAATACTTAGTTAAAGATAAATTACATGTACATTAAAATCAGAAATTAATTAAGTAGAAAAATTCAAGAAAGTTATGGATGTCTCTGGCAGAATTAGATAGAGATAGAAGTTTGAAGTTGGAGCTAAAAGTTTTTATTTTAGGGGTTTGAGCTGTAGAATTTATTTTTTAGAAGTGTTTGACAAATTAGTTATTATTGAAGCTTATAAATGTAAAATAATATAAATAGACATGACATTCTTTTACTTTAAATTTTTAATAACTAAAATAAGGTTAATATAATAATTTAATAAGTAGGTGATGCAGATTCTTGAAATGAATATTTTTTGAAGAATCTTTACTCTGTTTTTTTTCTTTGTGTCATATAGGGATTGTAATTTATAAGGATGTATTTTTTTTTAAAATTAGAAGCTCAATTTTTTAGAATTTTCAAAAATATTTTAAAAAGGAGATTTCATACACACACTACGTGTTAGAAGGTGGTGGGGTGGGGAATAGGGGTGTTCAAAGTCGGATATTCGAATATTCGAAAATAGTAAAAATAAATTTTAAAATTTTTAAAAATTTATAATTTTATAACCAAGACTTACATTACTGAGTTCATGTATCAAATATATAGAACGATAGACTATAAAATATCATTATTAATCAATATTCAATAACAATAATCCATTTATCTTTTATAAAATTAATAAAAAAAGAATTTCTTTTTCTGATTTTTCGAATATCGGATATTCGAACTATCTGAAATATCTGAAAAACACTATCCGAATCCGAATCCGAAAAATCATATATCCAAAAGTCGAATACCTGAAATTTTGTATATTCGAAATTTCTGATAATTGCGGATCGGGCTTTCAGATTTTTGGATAAGGGATTCGGTTATGGATATTTTTTAACACACCTAGTGGGGAGGGTGGAAGGGGTTGTGGAAGAAAGATGAGAAAGTATGAGGAGAAAGAAAGAAATAGAATAAAAATACTTAAAGTTAAAAGTATTTATCTTTGACTTTTTATAAAAGAATTTATATAAAACTAGAAAATTACCCGTGGAATGCAGCGGTAACAAATCAGAAAAATGCAGATGTGGTCGATGGTTATAGTTGACAATAATGTACATAAAGATATAGTGATAGTTGTTTGGCGTTGATCGTTATCAATGTTGGCCTACATCAATTACCAATATTGACATTTATCATGAGTGATTTATTAAATTCATTCAACTTTTTTGTAACTTTAACTTGATTTTTAGCACATGTGAAATTTTAAAATGTGTGTATAATGATTTTATGTTATCTTGCATGGTTATATCTCCTTCTTTTTCAAATAATGATAAAATTTATTTTATCAATCGTTGAACTTAATTATAAAGTTAAATGTTTGATATAAAAAAAGAAAATGATATTATTGTTATTATGTTGATAATTGATCTTTTCATATTTATTTAATCAATCAGTAAGTGTCATTTGTAAATTATTTATTAGTAAAGATTTATGAAATAAAAGAATATTAGTTACTTAATATCTTATTAGCTTTCATATATATTAAGTCAATGAAAAGGGTATAATTGACATTTCGCATCTTTAAAAGTATAAGTTTGTAAAGAAAATGTGAAAATCTTTTATAAAGGAGTATATAAAGAGAATATTTGTTACTTAATATCTTATTAGCTTCCATATATATTAAGTCAATGAAAAAGGTATAATTGACATTTTGCATATTTAAAAGTATAAGTTTGTAAAAAAAGGTGGAAATCTTTTATACGGGCGTATAAATAGTGTAACAAGTAAAACTAATATAAAAATTACGATTTCTTCCTTTCTTCGTACGTCATTAGTCTAAGTGCGCGTTTAGTTACAGAAAACTCTATCAATTACAATAATTTTTTTTTAAACTGAAAAATTAGTAAAGGTGTTAAAGTTTGAGTTTTTCTGAGGAAATTTTTAAAGAAAAAGGGAAGCTATGGTTTCTAATTTTCTACATTTATTTTTATGAAAAATAAAAACTCTATCGCTAACATTTGAATACGTTCTTCAAATTTCATTAGTTTTCAAAATATACAAAACTCTAAAAAATCTGAAAAGGATAAGTGAATTTATTTTTCGATAGTATACTCTAAGGGCACGTTTAGTTACGGAAAAGTATCTCCATTTTTCCTTTTCTATTTTTATAGAGTTTTTTGTCCCTTGAAAATCATAAGGGGTTTAGATAACACATTCAAATGTAAAGGATGAAGTTTTCATTTTTCAAATTAGGAAAGCTATAAAACCTTAATTCATATATTTCATTTTCTTAGAAAACTACTACGGAAAACTCCAACTTGAACGCGTTTTCTAATTTTTCATTTTCCTTAGAATTTTTTTTAGAAAAATGGAGGATTTTTCGTAACTAAACGCGACCTAAATTTTTTGTTATGATTTCAATTTTGAAGGAGGAAACAATCAAAGAAATGTATATTTTAAGAAAATGAACCATTAACCATTAAAATATACGCTGCCTTTTATGACTAAAAACAACTTGCGTCTTGATGACTTGTCGAGTTGTCGATCCACTAAATGTCTGTGATTATTTTGTCAGCCACTCTTCGATATTTGTTTGATAGAAAAATTGGTCTTACTTTAAATAAACAAAAAAAATTAAAAGACAAAGAAATCAAAATACAAAAAAAAAATTAAGTTCAAATGTAAGGTTATAAGTGACATGTCGGATTTGGTATATTTTAGGACAATTTTGTAAGGGTAAAATGCAGTATTATTAAAATGTATTCAAGTTCTATAGGTGTAAAATTCAACGTTGTTAAAATGCAATCGTTGATAAGATGCAGTGAATCTTAACATAGATCACCAACATATTTGTAATAAAGTGCATCAAATCCGACCTACCATTCATTCCCTTCATTTGAGATCTTCCCATCCAGATCTTCCACCTAATTCAAATCCTTTTCTTTTTTTCGTCTGTTAGATAATCATTTAAACAAGAAAATTTGTTTAAGCACCTGAGATAGTGTTGGGTCCGTTTAACACGTATTTAAAGTTATCAAATTATATTAGCCAACTACGTTAATTAACCAACAATGTTGAATTTATTCACAAACTCACCAACCCATTATATTATATATCATCTAATATATCTATTTATATATATATATAAAAGATTTTTCCTTATTTTTTAACCATGCCACGTCATCTTTTTACCTTTTCCTAAAACTCACCTAAATATGTCACATCATCAAATTATTTTTTTTCCCTAACACTCTCTTAAAGTTTTTAAAATTTTAAATTTCTAACAAACTACTTCCTTTGATTTTGTGAAGGTTTCTAATTCAATTTTATTATAATTTATTATAATAGCCTTTTAAATTATGCATACATTTAATAAATAATGATTTTTTCCCCTATATATAAGGTATCTAATTCAATTTTATTATAATTTATATTTAATAGCTTTTTAAATTTATGCATTACATTTAATAAATAATAATTTTTTTCTACATAAAAAATAAATTCATGTTCTTACCGATATCTCATACATTGTAATGATCTATTGTTATCATCATTAACTACCAAATTTAAGAAAATTAACTTTAATAAAATATATAAAATTGATTATTTTCTGTATATTTTGGTATATGTTACTGTCGAGTTTCAATAATATATTTTCAACAATATTAATACAATTGAAAACTTAAAAAATATATGATTAATTTTATTTTTTTAATTACCGTGCATCGCGAGGGCTCAACAAATGTATCAAAACTTAACATAATAATTTTGCAATTAATGGTTGCTATTTTTGTCATTCACATGGTGACAAGATCGGTGTTACCGTGATAAATGAACAAAGATTCAAATTTCAACCGCTCGTAAGGAAATAAAGAGACTGCATCATATTTGATGTATAAACTGATGAAAAATAAATACAAGTTCATCCATTATAGTTTAACTTATGTTACTAATCATTATCACAATGATAATTGTATTTTTTAATTAACAACATTAAACTTATAAATTAATATAATTGTATTTTATAAATGGCCGTGCATCGCACGGGCTCAAAGCCTAGTATATATATATATATATATATATACAGGGACCAGATCCTGATGGAAGCACTATTTTCTGGGAAATAAGGAAGCTACACATTAATCAAATGATGAATGTTAGCGAATGCCTTAATATTCATCATATGATATTATAAGTTATAAAAAATAGTTTATTGATGAATATTATTAGTTATAACATCGGTTTTGATTAATATTTATTGGTAAAAATATCGTACGTTTTGATTATCATTATCGTTGACGAATGTTAACGAATAATTTTCAAAGAAAATGATAATATCCACTTCGGTTAACATTCATTAATGTTGAATATTAGAAAATTATCTTTATATTCATCATATGATATTATAAGTTATAAAAAGTAGTTTATATATGAATATTTGTAGTTATAACATCGGTTTTGATTAATACTTCTTGGTAAAAATATGTTTTTTTTACGTTTGATTATCATTCATCGCGAATAAATGGTTAGCTTCCCTCATTACCACAAAAAATTACTTCCCTCTTGATCCATACCTCACATATATATATATATATATGTATGTGTGTATATATATGTATGTATGTATATATATGTACGTATATATCTATATGTACGTACGTACGTATGTATGTATGTAGAGTTTGGAACAAATAAGAACACTTCTAAAATAAGAACAGCTCAAATGCTAGGGGTGTTCAAATTCGGATATCAGAAAATTCGGATATCCGAAATTTCGGATAGTGGATATCACTATCCGATATCCGAATCCGAAATTTCAGATATCCGAATTTTCGGATATCCGAACTTGGAGATCTGAATATCCGAAATTATAAAAATTTATTTTCAAATCATTCAAAATTTCACTTTATGTAACCAAATCTTAAGTTAATGAATTTATATACTGAGAATATGAAATATTAAACCACATAATATCATTATTAATCAATCTTCAATAACTATAATCTATTTATTTTATATATTTTTCATAAAAATAGAAAAAATAAGATTTTTTTTTTGTTTTTTTGGATATCGGATATCCGAACTATCCGAAATTTATGAAAATTGATATCCGAATCTGAAAATTCGATTATCCGAAGTTCGGGTATCTGAAATTTCGGATATCCGAATTTTCGGATATTTTCGGATCGAATTTTCCGATATTCGGGTAACGGATTCGGATACGGATATTTTTGAACACCCCTATCAAATGCACATATATATAAAATAAAATCATTAGATTTACACTAATAAATCTCAAATATACAAAAAAAAAATTGATGTATATTTCTAAAAATGCACAATGCATATTCATCCTAATAGACATTTGAAATTATATACTCGTAACATACTAAAGTAAAATAAAAATTATACAATGCATATTCAACCTAATAGTAACACATATAACATAGGTACTATAACCTAACACATTAAGATAGATATTTGAAATGACGATTTCAAGTTCAGTATGACACTTAGAATTACATACTTACGTTGGACACTCGAAATAAAGTTCGCTAAGATCAGGAAACAATTATATAATTGAAAAGGTGTATGTTATGAGGTTAGCGATTTTTAATTTATCATAAGTCTGATTCATTAATGATGATGGACATCTTGCAATAACGTGTAAACATCTTTTACTATTGAGATAATTTTACAACAATCATATTTATACCAACCACAATACTGATATAATATAACAACTATAACATTAGTAAATTTAGTATTGATAGTTTCTTTATGTAATAACTACAACTTATATGTAAAAATAGTAATATGAAAAAATAGCAAAATTTATTTGTATTTTTTATTACTATCTTCACTTCTTATGTAATACATTATACAATAACAAATGAGTAATATATATAAATAACGCGTGTTTATTCAATATAACACCTTATTTATATTTAAGTTAAAATGAAATATAATTCACTTTAATACTTGTATTAATTCGTTAAACATTTTTAATTTTTGTGTAGCTTGCATAAAAATTGAACTTCATAAATAGTTTTCAGATTTTTGTCAATTTTAAAAATTATAATTTTTGATGGGATGAAAAAGATGTGAATTAATATACAAAATTTAAGATTTGTTATGTAGTTAAAAAAACATTTTTATTTAATTATTTTTTTATCTAGCATGCATAAAACTTAAACATCATATATAATTTTTAATTACATCAATTTGAAAAAATTATAATTTTTGATGGGATGAAAAGATGTAAACTATTACAAAATTTAACATTGTTTACCAAAACTTTGAATGTAGTAGTTTAAATAAAAGGGGATGAGAAAAGTGGAAAGAAAAGTAATTTTATATTGAAAATATGAGTTAAAATAGTGATGAGTTAGAAATAGGTTATGAATTTGCCTAGCATGTCAATTAGTCAAATGATCAAAGATACATTTTTTACAATAGTGTCATGTACTAATTAACACATACCTGACTTGACCAACTACTGCTCTACCCACTAATACCCACTAACAGATTGCCACCTGTCATTTATTCAACTAACCAGACTCAACTACTACAAATCGACCCATATCAACTCTATGTATGTATATATAATAAAATATATATAATATAAAGGTGATAGTTTTGACCGGTTTTTACCAATCAGTGCACACTTAAATTTTATCTATATAACGTAAGTTTCTAATGAAGATCACTTCACAAAAGAAAAGAAATAAAGAATTAATTAAGAAAGTGTTGTGTGAAAATGGGTTCTAATGAAGATCACTTCACTTATGCACTACAAGTCTCTTCCTCCATATCAATGACCATGATGCTTGACAATGCAATCAAGCTGAAGGTCCTAGAGGCTATAGCTGAGGCGGGACCCGATGCCAAACTTTCGGCTCATGAGATCGCATCTCGTTTGTCAATTTGCAACCAAGATGCCCCAGACAAGATTGACCGGATGCTAAGGTTGCTCGCTAGCCATTCTATTGTCACATGCACTCAACGAGACCATCACTCGATGCCAATTCGAGTTTTTGGCCTCACTCCGGTTGCAAAATACTTCATACCGAACGAAGATGGGGCCTCATTAAGCCCACCAACGTTGTTGCTTCACGACAAGGTGTTCGTTGATAGTTGGTAAGTTAAACCGTACAAGTTACGTTGTTTTTACATACCATCTTTTGAATAAACAACATTTTATCCAGTTTTTGACAAGTAATGTCTTTTTGTTAATAAATAACCATCACATACTTGATATCATCAAGTGTGCATAGATCAATAATCTAATGATGTTGCATCCTTTTCTTATAATTGACTAAGGTTTGCATTCAAGGATTCGGTTATCGAAGGAGGTGTTCCATTTAACAAGGTTCATGGAACACACTTGTATGAATATCCATCTTTAGATTCGAGGTTCAATGATGTATTCAACACTGCCATGGATAATCATACTACGATTGCGATGAGTGGAATTCTTGAATGTTATCATGGTTTCAACAAGCTCAAACGTGTAGTCGATGTAGCAGGTGGCCTTGGAATCAATATCAATATGATCGTGTCGAAATATCCCACCATTAAGGGAATTAATTTCGATCAGCCTCATGTGATTCGCAACGCACCACAATATCCCGGTATACTTGTCATTTCATTTTCTATAAAATTGAAAACGGTTATATATACTTATATAGTTATGTATATTTATATAAATTTAGGTGTCGAACATGTTGGAGGCGATATGTTTCAAGAAGTTCCACGAGGTGATGCCATTTTTATGAAGGTAAGTGGCTTTTTAAAACGACAAACACACACTTTATCCAGCTTTTATGTACACAAATATTATACATAAACAATCGTAAATAAGACGAACTACAAACTACTTACTCGTGCGTTACTCCCCTACTGCTAGTTCAAAAGTAAGCTCTTTGGTATTTCTATTTTTTGGATCGAACGTTTTGATAATTAATCACATATGGAACAGTGGATCCTTCATAATTGGAGTGACGATCGTTGTTTAACGCTTCTAAAAAACTGCTACAAGGCTTTACCAGATGACGGAAAGATTATTAGCGTAGAGGCAATTCTCCCCTTTTTGCCGAACACAAGATCCATTGACAAAGTCAACACGCATTTAGATGCGATCATGATGACACACAATCCTGGAGGAAAGGTGCGTACTGAGGTTGAGTTTCGAGCATTGGCTAAAGGCGCTGGGTTTTCAGGAATCAGAATGGAATGCTTTGCTCGCACGTTATGGGTTATGGAGTTTTATAAGTAGTATCATCCATATCGATATCGAATAAATGTGTGTAATTTCACATCTTCTATATCTTAGGTTTGTTTTCTGATAATGTAGATGGAGTTTTAACCCATCATCTTCATCTTATTTATAACAACATGCTTTTATCATCCCTTAATAGTTTCATATGTTTTATGTACTTTATGCCAAACTTATTTATAAAAGTACTTGCATGATTATCGAAAGGTCATTGATCTAGGCGTGTCGAGTTAATTTTCTAGGGGTTTACAAATGTAAGTATATGTAAATAAAATATTTTATGATAATGGTTTGTGTGAGTATTTTTCTTATTCTTTAATAAAAGAAAAGAAAAAAGAAAGTATTTACGTGATTAAATCATTATGGCCCGACTCTTGGACTATACTGATCAAAGTGAGTAAAACATATCTAGGCTAAGCTCAACATATCTATATTTTAACACAATTCTGATTCTAGACATGGGCCCAATGGAAACAAATCTTCAATGTGACCTATCACATAAATGGGCTTGATTCGGCCCGACTGATTTACACCGCTAGTATTTACACCACTGTCCACTAGTAGTAGGTGAAAACCAAACTGAAAACCTTATTTTTAAACAAATCTCTAAATGCATGCACAAAATTATGATGAAGTTAATTTTCGGATTAATAAAAATGAAAAACAAAAAAAGAAGAATACGAAAAAGCATAAACGAGTTATATGTCAATTGATGCCTAAATTTTCGTGTTCAACATTACTCTTATGCCATTGTCTTAGAGCACTTGCAATGGTGCATCCTCTACCCATTTTGCATCGTCACCACTACAGGTGACACATCATTGTCGTCATTTATCATGAACACGGGGTATCTAATACTTCTCTTCTATGTATCCCGGTTAACACAAAACATGCTTGATCATTTTATGAGTCGAGCTTAAGTTGGTCCAGATTCAAAATCTCTAATAACGTATGTTTCAGAGTCTCTTTCGACCCATATTAAAGTCACCTAGAACGCTATGAATAATATTGATCCTTGACTCTAATTAAAATTCATTTATTTAGATACCGAATGGCAACCAATTGACAAAATAATAATATGACGCCCCTATAACTATTGGGCATTGGCACCCACTAACAATATAATCGTACTGTATTATTATTATTATTATTATATTATTATTATTATTTAGTTAATAATGTTTAATTTTTAATGTGATGTTAATTAGGTGACGTTTGATTTGTAAGTAGGTTTGGGAATAAATTAAACGAGTGTAATTATGCGAGTTTGAGGTCGATATAATTAAAGTTACTAATTTAGTCAACGTACTACTTAACTAACTACTTCGAATTAACTCACAAACTAACCAAAGTTTTATATATATCCATGTTGATAGTCCTGACCCTATTAATTATATATATAGAGAGAAAGAAAGAGAGAGGGTATATCAGGGATTAACAGAGAAATAATTTTTTGAGGTAAATATAGAAGCTAACCATTCATTACGAATGAATGATAATAAAACGTAAAAAAACATATTTTTATCAAGAAATATTAATCAAAACCGATATTATACCTACTAATATTCATAAATAAACTACTTTTTATAACTTACAATATCATACGATGAATATTAAGAGAATTTTCTAACATTCATCGTTAATGAATTTTAACCGAAGTGGATATTATTAGTTTCTTTGAAAAATTATTCGTTAACATTCGTCCATGAGAATGATAATCATGTATAAAAATATATTTTTACCAATAAATATTAATCAAAACCGCTGTTATAACTACTAATATTCATCAATAAACTATTTTTTATAATCTATAATATCATATGATGAATATTAAGTGAATTCACAGACAATTATCGATGATGAATATGTAACTTCCCTGCTGCCGAGAAAATAATGTTTCCCTATGTATTCAGACTATTATATATATATATATATATATATATATATATATGTGTGTGTGTGTGTGTGTGTGTGTGTGTGTGCGCGCGCGCGCGTGTGTGTGTGTTGGATCAAGTAAAAAGTGTTTATAACTAAAATGACTAAAAAGCATATAAATTGACATATGTCTTTCAAGTCCGAAGGATAATTTGGGTAGATACTATTTTTTCTCCGTCCACATCCCTATTATGCTGCATTTTCATTTTCAAAATCAAAAAGATTTTATCTTTTGAACCACTAGCATACAAATCCTAAAAATTTAAGAAACTTTTTCCGACGAGATTAAGGTTGCTAATCCGCCGGAAGAATATTACAATTTACTATCTTGAAGT
Source organism: Gnaphalium uliginosum (assembly GCA_963930675.1). Classification (NCBI taxonomy): domain Eukaryota; kingdom Viridiplantae; phylum Streptophyta; class Magnoliopsida; order Asterales; family Asteraceae; genus Gnaphalium; species Gnaphalium uliginosum. Next base: position 38,041,132 of record OZ005686.1, on the reverse strand, counting down.
CTGTCCCAAACCCGATAACTAAATGTTATTCAGTTATACAGTTCTAGATCTGATCAATTTAATGGTGTATCATTCTTTTTACGTTTTTATTTTCAAAGTCTTTCATAGGAATAAGTTCCACAAAGCATATCACCATTCACAATAAAAGAATTAAAGACACTAATTACTAATTAGTGTTGTGTGAAAATGGGTTCTAATGAAGATCATTTCACTTATGCAGTACAAATATCTTCCTCCATATCATTGACCATGATGCTTGACAATGCAATCAAGCTTAAGGTCTTAAAGGGTATAGCTGAGGCGGGACCTGATGCCAAACTCTCGGCTCACGAGATTGCATCTCGCTTGTCCATATCCAACCAAGATGCCCCAAACAAGATTGACCGGATGCTTAGGTTGCTCTCGAGCCACTCTATTGTCACTTGCAATCAACAAGACCATCACTCGATGCCTATTCGGGTGTATGGACTCACTCCGGTTGCAAAATACTTTATCCCGAATGAAGATGGGGCCTCGTTAGGCCCACCAACATTGTTGCTTCATGACAAGGTGTTCGTTGATAGTTGGTACGTTAAATCATCCACATTACTATTTTTTCTAAAAAGAAACAACTAGTAACATAAAACTATAATAATAAATTTTATACACATCATATGTCTAATTATGCATTTTTTTCTTCTTTTCGACGAACAAGGTTTGCATTCAAGGATTCGGTTATCGAAGGAGGTGTATTCAACAAGGTTCAATGATGTATTCAACACTGCCATGGATAATCATACGACGATTGCGATGAGAGGAATTCTTGAATGTTATCATGGTTTCAACAAGCTGAAAAGTGTTGTCGATGTAGCAGGTGGCCTCGGAATCAATATCAATATGATCGTCTTGAAATATCCCACCATTAATGATCCGTGGCAATCTTCGAACCATCGATTAAAAGGTCGCTACGATACTAGAAGGACAAGTCAATCAAAGTCAAAAGAAATTAAATGTGAATTTGGCCGTTTGAATATGAAGACCAAGTCACGAAACAAACAAACTGAAGTGGTGGAGAATGAACGTGATTTATGGTTAGTGGGTATACCAATTCCAAGCCATGCTTATGCATGAGAAAACCCACGTACAACTTCACGAGCACCACTACGCATTTAGTTTAGGCCTTTCATTCATATTATAAATACTATAAATTGGAAGAGAGTTAAGATAGTCTCGAACAAAAACACAAACCCATCGTAAAGAAAACGTTAGTGAGTTTGTAAGCTTTGAGAGAAAAGAATATACAAAAACAAAGTTCATCCAATTCTTGTTCCCATTTTAGTTTCTGTTATTCTATTTTAATTACATTCCGTTTATTATTTTCGTGTTCGTAATTCATTACGGATCAATTAAGAGAATTAATATCGATCAGCCTCATGTCATTCGCGACGCACCACAATATCCAGGTATGTTTGTGATTATTCCTCGTACTTCCTATAAAATTGATCGAAAACGATTATACTTATATTTACTATTATGAATCTAGGTATACAACATGTTGGAGGAGACATGTTTCTAGAGGTTCCACAAGCTGATGCCATTTTTATGAAGGTAAGTTGGTTTAAACCCATTATTTTAAACGGCAAACATAAACTCTACCCCACCCTATTTATGGATTTCTATTCCCTTTTTAAATTAACATACAATGTGAAAATAACAATTAATTTCGGGTATGAAGGAAACTAAACCCTAAAAAATCTTAACTTAATAATAATAAACAACAAAACAAATAAATAGATAAATAAGAAAATACTAACCTTTGAGAAAATCGAATTTCTCACACGCAAACCTTCTTAACTTGGAGGCGAGTACTCAAACCAGAGCACCTCTAATAGCTCACACCCACGAACCAAAGAGAAAATTCCAACTCCTAAGGTCCCGATTAAATCGAGTAAACTCTTACAAGGATTCGGAATGAGAAAGAGAGAATTGTCTACTTTGAAGCCATGACATGCCCCATATTTATATAAGGAGAGGGAGGCTAGGGTTTGTTCCCTTGGCCGATGTGGGACATCTGTTTTCGGCCATCTAACCGCCGGTTGGGTTTACCTGATACCCAAGTATCCGAGCCACGACCCGCGTGCTCCACTGTCTTACCTCTTTGGATTCCAGTCGCCGGTTGAAACTTCCAACCGGCGGTTAGATTTGGCTTCCAGAATTTTACTTCGTTTCCTTTAATTTCTAATTAATTCATCAACTATGATAATTAATAAAACAAATAATGAACTATAATATTAATTCCAATTAATATTATCTCTTATTTATTTCTCTTTAACTGTTCGTTGAAGGAGACTAAAAAAGGACCCTACTTTTAATGATATACTTACCAATTAGTTATGAACTTGGACATTATATCCAAACACCTATAATATGCGGTCACAAATATTATATATATGTAATATGTAATAAAGTTTCATAAACCTTTTTTTTTTTGGTTACTCCTATACTAATTGATCACATATGGAATAGTGGATTCTTCACAACTGGAGCGATGAACGTTGCTTGACGCTACTAAAGAACTGCTACATGGCTTTACCAGCTGATGGAAAGGTTATTAGCATAGAGGGAATTCTTCCCTTTTTGCCAGAAACAAGCTCGATTTACAAAGTCAATACCTATTTAGACGTGATAATGATGACACACAATCCCGGAGGAAAGGTACATAGTGAGGACGAGTTTCGTGCATTGGCTAAAGGAGCTGGATTTGCAGGGATCAAAAAGGAATGCTTTGCTCGTACGTTATGGGTTATGGTGTTTTATAAGTAGTGTCGTCGATCTCGACTCGAATAACGAATACAATGTGTACTTCACATCTTTTATTTACAAGTAATGTGTGATTTTTTTTTTCATGTGGGGTTTTAAACCCATTATCGTATTTATAACAACTTGAAAGGAGTTCTTTTAGGTTTAACGATTTTAGATTTACATGCTTTTTATACATGTTTTGAATTAAATACTTTATGCCAAACATATGCAAATAGATGCCCAACACCTCATTATTAAGCACAATTCTTATGCTACCATAGGCCCAACGGAAATATAATATGTAATTTGGGCTTGATAGATTTCATTATTTACATCGTACTTTTAAACATATATATATACACCATACAGTATGCACGAAGAAGTTGTATTTTATGCATTTAGTAGACTGATTATATGGTTTATGCATAAAAAATCGAGAAATGATTTGTATACTACTATATTTTTGTCTTGCAACGGTAAACTGGCTTTATAGTTTTGTACACTACATCATACTAAAACATATTTGGTGATGTACAACTAAAAATGATGATATATGAATCATCACCCATAAAAGTTATAATGTAAAAATCAAACACTCTAGTTAATTATAACTAGTTTATCGGGTTTGCATACATACATACACACTAAACTACTGAAATAAATAATATATTTTAGTAATATTTACCTATTCTATTAGAAGATAAATGAATTTTATTGGTTATAAGGATATTGAATAAAAATTAAAATTAAAATGAATTTTATTTTTTTCAAGAAACATTACATTAACAAGTTTTTTTTATATTATTATTATTACTATTATTAATAATATAATATAGAAAATAAATATAATAAATTAAATATTAAATTAAATATAGATACACTAAAAGAAAGTATAAAATCGACACTCTAACGGCTCACCACCAAATTATTACAAACACCCTATGGGACATAAATGTGTATCACGTTATTCTCAAGACTTCATTGTCTATATCTAATGTATTATTTCAATTTTTACTTTTGAATAGGAATGCATCATAACAATCAACACACGTTTAACATAGCCGAGTAAATGTGGTATTAGAGAGTCTCATTTTTAATTAATTAATTAATTTATATATTAAAATAAATTACATAAATGTTTTATATGTTAGTAATAGATTAAGAAGGGTGAAACTAGATCCCTTTATGTTTGAAAGATAAAAATGTTCTGAAAACCAAATTAAAAACCCAATATTTAGACTATATTGATAGATATACATAGTAATAATACATATTACATTACATATATACGTATAATTGAAGATATACTTAACGTATTTTTTCAAAAATTAAAACCTGAAAATAAAAAAGAAAAATATGTCAAACAATGAGCTTTTTCTTCATTAGCAAACTTTATTGAGAGCAACTTTACAAATCCAACGTTGACACCGTAATGTAATATAAGGCTGCTCCCAACCATGTCTATCACTTTCCGTCGGTTTCAACCGATGGCACGGTCCGTCAGTTGACTCTGTCGGAATTCCGACGCTTCGTCACTATTTTTTTCTTTTCTTTTTTTGTGTGTGTATATAAAGTAAAGGTAGATTGGTAAATGTGAGACTCAAAAATTAAATGACGGTGTCACTGATGGCAGGGGTCCGTCAGTTTCAGTCAGTTTTGAAAAAAGTTAACGTGACGCTGATGTAGCGCGTCGATTGCAGTCAGTTTGGAATCTTAATACAAAGAACTTTCAAGTGTAACCAACAACGTATATACTTATGCGTTGTTAGGCTAAAAAGATGGACAAATCACGTGAATATGATGTATCAATGGATCAAAAAGGTACTTTTAATTTATTCTTTTACATTACGTGAAACTAATAACATATATCTTATAACTCTAAATCATGAATCATGTGCATCAATATAAAATTTACAAAAAAGTTTTGTCCAATTCATTACGTGTGATAAAGTGATCAAAATGATATTATTAGAATAATACAACGACATTCCATAGATAATTCGGTTAATTATATATACATACATTTACAAGCTAGTGTGAACAATAACTCTTTTATACTGTAGTGAACTTTGTTTTTTTCAACTATGTCACAATAATAGTGTAAATATTTAATGTAACAATATTTATCATTTGTGCCAAATGTGATGTAATAATATTCAAATACGAGTTAACTCAAGATTTATATAAAGTCGATAACGTTTGAAAACCAAAAAACCCAAATAAAAAAATATCAAATCAAATTATATCAATTACAATAAGAGCATCATCAATACAAAAGTTTATGATTTTATCGTGTTGGACAAAATGCTTTTGAAATGTTTTTTGCCATTGGAAAGAAAATGTTTTTTAATTAGTGGGTTATTATGTATGTTAACTTCTACGAAATATTATATAACAAGTGTAGACACTTTATAAGAAGAGTATTTGATAAATAATAGTTGTAATATTTAATTCCATTAACGATTATTCGATCAATTTTAGGAGTCATTCTTACTTTATCAGGCCATATTAAATTCAGATAGAATATTATTATATTATGAATAATAATATAAATATAAATTTTTGACTCATTAAATTCTCTTTTACATACCAATACTTTGTATATATGACATAATTATTAAAAGAATATGACCTGCATCATGTTGACATAAAAAAAACGACGTTCCTATTATACCTATTCACACCGACTAAGAATTTTTAACGTATGAGCAATGATATATATGTCTAAAATTTAAATCTAAAAATGAATTCAATACTTTATCCAATAGTTTACATACGAATTGCATTATTTATTTCTCATCATACTAATCTAATAATCATATAGTTAATATCTTTAGATCTAACTTTTTAGGTATATTAATCATTATGTTTAACATATATATGAATTATTTGATAGTGTTTAACTTAATTTGATGCCCACTTACCCAATTTTAGGTGACGTACGATCTGTAAGTATTTACGAATAAAGATATCCGTATAAGTTTGTAATTAATAATAATGTATGATATAACCCATGATCAGGCCGGATCTGAGGGTGTGCAAGGTAAGCTATCGCACAGGGCCTACATTTTTCAAGGGCCCAAAAGTCTTACTCCACAATTTAACAAGTTAAATACAATGATTTTTTAACGATTTCATACCATTGAATGATGCTATCGGTGAATAAAAAAACGTTTTTATTTATTTTAGAAATCAATTATTGAAGAACCAAGACAAATCAAAGCTTAAAGTCGTGTTTTAACGGAGATAATTTAGTCTCAGAGTTTGGTTGGGAAGATGACCCAAATTCCCGTACCCTCCAATTATGTAATTTATGAGTTTATAGCTATGCTCAATTTAGTGAGTTCGGTCTTGGGCCGTTAAGTCATCCTATAATCGGATGGAACCGATCCAAATTTATAGTCTTTTCTCGTGAACATCGATATTTCCTGAATTTATGTCATAATTCCTGATGTTAAATACTAGTGAAATATCATAACTATACTAGAAATATTTACATAAATAGACTTTTAGTTCTCGTAATATTTTTTTTTAAATATGGAGGAAACAAATCTTGGCTTAAATTATTTTCATGAACACACATGATGGTCCATAACTTTATGATTGATTATATTTTAAACTATGAAATATTCATCTTGTTGTAAAATTTATACTCGTAACGTAATGGCCAAGAAAAATTAAGTTAAAATATTTTAAATACATTCAACGTGTTATGTATATAGGGCCTATTTTTTAACTTGGCAGAGGGCTCTCAAAAACCACGGACTGACCCTGCCCATGATCCATTATATACACAAGTCGAGTTGGAGTTGGAGTTTGAAAATACATGCTCAATTATGCTCAAATCAGATTTTAAACTGTGAATTTTTCTTTTTTTTTTATCGAGTCAAACTTGAGTTTGATATTGTATCGTTTCAACTCAATTACATCTTATTGGTCAAATATTAGTTTACCTAGAAAGGGAAAGCAAACAAAAATGCAATCAGTTTACCTAGAAAGGGAAAGCAAACAAAAATGCAATCACGTGGATCATGTTGAGAGCATAATAATCCAATAATTTCAATGTGATAAGAAAATAATAATAACAATTATTTACTTTTATTGATCAGAGTCCGTGCGATGTACGGTCATTTACAAAATACAATTACAGTAGAACCTCTATAAATTAATAATGTTGGGACCGAGATATTTTATTAATTTAGCGAGATATTATTATATCGATAAATTAATAAATTATTAATTTAAAGAGTTGGCTTATATTCGTGAGCAACTCTCAAATTAATGCATCGACTTTCAGAATTTCCATGTCCATTCACTTTACCTATTTGAATAAAACAGAAACAAGGACCTTCAAAATTCCATGTACATTCACACCTTCAAAATTTCCATGTACAATGTCTCAACTCTTAAGTCCAATAATGAGATTTAAAGATGAACTCAATATAGATCTGAAGTTCACAAAAAAACAAGTGACTATAGATTCATATTTTACTAGACAATCCTAGAATTTTGGAATATTTTAGTAATTATTAATTTATAGTTTCACTGGGACCAATATATTTACATTGAGATTTCAAAAAAATTATTATTTTATTATTTTATCGATTGGGGTCCAATTTTGTACCGGACATATTATTAATTTTATCGAGGTTATTAATTTATCGAGTATTAAATTATAGAGGTTTTACTGTATATTAATTTGTAAGTTTAACGTTGTTGATTAAAAAAATACAATTATCATTGTAATAATGATTAGTAACATAAATTAAACTATAATGGATGAACCAGTATTTATTTTTCATCAGTTGATAGATCAAGTATGATGTAGTCTCTTCATTTCCTTACGAACGGTTGAAATTTGAGTCTCTGTCCATTTATCACGGCAACACCGATCTTGTTACTATGTAAATGACAAAAGTAACAACCATTGATTGCAAAATTATGTTAAGTTTTGATACATTTGTTGAGCCCTTGCGATGCACGATAATTAAAAAAATAAAATTAATCATATGTTTTTTAAGTTTTCAATTGTATTAATATTGTTGAAAATTTATTATTGAAACTCAACAATAACGTATACTAAAATGTACAGAAAATAATCAATTATATATATTTTTTTAAAACTAATATCCTTAAACTTGGTAGTTGATGATGATAATATTAGATCATTGTAATGTATGAGATATCAGTAACAACGTAAATTTATTTTTTATGTAGGAAAAAATAATTATTTATTAAATGTAATGCATAAATTTAAAAAGCTATTATAATAAATTTTAGTAATATTGAAGTCGAAACCTTCACAAAATAGAAGGAAAAGTAGTTTGTTAGAAATTCAAAATTTTAAAAACTTTTAAAAGAGTGTTAAAATTATGAAGATTTTTAAGAAAAACTAATTTAATTATGTGGCATAATTAGAAAATTATGAAGATTTTTAAGGAAAAACTAATTTTATTATGTGGCATAATTAGGTGAGTTTTAGAAAAAGGTAAAAAAGATGATGTGGCATGGCTCAAAATCAAGGAAAAATCATTGTTTTATATATATAGTGGGAGGTTCAAATGAGAACCACATAAAATTGAAAACTTGTGAGAACTACTAGATAACGTATTTGTTCACATGTGATTCACTCAATTCATATGTGAGCATTGATGTATGATAAATTTAGAAAGAAAAAAATGCTAAAAACTCTAAAAATCACATCGTAAAACACATTTGAACCGATTTGTTCACATGATCGTTCACGTGTGAACACATATTTGTATTTTTATATTTTTCGATATAGTTTTAGGATTTTTTTTACTTTTTTATTTATCAATAAAACGTACATCAATGTTCACATATGAATGAAGTTAATCACATATGAACAAATACGTAAACTAGTAGTTCTGACAAATTTTTAACTTTTTAATTAGTTATCATTTGAACCTTCCCCGATATATATAAATAGATTAATTAATGATACTACGGGACATGAATCACATGATGGTTGCATGGTGCTGGTACTTTGCAACCCAAACCCCAAGAACATAGTTCACTTGTGATTCTTCAATAATTCTTGTCATCTTTCCAAATGTAACAAAGCATCTATTTTTTTGTTTGTACAAACAATAACACGTTTTCTTTTGGATTAATAGTACGAATTCGCAACGCCAATATATTTCTAATGCAAGTAATAAAATTGTCAATTTTGTGTCGAGTTAAGTAATATTTCATAGGGTGACCGCCACTGTACGGGTCAATTTTCAATGTTTTTCAATTTTCAAAATTGTAAGTTAGGTAGGCTATGTTTAACGAAGAGCTTTTAAGAGTTTTTTGAAGCTTTAGCCTTTTGTTTTCAAATTGAAAAGCTCCTCATTTCTAAAATCTTCGTTTGGATGAGCTTTGAGCTTTTTTTTTTAAAGCTCCAAAAAGCTTGTAAATGAAAAGCTAATCCTACAAGATTTAAAAATTGAAAAGAGCTTTTAGTGAATATATTTACATAATTGTCCTCGTCATTTATATTTACAATTTGAGATCAGTTAGTTTATCGGCACTAGTATTCCAAATGATTTTTTGAAGTTATTATCCTTTTTGTTTTCAATAAATTAATAAAGAATTAAACTTAGTTAATTATTAACAATACAGTATGTAATACATTAACTCATAATCATTTTTGTATCAAATTAAATATTTAATACATATACATAAATTTTGACATTAAGAGGTGATATTTGAATCATTATCATTTTTCTTACACTAAAATATTATTTGTCAAATTTATATTTAGTTATATTTATTATTATCTTTATATTCATATACACATATACTATACATATTATTTCATATTATTATTATAAAGTAGTTTCATATTATAACTATTAACTATACATATTTTTTATAATGTTACCTTAATTATAAGAAAATGAATATGTTAACAAAAATATAAATAATTTAGTTATTTATATTATATTATTATGAGTTATATACGTTAAATATATATATACCATTTAATTTTATTTTATTTATCATTGTCCTTTATTGTCATTTTACTCATTTCAATTACAGCTACAGTTACTTTACCAAACGCATTTAGAAAAATATTTCTACAGCTTACAGCTTCAATTAAAAGCTACAGCTTACAGTTACAGATACAGCTTACAGCTCGTTTTGCCAAACATACCCGTAATATGTCATCGGCAACAAACTTTTACCAAATTAACCCGGTAAAAAAAATTATCTGCCTCAACACAAACCAAGTTCGTTACTTACATTCGTAATGAATTGAGTTCGTTACCTAACTCGATACAAAAGTGAAAGTTCGTTACCGATCCGTTCCATTAACCCTTATCTTTTTATGCAAAATTCGATTATGGAGTTGATTACTGTAAAACGAAGGTTACGGTAGTAAAAAAAATAAAATGAATAGAGTTGGTTACAAATTAAAAATGGAAGATAACCAAACTCGTGACCATTTCAATTTCATTCATATATCAAAACTACTATATACTAATACTTACTAATTAATAATAGCAAGAAACCTACATTTATGGTTCCTTAAACTAAAATGTCTACTTCACCATTTTAGTTATGAGTTAAATCAAGCCTTACAATTATAAAGCTACCAAATTGCTCAACCATTTACTAACTCGCAAACTAATCATCTACTATATTTATGTATTATGTATGTCAAACTTGTCGTATAATACTTAAAAAATTTTAACTAACAAAAAAAAACTAACGATAGGTCACTGATCTGTCAATAGAAATGGCAATAAGACGGACTCGAGGCGAGGAGTATGGTCCACATACCCGGCACCGTTGATCAAATCAATCCTAAAACCCGCCCAATCCCCATTGAGGTCGGAAGTTCCTTCTTCAATCTTCAATTCTTCATTCATCATCGGTAATTCTCAAAAATCGATTCAATTTTTTAATATCATTAACGATGTTCCAAATTTCAAAAACCTCCTAATTAACATGATGGTAATGTAATTATATATAGAGTTAAAGTTAATTATAATTTCCAATGCAAAATAGTATTAAAATATATTATGTATATATATTTTAAGTAGAGTCGAATGGGGATGACAGTCCCCATGCCTAGCCCTTACCCGTTCAAAATCTCCGTTTATGTCCCGAATCCCACCTCAAACCCGATAAGTCATCCCAAATCCTAAACTAAAAATTGCAGGGTTCGAGGAAAGCATTGGATTCGGGGCTTTTGCCAACCTTGAATGTAGGTACATGGGTGGTCCGTCAATCAATAAATTGTGATACGTATATGTAGTATAAAATTATATTATCAATGCACAAGTTACAACACTTTTAATACCATAATCTACACAACAACCAAAGCAAAGCCTACAAATCACTGGCCAAATAAGATAATGTGCAAGCTATATATAAATAAAAATGTATGACGTATGATGTGATAATGTTTGCCCTTTAAAAAGTATTATTTACTCAACCTAATCACACCAATCATATAAATCCAAACTGAATACTTTGAATGGATTATGCCAAGTTGTGCACACTACGGAATATATTTATTTATAGGAACAAGTGAGGGATCAATTGGCACAAAGCTACAAAGTATTTCTCCATTCACTAAAAAGAAAAGGTGTTTTGAAAAATAGAGAAAATGGGTTCAATTGGAGAGAAAGTTAATTCCAATGAAGAGAACTTCACTTATGCAATGCAATTAGTTACATCCACATCATTAACCATGGTGCTAGTGAATGTAATCAAGCTCAAGGTCCTAGAGGCTATAGCCGAGGTGGGACCGGATGCCCAACTCTCAGCTAATGAGATTGTGTCTCGTTTATCTATTACTAACCAAGATGCACCTGACATGCTTGACCGGATGCTTCGGTTACTTGCTAGTCATTCAATTGTTACTTGCAGTCAACGAGACCATGAATCAGGGCGGGTTCGAGTCTATGGACTTGCTCCGGTTGCTAAATACTTTATTCCCAATGAAGATGGGGTGTCGTTAGGTGCGTTGATGCAGTTACTTCAGGACAAGGTGTTCATTGATAGTTGGTAAGTTCAATCTTTTGTTTCCAAAACACATATGACGTTTAGCAAAAGAAAAACCAATCTCATTTGAAATTGAAATTGAAATATTCCTTAAAAAAAACATTAAAATTGAAATATTCCTTAAAAAAAACATTAAATATAGATAAAAACGTGAAATTTATGATCCAACTTTTGATAAGTAAGATGGTTAGTCAATAAAGATCAAGTAAGGATAGTGATCACAAAGATTCATGTTTTGCAAGTATAGTTTCTGGGAAAAAAAAACAGGGGAACAAAACCTGCAAATAGAAACCACAGCCCAATTCTAAACAATACAAGCTACAAAAAAAAAAAAAAAAGATCCCCAAATACTAATTAGGGGAGATTATAAGTAATATTAACGTCATCTGTTATGTGTTTATTTTATATTTAGATAATTAGAAAATTTACATTAAAGAAAGATGAATTTCGCATACTTCATATCATATAATTACAAGAAAAAAAAATGTTTTGACGTTTATAATTGTTTCACTTTTAACAATGTTTTTTGTTTAACGATGAACAAGGTTTGAACTCAAAGATTCCGTTCTTGAAGGAGGTGTTCCATTTGACAAGGTTCACGGAACACACGCATTTGAGTATCCAGCGTTAGATGCAAGATTCAACGAGCTTTTCAACAACGCTATGGTGAATCATACTACGATAGTAATGAAGGAAATTCTCGAGTGTTACCATGGTTTTGACAACCTTAAAAGTGTGGTTGATGTAGGAGGAGGTTTAGGAATCACAATCAGTATGATCGTATCGAAACATCCCACCATTAAAGGGATTAATTTCGATTTGCCTCATGTGACTCGTCATGCACCACTCTATCATGGTATATATAGGTTTGTATTTGCATTTTTTTTTAATTGCGAAATTGGTTTTGATTTTTGTTATTGCGAATTCAGGTGTAGAACATGTTGGAGGAGATATGTTTCAAGAGGTTCCTCAAGGTGATGCCATTTTTATGAAGGTAATTTGGTTAGCTCAAACGCATATATTTAATTTTAGTTGAACATTTTTTTTTAATGGAGTATTGCCATATGTGCCTAAACTGTGTGCCTAAACTGTGTGCCTAAATTATGGGACAGTGGATCCTGCATGATTGGAGCGATGATCAATGTGCGAAGTTGCTAAAGAATTGCTATAAGGCGTTACCAGACGATGGAAAGGTTATAGTAGTAGAGGCGATTCTTCCTTTTTTATCTGACACAAGCTCGTCTGTGAAAGTTAGCACCCAAACTGATGCTATCATGATGACACAAAATCCTGGAGGAAAAGAGCGTACCGAGGATGAGTTTCTCGAGTTAGCTAAAGGTGCTGGATTCAAAGGAATTAGAAAGGAATGCTTTGCTTGCAACTTTTGGGTCATGGAGTTTTACAAGTAGTGAGATATGTAGCTTTTATTTCAATAACAATATATGCTTATTTGTTCAAAGATTTCAAGATTGTTTGGACTTATTGATTAACAAAATGTAATCTGTACTTTATAATCATCAGAAAATCATATAAAAAAATGACTAATAAAGAAGGCGTCATGTATCAACCTGAAACCCAACCATCAATGTGCATTATTTATTTGTACAATACAACCATGTAATGCACATTGTTGGTGGATCTATCATTTCATTATTTATTTGTACAATACAACCATGTAATGCACATTGTTGGTAGATCTATAAAAAATGGTGGTGAATTTATCATCACCCATAACACAAACATGAGTAATCCCTTTATAGAGATTGATAAATTTTTCGGGAATGAAACAAAAAAGTTGAGTAATCCCTTTATAACACCATTCTCTATCTCACATCAAATCAATCCTACCATACCCTTTAATCATCTCCTTAAAACAAAAAAAATGGGTGATTCAAATAGAAACCTGTATCATTGTCATGTTAAAAGACTAGCATTCTACGGTTCACAGTGCACATGACAAACCTTTGCATAGTAAATTAGTAATGTTGCTGCTGCAAAACCGCACACGCAAACTACTGAGTACACGTCCTACATTACTTGTTGGATCCTGGAAAGAAAGCAAAAAATTAATCAGATAATGTTTATGACCAAAAAAAATTAATCACACAACGTTTATGACCTGTAATAGCAATATTTGTATAATAATGATAAAATACTCCATTCAATAAAAACTACAAAAGAATTCTAGCTGATATCTATAAACTAATATGCAACTTCTAAATGCCCAACACAGAATGCTAACAGTTAGTAATGCAACTTCTAAATGCCAAATGTGCAGGAATCACAATGTAATGCTTCTAGAATCTGGATAGAAGTGGCCAAATCTGCAGATGGAGTGATGTGCCGAAAGAGTTTGGGTTAAAACAGTACATTTTTAGTATGGATTGATCTGACAATCTGCAACCATTCTTTTGTCCGTTTTTACGATATAAAAAATGAAAGATATAATCAATTTGAACAATAATCTAAATCTTTGAATACACTGAATTTGGAGGTTGGATGCTTTAATGATCCACTTTGGGCAACTTTCAACTTGTTTGACCTATTTGAGCACTTCCCTTTTAGCTATTTTTTTAAACTATCACATTTCAGCCATGTGAGATGAAACACAACCAAACCGGCCGGTTATAAGAAAATGCTATGAAATTACCATCTTTCTAACCAACATATGTAAACCTGTGCATTTCATATCATTTGTTTCAAAGGCAAACTTTAACAATTACCATCACCGTCTTCGTACAGCTGCGCCCTGTCCACGGGGGACTGCACCAACTGCCTGCTGTGACGGGGCGCCGGCTTGAGCACCTGCCTGCTCCTCAGGCATGTTCATGGCTTGGGTGACAGCATTCATAACGATAAGTCCAAGAGGTACCAAATACATCCACTGAAATTACAGGAATCATGAGGATAAAGTTCATAAAAAACTGAAGATGGTCACAAAAGAATCACAAAATGGTAAATCAATAGAGTTAATAACAAAACTACTCACATATTTAGCCCAAAAGGACCTCTCCACCAATGGCTTTACGCCTTCATCATCTCCTATCTCAACGCCACCAATATCTTCAGAAAATGTTGGAGTCCTGTTTTAATTTTCAAAAAAATATTTTTAGATAGAAGTAAGGAAACTAATAAAAAACAAAAGCAACTATATACTAAACAGTATCCCGACAGCATTTTCTATATTCCAAGTCCACAGTTGCTTCTTACTTCTATAGGAACTTACGGTAAAGCTTATATAATAGGAGTATCCGATTATTACAGGTCCTTCTCGAGCAGCTAAAATATTTGGTGTAAAATGTAACTTTTGGCAAAACGGTTAGATTCATGACATGAGCAAAATGAAGAGCATGTAAAAATTCACCTTGGCGCCAGCTCGCTGTACTTTAGAACTGTGTGGGAGTTGAAGGACCACTTTGCAGGCTACAGTAAAAAAATAAAAATAAAAATAAACGTATCAAATGTCAAGCTAATAAATTTTTCAGCAGATTACTTTACATATCCATTCACCCAGTCCCCAGCACATGAGTAAATGTGGTCGAACAAACTTACAAGTCTCGATTGGTGAGGATAATGACAAGCCCCAGGAGAACCATAGCTGACAGCCAATATATTAACACCTTCCTGTTACGATATTGACATTGTGTTATTTAGCGTTCTATAATAGACAGCTGAAAAATATTAGCAAATAAGCCAATTGGCCTGCTTACCAGCCATAAAAGACTAGTGAAATGCATAAAAGGAGTTGAATCAATTTAACCATTGTAATGATAGGCATATTAACTTGTCCTTCAAGGAACGCAGATAGTAAATGAGAAGGAAATTACCATGTGTATAACAATATGCTCATCCAGACCATCCCTTGGGAGACATCTCTGACGATAGAAATACAGACAGCACAGTTATCAAATTGCATTGCAGTATGTTTGAAACCAAAACAAAGTACAGAAAGACACACTACCCTTTGGATGGACGGGCAGACATTAAATTTTATGAAAAACATTGTCACGCAATATTAACAATAAATGTGAAGGAAACACCACACAGACACTGAACGAGACCAAGACATCATTATGGTAAAGTTATAAACTTGAAATAAAGTAGGATGTAAATTTCATTATTTCCAACCATATTGGAATCAATATTTGTTTGTGGAAGTGCTATAACTGATCATGTTCATTTTGAGAAAGAGCAAGACATAGAACATTCACACAATTAACATCATGTGATACTTATTGAACATTTTGTTTCTAGATCAAACAGAGAAAAAAATGTCTTGTTCTTCTATGGGTGTGGAGTTTTTGATAGTTGAATAACTTACTACTTCATTTCTGCAAACAAAATATAATACAGTCAAAAGTAAAATCGGTAAACCAGTATCTCTCTTATATATTATAAGAAAGACTTAATAAGGTAAACATGATAAACTTAAATCCAAATAATCTAATCTGGTCCATTCAATAATTAAGACTATTGATTTATAACCCTTGATCTTAAAATCTAATTGGGTTTACCTAAATAGTGATTAGTAATTGTATAAAAGACTTTTATACCCTCATCTCTCTTGCTTAAAAAAAAAAGGAATACAAATCGTTTGACTATTGTTTTAGGTCTCCAGATTCCCCAACCATCTTCCAAATGTTCTCTCCCTCCCACCGCCATGCACCACCCTGCCGGACAACCGATAGACAGGTGAACTTCGATTTCGATTTCGATTTCGTCAGCACAGGTGAATTGATGAATACTTCCGAATGTTCTTCAGCACTGGTGAATTTCGATTTCGTCACTGTTATTTAATTTCTAGGTTTTCTTCACCATCTTCCAGTTATGTTCTATGTTTAGGGTCAATTAACTAAAATTCCAGGGTTTCTTTACCATCCACTTCTTCATCTTTGAATTGCTCTAAGAATTACAAAGTATTCATCAACTTTAATTCCTAAAATTCGGTTGAGGTTTACTTCGTGATAAATTAAACAGCAAAAGAGTTGTAGCACTTTCTTTCAAGTATTCATCAATTTATGCTTTATTACTATTCGTCAGCACAGGTGAATTGATGAATACTTCCAGTTATGTTTTATTATTTTTATAAAATATAAATTTAATTCAAAAGTGGTTTAAATAAATTTGGTATCTAAATTTTATTGTATTAGATATCATTTGACTAAAAAATATTACATGTATCACTTCCTTAATTTTTTTTGGAAACAATTCAATTGTATTTTTGCTAATTCCTTTCTTTCATTTTTTCTCAAATTTTGCCGTATCCCTTCCTAACAGCACTACGTGACTTAAATAAAAATTATTTTTTTAATTACAGCAATACGTGACTCAATTTTTGCTAATTCCTTAAATACAAATAATTTAGTCCACCTTTATTTCCCTTCATATCTTGCATCTGTATGTGTTCTTCACACAATGTACAGTGTTTGAAAATTTCATACGCTAAAAAACACAGTGTTTGAATGGAAGCTGACATGAATTTCATTCCATTAAACCTTATTACCGGTGACATGAATGGGAAGGAAGGGACAAAGGTACGTGTCAAGGTGTTTCTATTGTGGAAACAAACCTATATCAACAATCCTACAACAATAGCTTCAATGAATATGATCCTTATGGATCTGCAGATATTATTCTCAACTTTGATTAACACGTTTTCATTGAATACAGATTTTTTGCTAATAAATTTATTATGAATAATTATCTTATGAAGGGCAACAAGTTTATCGTTTCTTTAAAGAAATTTCTAATACCAGACTTCGAGGATTGTTTTAAAGAAGGCAACTTCGTTAATATAGGTTTGCATACATTGTGTTTTACTATTTTTGCAGTTAATACAAAACCAATTGGAGTTAACAGAAACCCAGATGAAAACACTTGTATCATTGGGAAAAAAAAACAGTCATTGAAGAACAGACTGTCTATCGGTGAGACAATGGTTAATCATGGTATGACGTCATCAGCAGAAAAATCATATTTGACGGCTTACATGTCTCTAATGGGTATGTCTATGGGAAAGCTAGGAGCAGTTGAGGATAATCTTCATCAGGTACTAAGTAATAAAAATTTTCTACTAATAATGTACTAAATTCGAAGTTAAAAATATTTTTCCAGAATTGTTTTTACCACCAAACCTAAATTAATAAATCCATGTACTTCAAGATAGGTTTTACAATATATTATTATTGATAACCTATAACCTATTTGCATTGTAGGCAGATCGACTTCGCAAGAAAACCTTAACAGGAATTAATAATGATGTTTTGACAACTTGCCAATCTGCCATTGCTTGGCTTGCAATAACAGACTACTTTGATAGGCTTCAGGCACTAAATACATTTTGGCTTGCACGACCGCGAGATTGATAGTTTCACATTCTTAAGTTTCAATATTTGATTTATTTGCAAAGATTTATTAGATGTGTTTTGCTAAATGAGCAACATATGTTACAAACGTTGTTTTCATTATTTTGATTTAAGTATACTCTTTTTTTAACCCATGTAATATTTTAAACATTTTGATTCTCTAAACCAAAAACATTAATCCAAATTTTTAATGATGATAAAATTAGGTGTAGATATTTATAGTATATAGTTTTGGTTAGTGTAAGTTTAATATTATATTTATATAATCGTACGTGTATTTGATATCCAAATTTATATCATCAAATTATTTTTTATATACGTACCATCAATCTTTTGTAACGACTCATTTACTAGCAAACCAGTACTTCATTGTGCATACAGATGAAAAATGCATATGTCATTAAATTTACTAAAATAATAACATTTTTTGTAAAATGGTAATTTAGCCCGCAAAGTTTGCGGGTTATAATCTAGTTTTTTTTAAGGAAATGCATATAAAGAAGTAGTTATTAGTGCCAAATTTCTACTATCAGACTTACTGCCTTCACCGAGGAAATAACATAGTCCCTCCCAGGAGCATTCAACACATCAGATGGCAACCTTATTTTGTAGTAGTCATCATTTTCCAGTAGTTTCTGCACAAAAAAATAAAATAAAAATAAAAATACCATCAAGGGACAAAATCAAGTCCTAAAACTAACAAAGCTTAAACAAGTGGCTACAAAAATAATAAAATAGGTTGAAGAATGATTACTTTGAGATTCTCCTTCTCTGTTGCACTAAGATCATTCCTCGAAAACCGAAGCTTTGTAAGAGTCTGAGTAATGAAATAGATGCCGACACATCAAGACATGTAAGTACTCGTTAAATGTGTTACATGAATACAATACACACACTCACACAAAGTGAATAAAAAGGCTTCATGTGGTATAGAGTGTAGCAACAATTCCAGTGCTGAAACATGTCATTATGCACACAAGAATTGTAAATCATGCTGAGAAAAATTGAACATCCTGACACATGTTAGCACCAGCATTCTTCGTGCGTTAACAAGTGTCATGTACTCATGTACACAGATTTCTTCATCATGATGAAGGTTTTCTTTTGAACATCATGTCAGCACCAGACACTTCCTATACTTTCTACAATTTTAAGTTAACCCTCCCCTCAATAAATAAATAAATAGATACATCTATACATACGAACGGCAGCTGCACACTGAGCTCATACACAGACTTACTGATCAACTTCATGTCAAAATTATAACAAATTCAAATCAACTAATACTTAGGATACATGATAAATCAATATTCACGCAATTTCATACGCTATCACAACCTATTCATCAGTGCAGTATCAATTATCGGTTATAAATTATACCTGACCACCGTGAGCGGAGGTTTTAATACGAGCAGTGAAAGTATACCTCGTGAGATATCAATGATAAAGATTCTAAATCCTAAACCTTAAACGCAACATGTTTACATATGTGTTAGTAATTCGTAAAATCTACCAAAAAAAAAATCGTCAAAAGTATACCTCGTAAGATATCAATGATAAAGATTGTATGTGACGAATACAAAGGTTTGCAAAATTGAAAGGGTGAAGTAAAGTTTATTTATTTCAACTATAAATTATTTAATTCTTCATATTGTAAAAAAATATCGCATAATACGTAAAAGGTAATATGGATAGTTTAAGCTATTGAACTTCAACTATACAAATAAGGACTATAACCATAAACTCTAGTGACTTAAGTTATAATTCACTATTACCAATTGTCGTTCCTCCTTCATTACCAAGTGACTCTGTAACATAATGCGTACGCACTTTAATCAAAGTTCATAACTTTTGTAAACGTTCTTTATTCACGTTTAAGTTATCAAAGACATGGTCCAAAGTCAATCCTAGTAAGCAATTAAATTTCATATGACATTTATTTTTATGTATACATAATTCTCATTCAGATAGGCATGTTATTTCATGGGACCTTTGCACGAGACAATTTCGATATCGACGTGAACATGTTTTTGAAAAAAAAAGGGGAATTGTTCGTTCCGATGAACTTTTCAAATTTTTTTATAATATGTTTAAATATGGGTAAATACATTTTGTCGACATCCTACCCTCATACTTTGATCCATGGTCGGCATCCTATCCATAAAACTATCGATGTATACATTGTACCTGTTACTTTTGTTCCGATATGGGTAATTTGGAGACCAGTTACCGAGAGAGCCGGTCAAATTAATTACGTGGTAATTAATATTTATATATTTTTTTTGTTACGTAGAATTAATATTAAGGGTCTACATTTTGTCGGCATCCTACCCTCATACTTTGTTCCATTGTCGGCATCCTACCCATAAAACTATCACCGTCA
The DNA here is from genome assembly GCA_963930675.1 of Gnaphalium uliginosum. Lineage (NCBI taxonomy): Eukaryota > Viridiplantae > Streptophyta > Magnoliopsida > Asterales > Asteraceae > Gnaphalium > Gnaphalium uliginosum. Next base: position 38,020,582 of record OZ005686.1, on the reverse strand, counting down.
CCGAGAAATCCACGTGGCAAAAAATTAATATGTGGCACACTACGTGGCTGCTTTGTCAGCATAAAACCTAAACAAACGGTTAAATGTGTATTTTAAAGGATTATAGCACGTAATTGTAGGGTACAATGTATACATCGATAGTTTTATGGGTAGGATGCCGACCATGAAACAAAATATGAGGGTAGGATGCTGACAATATATATTTACCCTTTAAATATTGAAACCATTTGCTTTAACATATCTTTATGATTTAGAGTATTTTCGTGTATTGTTTTATTAGTTTCAATTTTTGGGTCGGATTTTTTTTAATCCCAAACCCTCCATTTTATCTGGCAAATATTCAAACTATAATAATTGATACTTATTGGGAAACTCGAAAAATCATTGAATAATTCGAATTCGCTACTCCGAGTATTGGGTATGAAAAGTATATACATATTTTGAACGCGTATACTAAAATCTAACCAAATCCTAACTCATTACCATCCCTAATAGAACACGAGAAATATAAAACATCTTTTAAATTTATGAATTTTGCATTATTCATCTATTATTTTGACTACTCAAGTCATCGTGTATTTTTATAAAGTTGTATACAGAAATACAAACATAAACACTTAGATAATTTCATATCATCAAAAGCATTTTAACTTCTCAATTCATCATGTATTTTTATAAAAATTGTGTATAGAAATACAAACAGATGTATAAAGCTTGAATAACTTCATATCAACAAAAGCAAATATTATAGAGGTCTACTAAATCTCTCAATTTGTCTTTATTATTATATAACTTATCTATATTTGTATACTATTATATAATTGATTTGAGACAAAGTATTGAAAGGGAGAAATAGACAATTACTATTATACCCTTTTACATATTAGTAAACCATACAAAATTTAAGGTCGAATACAATTAATTAAAAATTAATACATCATAATTATTTTCAATTACAAATGATATAATCTCATAATTATTTGATTATTTGATATCTATACTATTATATAATTGATTTGAGGTAAAGTCTTGAAAAGGAGAAATAGACAATTACTATTATACCCTTTTACATGTTAGTAAACCATAAAAAATTTAAGGTTGAATACAATTAATTAAAAATTAATACATCATAATTATTTTCGGTTACAAAAGATATAAACCTCATAGTTATTTAATTCTTTTGATAATTGATGTAACCACTTTATATGATGGATATTAAAATGTTGGTTACAATTGATTTTATATAAATATAAGTGAAAATATAGTAGGGGTTTTGATTGACGGGTTAAATTTTTTATTACAAAAGCAAACTTAGTTTTTTTCCCGGAATAACGGGTTGGACCAGTAACTCAGACTTTGACCTAACCCGACTACAAAAGTTAAACGCATTGGCCGTTCTAACTTAACAGGTTGACGGGTTAGAAGTCCCACCGGAACCAGTTTATTTACTTGTTGGTTTCGTATTGATTTTCAAGTTGTGACAAGATCGTCATTGCGAATAGTAACAAAATGATATACTACATTCTACGATCTTCTCAATTATACGAATATATGTTAAATAAACATATTAATACATGTAAATTTTTTATCGCGTTACATCATGCGGACAGTAGGCCAGTAAACTCATAATGTATATAGAATAAAATCTTACTTAATTTGGTTCAACTTTGAACTTTTCTAGATCTAACAGAACCATTAATATGTTATCTTTCTTTTTTCATCAAAAGTAACAAATAATAAATATATAAATATAAATATAATAAAAATATAAAAAACATAATAATATATACTCAATAACGTTTAGACTAGAATTTGCATTAAAAATAAATAAATTAAAATTAAATTAAATTAGACTAAAAATTATAAAACCATAAGACTTGTATGATTTGTATACTTAACATTTTGAACAAAAAAACGCATACGGGGCATACCCGTACCAAACACTGTCTCGCACTTTAGGAGTATATATATATCGACCAATTGGGCTTTATATCGATTCAGATTTCCCCCTGAAAACCCAAACCCTAACCAACCTCTCAGCACTTGTACGGAGAACAAAATCCGATGGATGCAATAAGAAAGCAGCTCGATGTATTGATGGGAGCAAATCGTAACGGCGACGTTACAGAAGTTGATCGTAAATACTACGACCGTGACGTCTGCCGTCTATTTTTAGTTGGCCTTTGTCCACACGAACTCTTTCAACTCACTGTAAGCAATTCAAAACCCTAATTTGTACCTGTACACATATTATCATAAGTTTTGATACAGTATAACCGTGTATTAGGGTTTGAATTGCATACTTATCACAAATAAGGTTTTAATTAATGAGAATTGGTGAAAACAATTTATAGGACTCTTTATGAACTGTTATGGAATTGCGTTGCTCGTTTTGTTTGTTCGCAAAACGTATAGGGAAGATAATGTTCCGACTGACTTATTGAAGTTGTGCATATAGTTTAAGAAATGAATTGTTTTTTGGTGACATTTTGTGATGCTTACTTAATTTTGGAATTTGTAGAAAATGGACATGGGACCCTGTCCGAAGGTGCACTCATTTCAGCTGAGGAAAGAGTATCCTTTTTGTTACTATAAAAATATTTTTTATTTTTATTTGTCTGAGACTTAGGTATCAGGGATTTCGATGTTGGTGTTACTTAACTGTAATTAGATACCAAGAAGCTAAGGCAAAAGGTCAAGATAACTATGATAGGGAATTGGAGGACATCATAGACAGGCTTATCGTTGAATGTGACAGAAAAATTACGAGAGCGCTTAAACGTTTAAGTGAGGAGGATGCTAAAGCAGCTATTGCGATATCGGTGTCAGAGGTTACGCAGGTGGACTCGACGTGCTTGTTGGGTTCTATTTTCTATTCATCTAATTATCTTCTATGTCTAATTTGCTGATTTTCAAAATGTGCAGACACCTGAGATACTTGAGTTGTCGAAGCAGATAAAGGAAAAGCTGAAAGAGGCTGATGAATATGGTAACTTCTTTTCGTAGCAGTTGACAGTTTTTTTTACTTTGTTTAATCTCTTAGTTATACCCTTGAATTTTATAGGTTCCTCTAAATCGTTTTTTTACATCATAAATTGGAGAAGTTTATCATTGTGCGTGCAATATGATTCGAGTTGTTTTACTAAATTGTGGCTGTTCTGAATTTCTTTTACTTTAAATTCAGAACTGGAAGGCAAAGGAGATATGAAGATTCGAGCGCTGGAGATGGTTGAAATATACAGAGCTCAAAGAGCAGACAAACAGGTAAATGTGCTTTTCAGGCTTTAAGTGTTTTTTGCTTTTGGTGTAATCGTATGTATAAGTGTAGTGTTTATATACTGTCTCTGAGTATATAGTGGGGAGCAAGAACAACTACACTTCTTATACTGTCTCTGAGTATATAGAGGGGGAGCAAGAACAACTGGGTTCTAGTTGGTTGGATGGGTCACTTCTTTAAGAGATTTAATGAGAGTTTTATGATATAAACATGATGATAGTGTGCTTTGAATTTATAAAGAACTTATTGCTAGACCAATCGGAAGACAAAAGGTTTTTCATTTTTTCATTTTTTTTTGGCTAAAACAAATGTATTGCTCATAATACAGAACATTGTTTGACAAACACATGACTGTCTGAAATAGTTGTATTTACATATTTTATACCGAACAAAATGAATATTTGGTGTTTAGTTCCTCTCAAATTAAGCAACTATTCTATTTTTAACTCACTTTTGAAGGAATATTTGCATCTTAAATATCATTTGTTAGTTCATGTTATTTTCATTTCTGATGGAATCTATGCAATTGTTACCAATCTAGTTAATCAAATGAGTCTTTTGAAATGTGGTTTATTGTATGTTTTTGCATGTAAGAGCTTATTCCTTAGGTATTTTATTTATTTATTTATGTAGCTCTTCTTTACGTTCAGAGAATGAACATTTAGTGAATGCCAGGAAATTTCCAATCTTGAAAAGGTTGTGATGTTTTTTTCTTCTTTCTATATGAGGTTAGCTTACATGTGCACAGTTTAGTGGATGTACGTTTGAATAAATTTTAGATCATTGTAGAATGCCCAACATAAAAGAGGTGGGTTCAATGTAGAATGCTAAAAAAATGTAGAATGGGAGAACCAATAGGAATGCTCCATTTTCTTTAAAACTCAATTTCTACTCGAATTTTTAAAATTAAATATCTCACGAACGGCACGACTAAACATTATAAAAATTACATATTCGAAATCGGCGTTTTTTTCTCTTCGATTAGAGATTCGACAAGCTATAGTTTCGACAAACTTTTTTCTTCTTCTTTTTTGCCGGGTCTTAAAAAATGCGATTTATATAATCACATGTGATTTTTTGTATAATCACATGTGATTTTATGTATAAGTACATGTGATTTATGATAAAAATATAATATTGGTACAATTATTTATCAATGGTGGATGTTAACTCACACATGATTACGACTTAATATTCATGCACTTAAATAACTATAAATAAAATTTTAAGAATTGCATTCGTTTATGGCCAAAATCACATGTGATTATTGATTTGAGATTTAATCACATGTGTTTTTCAAATGAAGTATGTGACAATAACAGATAATTCACATGCGATTTCACCTTTATATTTATTTACATGTATAATTATAAAAAATTATTTGAAATCCGAATTACTTGTACTTTATTCACATGTGATTACTAATTTAATGTTTAATCACATGTGATAATAACTAAATTTTTTTCTGAATGTTTATTAAATTATGAAATAATATATTTTTATGTGATTTTAAACTTATAATTTGTAACTTTGATTATTCACTTGTGATTATAGCCAGTGATTTAAAACTTATAATTTGATTGTAAATATATTCACATGTGAGTGTTAAATCACATGTGATTTAACATTACGAATTTCAAATGCCCATTAGAAAACGAAAAAAACAAATTCGTCGGAAGTATCTAATGTGAGATCTCTAATTAAAGATAAAAAGACGCTGATTTTAACGGTGTAATTTTTATAATTTATAGATATACGGTTTGTGAGATATTTAGATTTAGAAATAAAGATGGAAATGGGTAATTGAAATGGAGCAATCCTATTGGTTTCTCCATTCTACATTTTTTAGCATTCTACATTGAACTTTTCTCCGGCATAAAAAGGGTAATCTGTTTTGGATGAATGAAGTTAATTTTTTGTTGTTGAATCGCATAATTATTCAGGTCTTTTGACTGACATCTTCTTGATAATAGTTGACAGTTTATTTTGTATTTTTATTCTGAATGTTTTTATTTTTTTACCAGTCCATGCTTTTATTAGACGCATTCAACAAAGATCGAGCTTCTTTACCTCAACCTCTTCCAAATCCTCCACCATTGGCACCATTGCCTGTGGCTAACCCTGATGCTCGCACTCAGGAGTTGATTAACGAGAAGCTGAAAAAGGCAGAAGAGCTTGGTAAGTTGGTTGTTTTAAATTAGTTTAGGTTCCAATTTTTTTTTTTTTTTTTTTTTTTTTTTTTTTTTGGTGTTTACAGGGATTCGGATACATCTTAATATTTTTATATTGTACTGTTACGCAAATGACTGAATGAATATTATGCAAATGTACACTCATAAGGCCCTCTCATCAGCATCAGATTTATATGATCTTTGCATCATCACTCTTCTTCAGTAGAATTAGTTGATGGGAGGTTACATAATACTAAAATTTGTTTGTCTTAATTAGACAGTCGTCAAAGGCAGTGCCATGAATACACCTGTACGGTCAATCAATATTACTTTTATTAATGTCAAGTCCTAACCTCCATGTATGTAGTTGGCATGCATGTTTCATCATATTTTTGTACTGTTTATGGGAAATAAATCGTAACTTATGATTTTGTTTTCTAGGTGAGCAAGGAATGTTGGATGAAGCACAAAAGGCACTGGAAGAAGCCGAAGCACTTAAAAAGGTTCACTATTTGTTTTATAATAGTATTTTCAGCCTGTCCTATTCTGAAATATGGTTGTCTTTCAGATTAAAAACTCTGTGGTTCATTTGTTCCCTATCATAGAATTCAGCTAGTATTTTCCACAATGGAATATGATTGCACCCTAGGTCAAGGCGACCTCACATGGAGCATGAGATGATATGATGTATGTTTTTCTTTGCCAATTTATTATGTTAATTAGTGAGACTAGGTCGTATATCCATCATATTTAGAGTTGCCATGAAGCACTATGAAATTCAAGGCTGTATAGATGATAATGATAACAGGCTGTAGGATAGTGCGTGTACTGAAACAGCATGGCTGAAGCTACAATAGGCATGCTCGAACGTGATGTAGCTGCGGAGGTTATATCTCTGTGTGAGGTTGATCCGTTGAAGGAAGAGACTTGAGAGATTGGCAAGGGTCATTATAGGTGGACGTGACAAAATGGGCTGGTAGGGTGATGGACCCAAGTGATGTGGGGTTAAAATGTGTGGGTTTTTTGGTACTAGTCGGGTCAGGTTGACCTAAAACAAATTGTCTACTATTGTTAAGTAATTAGTGTGTCAAAACAAGCTATTTTTGTATTCTAGTAATTGACCCGTGATAGATAAAACATAACCTAAGTTATAAGTGAATTGGTTAAAATTGCTACCTCTAGTAACAGGTATATATGACGGATAATTTGTTTTAGCATTTTGTGTGGGTTTTTTGGTACTAGTCGGGTCAGGTTGACCTAAAACAAATTGTCTACTATTGTTAAGTAATTAGTGTGTCAAAACAAGCTATTTTTGTATTCTAGTCATTGACCTGTGATAGATAAAACATAACCTAAGTTATAAGTGAATTGGTTAAAATTGCTACCTCTAGTAACAGGTATATATGGCGGATAATTTGTTTTAGCATTTTGACCCACCACTTAAGATCATTTGAAACTTTGCATAGGTGCGTAGACATGAATACCAAGTGGTTTTGGTTTTTTTTGCTGATTATATGTGCAACTCACATTCAGGTCTGGCATGAAAAGGTGTTGAAATATTATGATGTAGATTGAATACTCGGACTGGCGACTATCCTGGATCTTAGAATTCGTTTTTTTAGCTTAGCTAAGGTTCAATTTGGATTATTTTTCAAATATCAGTGTGCTTATTTGACATGAAAACTAACATGCTGTGAAATTAAATCGAGTCGATAGCTTCTAGGACAACGCATGAACTAAAACACTATATAGTGAAGGTAGAGTAGTAAAATTATAATGAAAGTAATATTATATTCTTTTGGTTCAAATTATTCGAATATCCTAAGCAAAACAAGACTTATTGTTTTTTTTAAGGTTTTATTTTAAAATACTATCATTAGTATCTCATTAACAATAATGTCTGATTTCCACCTCGGTGCCACACCATTTCACTATGCCATCTACATGGAAATCAAGTTGTTGGAACCTATTCAATATCTTTGTCACCAAATTCGGATTTTGTAAATTGGGTCACTTGATTGGTTATTACGTCAAATGTATTTGTCAAAGTTCTTTTTTGTTTTGCTGTGTATCTTTTTCCTGATGTTATACCCTGTCTGTTTTGATTTTTACACTTCATATTTTTTGTAGCTTTCGATGCACTTGCCTCCTCGTCAGGAACCTGTCACAGACTCCTCTAAGTATACTGCTGCAGATGTTCGAGTTGTAAGTGCTCTATCTCACCTATGAGGTTTTTGTTAAACTCTTGAAATTTGCATCTTTTCACTGGTTAAAAAATATGTCCGGTATAGTAGCACTTGTCTAAAAATTATTGTGGCAAAGGCAATAGGTAGAACTTAAAGCTTAAAGATTTCTATTTGGCCTGACGCTACCTGATTTGGCCTTTTCAGACTGATCAGAAATTACGTGTTTGCGACATCTGTGGAGCGTTTTTAAGTGTTTATGACAGGTAATATCTATTTCTATCTATACTGTGATAGTTTATTTACTTGGTTATATGGAGGGTGACCAAGAACTGGTATTTGGGGTTTAAAGTACTTCAGTGTTTGACCTGGCGATTATAACTCCTTTGTCACCAGCAGGCTTTTGGACCCAGTTTTACGAGGATAAACTTTTGCAGCTAAAAAGAATTTGCGTTTTTTATTTTTCTCTACCATGTTTGCTTGTCGATCAATCTTACCATTAGCTAAACAATTGTGGCAATGAGATGATATCTCTATTAGCTATGATGGGTCTCGTGGTTTGTTTTTTTTTTCATTCCTTGAGTTATTATGTTTTTCCTTTTCCTATCGTGTCTCTCAGTGACCGGCGCTTAGCGGATCATTTTGGAGGAAAGCTCCACCTTGGCTATATGCAAATCCGTGAGAAGCTAGCTGATCTTCTGGTAAGTCATCGTTTTTATTTTTATTGGCTTTCATGTCTAGAGGTTGATTTATCTCTTACTTTTAGCCCCTGGGTGTTGGTAGTAGCGTTTGCTTTGTAAGATTTCTGTTTTAGGTCTGGACTTTAATCATTACTATCGCAGGAAGAGAGAAACAAGATAACTACCCGCTAATAATAAGTTTCCAATTAAATATAACATCATCCCATAATTAATTAACTAACTACATCGCAACAAACACACAAGATAACTACTCTCTAATCATGGCAAGTCCTATATCTAGCATAATATAAATAAAAGCAAACATTATATTTAAGATAGATAAAGGAAAGAAATCACCGTAGATTAAAACGAGGATTGGAATAAACTTGAAATTACAGAAGCGGAACTCCGTTCCGATTCCAAGCTCTTACAATAATGTGACTCCGATCGTACTCCACGCTAATACTATCTACTTACTACTCTCTAATTAATCACTAATCTAATGCTAACTAATAATTAATCTAGAGAATGGAAGCTAGAGAGAGAAATAATTGAGTGGTGGCAAGATGTGTGAAAAATGGAGTGCAGAAGATGTTGGTGGAGGTTGGTATTTATAGAAAAAGCTTGTTGACCGGATTTGTTGAGTGTTGTATTTTTCTTGGCCTAGAATCAACCGTATTTACGTGCCCGGATAAAGGAAGCATCTTTAAGTAAATACGGGCAAAAACCAACCGTATACCGTCAGTCCAGACGGTATACGGTCAGGACATTGGCTGTATATGGTCATGGCTGGCCGTATACGGTCAGGGCCGTATACGATCAAGGCAGGGCGTATATGGTCTGTTCTGGCCGGGTCTGGCCGTATTCGTGGGATCGTGTCTTCGTGCGCGGGATCGTACCTTGTTTTCGCTATAACTTCTTCGTTACTCGTCCGTTTTAGTTGATTTTCGCGGCATCGTCTTCGTAATCGAATGAAGTTCAAGGATCTAAGATAATATCTTCGGTTAGTCTTGGCCGAGTTTACGTGTCATTGGCCTTTGTGTACGAGGTCGTAACTCGTTTCTTCGTTTGGCTCTAAAATCTTCATTATAACTCCGTTTTTGTTGATTCTTTTTGCATCGTCTTCGTAATTTCCTAATTAATACAATAACACAAATAAATGTAATATTTGAAGTAAAATGTTAATTATTTAAAATGATAATGGAATAGATAACGTGAGTAAAAACGTGACTTTTTACGCGTTATCACCTACGAGACCCAAGTGAACATTGTGCTAGCGTCTTGGAAATTCACAATTATATTAGAATGAACGATGAACGATACATCGGATGACGGATTTAACAAGGCGCACAAAGAGACTTACAATCCAAGGCAAGAGTTAATGCTGAGACATCTAGTAGTGTTAATGAAATAGATGAGGACATGATTGTACGCCGTAGGAGTGATAATCTTTATATGAGTGCGGTACGAGATATGATTGCATTGCAGGAGATCTAGTGGAATTGAGACCTTTCCTTATAAAGGTATCTTCGTTCTTGTTAGGGATGCAATTGAATGCATTTGAATGCAGCGGTCGACTTTAAAAGAGGGAGTAAAAACTGAGATGAAAATTATGTTACGTCATGAAATGTACTTTGTATCACTTATTTTACAACTTAATGAAAATGTCATTAACTAGTACTTATTAAAATAATATAAAAGTTTGCAAAAAGTAATAATTATATAAAGTTTAAAAGTAAGTAACACATTATTATACAACAATACCCCTTTTAAAAGTAATAATTATATAAAAGTTAATTAACTAGTACTTATTTTACAACTTAATGAAAATGTCATTAACTAGCAAGTAAGTAGAAATAAACACTCATTAAAAATACTATTTATCTCTTATTTCTTAAAAAATAAGCATTTAAAAATAACTATGGAGTCACCTACTTATTTTTTAATAAAAAAGTAAGTAAAGATTCCCAAACACCCCAAACTCATGAAAAATAAGTAACCGAAACACTCAAATGTAGCCTAAAAAAGCTTATTGCTTATTTTTTAATAAAAAAGTAAGTAAAGATTCCCAAACACCCCAAACTCATGAAAAATAAGTAACCGAAACACTCAAATGTAGCCTAAAAAAGCTTATTGGTTATAAGCTGGGCAATGAAAATAAGCCAACCCCCCCACCCCCCCGGTACAAACCCCTCCGATTACCCAAACGTCGATCTTTCTATTGAGTCCGTCCTGCTTTTGGTAAACTTCGAGTCTCATTTATTATTGTTATGTTGTTATTGTGAAAGGGGCCAGTTCTGATGACCGGACCAGTTCTTCTCCATCAGTTACACTTCATTATCGATTCGCATCCATTAATGTTTCTCTCTGTCAAGGAAAAATTCACCACACATTTACATAAACTGTTATGTATCAGAGAAAAAGAAATAGCCTGCAATTCCAAGCAGTTCCAAAATCACAGCTTAAAAGCAAATGTACCCTGCAATGCTTCACTACATCGCTTTCAACAGAGACTAGGGAAGATGAATAATATGCAATATTATCACTGTCTAGTCCCATATTCTTTGCATGAATAATATGTTTTCTCTACTGAAAACATAAATGCACGTTTAGCGGCAATGTATAACGTGTGCATTACATTAGTCGAGATACCCAGCTTGTGATCCCTACTCCAGAAAGCCATATTGGTAGCATCGTCAGATTCCATTGACATAGATGAGCTACTGATAGCAGCAAACTGGGATGGATGAACAAACCCAACTTCATCACTGATTACGCCCAAAAAAGATACAACATAAGCTGAGTAATTTAAATGCAGTTATATATTTGACTAATTTCTATAATAACCTATATATAGTATTATTGGTTAAAAGGGCAAATTTGCCACCAAAAATGTACGAAAAGATGTCATCCAACATTTCTACTTATTTTAGTTTCTGATTAATTATTCGTTAGTATAACAAGGCATTACATGGCATTTGATGGCATTAGTAAATTATGTAGTCCTATGACCAACAACCGGTTTCTATGCGTTTATCATATCTATGGGTACCTTTTGACCCGTTGGACACAATCAAATAGTTTTGTATCAAGACAAGTAGTGTCGGGTCAACCTGATTTCAAGTGCAAACATGTATGTTCCATTCAAATTTAGTACTTATTTGGATGATTTACAACCCATTTGACCCAGTTTAGTTTGAACAAATAAGCAACTATTATCAACGGAAGCATGGATTCCCACTTAGAAGTAAAACAGGTTACGAAATATTTCTTCAAATTACTAGGGAATTTGGAAAGAAGTTTTGATTTTAGCTTTTTTTCTCGTAACAGCACAGTTGCATATTGTTTTTCTTAACTAAGTTTTTCATGAGGATTGCAATATGATATTTTAGTCGGATGGTATTAGTTTTCATCCAGTTAGTAGCATGAGCATTTGTAAGTCATACTTCTGAAGTTTAAAAACTGAAGTGTCTCATTGAAATTGTTTAAATTTGGTTTGAAATTTGTAGGTTATAGGTTATTTTGTTTTAGAACAGAAGATAAATTATTAAAAGGTACTTTTATCTTATTTACTTGAATATTCGAGTACTAATTTATGTTGCATATGTTGTAACGACTTTCAAGTGAAAACTAAAATTTTTGCCTTTTAAATTTAATTAAAAAGGTTCCTTTAAATAATACAGTATAAGTATATATAGTAATCATAAGCCCTTGCGTTCAGCTTTGTTTTTTCAAACATATCCAGCTCAGTTATGTGTATTTGCTTTGATTTTAGTCGTCATGTAAATGTAATGCACTAAAATAGATTGACAGAGCTGCAAGATAACTTGCCATTTATGGTAAGTGGTATGTTGGTGTTGCAATGTTATGCAAATAGTTATGAGTGATAAGAGTGATAAAGCTGTTTTTCAACGAACATTACTTCACAGTTCGCATTATTGACCGGTCAAGCATCCTTATAGGTCTTTCCGTCTTTATTTGTTTTTTTAGTTGATAAGAAAATAAAAGTTAACAAATTCTAAAGCCGAGCAAACAAAGAAACATATGCTTTATACATCAGAGGAAACGACAAAAAAAAATTATAAATATAAAATCACCATTAAGTGAAAAAGCCACGTATGGATGGATTAAAGCTAAGAATTTTCTGGATCAATCGATGTTAGAACTAAAGCGGTGAATAGAACCATATTGACCGGTCAAGCATCCTTATTTGACCTAGCTAATTTGAAGATCTAAGAATTTTATTTCAACTAATTAATATTGGAGTCGTTAGAGCATAAAGTAGATGAATGTTATTAATGTATAAGGTATATGAGTATTCTTAAAATATAGTTATAATTTAGTTTCGTAAAATAAGTGAAGGACACCTATATCTTATATTCACGTACAACAATTTATTGGGTATTTTGATACCGAATTCATAGAGTTTGAGCACCTTCAATTCAATTAAGAACTTTTGTATGGTTTGATCACGTAAAAAATGACACATATATTTGATGAAAAAACATTTGCGAACGCTACAAACTTTTGGTAAATGCCAAAAACAATGAGAAGCTACACCTAAATTGTAAAATAGTTGTAAAGTATTTGTTGCCGCTGCATTGCGCGGGTACAAGGCTAGTTCGTTATAAGTTAGGAAATGAAAATAAGCCCAAACACCCCCTTGTTCAAACCCCTCGGATAATAGTTTACCCAAACGTCGTTCTTTCTATTGAGTCTGTTCTGCTTTTGGTAAACTTCGAGTCTCATTTACTATTGTTATGTTGTTATTGTGAAAGGGGCCAGTTCTGATGACCGGACCGGATCTTCTCCATCAGTTACACTTCATTCTCGATTCGGATCCATTAATGTAAGCTCTCTCTCCATTTTCTTACTTTTACCAAACTCTAACCCTATATTATCATACACTCTTCAATTCAACTGATTCACTTGCATCATAATTAACTTTCACATTTCTCCATAACCCAAATATACATGTAATTTTGATTAGGCAATTGCTAGATTTTTAACTTTGTAATATTTTAAAGTTTGCTTAATTAATTCTGGTTCAGTAGTACTAATAGTATTAAACATCGTAAATGAGCTGCAAGGATGGAACTATTTTGATATGTTTCATGGTCTTACTTCTATTTAAATAATGTAATTGTAAATTGAAGTATGACTTACAAATGCTCATGCTACTAACCGGATGAAAACTAATACCATCAAACTAAAATATCATATTGCAATCCTCATGAAAAACTTAGTTAAGAAAAACAATCTGCAACTGTGCTGTTACGAGAAAAAAAAGCTAAAATCAAAACTTCTTTCCAAATTCCCTAGTAATTTGAAGAAATATTTCGTAACCTATTTTACTTCTAAGTGGGAATCCATGCTTCCGTCGATAATAGTTGCTTAATTGTTCAAACTAAACGGGGTCAAATGGGGGTGTAAATCACCCAAGTAAGTACTAAATTTGAATGGAACCTACATGTTTGGACTTGAAATCAGGTTGACCCGACCTGTGTTCCTGCATATTAAAACACTACTTGCCTTGATACAAAACTATTTGACTGTATCAAACGGGTCAAAAGGTACCCAATGATATGATAATTGCATAGAAACTAGTTGTTGGTCATAGGACTACATAATTTACTAATGCCTTGTTAGATTAACGAATAATTAATCAGAAACTAAAATAAGTAAAAATGTAGGATGACATCTTTTCCTACATTTTTTGTGGCAAATTCGCCCTTTTAACCAATACTACTATATATAGGTTATTATAGAAATTAGTCAAATATATAACTGCATTTAAATTACTCAGCTTATGTTGTATCTTTTTTTTGGGTGTAATCAGTGATGAAGTTGGGTTTGTACATCCATCCCAGTTTGCTGTTATCAGTGGCTCATCTATGTCAATGGAATCTGACGATGCTACCAATATGGCTTTCTGGAGTAGGGATCACAAGCTGGGTATCTCGACTAATGTAATGCACACGTTATACATTGCCGCTAAACGTGCATTTATGTTTTCAGTAGAGCAGTATAGAAAGTTGGCCGATTTGCATGCAAAGAATTTGGGATTAGACAGTGATAATATTGCATATTATTCATCTTCCCTAGCCTCCGTTGAAAGCGATGTAGTGAAGCATAGCAGGGTACTTTTGCTTTTGAGCTGTGATTTTGGAACTGCTTGGAATTGCAGGTGGCTATTTCTTTTTCTCTGATACATAACATATGTAAATGTGGTGAATTTTTCCTTGACAGATGGATTTTCCTCATGCTTTTGATACTTTCCAGGAAGGAAGTTGCTGTAAAGAAGCATGAGATTAGTTTATATCTCGATGAGCTCCGATTTTCAAGTTTAGTTCTTTCATATTCACCAAAAAGCGAGCGTGCTTGGAGCCATAGGTAACATTTGGGAAGGTAGCCCCTCTATTGGAAAAGAAAAAAAAGGTTTTTTTTGTTAATGAATACTTGTGCTTCTTCTGGTTTTTGTGACCCGATGAAATCCCATTGCTACATGAAAGTATTGTTTCATCTTAGTTATGTAAATGTGTGAGAAATGAAAAGTTCTTTCTGTTGATTTTTGGTTTTTGGAATTAACGTCATATCTGTGCGAATTTGTGATAGGCGATGGGTAATCAAGATGATAGCTAGCAAGTGTACAGATCTGCAAATGGTTTTGAAAAACGAATCTGAATTAGCTGAAAGAATAACAAAGGTGAAATTTCAATTTGGAAAGGTTTATATGTTCTAGTCCTTTTCTTCTTTAATATTGAAGCTTCTCTAACTAGTCTTCAGTAGGCATTACAGAATCAAGTTGTTGGATTTTTATGGGTAAATCAACCAACTGTTGTTATTTATAGGAATAGTATTATCATAATTGTTTGTAGTTATTTGGTAGCACCACTTTTCATAATCCTGTAACCCTGTTGTTTCTAATTGTACAGAAGTCAAAGATGAACTACCGTGCATGGAATCATCGATGTTGGTTAGTTTCTTACATGCCAGAAAATCAGGTGCAAACTTAATAAATTGTGGTATATATAATGTAAATAAACTTTCCAGTAGAGGTTGCATAATGGCAGGGTAGAGGGGGTTGTGTAGCGGGTCAAAATGTTTCGGGTCAAAACAGGAAATATGTAGAATGGGCCGGATTGGGTTGATACACAAACACTTTTTTGTTTGTATTAATTTTTTTGTTTTTCTTTTGTTTTCAATAAATAGTACCTTGTATATATTACTTTCCTTTCAAAAGGGTATTCCCGTTTATAACAGGCTCCCCCGAGGTGGCCGAGCTTATGCTCGTGATGTACGCGACCTAACCGTTTCCGAACCTTCCCTTGGCCATCTGGTAATCCGGTAAATGTTTACCCAGGGAGGGATCGAACCCGTGACCTCTAGGAAGTAATTCGAGCGCCCTTACCACTAGGCCATCACCAGATGGTTGCCTTATATATATTACAAAAGTGTATAGTTATCACTTTATATATTGACTATTATCATTTATCCCTTGTTTTCCCTCACTATTTATTTGGCTCAAGTTCTCTAAGTTGTGTTTCTTGGCTCTTTCAGGTAATCGACGAGTTAGTTAAATATCGGGAATGGGCTGGATTGCATGTTGCTGATAACTCCTGCTTTAACTATCGAACAGTAACTTTCTCTTTTAACAAAGTATATATATCTTTATGTGCACAAGTGTTAAATCTTTGTTTTACGTAGTCTCCGCTTACCATTTTTTCTAATATCGCAAATCTTTTCTTTTTCTTGTATTTTACTTTCGGTGACTGAAATCTAACTGATTGGACAGCGATTAATGACCAGGACATTGGAAGATTCATGGCATAAACAAGATTTAAAAACTAGCCCTGAACATACAGCAGAAGTTTCTGAACTTTGGAAGGTTTATGTTATAAGAATGGAATGAAATACTTTGGACTATACTTCAATGATATATCTGCATTCACAGTCTCCTCTAAGTTGTTATCCATTTTCAATTGACAGGAAGAGCTCGCCTGGTGTGAGATTCTAATCAAGCGATACATAGGACGAGAGGTATATGTTTTCCAACGTTAAGTTAATTTTCAAGAAAAGTCAATTTGTCTGAATTTATAGTTTGGTATTCATATGTTCTAGGCCCTATGGCTTTACCGTCGATTCCTCTCCCTGTGCTGGATAAAGCATTTTGCAGCTCGTATGGGTGGGACCCACATAGATCTGTTTATGGATAATGAATTACAACTATTCCATTCATGTACAAGTATTCCAGATAATGTATTTGAGGATTATCAATCACAAGCTTTGTTTGCTGCTACTTATATGATGTGGTTGATCAAGGTAACGTTGACTTTATTTGACGTTCACTCAAATACCTACCATATGCATGCCATCTGTTTCTTCCTTTTGTTTATTTTTTATCTATATATTACAGCAAATGGATGAACCTCGAGGTGCGGAGGCTGGAGAAAAGGTAGGAGAAGAACTTGAAGAAGTCTTGAATAAGGTATGCCCAAACAAGGTTTTCCTCTGGGATCTTGTGAAGACTAAAAACGGAACACTGATTGGTGAATGAAATGTTTCTTCTTTGCCTCATACAGATAGGTTGATGTACAAGTTTATTGGTTCTGTTTGGGATTGAAATTTATGTTTTTGTTTTCTATATACTGTTAATGGTGTTGAGGAATTTTTCTTACAGGAGACAATTATTGAATGATAATAAAATAAAGATTGTAAAAGAATAGAAGATTGGAAATTGACAAAAATAGAGTAAATAGTCAGTATTGTCAATTGTGTACGAAGAAAATTCATACTAGCATGTGTAATATATATATATATATATATATATATATATATATATATATATATATATATATATATATATATATATATATATATATATATACTAGGTAGTTTTA
Organism: Gnaphalium uliginosum; assembly: GCA_963930675.1. Classification (NCBI taxonomy): domain Eukaryota; kingdom Viridiplantae; phylum Streptophyta; class Magnoliopsida; order Asterales; family Asteraceae; genus Gnaphalium; species Gnaphalium uliginosum. The sequence continues at coordinate 38,003,371 of OZ005686.1, read as the reverse complement.
TGGCTGTGCAAAAGCACAACCCCGTATAATCGTGTTACCATGTAAATATATAGTGAAAGAACATTATGACCTTTAATTTAACAAAAAGTTATCTAAGAAAAATAAATTTAGTAGAAACTAATCGTTATATCATCGAAACTTCGTACATTGATAGAATTGAAGTGTAATTCTTAAATTCAACGACTTGCTAAAATTTTAATACGATACATGTTAAACGTCTTCTTTTTTGTACTTCGATTTTCTAAAACAAAATAAAGGCGATGATAATATTTGTAATAACACCAAAGGAAAGATAATAACACGAGATTCTAATTTTTTTTCAATGAAAATAACTACAAGGATGTTGATTTATTCAAATCCAAGAAATGACAATATATTTGTTGACCCGATATCATATGAACTCAAATTAGAAAGGAGATAAATATGAATTGGGCTAACACTGAAGATCGGTTGATTTACTATGCTTTATAATATATGTTTAGAGTAGATTAGGACAAAACAACAAATCTCTTGAAATTAAACATCCCCGTATGAAAGACTTGAAAAGTTACAATTTGTGTCTTTGAGAAAAGATATGAAAAGTAAATAGAAAGGAGATAAAAAAGAAAAAGAAAGAAAAAAAAAGAAAAGAAAATCAAGGAAAAAAGATTTGACATCCGGGCTTGAACCTGGATGTTCCACTTAAAAAGTAGGACCCCAAACCACTCCACCAATAATCATCTTTATTACATCTTTCGTTAATAAAAATTTAAAACACTCTAATTTATTGTTTTTTATGACCCAGTCAAAGACACAAACAAACTGATTTGTAAAAGGAATAAACCAACGATGACGTTACATGTGCTGGCTTTTGACGATGCTACAGTAACAAATGCTCTCTTTATATATATATATATATATATATATATATACACACACATACACATACTAGGTGGTTCCTAACTATGCTTATGCGCAGCTCACAAAATTTGATGTCAACGAGGGTTATATGCCCGTGTGTTGCAGCGTGATAATTTTTCTTTATTTTTTTTAAATATAAGTTGTATTCGATTTTGTTGTTGTATTTCAGCACATACTAAAGCACATTTTAATAGTTATTTACTTATACCAACCATTTATAATACAAAACAAAACTCCATAACTTAAAAATTAGATAAATCATGTAAATTAAATTTGTTTAGATCAATATTACAAACTTGTTTTATCCGTAACAACTTATTAAAGCGAAAATATGAAGAAAAAAAATAATATAGTTTGGTTTTACAAATATAATAACAATAACAAAAACAAACTATAATAAACAACATTTGCAATAAGTGTAAAAACAAAAATACATAATTATATAAAAAGCATAATAGGGTGAATAATAATAAAAAACATAAGTAAAACCCAAAACCACAGGTCTACCGACACAGTTATTATAAATTTCATTCGATCTATTATATATATGTGTATATATATATATATTATATTTTCGCCTAATAAGATAAAAGTGACACTGTTCATAAGTGTTTAGGGAGTATTTACAAGGCTTTATGCACGTGATCTTTTGGGGTTGCACTTTATATTATAATATAAATTTCAAAATTACTTATATTTTTGTTTGTCACGATGGTTTAAATTAAAAAAAACTCCTTCCTTTTAGCATCGCGATTTATTTCGTGCCCCGTAACTTTCGACTAATTGACTGGAAAATTGTTTTTATTGTTGAGGACTTGAGGTATATATGTCTTCAGCAACCGAATCAAAAGATACATCGTACATCATTAAAATGTCTATACTATCTTTGAAGTGATACTTATCTAAACGTGATAAATCTTTTTACAATGGTAATGTTTAGCTAATTTAAAAAATTAGTGATAAAGTTAGGTTAGACAATTTGAGCAACAATTGCCTCTAGTTGTTAGCATAAATCGAGAATATCTAAAGAAACTAAAAACACTATGAATCTATATATTTTGTTTTCCATTACTATCTCTGAATTATTAGTAATACCTACTATGCATATGAAGAAAATAAATTGGACAATTTTTTACTTAGAATGTCTCAGGAAAATTACGTGTCAATTTTTTAGGAGCTAATGTGTTCGGAGTGATTCAAGTGCACATTAAATATATCATTATTTTTTCGATAATTTTCAGACAATTATTAATTTAGAAAGTGAAAACGTTTGCTAAAAATATTTAAGTAAAGATATACCACCGTTTCTGTAAATATTTATCTATTTTTTTAAATATATCCTTTTAAATATTTATCTATTTTTTTTCTTGTCTCATACTCATGAAAATATGGTCCTCCGTCCTCATCTCTTCTACCTGGTGTATTTCCACTTCCATTTTTCCATTATAACCACCACCATCACAGGCGAATAGCCGAAAAATCCAACATCCGACAACTTCCGTGCACTAAAACATGCACATCTAAGCTGAAACGTTTGCTACCGCTCCGGCGAACACCTCTGTTACTCCGACGAACACCACTACCACTCCGGCGAACACAACTACCACTCCTCGTGTCATTACTATCCCTCACCGATTGGGCCACTCTGATTTCGTTCGTCACGTCGTTTTGTCATCCCACGGCCAATTCGCTCTCTGGGGTTCATGGGACGACGAACTCCGTCTGTAGGACCTGAACGCCGGAACCACCGCTTGCCGTGTCATCGGTCATAATATGATATAATTATTTTTTTAAAGATACATGAATTAGACCAATGAAAAGATGACGTGTCAGAACCTGAGGCTGCTAAAGTAAAACTTAGCCTCTTTGTATAATAAATATAAATGTAGAAAGATGACGTGTCAGAACCTCGGGCTGCTACAGTAAAACTTAGCCTCTTTGTATAATATATACTAGGTAGTTCCTAACTGTGCAAATGCACAGCCCACAAAAACTGATGTCGATCTACTAAGGTTTATACACATGGCTTTTTAGGATGGATGTGTACCGTATTATAATATAAATCCGTAAATTGCCTATATTTCTGTTTATCACAATGTTTAAAGTTAACGAACTCCTACCTTTTTCCATTACAATTTAATCATCTAAAACATCATCTAAAACGCTGACTTTTAAGTACTAACTTGGTGACTTAAATGGTAGATTAAGTTAAAATACCACTAAGCTAAACTACAAAATACATGAAAACTCAAATTAAGCTAGATTATAAAAGACTGGCGTTTTACCCGCGGAATGCGGCGGCAATAAAAGATTTTACTTGCGGTAATATTTTCGTTCAACAGCATTCAATTATTGACACAAATTAAAATCCGATCCATAACTAACACTAAAAATTAGGCGGCTTAGAATTGAGTTTTTAACCCGCCAGGCTACTAATAAACATGCGCTAACTATTAAATTATTCTATTCATGACAGAGTTATGGTCCAAGATGACTGGCCAATCAACGCAACGAGGGTTGTGTGTCGAGTTACTTTTGACCCATTTAACCTAATTATCAAACCAATTCAGGACCGAGTTCAGGTTGTGAACTATTGACTCACAAATTAAAAACCGCAAGCCTGACTCGACCCGAACTGCAACTCCTAATTATAATAATTGAGAGTTCACAAAAAATAAGTTACGAAAATTAAATTTAACTATTAAATGTTTCTACTTTTTACATGAAGATAACCAAATTGTCAAACTCTTCATAGTAATAATAGCTAGATTAAATTTTATAAATACTTATTAACTTTAAGTGTAAATTCATACTTAAAAGTGTAGTAAAGAAATTTCATATGTCTCTTTAAATAGCATAAATTTTTTGAGAACCCTATTACTCGTAGTAATATCGATTATAGAACATAGAAGATGGTTAAAGTTGGTAAAAAAATTCTGATTTTTCAATAGTAAGAAATATTTCAGTATCTATTAATGTGCTATGTAAGTTACATCAATTATAAAAAATACATTAATTTTATGTTATATATTCTGAAATTAATCAAGTTGTATTAATTTTCACAATAAATTACATTGAACGAAGTTATTAAAAATTGAATGAGATAGTTTAAAGGGTAAAATAGTCATTTACTATTTCTCCCTTTAATATTTTCTTCAAACTCTTTATTATATAGTATAGATAGTATTGATATAAACTCTAAATTCTTTTTTCGTTAAAGTTAAATAATAAGAGTGGAGAGTAAGATATAAAACAAAAATATGGTAGGGAAAAAAAACAATTAGCGTTTTTATCCAAAAAAGTGATTCCCTTGAATTGAACTTGGAACCTTTCGGTGGAATAGAGAACGCCTACAACTTTAGCTACAAGTCAGATTTAATATAAATTGCATTACATATTATTTAATCTTAATAGAGTGTGTTTTGGGTCAATAGAAGAAGGCTCACGTGTGACCTTTTATTCTGATAGATATAAACCTTTGGTGAACAAATAGATAAATGACACTTGGCAGGCTCTTGAAGATGAACAGTAAAAAGATGTGTCTTTATATATATATATATTGTTGTGGGCTAATTTTTATGTCTAGAATGTAGGATCTCGAATCAAGATATGATTATGTTTTACAGGTGTTCAAGATCTCGAATACTCAAGATCCCGGGTACTCAATATCCCGGATCATATGCTCTTGATTTGTGTTTGCTTATTTATTTTGACCAGGTCGTGTGAAGACTCAAAAGTGACTTACTTGCTCCGTAATATGTGGTCAAAGTTTATTCAAATTGAGAGGAAATCAAGAAAACGTGTAGAAGAACAAGTCTTTGTGGAATCTCGGCAGATCCCGAATATTTCGGGATAGTCAGCTGAGTCTTTGTGGAAGCCCTGAAGATCCCGGATATTTCGGATAATTGGTTACTTGTGTTTAGCTATAAATAACGAGGCAAATGATCGACTAGGAGACTTTATCTTCACTACTTACACTCACTCACTTCTCTGCTCACGATCAAACACATTTCTTACTTATCTTTTTCACAAAGTTCATCACGCACACTTATTAATTCGATCATATTGTGCTCTTAGCTTGTATTATCTTCATTTTATCTAATAAAAGCAACAAAGGCAAGGGACGATTGTTCCTTCCCGAGGTTTTATGCCGGCGATCTATCAAGATTAAGGGCTTTCCTCGTATATCCTCGTGTCGATCGCGTTTACTTTACGTTTTGGTTATTAAACTAACTTTATATCGACTTTTCACTGTTTTTAGACTCGATTATCTTGAAAATCACTTAAGCACTCTACCTCACTTTACTAATTTGATCACGGAATTATGCTCGTTAATTTTTGGTCAAAACAATTTGGCGCCCACCGTGGGGCAAGTGGTGATTTTCATCATCAAGTTTTTATTAAAATCGTTGCTTAATCACCTTTTTCAAAAACTCTTATCAAAAATGTCAACTCAAGGACGATCCACATCTTCTGCCATGACATCTTCGAGTTCTGCAATGACAAGCCTTCCCCCTGCCCCACCTACTTCATCATCACATCTTAGCCCAGAGACCGCCTATAGGAGGACAACTCCGGCAGGATCTACCTTTTCAGGATCCGGTATCTCGGATTCTAATCCTGTCATTATCTCTAACCAGGATATTTTATCTATGTTTTCACAGGTGCAGGAGCAATTAGGGCGAGTCGAGTGCAGCAACGAAGTTCTGAAGAAAGATATGGAGAACCTAAGGACGAGGGTTAATATCCCAAATCCTCCAGTAACCACTCCTATAAAGAGTAGGGTTTTAGACTTTGACACTTCGCCCTCTGAAAATCACCGAGGAGACTTCATTGCTATGCAAGGCAGTATCGAGATCCCGGATCCTACTTACTCGCTCGGGATCTCAACCGCTCGAGATCCCACGCACACCCCAGGATCCTCGTTTCAAACGCCCAATATCGGTAACATGTCTAATGATTATTCAATAGGTACTAATATCTTGCAGGATTCTGGAATCAGCCCCGTCATGGCAAGAGAATTACAAAAGCTTAAAGATATGATCTCAAGTGTGCCAGGCGTAGTGCAACCTATACCCGAAGTGGCTCCATCAGCCCACAGGATCTCCAGATTCGCTCCTCCAATATGTGACGCTGAGATCCCGAAAAGATTCCAAACTCCAAGTATGAAGCTATATGATGGGACTACGGATCCCGAAGAGCATGTAGCACAATATCGGGAAAGAATGGAGATCATTCCCATCTCCGCGGATCTCAAAGAAGCATGTTTATGCAAAGATTCGGATCCACTCTAACAGGATTTGCATTGAAATGGCTACTGAATGTCCCACCTTATTCTATTACTTCATTCGCTCATTTAGTTAATTTGTTTAATAATCAGTTTTCGTGCAGTAGGACCTTTGAAAAATTAACTAATAATCTCTACAGGGTGGTACAAAGCTCTAATGAATCTCTCAGAAGTTTCGTAGGCAGGTTTGGACGCGAGTCTCTGGAAATCCCGAACCTAGACATGGCAACGGCAGTACAGGCCTTCAAAATGACCTTCACATTCTTTCTTAATATTCAAAATTTTCTATCAAATGAAAAAATTGCAGTTTGACTTATGCAAGTCAGAATGACCTTCACATTCTTTCTTTACTCTATCTTGCACTCTTTGTTGATGATCCCTAACATGCTTTCCATCTGTGTTTTATATTACAACACATAGTCCAAACCATATTGACCAACATTTGTATGAAAATAAAAAATAGCAACCATGATCCGCATCTATTCTTTTTTAATCATGTTGACTATTAAGTCAAAAGACCAAAATTTGCTGATTTAAAACCAAATAAATCTGCATCGACCTTCAATTTGACTTTCCAGCATAACTCTTAAACTCCTTGCACTGCAAATCTGGAATCATTGCACCAAACCTACATAATTACATACCCAAAAATGGCAGCAAATTAGATGAGAAAGATCGCCTTATTTTGGTCATTTTGACAAAAGTTAGTCAAGTTGCCCCAATTTTGTAACCATTCATAATTCACAAGCTGCCTCATAAAGGTACCTATAACTCGAGCCCAAGTATGTGAAAACATATAACTGATATACAGTGAAATCCATCTTTCGCATGCTTTCGATATATGCAGACAAAGGAGAAAAAGAAGTAGGTAAGTAAATCAGTCGAAGAGATGACTTAAATATGAATATGTATGTGTGTGATACTGTGATTTGATTTGATGCATTGTTGATGGTGAACTGAGTAGCATTTGTTCATAAATGATAAAAACTAACATGAATGCTCATATCTGACATTAAGAATTTTTAAAAGATGAATATAGGAATAATTGTATAGACCTTGGAAACCACCTCATAAAACTGGAGTATTAAAAAAGTACCTGGCAACACGAGAAAATTGGTTGTTATCTTCTTTCAAATTCATCGATTTGCCAATCAGCCTAAGAATCACAATTCATGGACTTTATCAAGTAACGACACCATTATCAGTATGAAGAAAACATTTGTAGATTTTCAATAATCAATCTTGTTATAGACATTTACAATGTTATCGTAAAAATCCAATTCTTAATAGTAACTTCAAAATTAAGCGATACAATGAATTTAGTTAAAGATTCATTCTAGTGAATATTAACGGGATATAGAAAACTAGTATGAAAATAAAATGTCTCCTAATTAAGCTTATGAATCAATAATTTGAATTAAAACATGAAATTCGAATTAAAGTTTCATACTTTCATCGTTACGAGCATATGAATGTAAACACACATCAGAACTAGTTGAATTTTTGAAGACATATATGATATAAACATGAACGAAAACCTAAATCGAATTCTGGAAGAAAAATATAAATACATTCGAATCATAAACTTTGATTCGTGATTGAATGAGGTTGCAGAACACATATAAAATTCAGCGCATGTAATATTAAAAACTATTTCAGGTTGGCAAATCTATTAACATACAATGCAACATTCACATGTAATATTAAAATAATTAAGATTCACCATGGATAATATTATCATAAATTGAGCAGAGCATCATGAACACATAACTCGCAAGTAACAAAAAACTTACCAGTAGAATCAAGATCACTTGAATTCAATTCTAACGGGAGATTAGCACTAGAAGACATCAAAGAAGCTACAAAAACACAAATACAAATTATTCACACATTAATTAAAGGTCAAAATTCATTTCACTACCCTAGACTTGGTTGACTTGGTTTCTTAGTACCCTAAACTATTTAGGGTATAGGATAGTACCCTGAACTTGTAAACTCGGTTAAAATCGTACCTTGACTCACTCACATGACTAGCACATGACTTATTTTCATTAAATCTAATAGACAAAGTCAGGGCACCAAATTATATCACCTCTTTCATCTCTCAATCAAAATTAAATTCTTAACTAATGATAATATCTCTACAACCATAAAATTGTTATTCGTACGGTACATGCCACACATTGCTTGTCAATTGTCATGGACTCCTTCGTAATCTCGCTGATTAATTAGTTTATTGTTGGGGTAACTAATAAAAACTGAGTTCTTTTTACTCTATATATACTTTCAATATTTTTCTACTCTTTTTTGTTTTATATTATTATTATTTTTATTTATTTATTTATTTATTTATTATTATTATTATTATTATTATTATTATTATTATATTATTTCTTTTAAATATAAAGAGAGATTATTATTATTATTATTATTATTATTATTATTATTATTAGTAGTAGTAGTAGTAGTAGTAGTAGTAGTAGTCAAGTATGTTATCTGTTTTTAAATTTGAGATGCGTAATGCATCACCCAATTTACATGGCTATCATATATTATATAGAGTAGAAGGATGTTGTGTCCCGACTTTATAGTACTAGAGAATCTTATAAGACTTTATTTTTGCAGATTGAAACTGATGATCTAGTGCAAAACAGAGAAGATATATTTAATGACGATGAGTTATAATTGTAACACCGTCATCAATGTAGGTGTTTATGTTGTACATGTTAGTCGGTCTGATGATGAATTTAGATTTGAATTTTGTAACAAGATGATGCAGTGGAAATTGGGGCAATTGATTTTGATTGAGAGATGAAAGAGGTGATATAATTTGGTGCCCTAACTTTGTCCGTTAGATTTAACGAAAATAAGTCATGTGCTAGTTATGTGAGTGAGTCAAGGTACGATTTCAACCGAGTTTACAAGTTCAGGGTACTATCCTATACCCTAAATAGTTTAGGGTACTAAGAAACCTAGTCAACCAAGTCTAGGGTAGTAAAATCGATTTTGGCCTTAATTAAATATACAAGAACATTAAAAGTAAGTAACATTCATCGTAACTAATATTATAATTATTGCAAATCAGCATCATGAACACACAACATACAAAAAAACACAAATTACTCTAAAATATTACTTACCGGTAGAATCACGAACACTTGAATTTGTTTTAACAGAACGTTGGAACCATAATTTATCATGATATCTGAAACAACACGATTACAAAGCTAAGCCTAAAAAAACCCTAAAAATAAAAACTTGAATGTCAATGATGATTTTAACCTAAAGACAATCAACACAATCAGATATAATTGAATCAAAATCGTATGTATAATTAAAATTGAAGAAAAGCAAAAACAAGTGATATCGATGAAAAATCTCAATTAGGAACGATTGTAATCACAATTAAATTGTAATTGAATCATAAACACAACAATTAAAAACTACGTGAATTGGAATTGAGAAATGAAATTGAGACTTTAGACATAAAAATTGGAATTGAAAAATGAAATTGAGACTTTAGACATAAAAATTTGAGTACCAGCAAAAATGACCACTTATAACTCCATGTATTATAATGCCTCGTAAGAATAAGATTAGTTAAATAATTAATCAATTTAAAATTTGAAGTCATTTCAATAAGGATTGTTGTTAAGTTTACTTTTTAACTTTTTATAAGTATATATGGTATATAATTAATAAAATGTAGTTATATATATTTTTTGTTAATTTACATTACTAAGGGGTTAAATGACAAACTGATAAGTCAAGTGTTAAATAAAGACATTTATAATAGTTGAGGGATATTATAGGAAAAAACTAAAACAACAGTAGGAGATGATATATATCATCTTCCCCATCTCTACCTGGATATAAAATTCTTCTCCATTATATCTTTTCTTGAACCGTAGCTCATAATATGTGCAAGAAAGTAGTTTTAATTTACCTCCAATCAGTGACTTCATTATTGCCAGTAAATTAAAGTTAGAAACCGGGGTTGGGAAACCCGGTTCTACTACTTTTGGAAAAGTTCAAAAATAATATAGATAGTATAATCCAACTATAAAAGTTGAATGGATTGTGAAGAATTGTGTAAAAGGTGTTAATCAGTATATTTAGATCGATTAGAATGGCCCAAATACAATTAGGAGTTTAGGGTCTATTAAAGTTAAATTGATAATCGTGAGATTTTATTATTCAACGTGGTATCAGAGAAAAAGCTAGTATAACATTCAAACCCTCCAATTGAAACTTCGAATTACATTACGCCATCAAATTGAAACACTCAATCATATAACAACACGTCACATATTATAGTTTCTGCTGATGCGCAAGTTGTTTCCACCAATATTAAGCTAGATCCAAAGATTCCTTTTATTAATTTATTTATTCATCGGTGATCACGTGCCTATGAGTTATAAGTTTTGATCCTTTCTTGATTCATATTGAATTGTTTATTATTATTCTAACAAAATTTTCAATTTAAATCTACGTATTTTCGGATTCTATCATATTTTTTAACTCAGCTCAGTCGCAACTTAGCTACCTGCCACCATGTCTATAGATACACCACCATCAAATATTTCAAAAAGTGGTCAACAACACGTCTTTTTGTCGCAACTTTAAGGGTTACTCTCGAATCTTTTCGGGTCAGTCTCATCAGCAAAGCCTTAGACAGCAACACTCGGATAGGGTCGTGGGCCGGCCCAACATGAGACTTTCTTACTTCATGCTTTTAACACAATGAATCCACATGATCCAGGTGATTCTAGTTGGAACATGGATACATGTGCGTCTCTTTATCTGAACTTTTACACTAATTACCTAAATACTATTTTTAAAAACGTATATATCCGTCTGTTCGTGTTGGGGACGAGGCTTCAATACCTGTCACCAACGCAGGTCATGGCATATTGCCTACAATTCATCGACCCTTTCATCTCCATAATGTGCTAGTTATTACACCCAATATAATTAAAACTCTCATATTTTTCAAACAGTTATTGCTTTTATTTGCTTTTGCTGCTGCTGTTTGTCGGATATGTCGGATATCTTTATCAACACAAGAGTTATAGATTTAATGTTCTACGTTTCTACTTTAGTTTAGCTTTAATATGTATAGTTCTTTGCTTCAGTCTCGACCTTTTGCGATTTTGCCATTCGAATTGCGGGAGAGTATTAATCAATATATTTAGATAGATTAGAATGGCCCAAGCTCGATTGTGGGTTTATGGTCCATTAGGGTTAGATTAGATATGTTTTGTATTATATAAATAGTTCTTAATGTAATATGTAATCTTTACACGGTTTCATTATTTAACAAAAGGATGAGATGTTGATGTGATGGTGTATTGGTAATGCAAGTAACAAAGTCTACATTAAACCATATTTTCGTTTATGATATTAACCCTTTCTTTTCTTTTTATAGCAAAAAAGACGATATTCAATACATACTTCGAACGAGTTCCATATATAATGTCACAAAATTCAAGAAGCAAATAAATTTTGTTTTGGCATAAACTAAATTTGGGCTGCTACTTTTTCTGGTTCGGTCCATTTTTAGACTGAATAAATTTGAAAACAATGACGATAAGAGACATAAATAGCGCTGATCCAGCTATGACAGGAGTATTCATTATCAAACTCTTTTCAGGAGGTTTTAATTCTTGGGTATGATTCTCGGCTTCAAATTTTTCTACTTTTTTCTGTTTTTCATGGCTAGCTTCTTGGTTTTCTGACTGAATTTTGGTATTCTCATATGCTTGGTCATTTGTTCCATTTTGTGTTACATCTTGCTTTAAATGATTTGGTCCCATGATTTCTTCATTTTCTTGCGTTGACACGACTCCTTTGCCGGTATTTTTGGAGTCTTTCAGTTCCTGAATCCCGAACTTAGTGATCCCCTTTACAGATTTTGGCATCCGTACGGTGAGGCTTGATTTGTGTTGGTCGAACCTGGCCTTGATTTTACCCAAAACCACTCCCTCTGGGATTGTAAATATTTTGCAAAATCTCCTCATCGTTTCCACTTGTTCACCACTTACTCTGATTCTACTGCCATCCTCGTTTATCTCAATATTTATGTCTCGCCTTCCATACCCTACAATTAACCAAAAATATAAACTAAGAAAAACGTATTTTGATCTACTGATATTGAATTTTTGTGATTGATATCATAAGACATAGTAAAAACATAAGGAGAATAATACCTTTAAGGTGGGATGTGAGGATGAAAATGGAGTCTGTTTGTTGAGTGGTGAAAACGGGATGCTTGAGGTTTAAATCCATTTTTTAAGATATTGAGAGATGATGGGAGTAAGGGAGAGATGTATTTGTATGTATATGCATATGTTTTAGGAGGATTGGAATACAAGTTATTTTGGGCAAAAGAATAGATGCATTGCTTGGAGCCTTGTTCATGGAATGTGATGGGAATAATTTGTTTTGCCTTGAGGGCACTTAACTGAACCTTTACTCATTCTATAGAAATAAATGACAAAAAAATAGGATTATAATCCGTGCAACTACATAATTAATTTCTAATTTCGTGCTGTTAGCTTTTAATGAACGACTATTTACGTATATTTGAAAAGTTAGAATGTTAAAAATATAAATTGTAGAACTTTATTGATTAGCTGCTTTATTGTGAAACACTTAATATTTATCAAATTATTAATAAAATGCTTCTAATGTGTGTACGCCGAACACACAATAGTTACCTAGCAATAAAGTTTCAAACTTTATTGCTTTTTAAAAAAAAAAAATTTAAGTACTATGTTTCTTAATATGTTTTTATCAATAAAGTTTCAAGTTTTATTGTGGGACACTTAGTATTTATCAAATTATTAATAAAATTCTTCAAATGTGTGTAAGCCGAACCTACAATAGTTACCTAGCAATAAAGTTTCAAACTTTATTGCTTTTTTAAAATCTTTTTTAAGTATTATGTTTCTTAATATGTTTTAAAATCTTTTTTAAGTACTATGTTTCACTGAAAATAAAAGATGTTGTGAAAAATAGAGAAAATGGGTTCAATTGGAGAGAAAGTTAATTCCTATGAAGAGAACTTCACTTATGCAATGCAATTAGTTACATCCACATCATTAACCATGGTGCTAGTGAATGTAAGATTGAGCTCAAGGTCCTAGAGGCTATAGCCGAGGTGGGACCAGATGCCCAACTCTCGGCACACGAGATTGTGTCTCGTTTATCTATCACTAACCAAGATGCACCTGACATGCTTGACCGGATGCTTCGGTTACTTGCTAGTCATTCAATTGTTACTTGCAGTCAACAAGACCATGAATCAGGGCGTGTTCGAGTCTACGGACTTGCTCCGGTTGCTAAATACTTTATTCCCAATGAAGATGGGGCGTCGTTAGGTGCGTTGATGCAGTTACTTCACGACAAGGTGTTCATTGATAGTTGGTAAGTTCAATCTTTTGTTTCCAAAACACATATGATGTTTAGCAAAAGAAAAACCAATCTCATTTGAAATTGAAATTGAAAAATTTCTTAAAAAAAACATTAAATATAGATAAAAACATGAAATTTATGATCCAACTTTTGATAAGTAAGACGGTGTCAATAAAGATCAAGTAAGGATAGTGATCACAAAGATTCATGTTTTGCAAGTGTAGTTTCTGGAAGAAAAAAAAAACAGGGGAACCATTCATGTTTTATGTGTGTATTATTATTATTATTGTTCTTTATTTTTTATTTTATTTTTCTAATAAGGCTGTAACGTAAAGTGCTACCATTATGATATTTACCATTTTTATAACTTTCATTTTCTTAGTTTTTACTTGCAAACCAAAATCAAAACCTGCAAATAGAAACCACAACCCAATTCTAAACCAACATCTAAACAAAACAAGCTACAAAAAAAACAAAAAACAAAAATCCCCAAATACTAATTAGGGGAGATTATAAGTAATATTAACGTCACCTGTTATGTGTTTATTTTATAGTTTGATAATTAGAAAAGTTACATTAAAGAAAGATGAATATCGCATACTTCATATCATATAATTACAATAAAAAAATATATGTTTTAACGTTTATAATTGTTTCACTTTTAACAATGTTTTTTGTTTAACGATGAACAAGGTTTGAACTCAAAGATTCCGTTCTTGAAGGAGGTGTTCCATTTGACAAGGTTCACGGAACACACGCATTTGAGTATCCAGCGTTAGATGCAAGATTCAAGAGGTTTTCAACAACGCTATGGTGAATCATACTACAATAGTAATGAAGGAAATTCTCGAGTGTTACCATGGTTTCGACAACCTTAAAAGTGTGGTTGATGTAGGAGGAGGTTTAGGAATCACAATCAGTATGATCGATCGTATCGAAACATCCCACCATTAAAGGGATTAATTTCGATTTGCCTCATGTGACTCGTCATGCACCACTCTATCATGGTATATATAGGTTTGTATTTGCATTTTTTTATAAATTGCGAAATTGGTTTTAATTTTTGTTATTGCAAATTCAGGCGTAGAACATGTTGGAGGAGATATGTTTCAAGAGGTTCCTCAAGGTGATGCCATTTTTATGAAGGTAATTTGGTTAGCTCAAACACATATATTTAATTTTAGTTGAACAAATTTTCTAATGGAGTATTGCCATATGTGCCTAAAATGTATGCCTAAATTATGGGACAATGGATCCTGCATGATTGGAGCGATGATCAATGTGCGAAGTTGCTAAAGAATTGCTATAAGGCGTTACAAGACGATGGAAAGGTTATAGTAGTAGAGGTGATTCTTCCTTTTTTATTGGACACAAGCTCGTCTGTGAAAGTTAGCACCCAAACTGATGCTATCATGACGACACAAAATCCCGGAGGAAAAGAGCGTACAGAGGATGAGTTTCTCGAGTTAGCTAAAGATGCTGGATTCAAAGGAATTAGAAAGGAATGCTTTGCTTGCAACTTTTGGGTCATGGAGTTTTACAAGTAGTGAGATATGTATCTTTTATTTCAATAACAATATATGCTTATTTGTATAAAGATTTCAAGATTGTTTGGACTTATTGATTAACAAAATGTAATCTGTACTTTATAATCATCAGAAGATCATATAAAAAAATGACTAATAAAGAAGGTGTCATGTATCAACCTGAAACCTAACCATCAATGTGCATTATTTATTTGTACAATACAACCATGTAATGCACATTGTTGGTGGATCTATCAAAAATGGTGATAATTATCACCCATAACACCAACATGAGTAATCCCTTTATAGAGATTGATACATATATTGCGAACAAACGATCAAAACTTGGCAAACGTTTTGGTTTTCTCCGGTTCGTAGGTGTTAAAGACGACAATGCATTTGTTAGATCATTGTCCAATATTTGGATTGGGAACTATCATGTATATATCACGGTGGCAAAATTTCAGAGGCATAACACCAGTAGATCAGAGAAGAACCAAAAGGTAGATAAGGCGCGTAAACTGGACATGAGAGCTGAGACATCTAAATCTGATAAAGGAATTTCGAATGACAAAGGATTCTCACCTGTAAAACCATCGTTTGCATCGGTGGTGCATAGTAGTCACAGAATGAATGACGGGTCTTCATCAAATAGCAAGGTAAACACTATTACGTTAAGTGAGCAGGACCTTATTAGAATTGATGATTCATCCAAAGTTACTTTGGTTAAATTGAAAGAGGTGGAGACCATGAGTAGTGTGTACAGGATATGTAGAAATGAAGGTTTTAATGGATTAAAAATTCACCATATTGGAGGGTTATGGGTTTGGATTCAATTTCCATCAGTGGATGCATGCATGGCCTTTAAATCTAATGTGAGCATGAAGCGCATTGCCTCGTCTATTAAACCTGTAACACCAGCATTCAAGGTTGATGAGCGTATGATTTGGGTGGATATCAGTGGACTTCCTCTATGTGCTTGGGATCGAATGCTTTCAAGAAAGTGGCCAGTGTGTTTGGGAAATTCATGTTTTTTGAGGTTGAGCAATCCTCGGCAATGACTATGGGTAGAGTGTGCATAGCCACAAAAATCCCAAACCTTCTTGTCTGAAAAGGTTTGTATTGTCATTCATGGAGAGGTTTTTGAGGTTCAAATGTTGGGCACATGGAGTATTAATATTGTCGATGACTATTGTGATTCACCTCCTAACGATAATGAAATTACCGAGGAAAAAGAGTTTGAAGATATTGGGAAGGAGTCAGACGATGGAACGGAAGATAGTTTAAATTTTGACGAATGAGTTAAGGAAGGGGAGGGTAGTAGTGAGTCAAGAGTCAAAGATTCACTTGAAAATGTCACGTACAATGTGTCGAATAAAGAAAATGATTGCCAGCCCTTACGTTCAAAAGTGGAGAAGTCGGCTGACTTGAGTTATCCTCCTGGGTTCGAGCCTATAAAACCTGGTATTGATGGCCCTTCACATTCAGGTGGTTCACGCAGTCTTGGTAGGTGTTCAACTTCCTTTGCAAGATATAGAAAGAAAGATGTTAAAGGGATATCTTTTATTCATGAAATGTCACCTATGGAATAAGATTCTGGAGTTCATGGAATAAGATTCTGGAGTTCATGCAATCACATAGGGGAAAGTATATATTATTTGGAGATTTGAATGAAGTGAGAGAGGAATATGAAAGACTTGGGTCAGTGTTCTCAAGGAATGAAGCTCAGTGTTTTAATACGTTTATTATTAATGCAGGTTTGATTGACTTGCCTTTGGGTGGTCGATTATTTACTTGGATGAACAAAGTGGGAACGAAATTGAGCAAGCTGGATCGTTTTTTGTTTTCTGAAGAGGTGCTCGACGTTTTACCAAATTATAGGGTCACAGCTCTCGAAAGATTATGGTCCGATCACACGCCAATTTTGTTTCACCGTAACAAGGTCGATTATGGGCCGATTCCATTTAAAATATTTCATTCGTGGTTTCTTCGACCAAGGGTTACCGGATGAAAGGGGAATAAGAGTATTAAGAAAAGGGATTTCCCGAGGATCTAGCTTATATAGTCGTTGGCCTTCCTACACGCCCGCGCCCGCCAGAATGCCACCTTGGTTGATGATTTTATTAAATTGGAATTAGCTAACCTTGGTCAAGAGAATGGCGAGAGCAAGGTGATGTTCCACGAAAAGATACGTAGTTTGAAGTTAAAAATTAAACAGTGGCATGCCCAAATTAAAAGTTGGCACAATCTCGTTAGATGAACGTGAGGAAAGAACGAAGATCCTTCATGAAGTTGTTGACTTAGAAAATTTTGAGGCTTTGGATACGGTTCAGAAAGCTCGTATAAAATGGGATATTGAAGGTGACGAAAACACTAAGTTTTTTCATGGTTTGGTGAAACAAAAAAGGTCTCAATCTATTCAAGGAATTTTACATGACGGAGTATGGATATCGGAGCCATATCAAGTTAAAGAGGCTTTTCTTATTTTTTTATAAGGAGAAATTTCAAGCAAACGAGTCATCGGTTTCACTTAATCCAATAACAGTTCATTCGAGGCTCGATTGCGAGGAACGAATGCAGTTAGAAATTGAAGTTTCAATGGATGAAATTAGGGCAGCAGTGTGGAGTTGTGGTAGCGATAAAGCTCCCGGTCCCGATGGATTTTTTTTTGCTTTTATGAAACGGTATTGGGAGCTTCTCAATATGGATATTCATGGGTTCGTGACATCATTTTTTGAAACTGGCAAGATGCCATTTGGTTCAAATTCGGCATTTATTACTCTTCTTCCGAAGGTAAATAATCCCATTCATATCCAAGATTTTCGGCCTATTTCTCTTATTGGTATTCATTAGAAGATCATTGCTAAAATTTTAGCAAATCGTCTTTCGAAAGTTGTTGGAAAAATTGTTAGTCATGAACAATCCGCCTTCATTGCGGTGACGGTCCTCTTATGCTCAGTGAGGTGATTGATTGGTACAAAAAGAGACATAAGAAGATGTTGATTTTTAAAGTCGATTTTGAAAAGGCCTATGACTCAGTAAGTTGGAAATACTTGGATTTCATGTTAAATAATCTTGGTTTTGGCTCGAAGTGGCAGACATGGATTAAAGTTTGTCTAGAGTCGACGAGAACATCCATATTAGTTAACGGTAGCCCAACTTCTGAATTCTCTCTTAAACGAGGCTTGAGACAGGGTGATCCACCTCTTGTTCTTGCTCGTGATGGAAGGGCTGCACGTTGCTTTATCTGAGGCGGTTAGCTCAGGTTTGATTCGTGGTATAAAAATCGATGGGTCGTCCATACAGTTATCCCATCTATTTTATGCTGATGATGTTGTAATTACCACGGATTGGCACTCTGATGATATGGATAGTGCTTCAGATTTTTTACTTGGCGTCGGGACTCCGAATAAACATCCATAAGTCAAATGTTTACGGTATTGGCGTTTCATCAAACGAGGTGAATAATATGGCCAGTAGCACAGGTTGTACAGCAGATTTCGTTCCCTTTCGTTTACCTCGGGTTGCCCATTGGATCGAGCATGAAACTTACAGCAAATTGGAAGAAATTAATGGACCGATTCAATAACAAATTATCATCATGGAAAGCTAATCTTCTCTCTATAGGTGGTCGTCTAACACTAATAAAATCGGTGTTAGGAAGTCTCGGGATTTATTATTTTTCTATTTTCAAAGTGGCTGAAACAATTTTGAAGAATATGGAGAGTCTTCGTGCTTCTTTTTTCTGGGGAGGGTAAGACACGAAAAAAGTTGTTTGGGTGAAATGGTCCAATGTCATGGCTTCATTTGAGAAAGGCAGATTGGGTATTGGTAGTTTGAAATCTTTTAACCTCGCGTTTCTTCAGAAATGGCGATGGAGGATGGCTTCTAACCCGAATGTTTTATGGGTTCGTTTAATTAAGGCTCTTCATGGTCAGGAAGGTGGTTTCGATCAACATGGATGTAAAACAAATGGTGTATGGTCTAAGATAGTCGGGTCCTCTAATTATTTACATTCGAGTGGTGTTCTTCCTCGGGAATCTTTGAGGTTTAATGTGGGGTGTGGCACTTTAGCCCCTTTTTGGAAGGACACGTGGCTTGGAGATTACCCATTGTATCTTCGGTATAATAGGTTATTTCAGCTGGAGAGAAACAAGGATTGTTTAATCATTGATCGCATAGCCAATGGAAGGTGGTCTTGGAATTGGTCTAGCTCAGAGTTAGGGGCACGTAACATGTCTTTCCTTAATGCTATGGTGGCTGAAATAGGTAACATGGAGATCCATTCTGAATCGGATGCGTGTGTTTGGTCGTTAGCCAATGATGGTATGTTCTCGGTAGGTGTCACGAGTCGTTTTTTAGATGATCATAGTCTACCCTCTATGGTTTCTTCGACGACATGGGAAAAAACCTTACCCCGGAAAGTTAACATATTTCTTTGGCGTTTGACTTTGGATAGACTTCCACATCGTTTGAACCTTTCATTGCAAGGTATGGAAATTCAGGATATTTCGTGCCCGTCATGCCAGGGAAATGTGGAGTCCAAGCAACACACTTTTTTCGTATGTGATGTTGCTAGAAACATATGGCGTCTCATTCGCACATGGTGTGACATATCTATACCTCAATTTGATGCTTTCGTGGAATGGCGTGATTGGTTGAGTTCGTGGCATACTTCTTTAGCAAAGAAGAAACGTGTTTTTGTCATTATTGTATCTTCGTTATGGGTGTTATGGCGCTATCGGAATAACTCTCGTTGTATGAGGAAAGAGGACATTTTTGATAACATTCGTTTGTATTCATTTTCTTGGCTTAGATATAGAGGTGGTCAGATTGGTAGTTGGTCTGATTGGTTAAAATCTCCTACGTATTCCTAGCTCCTCGCTAGTTTTTATTTATAAAGTGTTTTGTTTGCTTTCAAAAAAAAAAAAAAAAAAAATCAAATCAATCCTACCATACCCTTTAATCATCTCCTTAACACAAAAAAATGGGCGAGTCAAGTAGAAACCTGTATCATTGTCATGTTAAAAGACTAGCATTCTACGGTCCACAGTGCACATAACAAAGCTTTGCATAGTAAATTACTAAAGTTGCTGCTGCAAAACCGCACACGCAAGCTCCCGAGTACACGTCCTACATTACTTGTTGGATCCTGGAACGAAAGCAAAAAATTAATCAGATAATGTTTATGACCAAAAAAAATTAAACACACAACGTTTATGACCTGTAATAGCAATATTCGTATAATAGTGATAAAATATTCCATTCAATAAAAACTACAAAAGAATTTTAGCTGATATCTATAAACCAATATGCAACTTCTAAATGCCCAACACAGAATGCTAACAGTTAGTAATGCAACTTCTAAATGCCAAATGTGCAGGAATCACAATGTAATGCTTCTAGAATCTGAATAGAGGTGGCCAAATCTGCAGGTTGAGTGATGTGCCGAAAGAGTTTGGGTTAAAACAGTACATTTTTAGTACGGGTCGTGCCTAGTTGGATTGATCTGACAATCTGCAACCATTCTTTTGTCCGTTTTTATGATATAAAAAATGAAAGATATAATCAATATGAACAATAATCTAAATCTTTGAATACACTGAATTTGGAGGTTGGATGCTTTAATGATCCACTTTGGGCAACTTTCAACTTGTTTGACCTATTTGAGCACTTCCCTTTTAGCTATTTTTTTAAACTATCACATTTCAGCCATGTGAGATGAAACACAACCAAACCGGCCGGTTATAAGAAAATGCTATGAAATTACCATCTTTCTAACCAACATATGTAAACCTGTGCATTTCATATCATTTGTTTCAAAGGCAAACTTTAACAATTACCATCACCGTCTTCGTACAGCTGCGCCCTGTCCACGGGGGACTGCACCAACTGCCTGCTGTGACGGGGCGCCGGCTTGAGCACCTGCCTGCTCCTCAGGCATGTTCATGGCTTGGGTGACAGCATTCATAACGATAAGTCCAAGAGGTACCAAATACATCCACTGAAATTACAGGAATCATGAGGATAAAGTTCATAAAAAACTGAAGATGGTCACAAAAGAATCACAAAATGGTAAATCAATAGAGTTAATAACAAAACTACTCACATATTTAGCCCAAAAGGACCTCTCCACCAATGGCTTTACGCCTTCATCATCTCCTATCTCAACGCCACCAATATCTTCAGAAAATGTTGGAGTCCTGTTTTAATTTTCAAAAAAATATTTTTAGATAGGAGTAAGGAAACTAATAAAAAACAAAAGCAACTATATACTAAACAGTATCCCGACAGCATTTTCTATATTCCAAGTCCACAGTTGCTTCTTACTTCTATAGGAACTTACGGTAAAGCTTATATAATAGGAGTATCCGATTATTACAGGTCCTTCTCGAGCAGCTAAAATATTTGGTGTAAAATGTAACTTTTGGCAAAACGGTTAGATTCATGACATGAGCAAAATGAAGAGCATGTAAAATTTCACCTTGGCGCCAGCTCGCTGTACTTTAGAACTGTGTGGGAGTTGAAGGACCACTTTGCAGGCTAGAGTAAAAAAATAAAAATAAAAATAAACGTATCAAATGTCAAGCTAATAAATTTTTCAGCAGATTACTTTACATTAGTAAATGTGGTCGAACAAACTTACAAGTCTCGATTGGCGAGGATACTGACAAGCCCCAGGAGAACCATAGCTGACAGCCAATATATTAACACCTTCCTGTGACGATATTGACATTGTGTTATTTAGCGTTCTATAATAGACAGCTGAAATATATTAGCAAATAAGCCAATTGGCCTGCTTACCAGCCATACAAAGACTAGTGAAATGCATAAAAGGAGTTGAATCAATTTAACCATTGTAATGATAGGCATATTAACTTGTACTTCAAGGAACGGAGATAGTAAATGAGAAGGAAATTACCATGTGTATAACAATATGCTCATCCAGACCATCCCTTGGGAGACATCTCTGACGATAGAAATACAGACAGCACAGTTAGCAAATTGCATTGCAGTATGTTTGAAACCAAAACAAAGTACAGAAAGACACACTACCCTTTGGATGGACGGGCAGACATTAAATTTTATGAAAAACATTGTCACGCGATATTAACAATAAATGTGACGGAAACACCACACAGACACCGAACGAAACCAAGACATCATTATGGTAAAGTTATACACTTGAAATAAAGTAGGATGTAAATTTCATTATTTCCAACCATATGGAATCAATATTTGTGTGTGGAAGTGCTATAACTGATCATGTTCATTTTGAGAAAGAGCAAGAAATGGAACATTCACACAATTAACATCATGTAATACTTATTGAACATTTTGTTTCTAGATCAAACAGAGAAAAAAATGTCTTGTTCTTCTATGGGTGTGGAGTTTTTGATAGTTGAATAACTTACTACTTTATTTCTGCTAACAATATATAATACAGTCAAAAGTAAAATAGATAAACCGGTATTTTTTTTAAATGGAAATGCATATAAAGAAGTAGTTATTAGTGCCAAATTTCTACTATCAGACTTACTGCCTTCACCGAGGAAATAACATAGTCCCTCCCAGGAGCATTCAACACATCAGATGGCAACCTTATTTTGTAGTAGTCATCATTTTCCAGTAGTTTCTGCACAAAAAAATAAAATAAAATAAAAATAAAAATACCATCAAGGGACAAAATCAAGTCCTAAAACTAACAAAGCTTAAACAAGTGGCTACAAAAATAATAAAATAGGTTGAAGAATGATTACTTTGAGATTCTCCTTCTCTGTTGCACTAAGATCATTCCTCGAAAACCGAAGCTTTGTAAGAGTCTGAGTAATGAAATAGATGCCGACAAACTCGTTAAATGTGTTACAAGAATACAATACACACACTCACACAAAGTGAATAAAAAGGCTTCATGTGGTATAGAGTGTAGCAACAATTCCAGTGCTGAAACATGTCATTGATGCACACAAGAATTGTAAATCATGCTGAGAAAAATTGAACATCCTG
Organism: Gnaphalium uliginosum; assembly: GCA_963930675.1. Lineage (NCBI taxonomy): Eukaryota > Viridiplantae > Streptophyta > Magnoliopsida > Asterales > Asteraceae > Gnaphalium > Gnaphalium uliginosum. Next base: position 37,980,235 of record OZ005686.1, on the reverse strand, counting down.
ACACATGTTAGCACCAGCATTCTTCATGTTATAACAAGTGTAATGTACACAGATTTCTTCATCGTCATGAAGGTTTTCTTTTGAACATCATGTCAGCACCAGACACTTCCTATACTTTCTACAATTTTAAGTTAACCCTCCCCTCAATAAATAAATAAATAGATACATCTAGACATACGAACGGCAGCTGCACACTGAGCTCATACACATACTTACTGATCAACTTCATGTCAAAATTATAACAAATTCAAATCAACTAATACTTAGGATACATGATAAATCAATATTCACGCAATTTCATACGCTATCACAACCTATTCATCAGTGCAGTATCAATTATCGGTTATAAATTATACCTGACCACCGTGAGCGGAGGTTTTAATACGAGCAGTGAAAGTGCCGGCGGCGGAGAAATCGGAGGAATCACCGAAGGCGTGTTCGAGGGCGAATTGAATTCTAGAGTCTGAATCTGAATCAGTCGATCTCTTTCGAGTAGGTTTTGGAGTAGATATAGGGCGAGATTGGATCTGAGGTGATGATGATGAAATTGTTAGGTCAATATCAGGTGTACGGCCGCCTTCTAAACCGAATTCTTCATCGTCGGCGAGAAGCTCGTCGGATTGAAAAGATGAAGATGATGAGATTATGAGGGTAATGAAGAGTAAAAGGATTGTAGATTTGATGAATTTCATCGTGGAAACTGGAAAAGTTGAGTGTTTGAGATCAACACTCACTGTACTTCTTTGTTGATATACATTCAGTTGTTTATTTACCATGTTTCGCATCAGAAACTCTATTATTCAGGAGGTTAATCTAAATTTAAATATAATCTAATCTAATCTAAATTACCAGGGCTACTTACATATATCCCCTCCTTAAATAAATCAAATAACATGTATATCCAACTAAACTTAAAAATATCATATATACCCAAGTTATCAATTTAGTTATAATTAAAATTTAAAATTCACCAATATTTTTCTAGAAATTAATTAATGACAATTGTAACCTTCTTCCCTTTATTTTTTCCTCTTCCACAAACTGAAAACCCTCCAACACATAATACATGATCGGAAGAAAATGTGAATACAAAACCGCTAAAACTATGCAAACAAATAAATTCAGAATTCATGGATGTTTGGCATTTTATTACGTAAACAAACCACTGAAAACCACTGAAAAATCTTATTATTACAAACATCGGAAAAAGAAAATAAAAACTGAGACATGTTTGGCATTTTATTACGTAAACAAACCACAAATTAAACAAGAAAATATTATTTATATGTGATAACCTATCAATAACGACTTAGTGTGAATCAAGACTTGAATTAATTGGGCTCAAAACTATCATCTTGATTTTTAGTGTGTCGATTGGCCAGAGTAAAAAAACAATAGGAGAATTATCTTATTTTGGGAGAAGATTAGGGGTATATATGTTTTTAATGGGTTTGGGAAAATTATTATTGATTTGAATTTTTTTAATTATAATATGAAATAAGAAATTGGGTATATATGTAATTTTTAAGTTTAATTGGGTATATATGTTATTTATTGTGTTTAAAGGGGGGATATATGTAATTATCCCAAATTACTATTATACCAAAGGTTAATATTTTTCGTTTTAACCACTTAATTTTTTTTCTTATGATTTAATCATCGAAGTTTTAAAATTCTATTGATTTAAGCCTAAACTTTGATTATACCACAAAAAATTTGATGGTTTAATCCCTAAAGTTTATCTTTTATAATGATTTTGCCCTTTTATTTTTTAAGTTTAATTATCTAACTTTAAAAAATTTAATGGTTTCACCCTTTAAAGGGTCAAACCACTAACTCAATGCGAACTTGAATGGTTAAATCATGAGGAAAAAAACTTGAGTGGTTAAAACGAAAAAAAAGTAAAACTTTGAGGATTAAACCATTATTAACCCTTATATAAATAGTAAAAAAAAAGTTTATCAATTAAAAAAGCCTAAAATATAATAAACATAAAAATCATTTTAACTTAAAATTTAAATGTTTTAATTTACCATATAAAAACAAAAATTAAATTACTACATTTTATCTATAAATTTTAAAGTGTATGTTTTGTAAATTACATATACTTTACCTAATAAAACTTTCAAAACACTCGATTAATCAATGTGTTATCTTTTAATTAATTAATTAACTCGATTTGACCAAAAAAAAAAAACAATCATTATTTATAAACATTTTTTCTAAATAAAATGGTAAACCGCTTGATCCCAAAATACACTATTAGCATAGTATAAATGAGTCACTAAGACAAAAACAATAATTATAATGTCACCGGATGAATTAACAAAATAAAAAAAAAAAAAATAAAAAAAATAATAATAATAATAATAATAATAATATCACCAAACTTATTGATCTTAAGACATAACTGATATTTCACTTATTAAAAATAGTATCATTTAACTTGCATTGTGACTTTCGATTCGATTTGGTTTGCATTAAAAACCAAACTGAATTTAATGAAAACTCAAACAATAGTATCATTTAACTTATAATTTTTTGTAGAAATGAGTATTGACTAATTTTCAAAAAGGTATACTAATGTGTCTACGTTCAAATTCAAAAGATGACTAAATTTATATTTTTTGGGTCTAATAAATACAAATTAAATAAATGATATTTCTTGAATGTTGCTTCGCATAACAACTTTAAGTTAAATTTGACTTTTTCTCACTAAAACTGTGTGTACCTTTTCACATTAATAAGTCAATATGATATGTGACTAAGTATAATGTTGACGTTTAAATATTAATGTTTGTACATTGATTTAGTTAGTTCAATCTATCAATTTCAATATAAGATTTGATGTTAATGTTATCGTCATCAAGTATAAAATCTACGTATGGTAATTGGTATTTAAGTATATATATTTTGATATGTTATTTTTTATATTCAAGACACGCGTATAATATATTCACCTAAAATTATAATTTTTTTCTGCTCTGCCACAAAGCGCAGGTAAAAACAGCTTGTTTATCTTTTATTATAAGGCAAGTTTATCTGTGTTACAACATTTTTTTAGAATGATCCACGTGTACAAAATTACATCTACCTTCGGGATGTTAAAAATTAATGATTTCACAAATGTCAAATAGAAAAATTATGAAAATTGTACCATAAAACTCAACATTTTCTCCTATTTGATTAGACATCTCATAAGGTATACTTTCGACGAGTTTTTTTTTATTCATTTTTGGTGAGTTTACAAAGTATTAACACATGTGTTACTGTTTGGTTGTAGATTTGATTTGAGGTTACGGTTAGGATTTAGGGTTTAGTGTTTAACATGGTTTAGGGTTTAGTGTTTAACATGGTTTAGGGTTTAGGGTTTAGGTTTTAGCAGGGTTTAGGATTTAGGGTTTAGTAGGATTTAGGGTTTTGTAAAGCGTTTAGAGTTTAGGATTTAGGGTTTTACAAAAAATCCTGAACTCTAAACTTTAAACGCAACATGTTAACACATGTGTTAGTAATTTGTAAAACCATAAAAAAACGAAAAAAAAACTCGTCGAAAGTATACGTTGTGAGATGTTTAATCAAAGAGGAGAAAACGATGAACTTTATGGTGTCATTTTTATAATTTTTCGACTTGATGTTTGTGAGATAATTAATTTTCAATTAGATATGGGTAAATGGGTTTTTGTACAAATGACACAATTTCATTGATTATTCCATATATTAAAAAATTAGTGTACTCTAATAACATCTCAATTTAATCTATTTACATTATTTTTTTGTAGTTATTATTATTATTAGATTGTTTTGTGATTTCATAGTCAACTTCAATATCTTCATCTTACCTGGTATCTAGAGCTAGATTCATAAAATTTAGAAAATAAACATCATACAATAACAAGAGATATGGATCGAAAATTAAGGATAAAATTAAGATCAGTAACACTATTAAAAATATACGTGACAACTTACGATTATCAATGATAGAGATTGTATGTGACGAATACAAAGGTTTGCAAAATTGAAAGGGTGAAGTAAAGTTTCTTTATTTCAACTATAAGTTATTTAATTCTTCGTATTGTCAAAAAATATCGCATAAAACGTGAAAGGTAATATGGATAGTTTAAGCTATGGAACTTCAACTATACAAATAAGGACTATAACCATAACCTCTAGTGACTTGAGTTATAATTCACTATTACCAATTGTTGTTCCTCATTCATTACCAAGTGACTTTGTAACATCATGCGTACGCACCTTAATCAAAGTTCATAGCTTTTGTAAATGTTCTTTATTCATGTTTAAGTTATCATAGTAAGCAATTAAATTTCATATGATATTTATTTTTATGTATACATAATTCTCATTCTCATTTAGATATGCATGTTTATTTCATGGGACCTTTGCACCAGTGTTGTAAAAATCGGCCTAGGCGGCCGACTAATCGGGACTAGTCGGTGATCGGGAGTAGTCTGATGCGCCAAGCAGGTAGTCGGAGTAATTAGTCGGTCAACGGTCAAAATCGATAAAAATCGGGGGCTAGTCGGTCAAAAATCAGTCAAAATCGATCAACTTTTTTTTTTTTATAAATAAATCGGGACTTTGAAAAATAAGACATGGACCATCACTTTTATTCCACACACAAGTGAGGCTCAAGAACTATTTGAGGAAAAATTCGAGTCGGCAAGTGAGCAGGAAGTAGATGAGGATGAGGATGAGGATGAGGTTGACTTAGAGTTCGATGGAGTTCAAATCATTGAACTACATGGATAAGATGAGAATGAAGCGTGAATCTAATAACTAATAATTATATGTGTGAAATATTTGAATGTTTATGTTTATGTTTCTACACAATATATTTATGTTTCTAGTCTATTATGTTTATGTTTCTAGACATATGATTTTGAAAATATGTTATTTATATACGAAAAATCCCAATCCGACTAGTCCCCGCTTAGACCGATTACTAGCTACAAGGTCCCCCACCGCTCGACTAGCGCCTAGCGAGTTTTACAACCCTGCTTTGTACGAGACAATTTCGATATCGACGTGAACATGTTTTTGAAAAATAGGGAATTGTTCGTTCCGATGAACTTTTAAAAAAATTTTATAATCTATTTAAATATTGAAAGCATTTGCTTTAACATATCTTTATGATTTAGAGTATTTTCGTGTATTGTTTAATTAGTTTCAATTTTTGGGTCGGGTTTTTTAATCCCAAACCCTCCATTTTATCTGGCAAATATCCAAACTAAAATAATTGATACTTATTGAGAAACTCGAAAAATTATTGAATAATTCTAATTGGCTACTCCGAGTATTGGGTACGAAAGTTATATACAGATTTTGAACACGTATACTAAAATCTAACCAAAACCTAACTCATTACCATCCCTAATAGAACACGAGCAATATAAACATCTTTTAAGTTTATTTTTAAGTTTATGAGTTTTGCATTATTCACCTGTTATTTTGACTACTCAAGTCATCATGTATTTTTACGAAGTTGTGTATAGAAATACATACATAAACACTTAGATAATCGCATATCATCAAAAGCATTTTAACTATTCAATTCATCATGTATTTTTATAAAAATTGTGTATAGAAATACAAACAGACGAAGCTTAAATAACTTCATATCAACAAAAGCAAATATTATAGAGGTCTACTAAAAATAAAAATTGTGTATAGAAATACAAACAGACGAAGCTTAAATAACTTCATATCAACAAAAGCAAATATTATAGAGGTCTACTAAATCTCTCGATTTGTCTTTATTATTATATAACTTATCTATACTATTATATAATTGATTTGAGTCAAAATCTTAAAAGGGATAAATAGTCAATTACTATTATACCATTTTACATATTAGTAAACCATAAAAAATTTAAGACCGAATACAATTAATTAAAAGTTAATACATCATAATTATTTTCGATTACAAAAGATATAACCTCATAATTATTTAATTCTTTTGATAATCGATATAACCACTTAATAATGATGGATATTAAAATGTCGGTTACAATTGATTTGATATAAATATAAGTGAAAATATAGCAGGGGTTTTGATTGACGGGTTAAAATTTTTATTACAAAAGCAAACTTAGTTTTTTCCCGGAATAACGGCTTGGACCAGTAACTCGTACCTTGACATAACCCGACTAGAAAAATTAAATGCATTGGCTGTTCTAACTTAACAGGTTGACGGGTTAGAAGTACCACCCGAACCAGTTTATTTACTTGTTGGTTTCGTATCGAGTTTCAAGTTGTGACGAGATCGTTATTGCGAATAGTAGCAAAATGATATTCTACATACTACTATGTTCTCAATTATACGAATATATATTAAATAAATATACTAATACATGTAAACTTTTAATCGCGCAACATCGTGAGGCAGTAGGCTAGTAAACTCGTAATGTATATAGAATACAATCTTAATTTGGTTCAACTTTGGACTTTTCAAGATCCAACCGAAACATTAAAAGAACTTAGTTAATATGTTATCTTTCTTTTTTCATCAAAAGTAACAAATAATAAATATATAAATATAATATAATAAAAATATAAAAAACATAATAATATATACTCAATAACGTTTAGACTAGAATTTGCATTAAAAATAAATAAATTAAAATTAAATTAAATTAGACTAAAAATTATAAAACCATAAGACTTGTATGATTTGTATACTTAACATTTTGAACAAAAAAACGCATACGGGGGGCATACCCGTACCAAACACTGTCTCGCACTTTAGGAGTATATATATATCGACCAATTGGGCTTTATATCGATTCAGATTTCCCCCTGAAAACCCAAACCCTAACCAACCTCTCAGCACTTGTACGGAGAACAAAATCCGATGGATGCAATAAGAAAGCAGCTCGATGTATTGATGGGAGCAAATCGTAACGGCGACGTTACAGAAGTTAATCGTAAATACTACGACCGTGACGTCTGCCGTCTATTTTTAGTTGGCCTTTGTCCACACGAACTCTTTCAACTCACTGTAAGCAATTCAAAACCCTAATTTGTACCTGTACACATATTATCATAAGTTTTGATACAGTATAACCGTGTATTAGGGTTTGAATTGCATACTTATCACAAATAAGGTTTTAATTAATGAGAATTGGTGAAAACAATTTATAGGACTCTTTATGAACTGTTATGGAATTGCGTTGCTCGTTTTGTTTGTTCGCAAAACGTATAGGGAAGATAATGTTCCGACTGACTTATTGAAGTTGTGCATATAGTTTAAGAAATGAATTGTTTTTTTGTGACATTTTGTGATGCTTACTTAATTTTGGAATTTGTAGAAAATGGACATGGGACCCTGTCCGAAGGTGCACTCATTTCAGCTGAGGAAAGAGTATCCTTTTTGTTACTATAAAAATATATATATTTTTTATTTGTCTGAGACTTAGGTATCAGGGATTTCGATGTTGGTGTTACTTAACTGTAATTAGATACCAAGAAGCTAAGGCAAAAGGTCAAGATAACTATGATAGGGAATTGGAGGACATCATAGACAGGCTTATCGTCGAATGTGACAGAAAAATTACGAGAGCGCTTAAACGTTTAAGTGAGGAGGATGCTAAAGCAGCTATTGCGATATCGGTGTCAGAGGTTACGCAGGTGGACTCGACGTGCTTGTTGGGTTCTATTTTCTATTCATCTAATTATCTTCTATGTCTAATTTGCTGATTTTCAAAATGTGCAGACACCTGAGATACTTGAGTTGTCGAAGCAGATAAAGGAAAAGCTGAAAGAGGCTGATGAATATGGTAACTTCTTTTCGTAGCAGTTGACAGTTTTTTTTACTTTGTTTAATCTCTTAGTTATACCCTTGAATTTTATAGGTTCCTTTAAATCGTTTTTTTACATCATAAATTGGAGAAGTTTATCATTGTGCGTGCAATATGATTCGAGTTGTTTTACTAAATTGTGGCTGTTCTGAATTTCTTTTACTTTAAATTCAGAACTGGAAGGCAAAGGAGATATGAAGATTCGAGCGCTGGAGATGGTTGAAATATACAGAGCTCAAAGAGCAGACAAACAGGTAAATGTGCTTTTCAGGCTTTAAGTGTTTTTTGCTTTTGGTGTAATCGTATGTATAAGTGTAGTGTTTATATACTGTCTCTGAGTATATAGTGGGGAGCAAGAACAACTACACTTCTTATACTGTCTCTGAGTATATAGAGGGGGAGCAAGAATAACTGGGTTCTAGTTGGTTGGATGGGTCACTTCTTTAAGAGATTTAATGAGAGTTTTATGATATAAACATGATGATAGTGTGCTTTGAATTTATAAAGAACTTATTGCTAGACCAATCGGAAGACAAAAGGTTTTTCATTTTTTCATTTTTTTTTGGCTAAAACAAATGTATTGCTCATAATACAGAACATTGTTTGACAAACACATGACTGTTTGAAATAGTTGTATTTACATATTTTATACCGAACAAAATGAATATTTGGTGTTTAGTTCCTCTCAAATTAAGCAACTATTCTATTTTTAACTCACTTTTGAAGGGATATTTGCATCTTAAATATCATTTGTTAGTTCATGTTATTCTCATTTCTGATGGAATCTATGCAATTGTTACCAATCTAGTTAATCAAATGAGTCTTTTGAAACGTGGTTTATTGTATGTTTTTGCATGTAAGAGCTTATTCCTTAGGTATTTTTTATTTATTTATGTAGCTCTTCTTTATGTTCAGAGAATGAACATTTAGTGAATACCAGTAAATTTCCAGTCTTGAAAAGGTTGCGATGTTTTTTTCTTTCTTTCTATATGAGATTAGCTTACATGTGCACAGTTTAGTGGATGTACGTATGAATAAATTTTAGATCATTGTAGTATGCACAGCATAAGAAGGGTCATCTGTTTTGGATGGATGAAGTTAATTTTTTGTTGTTGAATCGCATAATTATTCTGGTCTTTTTACTGACATCTTCTTGATAATAGTTGACAGTTTATTTTGTATTTTTATTCTGAATGTTTTTATTTTTTTACCAGTCGATGCTTTTATTAGATGCGTTCAACAAAGATCGAGCTTCTTTACCTCAACCTCTTCCAAATCCTCCACCATTGGCACCATTGCCTGTGGCTAACCCTGATGCTCGCACTCAGGAGTTGATTAACGAGAAGCTGAAAAAGGCAGAAGAGCTTGGTAAGTTGGTTGTTTTAAATTAGTTTAGGTTCCAATTTTTTTTTTTTGGTTTTTACAGGGATTCGGATATATCTTAAATTTGTATATTGTACTGTTACGCAAATGACTGAATGAATATTATGCAAATTTACACTCATAAGGCCCTCTCATCAGCATCAGATTTATATGATCTTTGCATCATCACTCTTCTTCAGTAGAATTAGTTGATGGGAGGTTACATAATACTAAAATTTGTTTGTCTTAATTAGACAGTCGTCAAAGGCAGTGCCATGAATACACCTGTACGGTCAATCAATATTACTTTTATTAATGTCAAGTCCTAACCTCCATGTATGTAGTTGGCATGCATGTTTCATCATATTTTTGTACTGTTTATGGGAAATAAATCGTAACTTATGATTTTGTTTTCTAGGTGAGCAAGGAATGTTGGATGAAGCACAAAAGGCACTGGAAGAAGCCGAAGCACTTAAAAAGGTTCACTATTTGTTTCATAATAGTATTTTCAGCCTGTCCTATTCTGAAATATGGTTGTCTTTCAGATTAAAAACTCTGTGGTTCATTTGTTCCCTATCATAGAATTCAGCTAGTATTTTCCACAATGGAATATGATTGCACCCTAGGTCAAGGCGACCTCACATGGAGCATGAGATGACATGATGTATGTTCTTCTTTTGCCAATTTATTATGTTAATTAGTGAGACTAGGTCGTATATTCATCATATTTAGAGTTGCCATGAAGCACTATGAAATTCAAGGCTGTATAGATGATAATGATAACAGGCTGTAGGATAGTGCATGTACTGAAACAGCTTGGCTGAAGTTACAATAGGCATGCTCGAACATGATGTAGCTGCGGAGGTTATATCTCTGTGTGAGGTTGATCTGTTGAAGGAAGAGACTTGAGAGATTGGCAAGGGTCATTATAGGTGGACGTGACAAAATGGGCTGGTAGGGTGATGGACCCAAGTGATGTGGGGTTAAAATGTGTGGGTTTTTTGGTACTAGTCGGGTCAGGTTGACCTAAAACAAATTGTCTACTATTGTTAAGTAATTAGTGTGTCAAAACAAGCTATTTTTGTATTCTAGTCATTGACCCGTGATAGATAAAACATAACCTAAGTTATAAGTGAATTGGTTAAAATTGCTACCTCTAGTAATAGGTATATATGACGGATAATTTGTTTTAGCATTTTGACCCACCACCCAAGATCATTTGAAACTTTGCATAGGTGCGTATATATGAATATTAAGTGGTTTTGGTTTTCGTTGCTGATTATATGTGCTACTCACATTCAGGTCTGGCATGAAAAGGTGTTGAAATATTATGATGTAGATTGAATACTCGGACTGGCGACTATCCTGGACTTTAGAATTCGTTTTTTTAGCTTAGCTAAGATTCAATTTGGATTATTTTTCAAATATCAGTGTGCTTATTTGACATGAAAACTAACATGCTGTGAAATTAAATCGAGTCGATAGCTTCTAGGACAACACATGAACTAAAACACTATATAGTGAAGGTAGAGTAGTAAAATTATAATGAAAGTAATATTGTATTCTTTTGGTTCAAATTATTCGAATATCCTAAGCAAAACAAGACTTATTGTTTTTTTTATGGTTTTATTTTAAAATACTATCATTAGTATCTCATTAACAACAACGTCTGATTTCCACCTCGGTGCCACACCATTTCACTATGCCATCTACATGGAAATCACGTTGTTGGAACCTAATAAATATCTTTGTCACCAAATTCGGATTTTGTAAATTGGGTCACTTGATTGGTTATTACGTCAAATGTATTTGTCAAAGTTCTTTTTTGTTTTGCTGTGTATCTTTTTCCTGATGTTATTCCCTGTCTGTTTTGATTTTTACACTTCATATTTTTTGTAGCTTTCGATGCACTTGCCTCCTCGTCAGGAACCTGTCACAGACTCCTCTAAGTATACTGCTGCAGATGTTCGAGTTGTAAGTGCTCTATCTCACCTATGAGGTTTTTGTTAAATTCTTGAAATTTGCATCTTTTCACTGGTTAAAAAATATGTCCGGTATAGTAGCACTCGTCTAAAAATTATTGTGGCAAAGGCAATAGGTAGAACTTAAAGCTTAAAGATTTCTATTTGGCCTGACGCTACCTGATTTGGCCTTTTCAGACTGATCAGAAATTACGTGTTTGCGACATATGTGGAGCGTTTTTAAGTGTTTATGACAGGTAATATCTATTTCTATCTATACTGTGATAGTTATTTACTTAGTTATATGGAGGGTGACCAAGAACTGGTATTTGGGGTTTAAAGTACTTCAGTGTTTGACCTGGCGATTATAACTCCTTTGTCACCAGCAGGCTTTTGGGCCCAGTTTTACGAGGATAAACTTTTGCAGCTAAAAAGAATGTGCGTTTTTTATTTTTCTGCACCATGTTTGCTTGTTGATCAATCCTACCATTAGCTAAACAATTGTGGCAATGAGATGATATCTCTATTAGCTATGATGGGTCTCGTGGTTTGCTTTTTTTCATTCCTTGAGTTATTATGTTTTTCCTTTTCCTATTGTGTCTCTCAGTGACCGGCGCTTAGCGGATCATTTTGGAGGAAAGCTCCACCTTGGCTATATGCAAATCCGTGAGAAGCTAGCTGATCTTCTGGCAAGTCATCGTTTTTATTTTTATTGGCTTTCATGTCTGGAGGTTGATTTATCTCTTACTTTTAGCCCCTAGGTGTTGGTAGTATCGTTTGCTTTGTAAGATTTCTGTTTTATGTTTGGACTTTAATCATTACTATCGCAGGAAGAGAGAAACAATAAAAGGAAGGTTCCTGAAGACGACAGAAGGTAAATTCTTGTTTTTTTGTGGCTTCTCTTTGATGGATGCATCTGTAAATTTGGGGCTGCAGGAGACTTGGCATAAATGGGTGTGTCGGGTAACTGGTCAATACTAATTTTTGTGCATTTGAAACTTTTCTGGTTGGATTAAATTGGTCATAATCTACGATTTTAAATTATATATAAACTTTTAGCGTATTAACTTAAGTATGAATATATAAAGTTTTTCATTTATAATAGTAATGTAATTTTTTGAGTTAAATGGTTTTGGAGGTTAGCTTCAGCTTTTGACTTGTTTGACACATTAGAGATAAAACAGAACCTGTATTGACTATTGACCCATTCGCATGTAAACGGGTTTAAATGGCGACCTCTATTTTATTTTTTTGATGAAAACTGTTGTTGTGGCTGAAACTTTTCTTAGATCAAAAGAACGAAGCAAGGATATTGAGCGTGAAGGTAGCAGAGACCGGGATCGAGCAAGTAGCCGTGACCGAGACCGTGCAAGAGACACTGATCGTAGGAGCAGAGATCGTGATAGGCATCATGACCGCAGTCGTGGCTATGACCGCTATGATCGTGATAGAGAAAGAGATCGTGATTCAAGGAGTCGACAAAGATCACGTTCCCGCTCAAGGGATCGGCCCAGAGATTATGATCGCTCCAGGTTCCGTTTCTATGACCTATTTTCATGGTTTATTAGCTTCAGTGTTAAGATGTTTAGAGTATGCTCATAGATGAATGCATCGATAGGTGACCAACCATCATAAACGCATTTTTCCCATACCAATGTTATCTGGGAGCATTGCTCTAACTTGTCCACGGGGTTCACACAAAGGGGTTCATTCGCATGAAACGTCAATTGGTTAATCCAAGCCAACCTATCTTAAAATTGACCTGTTTTGACCAGTTTTCCAACCTGCCCCTCTCCCGCATCCTGTCACCTATAGTTGTCAGCTGTAGGGATCATATGAATTATTCATTTTATTTCTCAATACATATCTGGTCTTCATTAGTTGCATTTTAGTATGATTCTTAGGATTGAACTCTCGTGCAGGCGTTATGACCGATACTAGGCAGGAAGCAGCGGGTGAAAGAAGGTTGCTGTCCTAGTTCTTGTGCAAACATTTGTTTTCTTATGAGTTTGATGCTTTTAACTTTAAATTTGCTAGTGGATCCATCCAATTACATGTACTAACAATCGTGAGTGTAATAGGTTTCCTTGCGCAAATATTTATGGGTTGATGATGTTCTCAACATCAAATTCGCCAGTGGATACTATTTTATTTTTAGAAAAAGACAAGTGGCAGAATTTGATTGGATATAATTCCTACTCAGGATCGAGCCATACTTTGTGTTGTACGGAGTACTATTTTCTAAAAGAAACACGTGCCATGGCCCATGGGTCGGACCCCTATCATTTATAGCTTCAATTTGTTCAAATTTACAACTGATTTTTGCTTATGCGACAAGATTATCAAATTTTTACTGGATTTTTCTAATTATAGCCTTTTAAGGCTATATTTAAGATTTAAGTTAATGCATAAAATGGCAAGGTGGTTGGTTATAATTAAGGTATAAACAATTTATACATGTTAAAAAATGTTAAACATAATTTTAAGGGTACGTTTTGAATTTTTTTTTTAAATGATAATGCAGGTCATTTTTTTAAATAGGATATCTCAATATCTCATTTGGGCTAAAAAGATTTGTATTAAAAGTTCGTATGTAATAGGGGGTGTTTGAAATTTCTTATTTTAATTGTTTTTTTTTGCTTATTGCTTATTTTAAAAACAGAAGAAATAAGTACGCTTTCTAAAACTGCTTATCAGCTTATTTTTTAATTAATAAGTATTTAAAAATAAGTATTTAGACATGTTTATTTTTAAGCAGAAAAACATTTATAAATAAGCAATCCCAAACACCCCATAAACTCACATTTTTTGTATACGTTCATCACCTACCATGGAAGAAATCACATACATTTGTGATTTTGATGAAGACAACTATCGTAAATCCAGTTATGTCAATCGAAAATACTTTCTATTTCTAAGAATTTTATAATATGTACAAACTTACAATTATAAGTAGAATTTAATTATGTATAAAATTTGTTTTTGAATGGAAGAATAAGGAAACCAAAACTTATCTACAAGGCATACAGTATATAAAAAGTGTGTGTCTATCTTGCATTGTTAATAATAACAATAGTTAGTGCACATCTTAAGGGTCATTAAATACACTTAAATTTCCTATTAAATAATAAAATTCATTTAATTATACTCATCAATTTGCATTTATACAAGTGTATTTATTATAATTTTTATTATTGTGAAAACTTTTACTTTAATAAATGTGCACGGACATAAATTAGCTAAACTCAGGTAAAAATTATATAATCAGATAGTCATTTACCATCTCTATTAACGTAAAGAGTTTTCGATAAAAGTAAGTTATAATAGTAGAATCTATAAAATAAAATAATGACTCCGCCGAACCCTATTACATGTTAAACCTAAGTCCCATCTAAAAGATACTTCGAAATATTTAACGGAAAGTGATACTATTATTTATTACAATATAAAAATTAAAAATTGATATTAAAAGATACTTTTAAAGCATGTTACATAAATAATGTTAACAATAAGGCCGACTATTACATTAACCGGTCTCTAAGTTATTTTTTTGGATTTCAGAAGATCAACAATACGTTCTCTAGCGTTATGCTTGAATGTCACGTGCAGTTTCAAAGGCAATGGTCTTCTCTAGCTCCTCGTCATAAAATTCAAAATTCAACAACTTAAAGTTTCAAATCTTCAAGTCACATGTCAAATTTCAACTTTCATCATCAATATCAAAGAACGAAGATCAAGTTACAGGTTTAAGTTTTTGTTATATCTTCAAAAATACATTTTCCATTTCGAGTCCTTCTTAAAAGAGATTTACTATTTACACTTTTTTAATGAAATATTTTTATATATTAAGGTTTTGATTGATGAAAAAAATGAAATTATGCACTCCTTTGCTAATAAAACGAGCGAAAGTTTTCTTGTATTCTGCTTAATAACTTTTGGCTCCATAAAGGATCAAGTATAAAAGTCAAATTCGCACCCAATTTCCCATTTCCGTTTTCAAAAAAGCCCCAATTTCACCAAAACCCTAACTTCACACAATCACTCAAATTCGCCAAATTAAGTCATGAATTCCCATCTACTACCAACATTCATCTCATTCCTCCTCATCATAACACAATCATCATCATCATTAGCATTAAAATCACCATCAATTTACGATGCCCTCATTGCAAACGGACTTCCAATCGGTCTTCTTCCGAAAGGAATCACAAATTTCACAATCGATCCATCAACTCAACGATTCGAAGTGCACTTAAATAAATCATGTAATACGAAATTCGAAACAAGTGTTAGATTCGACTGGAATTTTGCAGGGTTTTTGAGTTACGGTCAAATTTCTAATTTGACTGGAATTGCAGCTCAGGATTTGTTTCTTTGGTTTCCTGTTAAAGGAATTCATGTTGATGTACCTACTTCTGGTCTTATTTACTTTGATGTTGGTGTTGTGTATAAGCAATTTGCTTTGTCTTCATTTGAAAACCCTAGAGATTGTACGGAATTTGATGATAGTGAAGGTTTGGGGACGGAGTTAATTGTGCTTAAGGATCATCCTCGTGGGATCAAGGTCAGTTAATTTTCTTACTATAATTAATTAATTTGTTAGAATATTGAAAATGTGGTGTATGTTATGCCATTGATACAATATGTATACTAATTATGAAGTTGAAGAGTATATAGCTTATGCTTTCAGTCAAACTGTATATGTATAGTAACTTGAGGAATTTATATTCACTTGTTGGTATTTTATGTGGATTGGACAAATGTAATTCTATTTTCATTCCATAACTGAATTCACATGTAACTTTATATTTAAGAAGTATCAAGTACTTTGTTTGTAATTCAGAGTAAATGAGAAGTTATGTTTTGTTAGGGTGGTTACGGAAAGGTGAAAGCTTTGCGATCTATTTGAATGTTCCATTTAGAAACTTTTGTGTTTAGTTAGAAAAACAAGGGAGGTAACACTTTAGGGTGTATTATTTTTTTCGGATAGGTTACAATGCTACATTATGATTTATGAAAATATTCCGAGAAACATTGTCGGATTTAAACATTTTGGATTATGAATAGACATGTATGTCGAATACATTTCATGATAAATTTGTACACTAAGTTTTTCAAAATGCTTTCTATGGTAGTAGTTTATTCTTGAATTCTAAACTTGTGTGTATTACTATCAGTGTGAAAATGGAATTTGTGTCTGCAGTTTTTATGTGGAAATAAAATTTTGCAACTCTGACTCAGGCTTGTCGTCAATTTCTGTCATATATTTGATGGTAATGTAATATAGTTCTGCGAAGCATCATTATACAATGTGTCACGTGACACAATAAACCAATGACATCTAAACTAAGCGTCTTGCTTTTTGAGTACTTGGGGATGTTTGCTTTGTAACCAGTGGTTCATGAAACTGATAACTTAGTATGTAGACACTTGTTTTCCCCCCTACAAGTTCAAGATGTTATCTAAATTTTGGTTTTTCATCATCTCATCTCACTGATTTTCATTTTGTGGCATTCATGTAAACGTTGAATGATTGTTTTACCTCTCTAGTCCTATATTTAAGTTTCTGTAGGGACCCCTTTTTTGTTTTTATGATGTATCCTGCATATACCAAGTATGCCTATAGTTCAGTATGGTAACTTTTGATTAGGTTTCCTTTTATGCTGAATGCATTTTGGTTATGGTTATATTTCCTTGTATGTTTTGTTATGACTTAAACTGTACTTTCAGCCATTGAATGTGTTGCTTTATGGCAAAAATACCATTTTACTGTAAAAGCTGCAAAACCTTCTTGTTTACGGTGATTCCTAGGTAAACTAGATTCTATGCTATACTAATAGTGGCATAAATTCATGACCTTGCTTAAAGTGATACTGAAGGCAGCTAGTTTAGCTTAGAGTTCCTAGAAAAGGAAACGTTGCATAAATACGGAGTATGAGACATTTAATAATGGAATTGTTACAACTGTCATCGGCTGGACTGTTGGAGGGATTAGTAATAAGTGCGCATTGGAAATAAAGTGATTTTGCTGGTTTTATCTCCCCGTGAACAAGATAGTTGGTTGGCGTTCACAGGCGGAACTTCATTGAGACAAAAGAGGGCTGTGGCCCCCCCAAAAATTTGGGCTAATAGAGTAAAATTTGTGATATTTTAAGATAATTTTACTATTTCACCTTAATGGCCCTCCCAACTATTTAGCAAGAATAAAAACACAGTAAGTCCAGGTGTCAGTCTTGTAAATTAAGTAATACTTTTGGGTAGGTTGTTAGTGGCCCATCCCAATATTTACACTTAGCCCAAAATATTTAAATTGAACGAAATATTTAATTCTCGGCAATCTCAATAGTTAGCAACCAAATATGAATTTGAAACAGGACTACACTTAAAAGGGGTTGTCTTTAATTTTTCGCTCATTGATAAATTTTGTTTAAAGGTCTACTTTAACAATTTGTGTATGTTAATGTTATTAAATAACCATGATGGTTACTTCATATATTTTAAAAGAATGCTTGATTTATAGATAAAATAAATTGCTGAAAATTTTAATTCATATTATGTAATTGATTATTTTGAAACTCGGTTCGACTCGAGTTATATTTACATTTTGTTTTTTAATCTAACTTTCCGTATGCTTATATATGTGCGTGTGAACCTCACACGCGCGCGTACGGGCAATGAATCCTTTCATTATTCCCGGCCCCCAACAAAAATGTTCAAGTTCCGCCATTGTTGGCGTTTATATGATCAATAATGGTATCAAGCATTGTACTTCTGATAATATTATTTTCATGGGACTTTTCACAATTGCAGGACAAAACTGGAAAGCTTCTGAAGCAACACAGAGAGGGGGATGAACAGAGAGCTGATGCTTAAGTTGTGGAAGAGGCAAGATCTTGAAGAGTCTAGGATTAACAATTTGACAAGGTAATCGCTTGAGTTGGGTTCTTTCGTTAAACAATTTGTCCGGTTTTGTTTCTGATCATCTATTTCACAGATTGTTTCTCGTTACGTTGCGAGACATGATCATGTACAATATTGTTTGTTCTTCAATGATTAGTATGGTATAAATGTACATGTAATCATGTGGTTCGCGTAAACATTGGTGTCATGTAATATACTACATTCTTCAGAATATGAAATCCAGTGGTTTATTGTGATGTCAGTATTCCTAAATGCGTGCCAAATTCTTTGCGACTTTCTACTCCTTTTCTGTGATGGAACGCTACAACATCAAGTTCCAAATACTTTTTAGCCATTGTACTTTGAAATTTTGTGTCGACTGTTGAGTATACACACTATACAATAGTTGATTTTACACAACGTTGTGTATTAATGCAAAACAACGACATACAAGTTTTAGTCCACTTTTACAATCGTCGGTTACCAATTAAATGTTATATTACAATCTGAAGATCATCTAGGTATAGAAGACGAGTGAATTGTTGTTATGTAAGTTGAAAGTAGCTTGTTTATTTCTTCATTTTACATGGCTTTCTAATTAATCTTTTTTCACAATATGTCATTATTAATCACTTATATATAAGACTATTAAATTCTTTTATTGGTAATTTAATTCAACAAAAATACATTCAAATACTTAAATTTAACACCATATCATTATTAATCATCTTATCTTATTTGACTACTCAATTTGATTACTATATACATTCAAACAAGTGAGACTAATATTATTTCACTTTTCTTTAGTAATAAGTCAACAAATTCACAAGGGTCAAAATGCAAGTAAAAAGAAGTTAGTTGAAACTTGAAACAGTATGACGTGGCATTTTCATATCCTCTGACACTCAAAAAACACATTATCCACTTAAAAATGAAAAGAAAATGAGAAAACCAAATAAGCAGAGCACAATGGGAACATACAGCTGACATGACCGTCGCTACTGCTTCTTCTCTGCCCACCATTTCCCTTAATCCACCCATCGCCGCCGTCAACCTCCGGTCCACCAACAGCCACGTCACCCTCTCCCACCGCCGCCGTCTTTTCCCAGTACGAGGTTTATATTTTTGTTTATTACTTTTTCTATGCTCATCGAATTTGAATTTTGTAATCTATGGTGTTTAAAAGTGACTATTTGATAACAAGTTTTCAGTGTCCGACTTAACAAAATATTGCGGAGTAATTATTTAAGGACGTTTTAATCTTAAAATAATCAAGAATTCATCAAACATTCTCTCATTCACGGTCCGCGTTGATTATTATTATATACTATCACATTATCACTTTCAAAATGCAACGCCATAATACTCGCTTCATATTCGTATCTCTAATTTAATATTCATGGTCCGTGTTGATATGCATTCCGTAGTTTCCAATGCAAGTTATTATGATAACCTCATTAGACTTCAAACAGTACTCCCTTTCGTCCCAATTTTATAGTCCAAATTTTATTTTTTGGATGCCCAAATTCATTCGCCACTTCCAAAAGTAGACGAGCATAAGTAAACAAAGTTCCTTTATTATTTATTACCCCTATTGTATATATACAGAGCACAAAAAGGTGTGCAAAAGTAAAAGGTAAAACTATCATCTTACAAAATGTAGAATGTAATTACTATGTTTTATTAAACTGTATGATTTTTTTGTCCGGAAAACAATTTGGGATAGATGGAGTACTATTTATGAAATTGTTGGTAATAGAGTGCTTACAAAGTTCATTTCAATAATAGATGAAATTTTTTATGATTTTGACATTAAAAAATAAGTTGTTTCATATTATTAACTGCAGTAGCAAATGACTCTAAGGCAACAGAAGTGTCTCCTGATCGTATCGTTGAAAAGTCAGAGGCTGATAAGATCGTTGATGGTATGGAGTTCGGTGAATTATGCAATGAGTTTGAATGTATTAGCAGTCCATCTGTTGAAGCTACTGCAAGACAACTTGTTCGTGACATTTTAGAGCTGCGGGAGGGCAATCGTGCTCTTGGAACATATGCTGTTTCAGTCAAATATAAGGTATTGAATACAAGTGCTATGAATGGACAATTTGAGTAACATAAAATTATCCTTTTTTACAGTATTTGTATTTGACGGGGTATATCCCCTTTACCCGTAAAATCTTTCTGGTACTACAGTTTACTAAAGTTCATAAGGAGGGCTAGTATTTATTGTGTTACCAAATGCAGGACCCAGTCAGAAGTTTTACTGGCCGCGAGAAATACAAGAGACCACTATGGTCAACAGATGCACTAGATAAACCTACCGTGGTGAGAATGCTATGTTGCTTCTATTTAAAATTTAATCTTTTTGGACAAATGATACAAAAAGTTTCCCAACTTTATCAAATTTTTCATTTTGGGTACTCAACTTTTTTTTTTTTGGACCAATTTGAAGTATCTATGTTTTTTTTAACCAACCAAACAAGATTCTTTTTACCAGCATCCTGACACTAAAAAATGATTTTGTGACGGTTATATGACTACATTTTGCTGTTTTTTTTTCTTCTTTTTTTACCTCCAAATAACATACAAAAGGCTCGATATTTCAATGTGAGAAAATAACCCCGTTTGGTGGTAAAAAAACTTAGATACCTAAAGTCAATAAAAATTTATTAAGTACCCAAAATGAGAATTCTGGTAAGGTTCGGGTTTTTTTCTGTCATTTATGCGATCTGTTTGAGCTGACGTTGATGCAAAATCAATTCAAAAATAAGTTTCATATGTTTATTTTACTTTTTAATAAGGTACCCGATGAAATACACTTATACACCCCTATAGTTATCTATTTGTCTTAATTATAGAACTAGAGGAGGGAAATTCTTACCTGTTAATATGAAACAGGTCAAATAGTTTGACATGTATTGAAATGCTTACAGTGTCCTAACTCGTTTAATACAGACGAAATCATATCTTTTTAAGAAAATAGTTTTTTTTTGTTAATCATACTTGAAATATCAGTTATTTACAAAGTCAAAATAGACTGTTGGCACATCGGCCCAACCCGACCCGTTTTGACCTGCATATAAAAATTACCTGTTTTCACCTCTTACCCCCATCTGCCCATTTTTAATAGAGTGTGCAGGACATGTCGATGCTGTCTACTAGTGTGTTGAATATAAAGTGGACATTGAAAGGGAACCCTAAAAATCCTCTAGCTAGTGTAGGAGGACCTGTGATTCTCAAAGTCAACTCTCGGTTTACTCTTAACCAAATTAGTGGCCAAGTGATTGAGCACGAAGAGCTTTGGGATTTATCTTCATCATCATCTATTGCTAAGGCCTATTTTTGGGCTTCACGACGCCTATTTTCAACAATCGAATCGTCAAAAGATTTCTCAGACTCACTAAAGAACTTCTCTAGCCGTTTTTCACCAAAGAAAGAAGAAATGGAAATTTATCCAGATCCCTCTGGTGATCCCACAAAGGTACATCTGGTTTTTCCTTCCGTAAGTATTCGTTAAATCTACACTAATCTTGCTGATCTTAATGAATGAATATATAATATATAATATTGTTAAAAAAAAAGAAGAAATCTAAGGAATTGCATCTGATTCTGACAAGGGGAAATTTCAAAAAATGCAGAGGACTATTCACTTTATGCAGCGTTCAGTTTTTGAACCATTTGTTACCAAAACTTGAAATTATTCAATGCTATAAATTTCAAACTTGTATTTAGAAATGATATTTGTGCTGCATTAACAATACAACGTTGCATATGTTGTTAAAAACTAACTTAGCACTTTATATTTCTTGGAGTTTAAGCTTCTGATCGCGTTGTGGACAGTCAATGAAATCACATGTATGGTAACTTGCAAAGATGCATGCATTTTCTCAAATCTTTTTAACGCCGAAGGCTATAAATTATGAAGTTTTTGCTGTGATTAATTGTGGAATATGGGTTTGATAATTGTTTAAAGTGATATATAGATGTTGATTGGTTGTTAAATTATATGATGTATCTTTACTATCTATTTGATGTTTGATGTAGTTTTTCCAAAATGGGGATGACTTTCAAAGGGATGCTTATCAACTAGCACTGTTTCTTGCACTTCTGTACTTTTTAGTACAGTTTTTGAGGACAACCTTGTAAAACAACTGTAAGTATAATATCAACTGTGTAAATTTTATTACTGATACCTTTATATCTTTCTATATAAAAGAAATTTGCTGTAAAACATGCCTTTATATGGTATCTTGTGATTATTTTTCTAAGTTCTAATCTTCACACACACGTATACAAACATTTATTTATGTTCGTGTGTACACATGTGCATACATGAGATCCATCAGAGCATGAGCTTTGAAGCCTTAAATAGCGATCATGAATACTGTGTATGCACATGTGTACTCTGTACGCATATGTGATGTATCAGTTGTGTTGAGTGTAATTTTCTAATTGTGTCCCCCAAATTTAAGTTTTCAACCAAAAAAGAAAGTAATTCTATGACTTAACCTAAACAACGTTTTGATGACGTCCTAACATGGAAGTTATATCAAAACAACGTTTTGATGACGCCCTAACATGGAAGTTATTTCATTAGCCATGCAAGTCTTTATATTTTACGTACATGAACGATTATATTTTCAAAATATATACAGATTTTAGCAATTACATTGATTGATCATGACCAACAATCTCATATTTTAACCTTTGTGTATGAAATTGGTTAAGAAACTCTTCTATGATGTTATTTTGTAAATTTGTTACTATCGAAATTACTTGATACAACATCAACTTATGTACTTGTTTTTTCTCTTTAGTATCTTTATTTATTGAACATCAAAGTTACTTCTCTAAACTAATTTGTTTCTTGTGGTGTTGGTTTATCATTTTTTTTTCTTACCTTATGTTGAAACTTGAAATCCTTTATGCAAACCTTGACATAGTAAATTAATAAATACAAGTTACAGCAACATTCCTTCTAAACACTAGTTATAGGCTTCGAAATAGTAACCATGAATCACAAAACGTGTAGGAGATCACATATTTTTTAGATTTGGCGTTGTTTGCTTTCTTCTAAACCTATGATTTGATAGGCTCATAAATAGGATGAAATTGTTCGTACCATGACAAAACAAGAAGAGAGATTTGGACATTATATCTAGAAGATTTTATTTATTTTAACTTTTCCATATACCATGTAACAACAAGATCAACTCTTGCCATTGTTTTCTAAATCATTACCATTTTAGTAACTATTATAAACACAAGCCACATGAAAACCGAGCAGCGTATACGACCTGCCCAAGAAATATCATGACCACCAACTTTGTACACCATCCCAGACTCTTCATCTTTCACTTTGATGCTCGATGAGCCTGAAAAAACAACAAAACTGAAATTTATCAACAACATACGAATTGGTCAATTTGGATTGTGTTTTATCTGAAAACGGGTCGGTCAAATAATAAATAGCTGAAAGGGGACGGGCCAAACTTGTTGAAAGGCGTTATTTTCTATTTTTAATGCATACAAACCTCATAAGTCATTTTTATTCGAAGATTTAGATTAGAAATGGGTCAAGTAAGAAAATAGCCAAAAGGTGATAAGGTCAGGTGGGTTGAAAATGATCCAAAATCAATATTTTACGCATATAATCTCCTTAATTCGTTTTTATTCAAAGATTTGGAATTGTAATAATATTTCTTTCTGAATCATAGTTAAAAGCATTGATTGTTCCTAGGGAAATTTATAATGTGAGCATAAAAGTACTAGGCGGCCAACCCAGCCGGTTTCAAACCTGATTAACCTGACACGTGAAAACCTGAACATGTTATCCAACTGGCCTGACCCGCCCATTTTGCTACCTCTAACCAAAAAGAGAGAGAAGCATACGTACAATCATATTCTGTCCACCCGATAGTTTGATCTTCCATATTATACGTAACCAGCCTATCTTTTAGTACAATATCTGCAAATAAAATAATTTTACCAACAAATTTAAGCTCCTACATTTACCAAAGGTAAATAATACTATTCCTAACCTATTCAAACTCCCAAATACACTATATCAACTCATTAATAAAATAAATAAATAAATAAATAAATAACTTACACCCTCATTTCTTTTAATTCTTAACCATTTATTCACTTCAAATCTAATTCCAAGTTTCATATTTTAACTACATAACAAATCTTACATTTTGTATATTAGTTCACATTTTTTTTCATCCCATAAAAAAATATAATTTTATAAATTGATCAAAATTTAAACTATTTATGAAGTTTAAATCATACAAGCTACATAAAAAAAAAAAAAAAAAAGTGTTAAAATAACTAATACAAATCTTAAAGTGAAATATATTTCATTGTCATTTATCTATAAATAAATAAGGTGTTATATTAAATAAACACACATTATTTGTATTTATTAATCAATTGTTGTTGTATAATATATTACATAAGAATTGAAGATAGTAATAAACGAAACAAATAATTTTGACTTACTCATTTATATTACTATTTTACATATAAGTTGTAGCTATTACCTAAAAAAAACTATCAATATTAAACTTACTAATGACTATCACAGTTGTTATACTTATAATAGTATTGTGGTTGATATAAATAAGATTGTTATAAAATTATCTTAATACCCCGTGATAAAATTTGTTTTACACATTTTTGCAAAATGATCCATCATTTTTAATGGATCAGACTTAAGATAAATTAAAAATCTCAAACCTAATAACATACTTTTTTTCAATTATATTTTTTTTTTCTGATCTTACCAAACTTCAATTCGAGTGTCTAATTTAAATATGTAATTTCCAGTGTCATATCGAACTTGCATAAATTTCCGTCTCAAATATCAACCTTAATGTGTTATGTTATACTACGTATATTATATGTGTCATTAGGATGGATATGCATTATATCATCATGGTAGTTGAAAACTTAATGATAATTTCTAACAAGTAATATATTTCACGACTTTTATATTTTGACCCTTTTTAAATTATTACCTTTTTTAATTTAATAATTTAAAAATATATAACAAAAGAGTCCCGCCACAACGTGCGGGTTACAAATCCTCGGTATTAAACATTTGGTAAAAGCCTCAGAAAGATTTTTAATGATTTCATGGAATTTTGTGCCTAACCTCCCAACAAGGTCACGTCTTTTACTTCCTGTGGTTGATCGAAAGTGCTCTGAAAACCTATGCACCACTTTTGATTCTGGGAGCAAATACAAATGTTCATAAATGTCCCAATGGCTAAATAAAAAATAACAAAATAATGAATAAACTTTGAACTTACACAGTTATACCTGATATTTAAAGAGATATTGATGCGGATAAACTTTCAACTTAAGCGAATTCGCAAAGTGAAAAGTGACAATTGGAAAACCATGATCAACACTGCAATAATCGATAATATGTTATAACTTATAAGTAAGATTTAAAGTGTAAACACCTGCTTAAACTACTTATAATAGATTAATATACAATAATAGGCAAGTTAAAGAACCCTTACTTTCCATGGTACTTGTAACACTTAAACTGACGATCAACTGTGTACACTTTTGCATTTGGATATGCAGCCATAATCTAGGTTCGGAGAACAATAGTAAGAATTATGTTAATGATTTTTATTAATAATTGGAGTTTGAAATACCAATATTTCACTTACCTTATTCAATAGTTGGTTATAAAGCTGATCAGGAAAGTAAGCCAAAGTCGTACCACTATCGATTATTGTTCCTCGCTTGGATGCAGTGTTAAATAAATTTGTCGGAAGTCGTATGAATTCATCACCCACCTCAATTGCCATAAGCTCAATATTATAATGTGACCTAAAATGTACATAAAAACGTATTCATCTTAGGGTGATCCTTTTGTCGACGGATAACATCACTGTTCCCACCCCTATTGCAGAATGAGATTTATCATATCAACAAAAATATCATAAAAGATAGAAACATTTAGTAATAGATAACTTACTTATCATTAGGCATAATTGGTGTCGTATTAACTTTTGGGTGAACCACTTCACCGATAGCAAAGATCCCGCCTTTAGAACCGGCTAAGCAATGGGAAAAAGTCTTTTTTACCTTTTTAGCCAAAGCAAGCTGTGAAATTATGGAAGAATTTGATTGCCCCAACCCTAATATTCCATCAAGGGCTTGTTGTGATGAGCCTAGTCCCCCGCCTTGTCGGGCTCCACACCTATCTTGGATCACAAATTATGAACTTTAGAATTTGTCCGCATACTTATAAATGAGTCAATCTGAGGTGCGTTTTATCTCAAACAGGTCAAGTAAAAAACTAAGCTAAAAAGGAAACAACTCAAAGGGGTCAAACTCATTAAAAATCTCATGAAGTGTACTTTTAATGCATACAATACAGCCTCATAAATCGCTTTCTTTAACGACTCAGTAAAAACTAAATGAAACGGAAAAAAAGAAGAAAAAAATAGTTTACGGGTCAACATGACTAGTACTAAAAATGCCCCGTTTCAACTCAGACCAAAGTTTACCCATTACCTAATGGCCAGACAGGTCCATCTTGCCACCTAAATAACATCTTAGCAAAAAGACCAAAATTG
This sequence comes from Gnaphalium uliginosum, assembly GCA_963930675.1. Classification (NCBI taxonomy): domain Eukaryota; kingdom Viridiplantae; phylum Streptophyta; class Magnoliopsida; order Asterales; family Asteraceae; genus Gnaphalium; species Gnaphalium uliginosum. Next base: position 37,953,595 of record OZ005686.1, on the reverse strand, counting down.
TCACTTTATGCAACTATGCATAGATAATAAACAAACAAACTTTATTCAATTTAATGTATCAATTAACTCACCCGAATGTAACGCTCCCTTTCATATTCGCGGTTTGAAGGTTCCCGGATACTTTATCAAGTTGCACATAATCTCTGACAAAATATCCTTTGGTTGAGCTATCGTCACCGTATCTGACATAATATGAACATTGCATCCCCATAATACAGTCATTATTAGCGGGGTTGAGTGTGGCCGTGCAAAAATCTTGATCACAAGTAATTATTTTGGAACTCGTGGAGCGCGTTGGATCGTATACTGAGAGTGGGATCTACACATGCAAAACAAAAAAAAGTAGATGAATCCTAATTGTATTACTTAATGTAAATTTATACCATCACGTCGTAAATGTATTTAGAAAAGATCTTGAAGAATCGTACTCCAAGATCACTTTTTCTTGGACATATTTGACATCCAACACAATTAATCCATAGGAGATCACTTCCTGTATCAACTTGTACATGATAACTCTTTGGAGGAGTTCCGATTCGAATCTCGGTAAAATATAGCCTATAAACAACCATACAAAATTACAAACATCAAACATTAAAAAATTGCATAGCATAACATGGTTGGATACAAAGATAAATATGGCACCTGCATATATTGGTTTATTCAATTCTCATGGTTACCTCAAAAATATTTTACTTTTTTTTTTCTTTAATTATTACTGTACAAAACACTTCATAAATGAAAACAAAACAAGTGTTGTTAATTTGTTACTTCTTGAACAGTTGAATCCCCAAATTAAGTCTCTTCTAAACCAAAAAAATAAATAAATAAAAGTAACAATAATTAACAAATAAAATTAGAAGTTTTTGGGGGTGACGAGAACAGTAAATAAACTAAACACAACATAAACAATGACACTGAAACCAACTAATTTTATCAATTAAAAAACCACAGTTCAACTTCTGCGTTTTAAAATTAGTCCTTCATTTCATACCGGAGTATAATATAATATAAATAACAATAATAATAATATAGAGTGAAGTGATATACTGTATATAACTTACGCGGCAGAGGTAGGGCTGCTGTCACCGCCGATAGGGAGGTCAGCGGCGGAGAGAATTCTCCGGTGACGGTAAGAATCATGAGCTTTATATGCAGTCAAAGATGTTTTATTCCCAGCAGTAAACTTATGCTGCTGAACTTGAAATACCACATTTCCTGATACCAAAATCCCCATTTCCATCAAAACAAGAAACCCAATTATAACAACACAAACTTGATCCATTTTTTGTTTTTTTTTTCCAAGATTTCAAATGGGGTTCTTGAAAATAGATAAATGAAAGAAAATTCAAGATTAAAAAGATGAACCCACCTCAATTGCGATGGCCAAATATAGAGCTAATGATTCAAAAGATGATAACTTTAATTTGTTTTTTCATGTGTGATTACATAAGAAAAATAAACTTTATTCACGTTAGTTATGAACTCACCTCTTTGATTCCGCCATTTTTTGCTAAATTTAGGTTCGATACTTTAACAAGGAACAATTTGTCCATGTTGAACACTCTAACCTTGTGAATTGTTGGGGGTGTTTTTGGAACTTGAAAGGATAGAGACTCGTGAAAGGAATTGGATACTGGTTTTGATTTTGAACATTTACTTTTTTTAAAAGGGGTTTCGATTAGTTTTTAAAGATGTTTAATTAAGCATGTACAAAGTGTTTGTTAAAGTGTTTTATTTGGGTTTTTGAAAGAAAATAAGATGAAAAAGCTTAAATTATTTGTGCTTTATCAAAATAGTGACGCAATTGGATTTGTCTTTTAAGTTCAATTTTCATTTTTCAGAAAAAGAAAGGGTTCGATGACTTATATGGATTTTTTAAAAGAGAACAAAACTCAAGAGGGTGGATAAGTTGAAATAAATTACCACGGTTTTTTTAGACATTAAAATGTTAAATATCGGTTTTTTCTAACCTTACATAGTTACATCATGTGTGACACGATCACTACAAATTAGCAAGTGACTAGAAGTAAAACAAACTAGCTAGTACAGACGTCGATATTTTGTTAGTTCTAACAATTAAGATGTGAAGAGGAATCAATATTACATGAGATTGGGTTCGATATCAAGATAGATCTATATATTTACTGTAAAGGTAACTTTCAGAAATAGATTGAGTTCCAAAAATTTTGTATATATAAGGTAACCCGAAAATGTTTCACACATTAATAAGTGAATATTCAATACTATCAACAAAAATGTGAGGTAAAATTGGAAGTTTGGTTAAGGACATTATGAAATCCATTTCATGTCACTTTTGATTGACAAAACTGAACTGACACTTCTTTTTAACGGCGAAATAATCATTGATTACTTGGATTGAGAAATTTTAGAAATTTCGCTGCCTACTTATGAAATTTCCTCTACTATAATGAAATTTCCTCTACTATAAGAACCTATGTACGTTACAAAACTAACTATCTTCTTCATCCTTAACGGATAAAGTGTCGTCGTCACAAACTAACTATAAGAATCTACTTACATTACCAACTACTTGCGCCATGCTTACAACCCTGTGACGTACAATAGTTGATGAAAATCACCAGTATTGTAAAGATAAAAGATCATCATTTATTTCCGTAAATGTGTACACAATTATGATTGGATAGTGATTGGCTTGAAGTAAAACGGCGTCACTTGTGTGAGTTATCCTTCTTGAACACGGCAAATCATAACGATGATCATTATTGTGATGACGTACTTATGTTGAATGAAACGTTTATACTTTATAATGTGATGTTTTCACACGCACGGTCTTCAGACAAAAAACCTAAGATCATTGTAAAACTGTAGAGGTTTTTCATTAAAGAGCTAAAATGTTTTTATGAGTTCTATCTACAAACAAGTTACAAGTCATTCGTAAATTTTACTAGGAAGCTTATATCAAGATAGATCAATGCAATTATTAAAAGCCTACTTGAGCCACAAAGTAAGTATTCCGACTTTATACTTCCAACACAGTCACAAGATCCAAATTCTCACATCAAAATAGATAGAAACTTGTTTTAACATTACTAGTCATTTGACCCAGCTAGAGGTTCATATGCACGTATATATAGTGCCCAAAGGTTCCAGTCCCATCAAGGACAAAAGTTTCTAGAGATTATATTATTGTGAGTTTGAAAAAAAAAATATTATTAGCAGTACGTACGCAAGATGCATACTGTTAGGCATTAGACTGCATGTGGTTTTAAACATATAAGTTTGACGTCAAAATCACAGGCAATCTGATAACGGTACTGCTAGGCGTATGTATCTTATCGCAAACAATATGTAGTTGATCATATTCGAAAGATGATCAACAAAATGGGTATAACTATATATCTCTTGACACATTATCAACAATTATTTTATTTATAACTTTCTAATGTAAATTAATATTATTGTTTAAATTAGGTTATGTGTGTATCTACACTAATAATACTTCCTCCTATACCATTATATGTGTAACAATGTTGATATTATCATTTCATTTTATTTCTAACCTAAGTAGGTAATATCATTTAATGTAATATGCATGTGTAACTTACTGTAACGTTAATACTTACTTCTCTCATGTACCATTACTAGTTTAGAACCCGCAAAATTTGCGGGCCTCTTCAATGTTTTACTGTTGTTAGCGTACTTAAACAATAGTTATTCACGGTTTATGTGATGTTAAGCGTTAGTAAGATAAATATGAAACTGAACATAGTAGCCGCACATTGACACCAAAATGATAGTGTTTGAAAAAATTCATTACAAATAAATGAAAACCAACCATGAAGCGAGTAACATAGATAACAAAATTAAAACACATAAAGTTTTTATTGTATTTCACAACTATATCGCCGTGTCTTCTGGAGTTACAATTTGAAAATCGATGCAACCTGGAGCGTAACTTTCTAGGATAACATATTCACCACCAAGTAAATTATGGTAGGTGCAGAAAAAATCTAAAGTCCATCTAGCGAAAGATGCACCGATCAGGACTCTCGTGTTTTGGTCAATTGTGAAGGACACATTCACATGCCATTCCATATCATCAATTCTTAGTTTTGTCATGATCTCCTGACCGTCAAACTAGAAAGTCTATTGGCTACCTAAAGAAAATAGAGCTGACAACCTACATGACACCTGCTTTATGAAGCTCAGCAATAGTAATTTTGAAAGTGAGAAAATATTAGTGGAGATTGGTACTTTTTAAAACGTTATTTTCATACCTGCAGTGACTGGCCATCACACCCCAACCAGCATGTTTGGGCATCTTCACAGCTTCGATACTCTCGGTCACAGACCCAATTTGGTTGACCTTAAGAAGAAGAGCAATGCATGTCTTCTCATCGATGGCCTTCTTAACTCTCTGTACATATATGCCAAGTATTCAAGAAAGATTAAAGCATGTCACAACTAAAGCACGTTAAAATCTTAAGATAACGGGATAAATCTTACCGTGGGGTTGGTGACCAAAAGATCATCTCCCACAATTTATACTTGTTCACCACATTCAGCAGTCATCTTAGCATAATGCTCCCAGTCATCATGGTCAAATGGATCCTCAATGGACACAATAGGGTACTCCCTCACAAACGACTTGTAAAGATCCTTGAGTTGTTCCCCTAAAATCTTTTCTTTGTCATTGTTGTTCTGCATAAACTATTAACAAAAGCATATATGAGAAAATGATGATATGCACAAGCAGCAGTAGATACACCAAAAACATGTTCTTTTTTTTTTTTACCAATTTATAAAACTAAGGTATTTAACTTTTTGGGGATATAAAGAAAATTAGCTTTTTGATGGTAAAAAGAACAGAGAAATTTAGTCCCAATTGTTTAAAAAGAAACAAAATGAGAAATTTAGTAGTGTTTAGAACCGTTTTTTAAGTCATTTACCCATATGACAATATCATACATCAAATATAACACAGAATGAAATTCGTACCTCTTCCTTGAAGTTCAGATCATAGGTCTTATCCTTCTCGCCATAAAACTCAGATGCGGCAACATCCATTCCAATAACAACCTATGAGAATAACACATGACAACATTTTTATAGTTATGAAAGGAATTATAAGTAACATGTAAAAAGTCAAAGAAAGCAAAAAACATGCATGCTATATATAAGATTTAATTATAAAAATTACCTTGTCTGTGTATCCAGCTTTAGCAATTGCTGTCTTGAGCAATTCAAGACCCTCCTTGTTTTCCTGAAGTTCAAGAAGACAAAATTGATGTTAGAAAGAAATCAAAAAGTACAATCGGAATAAAAATAGTGTAGCACATGCTAACATAAACCCATGCTTAACCTGAATGTTAGGAGCAAAGCCACCTTCATCACCAACATTGGTTGCATCTTGACCGTATTTCTTCTTAATCACAGACTGAAATTTAGATGGAATGATTAGCCAACCAAACATCAAAGACAATTAGAAATCTTAAAAGCACCAACATCCAGAATAAATAACTAAAAATGAAAAACATCTTTAAACACACCTTCATGTTGTGATAGACTTCAACACCCATCTTCATGGCTTCCTTAAAGCTGGCAGCACCAATAGGGAGAATCATAAATTCCTGAAAGACTTAAGTTTGTAAGAATCTTTTCATTAAGAGACGCCGGTAATCACTGTCATCTGTAATTTCTAGTTGGCTCTTTTTAGGTAACTCAGGACTTGTAGGACTTTAACAACGATGGTCCAAAATACATCCAAATGAAGTATAATCAAGACATATACCTGCATGACAAGCTTGTTTCCTGCGTGTGATCCATCATTGATGACATTGAATGCAGGTACGGGCAGAACTAAGTTCTTATTACTAGCCAAATAGGCAATACGCTGCACACACAAGTTTCCAGTCAAACAAACTAATATGAATCATCAATTCCTTTATATGATGAGATATAACATGGATACACAATTTGTTGCAAGTCTAATGATTTATATTATATTTTAAACTGAAATTACCTTGTAAAGGGGGATTTTAAGGACACTGGCACCAGCCTTGCAAAGAGCAAGAGACACGGCCAAGATGGCATTTGCTCCAAGCTAAACAACATAATGGTACATCGATAAGTATCACTTATATCAAACTTTTGATTGTTGATAAAATAAACAAAAGAATAATTAGGGTTCTAAAATGGATCAATCGGAAGTAGAAACTACATATAAACATCAAACTTGATAAATATCATACACGGTCGACGAAGCAAAATCTTTCATTCCCGATCATCTATATTTCGAATTGCAAACAAAAATCCTAGATTCAAATTCAGATTAATCCATCTTTCATCCACGATTATATTGCAAACGAAAACCCCAGATACAAATTCAAATAAGAAATTATCATACTACCATCACTAAAATCGAAGAAACAGTTGAGAGATCTTCAAATTGGCTCCAAAATCGCCGGCATACTGGAAGGTTTGTTTTGAGGTATTCGAAATTTGATCGATTATGTTCCCGATTTTTTGATAGCCTACGGGTAATTTCTGAGAAGATCAATATATTGATTCTTCTTTAAGAAGATTTGGGGATTGGGGAAGGGCAGTTTAGTAATTTGTTACACAATTAATAGGCTAAATTATGTCATGTTTTGATCTAATAGTGGCTTAGAATAGGATTATTGTGTAATGAAGGGAGAGGATTATTTTATGGGTTTTCTTATATATATAAATATAGATAGATATAGATAGATAGATGAGAAAAATAAAAACCCTCAACCAAAATGTGACACTAGCTTTCACCAAATGACAACGAAGTTAAGGTTTGTGTGATATCTTAACTAAAGTTTTTTGTTGCACTAAAACTTGTTTTATAGTTTATACAAAGTGTGACTATCAAAATCGACTTATCATTTCATGTGACGAGTATTCACAAGATCGACACCTACACTACACTTCCGCGCTCTATATATAGCATGTGAGATGTGAGCGTTAGCATAATACGCATACTATACAAACATATATCGCTAATTAAAAATGAGTTCATCAAACAAATTTGTTGAAGTGGTGAGACGTGTTGTTGGAAACACGGCTGAAGAAGAGTTTGTACCTCGGGGTTTTATGGGGGTGTACTATGCAAATAACCGTGTGGTAGTCAATAGCCGTCATTTTAGGTTCTCTATGGTTAGCACTGCTCCTACGGTGATGATTGGTGGACAGCCTAATGAGTTGTACACGTTGGTAATGGTCGATCTTGATGCCCCCAACCCAAGTGACACATCGTTGCAAGACTTCGCCTCGTGGTTCATCTCTAACCTTACGTACATCACACAATTAACAAAAATCAAAGATCTGTTTCTATGACAAACTAAAAATGGGATAAAAATTGATTTGGTAACTTTTTTTCTTCTAATTTTTTAACCTTAATTTATAATGTGTTTCAGGATTGTTACTAATATCCCTGGTGCGACAACGTGTGATCAAGGTAACCAATTGTTAATTTGTACAAAAAATAATAAATAAAAATTAGATTTACTCTATTTAATTTGACTCGTTTACAATTTAATGAGTCATTTTGGGTTATGTTTTATCTTAGTTGTTAGCTAAAATGACTGCGTTGAAAGTTTTCCGATATGATTTTAACGCTCACATGGTATATTGATAATGTTGGGATATGTCTATATCACAAATAAATATATGTCCGGATTATACGTGAGCATATGAGGTCACACGCGTTAACACGTAGATACCACTCATGTAACCAAGTTAAGTTAATTAAAATAACTAGTTTAGTTATTTAATTAATTTTGTGATCATTTAATGGAGATCATTAAATTAAGGGATTAAATTGTTAATAGTATTTACTTGGGGATTAAGTAGTTAATTAATAATAAATGTTACTATTATATTAAATACACCAAAACCTAGAAAGTATATAAATATACCTTTTAGCCCAAAACAAGGTGGATCTTTCTCTGCTTTTTGTTTCCTTCGGCCGAACCTCAAACCCTCACAAAGGGTTTTGATTTTCTAAGTGTGTCAAGCAAGAAACAAAGAAACTTAATTGGTTATTGAACTAGCATTCGGGTGGTAATCAATAACGTATTGTGTCTGAAATCATAGAGGGTTTTTTCTTTTAAAACTTCTCTAGTTTATTCGTTTAGTGAAGTTGTTCCTCGTTTAATCCACAATAAGAAAATGTACGCAAGTTAGTTCGTTGTGTTTATGTTAATTAATTGTATACTATACGTGATCCTTTTTCCGCTACGTTTACTCGTGATTATTACTTGTTTAATATGTTGATGTTATAATAGATAAAACTAATTTAGTCATTAAAATGTGATAGTTTTTATATAATATTTACATGCGTATATTGCTAATTAATTGTTAATTAAAAATTTAATCTATTACCTGATCTGTCCATTTTATCATCTCTAGTTTATAATCCAACCCAATTAATTCTCCTTCTGTGCATACTACATATAGGTACCGAATGCCTCTCATACGAGGTACCAAAACCTCACGTTGGAGTTCATCGCACTGTATTTGCTTTGTATAAGCAACAGTTGCGCCTGGATGGTATCGAGACACTTACCTCTCGATTTCGCTTCAACACTTGTGCTTTTGCAAACAAGCACAACCTTGGCCAGCCAGTGATACTGGAATACTTCAACCATCGAAGAGACAACAAGAAAAGGATGTCTGGAGATGAAGAATAATCGAGTTGAATTTCATCGTGTTCTTCTATATAGGATCAAGGGTTCTTCGCTTATTACCATATAGTCGTCGTTATATGTTATGTGCTTGTAATAATAAAAACGTGCATCTTTAGTGCTCGTTTAGGCGCAAGTATCTTCATATGAATGATCTAGAATCTTCATACTGGGAAATGTGTCGTCTTCGTTACATGTTATTTCTATCTATAGAATGTATGTTCTTTGCTTGTTTTCGGATGGTGGTTGTTATGTTCTAGTAATGACAAACTTGCTTCTTAAGATCAAGAATCTTCATATTCAGTTATGTGTATAATCACACAAGCAAAACTTAAAACAAAATTAAGCAAGTAAAGTTAGGATTATCATTTAAAAGTGTTGGGACATTGAGAATTAAATTTACAAGGTAATTCTTACAAGATCTGCAGTAAACTTAATTATACCACAAAGTTGTCATTTGACTAGGATTCTTAATAATTTAGTCTACCAATCAACATTGTGAAGATTAATCAGATATTTATCTAATTGATAATTATAAACAAGAGTTACTTAATAGGTAAAAAAAAAGGTGGTGATATTTCCACTAAACTTTTTAATAAATTCATCAAACTTGTGCATTAAAAACTTGCAGTGTATATACAAATAATGCACCATTTTGGTTGAAAACTTTTAATAAAACAGAACCACCCATTGTTATATTTAAACAACGGCTAAACTAGGATCACGAACCACAAACCAACCATATCATGATCGAAGCAAACTACCAATTCCAAGTCACGGAATATAATTACAAAATCCAAAAATCAATATAACTAATATTTTATTCAACTTGAGTTGGCGATACATAGTAATTAGTCATCCGACCACCTCAAAGAACGTCTCATGAGCTCATCAATTAACCTATGTCTATCATATAAAGGAGTACACCTAAAAACTTGATCAAGACAATCCTTCTACTGTGGCCTGACGTCTAGTTCACAAATCAAAGAAAAGAAGACAATGTTTCACACAATAGTACGCCCTCGCCTTATTCTTCACACATTGGTGTCTGTTTCATATGTTCTAAGACATGATTTACATGCATCAATAGCGTAAAGTGGTGATAAACAACCAAAAGGCACCATTTAGTATGTTTTCGACCATGTAAAAGTTAAATAGAGGGCCATTTGTAGGATGTAACGTAAGAGGATTGGACTTTCATTTTGTTAATTAGTTCAACTCATGCCTATAAAGGAGCGGATTTGAGTCATTATTTTTTGTTTGCATCAAAACTTGCTTCTACAAGGTTCACAAAGCTTCATGTTACTAGTAATCACAAGACTTATCCTTCACAATCCTTGTATCCTATATTAAATGAGACTCGTATATAAGCAAAATAGACATACAAATTAACAACATATATAATCAGAATAGATACACCAACACTAGCTAAAGATACGATGAATCCAAATTTATTCCTAAATCATCTTGGAGAGGTCATGGGAGACATTGCGGAGCCGTTTGAACCTTCAGTCATTATGAAGGTGCACTATGAGACATAAGGTGATCAATGGATGTGAACTTCAAGCGCACCTTACTCAAGGTATTCCAAGGGTTGTGATTGGTGGGGAACGCGATGAGTTGTACACATTGGTGATGATAGATCCAAATGCTCCAAAACCCAATGAGCCGTCATTGCAAGAAGTTGTCTCATGGTCTTTCTCTCACTAAAACTTAAGGTCAAAAAAAGACTGATTTTTGACCAATAAACATTACTCCCTTCGTCCCAATTTAATTTTTCAAATATGCATACAGTTTAAGAATAAGTATAATAATTACATTAAAAATAAAATTTCATATTTCTCTACTTCAATCATTTCTAATTGGTTGAAACTGAACGTAGATAATAATTTTGAGACATCATCCGAAAGAGAAAACATGGACAAATAAATTGAAAGGCGCACAAAGACACAACTCTAATCACACACAACATATGCTATTTACACATTTGTCCAAAGTGATACTTAAACACAGGGCCTTTTAGTTGTTGGGTTACTCTGATATCCCTAGATCATATACCCTTTGGTTATTAGCATATAAACTTATTGGTTTAGTGTCTGAAGATTTTACATTTTGGACATATTTTGTCCTTACAAATGAAAATATGTTTTGAAGTTAATGTCACAATACTCATCTTACATTTCTTGATAATTCGCTATTATCTTTCAGGATCGTGACCAACATACCCGGCGAGACAACAAGTGCTCATGGTAATTAAACAAGCATTTCTTTTTCTTTCTATGTAAATATCTGAATCGTGTTTATACAATTCTAAAAATTGTTCATTGCTTACAAGTAGATCTGCATATGATATAGGTACTTAATGTCTCCTATGAAGGCCCAATCCCACATGTAGGTGTCCATCGCAACATCTTACTTTTGTACAAACAACAAGTGGATCTCAATGGGATTGAAACACATTCTTCTCGAGTTTGCTTCAAAGTCCGTGACTTTGCAGGCAAGCACAACCTCGAAGAGCCTGTTGAGGTCGCTTATTTTAATGTACGAAGACCAACTAAAGCACAGGTCGCAGCAACATGATTACTGGGTCATATTTCAAATCTATGTTCTCCTATGCACCAAGAGTTACGCTCTTCATTTGTGTTGTTATTGTGGTCATTATGTATTTGAATAAGGTGTTATGTATGTGATATGGGTATCTTGCTCTTCATTGTTTTGGCGTTTTCGTTCCTCTATGGCGTGCTTAATCAATTTTTCTGCAAAAAAAATATGTATGTGATGTGTCTTTATTGCCTTTTTAATAACGTGTTTATCAAGATTTGTGTAGTTTTGAGTTTTTGATTGTTTCAGATAAAGAAATACGACTAATCTGATCACAAAGGGTCGACATATGTGTATAAGTTATTTGTTAAACAAATACAGATAAGAAAAAAGATAATCATCGAAAAAAATGTTGATGGTTGATAACTTAAGAAAAGTTCAAGATCTTATTGTTCGTATGTATAAGTAATTGAGAAGAAGGAGACAAATAACAACAATACGCAATCCTGTCAAAAGGCATGGTATGGCCGTATGGGAAAAGAAGGAAAAAGGTGAAGATAAAAAATGGACAATAATTATCAACAATTAAGATGCTTAGTTAACATATAATGACTTCACTTAATCAAGACGTCATGAACATTTAGGGTTTCTTTGAGATCTTTAATTGAGCTGTTGGATATATAGTGCTGATGGATATCTTTAATTGAGATCATTACTTACTCCTACAATGAATAAGCTAGAGGCGAGTTAACTCATTGGCCTTAAGTTGTAAGAATCTATTAAGTTTTAGATGATTCGACGATATATTTCATGTTTAGAGTGGCGAGAATGTTGCATCTTTCAACAGAAAACCTTCATAAAGGAGATCACCGGCTTGAACGTCTAGGTCACATATCAAAAGAAAGAACACAATATTTCACGCAATAGTTCATACATCTCCCTTATGTTTCACACATTGTTGTACATTAATATGCCAAATTTCTTTTTGCATCATACATGCACTAAGACATGCATGTATTCCATGTGTCATTAGCGTAAAGGTAGTGACATAACCAAAATCCGCCTTTAATCAGCTCAACTCATGCCTACAAAGGGACGATTTTTGGCCTATGAATGCTTTTCATGTTGCGTTAAGACTTGCTTTTTACAAGGTGTGACTTACAATACTCATAAATCTTGAATATGCTACCCCCTCTAACGCTCTTTGGAATTCCAACTGTATAGGTACATAATTTTCATGTTGCTTTAAGACTTTTCATGTGATAAGCATTCACATTACTTATCACATTCACGAATCACGATGCTTGGATCCCCCTATAAGGAGCCTCGAGTATAAGCATAAAACACATATAATCACAAATAAAAACATATAATTAGACATACACATAGAGGCTAAGAATGATTCACTCAATCTCGTATGTTGACGTTATTGCAGAGATCCTAGGAGACGTTGTGAAGTCGTTTGTACCTACAGTCGCAATGACAGTACACTACGAAAATCATGAAGTTGTCAATAGCAATAAAGTTTTAACGGTCACTGCTCAAGCTGCTCCGAGGTTTCTCATTGGTGGAAAACCTAACAAACTATACACATTGATCATGTTTGATCCGGATGCTCAATAACCCATCATTGCGAGAAGTCGTGTCATGGTCTGTCTCTCTCAATTTCTAAGACACACACATTCACTCATTCTTTGAGTTACACTACAAGAAAGATTATTTTCTAAAAAACTTCATTTTTAGATGTTAATCTAAAGTTTCTTCATACTCTACGCATGTATTGCAGGATTGTAACAAATATACCCGGAGGGACATTAGCTACGCAAGGTATATGAACTGAATTTGCAGAATACGAGGGACCTGACCCACAAAAAGGTATCCATCATTACATAATGCTTGCTAACTGAGATTGTGCCACTTGCATCTCGAGAGTGCTTCAAGTGTGAAGACTTCACAATCAAGCACAACCTCGGGACTCCAGTTGGAGTGGCGTATTTCTATGTTAGGAGACAACCTAGGGCGAGCATTAGAGCATGATTTATGTATTTTCCTAAGTACGCAATAATAAGTGTTCATCCTGAAGAATAACTTATACATTTGGTTATTAAGTTTTGTGTTTTTGACCGTTTCAAATAAAGAAATACTTTCCTCTCCAACTGTTTTATCAAATGTGGACATTAATTATCAAAAATTTAGACGATTAACTTAAATGACTTGCTTAATCAACATATGACACAGATTAATATGTGTGATCGTTTAAAAAATGACAGAAAACTCGAGCGCACCATATAGTTAAATTTAAAACGAATGTTGATCAAACTAGCATTCAACATGTAGTAATTTAACAGTTGGATACATATTGCAAACGAAACTGAATTACTATAAAAGATTATAAGTATAATAATTGCGACAGTAAAAAAACAGGCGGCCGGTTATATATCCTATAGAAGTCATTAAATTTAGATATATTTACCGTGGAACCATGAGCGTCTTCGTTCTTTTTGGTATGATATTCATAGCTTTTGAGAATATTTCAAAGATTTGATCCCTATGCAACCGATCCAATCTACGCGCCTAACTAAAAAATGGATTAATATTACTTAACATAACATTATAATATAAGGAATTAAGGGATTATAATCATCCCGATCGAATAGTATGAATGTATATGTATATTATCCATCATTATTGCTGGAACTTTAGTTGCTGATAATATATATACTTAATTAGTTAGTCGAACAATGAATACGCTAAAGTTTTAATTCATTGACATTAAGTTGTAGAAATTCTCCTATCGATTTTGAGATGATTCGATGATATACTTCATGTTTATTCCCTTACAAGCAATGTTATTTTTATTGTAGAACTTAATTAATGAGCTCATAATTATTAAATTTGAGTCTGAACATATATACCGCTTTGAAAAAGTTGAATGGTTTCGTAGTAGTGCTTCAAAGTAAATTTACATTTAGCTAGATAGCTTGTTTTATCTATATCTATCACATACACGAGCTAGTAAAAAGAAAGAAAAAAAAATACCATATTCTCTCAAAGTACTTCTTCCTAAGTACTCTTTTTGTCCCAATTTAATTGTCAAAGTTTCTATTTCGTATGTCTTAAAATAATCGGCCAATTAAAATATGTTTAAATGAGTAAATATGAAATTTTATTGTTATTAGTGTAATCATTGCACTCTTCTTAAACTATGTGTATTTATAATTTTATATAATGAACAATAAAATTTGGACAAATGAACTATACTTTTATCAAATGTCCATTGTAAAGATTTTAAGAAGGCAAGAATATTGCATCTTTTAACTGAAAAACTTGATAAAGGAAATTTTTCACTTTACCTGTAGGTCACATGACACACATTTCAAAAGAAAGAACACGATATATCACACAATAGTTCATACATCCCCCTTATGTTTCACGCCTTATTGTACATTCAATAGTTCATACATCCCCCTTATGTTTCACGCCTTATTGTACATTCATATGCCACATCTCTGTTTGCAATGTACACGCACTATGACATGTATTACATGTGTCATTTGCGTAAAGGTAGTAACATGACCAAAATCCGCCTTTAATCAGCTCAACCCATGCCTACAAAGAGACGATTTTGGCCAATGAATGCTTTTCTTGTTGCGTTAAAACTTGCTTTCACAAGGTTTCCAAGGTGTGACTTACAATGTCTATTGTAATTTCATGTGACGAGTACGTTATTTCATGTGACTAAGTACGCACATGACTTATCACCTTCACAACACTTGCATCCTCTATATAAAGACTCAAATATAAGCATAGAAGGCATAAAATACAAATATAAGCATAACAAACATACAAAGAGAGGCTAGAAATCTAGGAGATGTTCTGAAGTCGTTTGTACCTACAGTTAGTATGATGGTGCACTACGGAAACCACGGGATGACAATAACGCTAAAGTTTAAGCACTCATGACACAACCAATACTAAGGGATTTCATTTTGGTACGTGAAGAACCTAATGAGAACCCTGGGTATAGGTTGTGTCATGAGTGCTCTAGGTAAACAAGTTTTTCTCAAATACATGTCAACCATTTGTATCATTGTAAACATTAGTCATTGCTTACAAGAAAATTTGTATGTGACAGGTACTGAATTTGCCTCATACGAGGGACTTGACCTAGAAAAAGGCATCCATCCTTACATAATGCTTCTCTACAAGCAATGATCACAGCTGATTGAGATTGAGGCACTTCCATCTTGAGATTGCTGATTTGCTGCAAGTGTGAAGACTTTGCAATCAAGCACACCCTTGGGAATCCAGGTGGCTTATTTCAATGTTCGGAGACAACCTAGGTCGAACGCTAGATCGTGATATGTGTATTTGTATGTATGTACTCTGTTATATAGCGGTTATTAAGTGGGGTAATAATTTATGTAGTAAAATGCCTATCTAGGCATTCATCATGAAGAATAAATGATGAAGAACCTATATATTTGGTTATGGGTAATCTATATGTATGTGAGGTTTTCTTTCTTTGTAAGGAAATTATTCTATTAACTTAATCACATTTTCAGTATTGCTTAAAACGCCTATGTGTAACAAGATCTGCGTTTTTTTTTACTGTTTTTAAAGAGAAGCTTGGGTATACCAAGGACTGAATTCGAATAGTTACGAATAATTTAAGTTGAAACATATGAATTGTTACATTATAAACATATTGTTGTTCAACTGGATCTGACTTCCTCCATGGAAGCAACTAAATTATCAAACTTAGCCCCAGTAACTTCTTTCACAATCTTACCATGTTTAAGTATCTTGAAGGTAGGAACCACCTTTATCCCTAGTTCCTTTGCTAATGGCTGCCAACAAGTATCAAAATTACCGAAATGAAATAATAAATCAATTAAATTAAAAAAGAATGGTCATCAAGAGGCGCGAAAATGACATGTACTCTTACAATCATATTTTCATCACTTTAATCTAGTTAAAATTAACTGTCAATGATCTATGTTAGATATAATATGATTATAACTGGACAAAAAGGATACAACTGGTATGGTTATAAGAATTCAAGTGTAGGACCTTATTGTTCAATTATCAAATCGGAAAAAAAGGTAAAAGTTAAAATTTTGTTTTTATCTATAGTAGCCTGTTATGTGAAATGTTGTTTCGTGGCTTGTACGGATGGCAGTGGCTGACAAAGCGTAAGCAAAATCAAATAATAACCGTACCTTATTTTCTTGATTGCAGTCGAGCTTTAAAAAGACAACATCAAGATACTTCTCAGCCAATCCTTGGAACTTTGGAGCGATTATCTTGCAAGGACCACACCTACAAGTTCAGATAATCAGAAACCTTGGACAAATTTCAGTCATTTAGAATAACAATGATTATTGGAACACGATTTGGTATAAGGCAACGTTATACTTATAATAACCAAAATAAACACTTCCACTTGTCACATGCAATATACAATACTAATCAAGTTGGTAACTAACAATAACTTAGTTGTCCTATAGTTGACCTTCTCTTTATTAATAAGGTGGCATATATTCTATGTCAAATGAAAGGCTGAATATATAGATTTTCCCAATTTGTCAATATTTAATGTTAAATCCAACTCAATAGATACTTGGAAGTCAAAGGTGGACCTTGCAATGCACATGAATCTAAGAGGCAATCAATGTTCCTACACAAATCTTGCCGATTACACATTGTCTATGTGGAACATGATTGACGCCAAAATAAACTTCAATGAATAAATTTTGACCGAAGTTGCTTATTTGTTGGGCCTTAAAATATTCCAATCTTGTTCACTAGTATATGGACAGTCACAACTCACAACTTCTAGCATGTAAACTTAAGTGAAATCATATATAAACATATCTTCCTCTGACAAACTAAAAAGAACAGGGGAAGGAAGAGTTGAAAATATGTTAACAGTAGGCATCATATGATGCAATGAGTTCAGATACTGTATGTAAGTTGACAGCTCCTTCAGAAATGGGTGGAGAGACGCATTGTTCAGTGAATCAGTAGGGTGCTTTCGTATTTAACAAAGGGAACCCGAGCTCTTTCTATGGTTGATTTGCAAGACTTGAATGTAAGTTCTATCATAGATACTAGACATAGCTTTGTGGCTCATACTTTATTTAAGCAAGCATACATTAATATCTCTTTTCGATTCGTTGTTAAATAAGATTAACAGATTAACCTAGCAGATACTGTCATTCTTTCCCTTCTCGAGTTACTTAATTCTTTCTTCCATGTGGAGTCTTCTGTATCTCATATATTATATAACAGTTATTAACAAAAGTAGCTAAAAATTTCTTGTGGTGGTATCCATAGTAGACAAAAATTCATCTGCAAAAACAAACTACTCCTGAACGTACCAAATGAAGATCTAGAAAAGAGTTCATAAAAGCTTTTCAAGTTATAAATTCAACTGGCAAAGTATTCCACCATCTCTAACCACAATCAACATTCTGCTCACCAGTAGTAACCACCATATAGATTATGGAACGTTTAGAGTGAAGTGCAAAATGACATCATCTTGCACTACCTTATGAGTTATGAATCATACTAAACTAAATTTCCTAATTTCATAATCCAAATTAGTTAGCAAAACCCCCGAACATTAACACACAATCTAGCAGTACCTGTCCATACATTAAACAATCTACACGTTTCACCTAGTGAAAGTGATATATTCCATAATCGAACACTACCCACGTTTCGCTAATTCAAGTAAATTATTCCGTAATCGAACACTCAACACATTACATTAATTCTACTAATTCATTCCATAATCAAACACTCTACGCATTAAGTTAATTCTACTAATTTATTTCATGATCAAACAAATCTATACATTACTTTAATTCTACTAAATCAATTCAATACAGGATTCTGTTAATTTAACTGAATTTATTACATAATCAAATACTCTAAAGGTTTGACCTAGTCAAACAATCTACAGCTACAGTCTACAGGTTTGACCTAGTCATACTATTATTCCATACATCATCAACATCAACATGTAAGATATATACATATACATATGACATATCCATACATTTAACCAACGGTATAAAGTATAAACAGCAGAAAATGCAGAATAATCAATTAAGGATAATTAATTTACCATTGAGTATACATATCGAGAACAACAGTCTTATCACCGGCGGCATTAACGATCGGCCAAAACGTATCTTTATCAACTTCCGTAACCACACCGACAACCACCGCCGGACCAGAAGTCTCCAAGCTCGATCTCACCGTCACCGGCGACCTAATTCTTCTACTAACTTTACTACTCGTAAAATTGACCGTCCGGCGACCGTCTCCGGCAACGGTCGAGTGTTTAGTCGGCCATGACGATAGTGATCGGAGTGACGACGGCGCCTGCGCCGGAGCAATTGGCCGGGAAATCTGATGAAATTGTAACGCCATTGTAGTGTTGGAAGACGGTAATCAGTGAGGGTTTGAAATGATATTTTTGAAGAATATGTGACGGAGAAAGCTTGGTAGTATGATATGTAATTTAAAAGACGTTTTTGCCCTGATGATGATAGATATGAATGCGCGAATACCTGAGGGTAGTTTGGGGATAAAATGTTTTGTGGTTACCATGCAGCTTGAAAACAAAGTACTAAAGAAAATAGGGTGTATGGTTGGAGATCGTTGATTAATTATTAGCACTAATTAATTTATACTTCAAAGGGAAATAAAAAATAAATTTAGGACTTCAGTAGAGTAATTTTTGTGTTGATTTTAAATCGACTAGAAAGGTAAAACTTTTTAAAAGATTTTTTTTTTAATGATATTTAATATTTTCATCAAATTTGTTTAAATAAAAACTCATGTGATTTAATGGATAAACCTTCTCAAAAGCCTTTTTATAAAAAAAAAAACTACATACATATATGAAATTAAACATTGCGCAAAAATTCAATTTTAACGAATCTTTTGCTAAAAAAATTTATTCATTTCAATGGCATTTGGGATTTTTTTTTTTTTTTTTTTTTAAATATAACTTGAAAAGAACCTCCATTGAAGATCTCCTAATTATAATCAAATTCTTATAAAGTTAAATATCTTTCTCACTAGATAGTAAATACATTGTTTTTGCCAAATCCTACAACACTTAATTGTAATCACAAGTGACAACATAGAATCCCCAAGTCTAAGGATATATTTAATTTAACAGTTTTATTAACGACGGCTCTTACGACTCTAATTAATAAATTTGAACTTGCTAAAATAGTTATACTTCAATCAATTTTTAAGGGAGTCAGACCAAAAGTTAAGATGACGTAGAGTTTATTATACAAGTACCGATGCATGTTATACAACTTTATTGACATCTCTTCAAGACGTCGTTGTTATTTTCTTTAATTTAATATATTGTGATAATAGTTAGTTATCTTATACTATTCAAATACTAAGGCAGGGCGGAGGGAAATATATTTGTTGAGGGGGGAAAATCTTTTTGTTTGTTTCTCATTTTTTAGGACAAAAGTTATAAAATATCATTGATACCTTTATAATTTTTTCACCTTTTCAAGATTTCGAAATTTTTTGAGTGGCAAATGCCCTCATTTTACATCCACCTCTATACTAAGGTATGATCACTTGCATCAAATTGAAAGCGAAAACAACACAAAACACACACAAAAAAACTTTAAATTTGAAATGGTGGTTTCTTATGATTACTAGAACTAGAAAGCTTGGATATAATGATAATGATGAAGTATAATACTATAATGGTTTTCGTATCATTTTTGATGAGATTAGGATATACTTCACTGGGCCCGATTTAATTGTTAGTGAACCCAAAAATACGATTTGTTTTGCATGATGGGCTTGTGAATTGGGTCTAATATTACGGACTAATGAAAATTTTATGTATTTTTTTTATTTGTCTATTTTAATTTTAATGAAGTTAAATTGAGTAACTTCATTTTTTTTTTTCTTTTCCTAACAAACTTCGTTCTTGAGTAAACTTAATTTGTTAGTTTACTATCAATTCGATTGTTGTTATTTTACAGGTATTTCATTGTAGATTTATATTGTCATTTGTAATTTATGTGATTTTTTAACTAATGTAAGTATTAAATATTACATTCGTCTCATTATAAGTGTCCACTATGAATATGACACACAGTTTTAGGAAAGTACAAATGATTCTCTATAAACCAATAAGATTTTAGCATTTGTTTTTTAGATACTCTTTGTGTAGTTGAAAATGAAAGTTGGCACTTAATTTGAAACAAACAAAAATGAAAATGTGAATATTTAAATTGAGATGAAGGGAGTAATATTATTCAGTTATATCCAGATTTGGAGCCATTTGCATTTGCTACTTGAAAATAAGCATAGAATGCATGGATCATATGATATGCTCAATGATAGACATGATGGTTGGCCATGTTAGATGAAGAAAAAAATAGAAAGTAGGTTAGAAGACAACATATAAGGTTTGGATAACAGATTGATTGTACCACAAAATATGAAAGTTATAGTAAGATAGTGACACTTTATTCAAACAAAATCATTAATCATAAAATATGAATAACTAACTAACTAATTCACATACTTACTTTCATATACATGGTTCCAAGCTTCATGTTCAAGTGAAAAGAGCTCTCCCAGCTTCAATAACAAGGCACATACCATATTCACACTTAGAATTGGTTCATTGGATTCTCCCCATTGACCAACGTTGACATTTTATTCTACAAGGATGATTAATGTATTCAAAAACTTATATATGTACACCAGTGACGGATGTTGAACAAAACTCTCAGGACAGGCCAAATTTCGAATAGTCGAATATCCGAAAATAGTAAAAATAAATTTTAAAAATTTTAAAAATATCAAATTATATAACTAAAACGTACATTGTTGAGTTCATGTGTCAAATATATAAAACAATAAACCACAAAATATCATTATTAATCAATATTCAATAACAATAATTTATTTATATTTTATATAATTAATAAAATTAAAAAATGAATCTTTTTTTTCTTATGATTTTTCGAATATTGGATATCCGAACTATCTGAAAAATACTATATGAATCCGAATTCGAATTTTTGGATATCCGAATTTTTGGGTATCTGAAATTTCAGATAATTTCAGATCGAGTTTTTGAATTTTTGAATAACGGATTCGAATACAAATATTTTTGAACACCCTTAAATTTAAATTATGTACACCAAAAATATGCATTATGTGTTACCTACATAGTACGACATTTTGATATTATGACATTTTGATATAAATATAAAAAAGCTTGTGACCTGATTTTATATTATGTTATTTTAGTTTCTATGAACGTTGCTATCAAGTTCATCTTATTCTTGCTCGACAAACCGATCAAAGTGATAAAGGTATATTTAAAAGTTTGAGACGCATAACATAAAATTAAAAGATCGTTTTATTATGGTTGGTTATATAATTATAACTATCCACTAAAGGGAATTTTACCTAGGTTTATGTGTGATTGTTGCACATATAATTGATGGGATATATAGATGTAAATTGTGCTCTAAAAGGGAAACAATAAAAAATAAAAATGTTAGTATCATTAGTTTATTATTATAACAATTCAAAAATACCAAATGATCATGTCCCAAACTTATGTATACAAACACCACTAAATAAATTTGTCTTGTTCACCTAAATCCTATGTATGGTTTCATTTGAAATTATTATATTTGGGGGTTAGGGTCATTTGCAATCCGTCAAACGCGCTACCACCACGCCATATGTTACCTTCTTATAAACTACTTCTAATCTAACTTTTATTTTCACCTTTTTGTACTCCGTAAAATTTATTTATATCATCAATTATAAATCTTTGATTTGATTTCCCTAATCAAAAAGCAACCGCGTACGACGGACCCCCAAAATTCCACGTCCACGCTGTCCACTCAATTCAACAAAATACAAAACCTCACTTGAAATCTTGAATCTTTAGTCCATTGGAACCTGAAATTTTGATTTAAGATTTGATTTTTACGTCTATTTAATGATTATTGCATGTTTTTATGCATTTTCGAAAGTTGGGTATGTGACGAAATATGATCTTTAGGTCAATTTGGTGTTTAATGCATGCTTTTATGCATTCTTGAAAGTGGGAAATTGATATTTGAATGTGATCAGGAGTTAAAAAGGGGTTTTGATGGTGGCTGTTGCATTGTTTGTGGGTTTTGTTATTGGGGCATTGGTAGTTATTGGTGTTGAAGTTTTAGGGGTTTTGTATTTTATTCAAAAATTGAGTAAAAAAGTTAATGAAGAAGAGATCAAGGTTGCAAAATCTGAGTTGTCCAAAAAAGATGAGCTCCATTTTACATTCCCTAATAAACAGGTCAGTTTTTTCTCATCTATCTCAATTTTAATCTATAATTTGGGTACTTGTAATGATTTTATATATGTTCCTTTGTTTTTGTTGGTCTTATGTTACATTTATTGTATTTGAAAACTTTGGTTTTGAATATATTGAGTGTAAAGATCACCAAAATGTGTATCTATTTAGCTTGCATTTGACTTAGGATAATGTTCGTAGGTTGTTTGCAATAATTAGTACATACTAAGGATTCTTGAACATAGAATGTAAATTTTGTGTATGCATAACACACAAATGCATCATGATAGCTTGTTAATCTACTAGTAACAAGTATACATGATTGGAGGACAATTCGTATTCAACTTTTGAGAAATGAACTTATAGGTGCCAATGTCTATTCACCTTGATTCCGTGCATATTATATTTTAATGGGAAGGTGTTGCAGTAGTATACTACTATTAAGCAGCTTACTCTTTTTATATATTCTTTTTAGTAAATTGCTTGTATTTTCAGGGATGGGTCTGGATTTTAGAAAAGGAAAAGATCCCAAAAACTTCACCATCCCCTGATAAAAATTTACGTCAACAAAAACGTAAAACAGAGATCGTGGAGGTTTCACCTGTCAGGAAGCATGCAAGCATCAAAGATCAATCTCTCTTCATTACAGAACCAGACGGGTCCCTCACAAAAATTCATCTATTGGGCTGTATCGTAGAAGCTGTTTCTGCTACAAATTTACCCTCTAGAAAATGGTGAAGTTATCTGTACCATATATATACTCTGTGGATTATGATTGTCATTATAGTTTGTTTATTAAAATAATTTCTAGTGAATGCAAGCTAATTCCTTCGCTTTTTTGCTGTAATAGACTAATGGTATGTACATGATTTGTTTCTTGAATATACATTTCAATAGAATGAAATTCTTGAACTGAATTAATATACAATTTTTCGAGGGCTGCATTCACATCTCATATGACTTTATTAAACATAAAATTGCACTAAAGCAGATTAATCTCATGTTGCAGGAAATATTCTTTAATTTGAGATTTTTTTTAATCTGTAGAAAACTAATAAATTTTTTTTATATGTATTCAACTATTCAAATGTTTTCATTTTTATCAGTTGAGAAAACAGGACTCTTCCATCTCTAGAAATGAAAATAGTTGAAACTTGAAACTAGTAAATAGAGTTTTCAAAATGTAGTAATTAGAAAAATGGCTTTTCCATTTTCAATTAAGTTTTTACGTAGGATCATATTTAAACACCTTTTCTTTTTTCAAGGTTTTCCATGAAACTTTTTCTGGTATAAGCCTCCACTTTTCTGCAACCAAATGCGCCCTTACATTGCAGTCCTTTTTTTTTTTAGTTTTTGGCGTCGTGACATAATTCTTTATCGTTTTTTATTCTCACAGGGCCAAAAAGTACCCTATCAAAGTGGAGAACAAACCATCTGTACTATATCATGGAAACAAGATATTCTACATGTATTTCGAGACATCTTGCGAGAAGGAATCATGGTGTAAAGCATTACGCCTTGCTTCTTGTGAAGACAAAGCGAAGCTTAAGTGGTTTCACACATTGCGTTCAGAGTTCCACAGTTATTTGGCATCTTTAAACGTCGAATATCCTTCATTTCTGAAACCGTCTATCGGTTTTAACCCGGAAATCGGCGATAGATTGATTAAAATAGATGGTTCATCATCGAAAGTTCGTCACTTTTTGAAAAAACTCGCAAAGAAAACTTCTAAAACTGGCAGAGAAGATAAAAAGATTATCGAAAGTTCGATTGGTGGATCGGTGAAGCCCTCGCAAATACTAAAGAAACCTAATTATGGTGCTGAAGAGATTATTCAAGCGTTAACACCTAGATCAAATGATACAGATTCTAATGATAAGATAACAAGTGATGATGGAACATTATGTTGCAATTTGTTGATATCACGGTTATTCTTTGATGCTAAAAATAATTTGGATTTGAGGAAGTCTATACAAGCGCGAATTCAGGTTCGTAGCGTCTTTTTTCTATTACGAGATTTTATTTTATGTATCTTTACATGCTTTGTTTGTCGCTATGTGACATATGATGAGTTTTACCAGAAATGAAGTGGGTTTGGATTTGCCGTTTGCGGTTTGAAACTAGTTGTTTGATTGTTGTAACTTGAAGTCCCAGTAATCAGTTTTTTAAAGTTTGGATGAATAGATTCTGTTTCTGATAAAATTATCAGTTTTGTTCCAACAGATTTTTTATTTTTATTTTTCCTGTAAAAATGTATTTTTGGTCGTTATAATATTATAAATTATCATTCGGTGTGTTAATCATTATTACAGTAACAAGTTAAGTCGTTGAATAAAGTGATATATCAGGTTGTATGCATTAGAAATACACTTCAGGCGATTTCCAACCCGTTTGAGTATAATTACTACATAAGTCAACCCATTCATTAAGTAAGCGGGTCAAATTTACCACCTCTATATATGTGATAACTTCCTTTTCTTTTGTTTGAAAATTTGGTATAATTAACTGATTATTTGTGTATAGAGAACACTCTCTACCATAAGGACACCAAGTTACATAGGCGAAGTCATCTGCACCGGTGTAGAATCTGGAAATATTCCACCGTATATTCATGGCATGAGGGTTCTTCCATCGGATTTGAAAGAAGTGGTTGCCATGGAAATCGATATCGAATATTACGGTGGTGCGGTGTTAGATATTGAAACAAGGCTTGAAGTGCAGGAGCTAGAAAATCCAGAAAACATTGGTACGAATTCAGATTCCACATCTGTCGATGAAGTCAAGACGGATCTTCTAGAAGGTTTTGAGTACTATGGAGAACAGTTGAAGCTCAATAAACAGAGAAATCAGACCATGGAGCAAAAGGGTGATGAAACACGCAAATTAGGTAAGTTGAATAATTTCAAATAATCAGACAATCGGAATTATAATCACTTTTGGTAGATATGACCAGAATTCCAGAAAAACTATTATTTTTTTCAATAATATTTTGATATACTTTTGATGACACTAATGATACCTAATTTATTTTCTAAATTTTTTTTTGATATTCTAAAATTTGGTTTCATTATAAACCGTTACAATTCTAATTTTTTTCTTGCAGAGGAGACCAGAAGTTTTAAGGGCAGCGAACAAGGATCTTCTTCTACTGTACCCAAGTGGAAATCTGTACTGAATTCTGTCGCGAAACAAGTCTCTCAGGTTTGTACAACAATAATTTCGGACTTCGATGCTTGTTGATTGAGTAGAGGTGGCAATTTTGACTTATTTATTGATCAGTTAATAACATGGTAATTGCCCCTGCCAGTACCGGAAGTGATCAGATTTGGATTATGTTTGACACGAAACAAGTCAAAAAGTGTTTTTCTTATTCTGCTAAAAGAGCAACGGGTCAAACGGGTTGAAAGTCACCAATTATATTTTGAATGCATAAGACCTCTTTTAGATTATTATCTTAATGATATCATTTTGTCATCATGCTTAGCACATTGATTGATTATTACTAAAACTAATGAAACGAAAAGTTTTTCTAGGCAAATCTAGGTGCCTTTGATATTAGAAAAAAGATTCTTTCTTGTTTGTAAAAAGTTTGTTTTCTCATTTGTGAAGGTACCCCTTTCACTGGCAATACGGGTAACAACTCTTCGAGGAACATTGCGAGTACACATAAAACCTCCTCCATCAGATCAAGTGTGGTTTGGTTTCACGTCCATGCCTGATATAGATTTTAGTTTGGAGTCTTCTGTGGGTGATCACAAGATAACCAGCGGACATATCGCGTTGTTCATAATCAGTAAATTCAAGGTCACATTAATACTCTTATGCACATTTTGACTTTTCAGGTCAAACCACTGACTTCTAAAAGTCAAACAAGTTGTAACTTGGTTCACTTTTCGACACCCTTTTTCTATCATTGTACTACTGGCTACCGGGTTTGAAGTTAGTTTTTGATTTTCCCAAACATCTAAAGCTGTTTTGTATAACGTCGAAGATGAACGTTCGAGTATTTGACTTAAAAGTCAAACTAATATGCATATTTTACTTCCGCAGGCGGCCATTCGTGAATCCATGGTGCTCCCGAACTCCGAAAGTGTAACCATTCCCTTTATGTCAGCTGAAAAGAACGATTGGGTTCCACAAAAAGTCGCTCCCTTCATATGGAATAATCACGAATTCGCCACCGAGCCCATCATTGAACCAAATACCGTACAAGAAGTCCAGCGCCCCCAATCTTCTCGAGAAATTCACACACAAGAACCTCAAGAAGTTGGCACCAGTAGCAAACATAGTGCAGAAAGCACACAAGATGTTTCACAGGATAAGAAAACAATCAATTCGGTCGATGATAAAAACTTTGTGGTTGATGAAAATTCTTCAGACGAGAAAACACCATTATTAGCAAACGAGGAACAACCGCCACCACAAGAGGTGATGGTGGTGGCACGTCAGTTGGCCGAAGAAAATCGAGAAGTTACGTTTCCGAATTGGCAACAACCGTCACCGCCGCAAGCAATGGTGTCGTCTTCGGAAGAAAGTAACGAAACGGTGGAAGGGGATGAGGCTAGGTTAAGGAGAATGGGAACGAGGGCAAAGATGCTAGGGTTACGGAAAAAGATGGGGGAGAAACTTGAAGAAAAGAGACGTAATATCGAAGAGAAAGGGCGACATATAGTTGAGAAGATGCGAGGACCGGGAGGGATTTGATGTGTATATTTTTCATCTTTCGGTCGTAATGTGTAAGTTATTGCAACGTGTTAAAGAGTTTGGAATGGTGATTCTACGATTGAAAACATGTATGCCTTTTCCAGGATAAACTTGGCCATGCGTTTTATACTAATTCCATGTTCGACGACAAATTTTTTCTCTCCCCTTGAGTAGCGTTGAATGATCTGAAAACGATCTTCTTAAAGTCTTTTTAAAGAATACTTGATGAGAATTGCTAAGATTACATAAGTTATGCGATCGATAATAAGGAAGCTGGTGTTGATGTAAAGCGGCAACTCGGGGAAAAACGCTTACATTTGCAAAGATATCTGATAAGCATAGTTTACCACATCTTGTAGCTTGGGGCCATAGAGTCCACAATGTGTTTCGGCTAGGATGGCTAATGTGTTCCCACAGTGCTCATTAGATCGGGGCTAAGGCCCTGAGAAAGGACACATACTTCCCGTGCAAACGTTAAAACGAATATTGCGCTTAGAAAAACGGTACAATCAACAAATGTCATATGTACAGAGCATCCGTAATCCATACAAGTTCAATGAACTTTTACATCACCATCTCATTTATCATACAATATTATCATTCAACCTTTGTAATCTATACAAGATGTAATGTTTGAATGAATTTAGTCAAATTAAACATCATTGACCTCTTGATGATCATCAACTATTCAAATAGATTCACTCTCACATGTGGTGTCCAATATTTGGTTATAAACCGCTTAATTCGAAAACCGAACCGAACCGAACCGTAAACTGTTTAAACCAAACCGATTCTTAAAACGGTCTTCGGTTCGGATTTTAACTGAAACCGAATATGATAATTGATTTTCGGTTCGGAGATTGGTTTGATCATTGTTGACTCGGTTAAATCAAAAAAGCCGATTAGAATATAATAATATAATAATATATATTTATATTATTTAGAGATAATAATAATCTGTTACATGTAAACAAAATTTATCTATATTTTCTCCAGCTACGTAAACAAACAACCGGACCCTTTACCTTAGGAAGTTATAATTCTTAAGCTATTTTGCTTAGAAATTGTTATTAGTCACTGAACTTTGTTTTGGTTTGAATTTGTTTATGGAGTTTGTGGGCGCATACATTTACTCTTTTATTTTATTTAATGTGATGATGATATTGTGATGAAGAAATTATAATTTGTAAATTCTTTATCTTATATTGTACTTCGGTTTTTTCAGTTTAAACCGAAAACCGAACCGAATTGAATAACGGTCTTCGGTTCGGTTATTTCACATTTTTAAATGGTTCGGTTTGGTCTTTGGTTAGCGTCTTAAAAATTTTTAAACCGAAAACACATAACCGATTAAACCAATGAAATCGAAAACCAAACCAATGAACACATCGTTGTGGTATTATTCATGCGTTACTAAGTTGTTTGTAAAATTAGACGTAAATACGGAAACTTTTGTACATGAACAAAGTTTTAAAATATGAAATTAACTTTTCTTTTTTTTGATAAAATTACTCGTATTTTATTACAGAAAAAAATTACAAAAATGTTAATCCAATAAATATAAATATATAATATGATTGATATTTCACTGCCATAAAATAACGAATCAATAAAATTGGGGCTACTTTAACCGATATGTCATCGTTAACATTCGTTTGTTCAATGTAACTTGATTGCAGTGCAGGGTTGTTTGCTTTCACCAAAAACCCTAAACCCCTAATTATTATACTCGTATTATTCATTCCTAATTCCACCTATACATACACCGCCATGTCTGCCCTAGAAATCGAAGCTCGAGAGTAAGTTTAAACTGTACATATATTATTTCAATCAATTCAATGTCATTATATATTACTCAATTGCATTATTATTTCTACGTTCTTATAGATTGAAGTTGTTACCAAATTAAATAGTTTTAGTTAGCTGTAAACCCTAAATATCAATTCCTACTTTTGTGTCAATTAGTCCTACTTTTTCCATCAAATAATAGATTAGATTGCAGGTATGTATGCACATATGTATATATTGTTAATGTTTATGTGGCTATACTTTTGGTTGCAGTGTGATAAAAATAGTACTTCAGTTCTGTAAAGAGAATTCATTGCATCAAACATTTCAAACATTGCAAAGTGAGTGTCAAGTATCTTTGAATACAGTTGACAGTCTCGAAACGTTCGTAGCTGATATTAATAGCGGTCGATGGGATGTGATTTTGCCTCAAGTTGCACAACTTAAGCTTCCAAGAAAAAAACTTGAAGATTTATATGAACAGGTAGGTTTGTAACACCTTGTTCATTGTATATATACTTTGAAGTATCGAAGCCATCAAATTCACACCTTTTATGGTTGTGCATCTGATGCAAGAGATGCATCTTGTGCATCTGCTAATATATTGAGTTTTTCATTGGAAGATATTTTAAAACACTTTAATGAGATATACGCTTGTCAAGTTTGTGAAAATGTCAACTTAAAAGATTCATATTGTGATAATTGATTAGTTCCCACGCTTGTTACCAGTATTTGAGTTCCTACTGGAACCTTTCCCTATGTGTGTGTGTGTGTCTGTGTACATAATGTACCTGTTTTGCTCTTTTGTGTCTTATGAAACTATTTTAGATTGTCCTTGAAATGATTGAACTACGAGAGTTGGATACGGCTC
Organism: Gnaphalium uliginosum; assembly: GCA_963930675.1. Taxonomy (NCBI): domain Eukaryota; kingdom Viridiplantae; phylum Streptophyta; class Magnoliopsida; order Asterales; family Asteraceae; genus Gnaphalium; species Gnaphalium uliginosum. The sequence continues at coordinate 37,923,630 of OZ005686.1, read as the reverse complement.
GTGCTGTATTGAGGCAAACGCAAGCAATGACTGTCATGAAACAAGAGCAACCTGAAAGATACTTGCGACTTGAACATCTTCTTGTTCGAACTTATTTTGATCCCAATGAGGTTAGGATCTGAAATTCCCACCTTTTTCTTTCTTTCGTGTTAAACGTACTTTGGGAGTCTGCTATTTGTAAATTTTTTGCTCTACATAATTTAGGCTTATCAAGAATCAACAAAAGAGAGACGGCGTGCCCAAATTGCTCAAGGTTTGTACATCTCTATCCTTTACCTATAAGAATAATGAATAACTAATGGGAAGCCTTATTATATCAGAATATGGTCTATTATTTTTTCCTGTTTTGGCCTTTTCAGGTATTGCTGGAGAAGTCTCTGTGGTTCCGCCATCTCGATTAATGGCTTTAATTGGTCAAGCTTTGAAATGGCAGCAACACCAAGGTTACATTCTAATTTAATTTTCCGGTGCAGTTTGAACTGTAGGTTGTTTGCTTTCATCATATTGTGTTAACCCTTAATATAGCATATCTCAGCATTAAATATGAAAATGAATATCTGGCGCCAATAAATTTAGTTTTTTTAGGCAATGGTTAATCTGGATTGCAAATGTTAATTCCTTTGCTACCTATTAAGGGGGTGTTTGGATGTGCGGTTTGAAAATTGTATGATACTATAATAATCAGGATAAAATAAATAGTTGTAATAAACTTCAAATTGTAACTTAAAGCTGCAGTAATCAGGGATAATCACGTAATCACCTCCAAAATGCAAACCTAAACCTAAAGTCAATACTTTGATTGGTTCTTTCAGGGTTACTTCCACCTGGAACACAGTTTGATCTGTTTAGAGGAACCGCTGCTATGAAGCAAGATGTAGATGATAAGTACCCTACAACTCTTGGTCATACTATTAAGGTGATTACTTTTTTATGTATTTTCCTGAGAGTTTTTAGCTCTACTGTTAGAACATCTTAAGCAACAATACTACCCTATTATTGTGGATTCTTATCTTCCACTTTTATCATAAATTTACCATTTTGCTCAACATTTTTTTTCCGTTGCAGTTTGGAAAGAAAAGTCACCCTGAAAGTGCTCGGTTTTCACCAGATGGACAATTTCTCGTTTCTTGCTCTGTAGATGGGTTTATCGAGGTTCATTTGGTTCAGTACTCGTTTATTCTAATATAGATTATTGATGATATTGATTTTCCTTTTAAACTGTTAATTTCAGGTTTGGGATCACATAAGTGGGAAGCTTAAGAAGGATCTTCTGTACCAAGCAGAAGTGCGTTCTATAGCTCGTTTTGATGTCCTGATGGAAAAAAAATAATATACTTCTTGAATGATCATACTGACTGACTTTCGTATTTTACCTATGCAGGAATCTTTTATGATGCATGATGATGCTGTTCTATGCATCGATTTTAGTAGAGATTCGGAAATGCTTGCTTCTGGATCTCAGGATGGAAAGATTAAAGTAAGGACTCCTATGTGGTTTGCACTTTTAAACGCAACATGTTCATAAGAAAATTGTCGTGTAATTTAAAAAATTAATATCACTGTTGATTTTGATTCTAGGTTTGGCGTATAAGGAACGGTCAATGCTTGCGTCGTCTTGAAAATGCTCATTCTCAGGGTGTCACTAGTGTTACATTTTCGCGTGATGGAAGTCAAATATTAAGCACGTCATTCGATGGAACTGCAAGGTCTGATGAGAATAGCACCAACTGCAATAAAACTGATTATTTTACTGATTGATTAGAATTTACCTACTTATTCCCTTTTTACCTAATTTGAGAGCTTTTTACTCTCATTTAACGAAACGTCTCCTTTTCATAACGATGTTCTCTGAATCATATTATTTAGTATAATCAGAAAAATCAGATTTGCCAAACACTGAAACATAAGATGAACTGATATAACCCTTGCTAATTTTCATTTCAGAATTCATGGAATAAAGGGTGGAAAGTTGTTGAAGGAATTCCGTGGTCACTCTTCGTATGTAAATGATGCCATTTTTACTAGTGACGGACTTCGTATCATTACTGCCTCAAGCGATTGTACAGTAAAGGTCAGTCATTTCTTGCTTGTTGGATTCCAAGTGAATGTCCTTATTAGAGCTGGCAAAATGAGTAGGTCAGGGTATGAATAACGGGTCAAAACCGGTTGAGTTGACATAGCATTTTTTGTCCAAATGATTTAGAAGGTTTTATGCGTTAAAAATGCACTTTCAGCGATTTTTTACCTGTTTGCTTTTTAGGTAGTTTATTATTTTGCATATTTGACCCGTTAGAGGTTAAATATAGCCACGATCGGCCAATATATAAGTAAGATCAAAATTGCCACATTTAATACTTCTATGATCGATCTATGCGCATAATCAGGAAGCTTTGCATTTATATAGGTTTGGGATCTGAAGACTACAGATTGTCTACAAACATTCAAGCCACCACCTCCATTGAGGGTATTTCAAATTTGCTACTATATACATAACAATATTAGATTCCTTTTCCAATTTGTTTCTTCCCGGTTTTTGTGTAATTTCACTTATTTTTGGTTTTGACTCACAGGGAGGTGATGCATCTGTAAATTCCGTTCACCTTTCCCCGAAAAATCCTGACCACGTTATAGTTTGTAACAAGACATCATCCATTTACCTCATGACTCTTCAAGGACAGGTAGGCTTTCCTTTTCTCGTGAATTCAGATATTCAGTTGTTAAAGTGTTCAGCAAAATCTGGTTATTAAGGAATTGATAGATAAGATGGCCCGAAAAATATAATTAACTGCTATCTATTATGATATTATTTATCAATACAATATATGAAAGAAATTGTCTTTATAACTCCAATAATTATTTATTTGTTTGTTCTTTATAACCGAGTTAGTAAAAAGTAGTAACTTCAGCTTTTCCTTAAATAATTAGTTTTGTTGCACCTGGTATGATATGAAACTGACTGATTATTTGACTGGTAAACAAACAGATAATAAAGAACTTTATCCAAAAACTAGAATTTGAAGTCACGATCAGATAATCAGCTTCATTAAGCACATTAATACACTACTAAGTTCTGTAGATGCATTCATATGCAGTGATTGGGAGGGGTTAAGATGATGTTCTTGATATGCTTTTGTCTTATTGGAACATGATCGATCCTTGGCTTTTATGCAGGTGGTGAGAAGTTTTTCATCTGGTAAAAGGGAGGGTGGAGATTTTGTTGCAGCTTGTATATCACCTAAAGGTGAATGGATATATTGTATTGGTGAAGACAGGTATTCCTCAGACCCTGAAGATGATTTTTTTTAATCTTTTTTGTGTAAATATTGGGTTATAATTGTATTACAAGTGTGTTACCATATTGGTTGTTTTTTTGTTTCAATCTAGTTATGAAGTTATCGCTAGTACTTACTTCATGAAACAATCTGCAGGAACCTGTACTGCTTCAGCCATCAGTCTGGCAAACTAGAGCACTTGATGAAGGTATGTTCTTCAACTTTAAAAAATAATCATCTTTCGTCAGATGTGGCCAAACTGATCTTTTGAATAACCGGTTAAAACGCGTTCACGTCAAAATGGGCTAAATTTCAAGTATGGGTTAAACGGATTTGATTGCCTTGACAACGCTCCATGTGTCTGATAAATATTTAGGTGGCGTTCAGTTTGATTTTGGGTTTGGTAATGGGTATGGGAATGGTACGGTTTGAAAGAAAAAGTGGAGAGAGAGTCTATAATTATTTAAAAAAAGAAATATTGTATAGGTTGAAATATGAATGAAAAATAGAAAATTTAAAAGGATATCAAAAGAATGAGAGAGGGATTGAGAGGCTCCCACCTAATAATTACTAAAACCCATCAAAAACCCGGATCCTCCACGGGTTTATGGAAACCCTTGTCTTATGGGTTTTGTCATACCCATTTCTACAAAACAAACACATCTATCACTTTGATACTTGTACTCCCATTTCAAAACCCTCAAAACAAACACCACCTTAGTGTATCAAAGACAAGTACAAAACTTTATAATAGTAAATTCTGGTCTAAGGATTTGAGTACATTTTAGGCAACTTTTATTATTTAGATTTATGTCACTATCCCCACCGGAATCGTGTATATACTTGCAGGTGCACGAGAAGGACGTGATTGGTATTTGTCATCATCCCCATCGGAATCTTGTAGCCACGTACGGTGAAGACTGCACCATGAAACTATGGAAGCCATGAAGCCTCTCTTTTTCAAGTACCCATTTTGATTCTGTCATCTTGAGGGATGCTTGCACCACCATGAAACATAAACCTTGTTTTATTAGCCATTTTGATAGGACTATTGTAACATTATTTCAATGCATCTTATATTGTAATGCGGCTTCCTTGCTATTACATTGCCATTTACTTGATACCTTAGCTTTCAGATTCGCAAGCCACAAGTCATGCCCGAGTCTAACCTGTTATGTTGACTAGTTGAGTAAGCTGGGGCTCAACACAACTTGACCACAATTGCGTGTTACTCCAGTTCTATCTTATACTTTATAGTGCCCTCAGTCCATTTTTGAACAAAATGTAAAAAAAAAAAAAAAAAAACTACACATATTGTGAAATGTTGCTTTTAGATGTCAACCAATTCAAGTTTCTAACCGTTAAACCTACAGACTAGTCTCCCAAAAACCATAATCAACCCAAAGATGGGTTATAGAATCTTAAAATTAGAAATTCACAAAAGTCCAAAAGGTCAATAGAGTCCCAATTAAGAAAACAGAATAAAGATATTTACTTTCAAAATTGAAAAAACTAGAAACTACCAAAACCCCATATCACCGATTAGATCAAATCCAAGTTTCTAAGTTATCCCTTAAAAGAAAAATAATCAAAAAACTTGTAGGTAGTCAGCTTGGACTTGAATCATGCCAACACACACACTTACGTGTCAACCTCTCTACAATTCTTCACCCCAAGTGTCCATGCAATGTTGTTTAGCTTCTTCACAATCATTTTAAAAGCCTTTCAATCACCACCTTCTTCATTCCCAAAATCATTTTAGTTGTAATCTAATTTCTTGATTCATCCTTGTGATCAAAAGTTTGAAGATTTAATATAACAAAACAAAAGTATGCCGCCACGTAGATATGCAATCGGTCGGGCCGATGAGGCGACCCACCCGGATTCCGCACGAGCCACCTTGTCGGAATTTCTATCAACCTTCATGTTCGTCTTTGCAGCCGAAGGCTCCACACTTGCTCTCAGTATGGATCTAAAAAATTGTCTTCACAGAAAATAACTAGATATATTGTTTTGAGTTTGAACCGGTCGACAACCTCTTATTCGATAGAATACAGTTTGTTGTACAACTTTTCTTGCTATCACATGGACTTTTCTGTTATAAACCTGTTTTTATATGACGCATAAATTTTTGGCACGTGACTTTAAGATAGACAACTTTTTAGCAAATAGGACAACGTATAACTTCTTAGTTAACCAATTTTTAGTTGGCATAGATGTCTTTGAGTGTAAACTTATAACTTTTGGGTTGATGTAACATACTACTTTAGGTCTGAACCGACGACTTTTTAGTCTACAAGACACAAATTCAAGTTTGAACTCACAACGTTATAGTTCATTTGTGATAGTTGTTAGTTGTTTATTAAGTTATAATGTCGAAACTTTGAAACATGCAGACAGGATGTATGGTGACCATGCCCTAGGAGCATCAGGGTTGTTGATGGTTGCTTTGGCACATGCGCTGGCATTCTTCGCTGCCGTGGCGTCGAGTATGAATGTGTCCGGTGGGCACATAAACCCTGCGGTCACATTCGGTACACTTGTAGCTGGGAGAGTCTCGGTTATTCGCGCGTTGTACTATTGGGTAGCACAACTTCTTGGCGCCGTTGTCGCCTCGTTGTTGCTTCGGCTAGCAACCGACGGCATGGTATACAATTGAGCTTGAAATTTTTTATTTTTCAATCTTACTATATAATCACATAAGTATGTTATGAACTCAAGTTTCACTTTACGGGTAGACATATGAAAAGTGATGTGATTGATGTAATGATGTATAGGGATTGATTGTCGTAAAATAAAAGTTATATAGTGGAAAAGGTATGAAAGAGGAAGAGCGTTACATGTGGCGTATCAGTTTTTAGACATGCGTGCACTTACGCTCGTTTGAAATACAACCGTCATGTGTTGCATTTATTTTATTTGATCTGACTCACAATCGAGATATCTATTTTGATTATTTTGTGTGCAGAGACCAGTTGGGTTTGCAGTGGCAACTGGTGTCGGAAACTTAAACGCTTTACTAATGGAGATTGTGCTAACATTCGGGTTGGTCTACACCGTTTTCGCAACAGCTATAGACCACAAACGAGGGACATTGGGAACCATAGCACCACTAGCAATTGCTCTCATTGTGGGTGCTAATATTCTCGCTGGAGGACCGTTCTCCGGAGCCTCAATGAATCCGGCTAGGGCATTTGGGCCGGCATTGGTTGGGTGGAGGTGGCACCAGCATTGGGTGTATTGGCTAGGACCTTTCATTGGGGCTGCAATCGCCAGTTTGATCTATGAGTTTGGTATAATACAACCTGAGGTGCCGGTTCATACGCACCACCAGCCGCTGGCTCCAGAAGATTACTAAAGAGATGGTTTAGTCATGTTATAAGTTGTGTAATAAAGATAAAGATGGGTTGGGGTTTTTGTGGGTCGAGGTTTTACTGTTGGTGTGTGTATTTTGTGGGTTTTTATAAGACTGTTGATGTGTGTAATTTGTTGTGTTTTACCTGTATGTGTAATTTTTTTTATTCTGTTTGGATTTTTGGACACGACAAATAATGGTGCACCTACCCCGCATTGTATACGTATGTGTTGCGTGAACTACGGGCACTTTTATCTTTCTTACGTATATGTATTTCAGTTTCGAGTAATTTTAAAGAATTTTGCTTAAAATAGAATTTGTAATCAGTTCTTCAATTTCCTCCTGATTTGGAGGATTTTGTCGCTTCGCTACACATGCATATGATACGTAAAATTGTTGCAGTCTTGAGAGTTCTTGAAATTAAGGGTGAAGTCAAAGTGCTCGAATCGCAGTCTAAGAGTTGTTGAAATTAAGGGTGAAGTCAAAGTGCTCGACATCTACTGCGATTTTGTTAGGGTGACGATATCGTGTACATGACATGAGTATACAATTTTCATTTAAAGTTCATGGTACACACTCGGTAAAGAGTACTACATGACATGAGTATACAATTTTCATTTAAAGTTCATGGTACACACTGGGTAAAGAGTACTAAATGGGACACTGGAGAGCAGAAAACATTCATTTTGTTCGCTCGTAGAATATTTATCCTGTTGGTGAACACTTGAACTGGCACAAAACAGGGTCATCGAAAATTGCTCTTTTGCTTGCAATCCTAAACATTGGTTGTACCATTAAGACTTATGTTGTGAACGCTCAAACGAATCTCATTCGACCGGATGATATACTTATCGTCGTGACGACCTTTTTCCAAATAAAATAATAAAGAAAAAATCATATCATAAGGTATGTGGAGTTTAGTAGAACTATTAGTCCTTTTTCATAAGATCCTGAAACCCAAAATAACTAAACGAGAGACCTTCACTACGCTATCAAACGTTCACCTTCAGGTCTCATTCAAGGGAAACAATGAAAGCTGAAAGATCAAAGCTAGAAAAGTTACTGACGAATGAGGAAGAATTGCCCACCGATTGAGAAGTTACATTTGGAAACATATACTTGAGTCATAATATTCGAGATCTATCGATACTGAAAAACAAAAGTAACTACGATCCAAACACATAGTATTGTTGGAACTTATTATGTATAAAACCAAATAATCAAATAAATAGAAACTCTGATGTAACATATTATTTGATTAACAAATGACATAACTTTAACAAAACAAAAAAAAAAAAAAAAAACAAAAAAAAACAAAAAAAAAAAAAGGAAATTAAATATACCCAGGAAGAACTGGTTTTACAAAATTATCAATTTGCCTCAACACTCTAATACAGCTAAGGCTTTTGTTCTTTTTCGCTTTCATTGTTTTTTTTGCAATTTTTTGTTTTTGTATTCTTTAAACAAATAAACAATAAAAATGACAAGCTAAATCTCGAAACCTGTCCTGATTAATTGGTCTTTTTCTGTCCCACTGTTTGTTTCTCCGCCTCCTCGGGCACGAACCGTGGCAAAGTTAACAATGTGTTGACACGGGACACACCTTCAAGGGCAGACCAGTCTATTCCACCTTCCGCATTCAAAGTTGCCGGATCCTCGTTTAGGTCGTCATCTGCCACGTCATCATCTGCATCGGTTACATCTCCCGGCAACCCATCACTGGCTCGGACAGTACTACTAGGTTTCAAGGAGATCGGCTCGTTTTTCTCAATGGTAATGGTCAAATCAGTGGCGGAAGCAGTAGATATATTGTCTGCATGTGGGGTAAGAAAAAGGCAAACGACTGCACAGTCGTCAACTTTAGAAGTTGGGTACTTGTACTTCCATGCACGTACTGCTGACTCAACTACGTCTCGAGCCGCGCAAGAACGTGTTTCAGCTGACGCTACGATGTCCACCACGTCTTTGTTTGTGAGCACATCCCAAATCTATCGTTTCATATAACACTAATAAGTAAATACATAATTACGTGAAATAATCAGATAATCACATTTTTGAAGGTTTGACCATTTCTGATTAATTCAAGAAACTAACAGATAAACAGACCAAATAAAGTTATTAGTTTCAAAATGCGAATCCAAATGCCACTTAAAAACATTTAATAATGGTGATAGTATTCATACCCCGTCAGTTGCCAAGACGACGAACAGATCATTTTCTGTTAAATGTCGATAAAAGATATCTGGGACAGAGATGAGACCAAAATCCTTAAGGCAAAAGTCCCCAAAAGCACGAGCCATAGCTAGACCAGGAGAGTCATTATTAGGTAGCCAAACTCTAGTGACATCGGGTTCATCTTGAAGGGCGAAAACACGCCCTTTGCATTTACGAATCCGCTCTGCTTCCGCTGAAATATTAAGAAGCAAATGTTTATAAATGACAATAATAGTTCACCTTGTTGGCTACCAAATAACAAAAAGAGAGTGACAAAGGGCTAAACATTCATCTACTTCTATAAAAACAGCCTATAGGTCGATTTTTCATCAATAAACCAGAATGTCAAAAATTGCAAATCTTGTCAACTTTTAATCATGCAGACTGCAGAGATAATGATGTTATGTGATTTCAATAACGTCTTTGTGTACAAAGGTACAAAATTTGTTGGCACAATCTGAGCAGAATTATCATATTATCTAATGGGATGTTTAAGCATGGGTTTCATATGTTTTTGACGATAAAATAAAAATATAAAGTAAGACTTGAGTTTCGGGATGGATAACGAAATTTAGGGTACTTGAGTTCAAACGCACAAACGCATGTGATTCCTAAAAGCAAGCATCTGACCTATCTAATTTGAATACCCCACGGTTGAGTTAATGAAGTGCATGCCATAAACTACGTGAGTAAGCGAGCAGGGTTACATTTAGGGGTGCCCATTTAAACCTGTTTACTTGAATTGGCCGATTTGGTTTGACTTTTTATCTCCAACAGGTCAAATGGGTAAAATATTTGAAACTAACCTAGAAAGTAAACACCACTCAAAGTGTTCATAAATGCTTAAAACCTCCTAAATTTATTTACAGTCAAATTTCCATTTACAGAATTCAAAAAAGAAAAAGTGTTAACGGGTTGGCCGAACCAGAACAGTTTGGACCCGCATTAAACAATTATGACATATTCACCTTACCCAACCCGTCTGACCTGTCCATTTTGCCACTTTTAGTTATATCGACCCATTCATAAACAAATCGGTCGAAATTGCCATCTCTAGTTTTATTTAATTCCTTCTCTATGAACCTTGTATCCCATCCAAATTATTCCATTATAAGAAAAACGAAAACAAACAAACAAATGCGGTGTGAGAGAGGAACCTGGAAGATTTGGTTTTAGATCCACAGTCAACTGAACAGCAATAAGAAAATTGTTTTTATCTCTTGTGCACAATATAGCTCTCGAGTCCCCAACATTTCCGATTATAAGATCCTGACCCTACAACAAACACCAAAACCATTCACATTCAATATTACATCAAAACCCTACAATCACAGGTCATTATAAATATATATATATATATATTTTCAATCATGTAACCTGTTTGATCAAGGTTACTGCAGTGGTTCCACTACAAAAACAGTCGATATTAGCATACATCCGTAGTTCCCTATCCATGACCTTAAAAGCCTTTAAAAATGAGTCCTTTAGTGCCTGCAATTTCTCAGGATTCTTAGTGATTTCAAGGTCTGAAAAGGCCTCAGAAGCAAAGGGTGTTTCTTCATTAAGAGTGAACTCCCGAAGGACATCACTACTACCCCTTATATTTACTTCCCAATTTGCACTGAGCTTTAACGGGAGGGAATCTCTAACTCTCTTGGCAACCATGTGACCATAGGGACCATGACCGTCAAACACACCACAGAAGACCGTGTCTGTTCTTGACCCGAAGTTCTGAAAAGTAAGCAAATCTGTCATTTCTAAGCATAGATTCAGAGAAAAAACATGGTCAAAAATTGACTTAAAAAAATACAATAAACAGGCCTGTAACTTACTGCAGGTGTCTGGGGTTTTTAACCAACTTGCGATTTGAAATATGATATGATCAGTTCACTAAGGGATATTTGAAGTCGAATAATCAATTTTTAGTGTTTAAAGTAAAGAAGTTCTGCTTTCTGACTATAAAAAATTAGTTAATCAGTTTCACACCAGCTACAACAAATCTGAATATCCGAGTTTGAAATAACTTCTACTTACAAAAAAGGATTTCTTTAAAAATAGGAATCCTTTATGATATAAAATAGACTACTTGGTTTTTTTTAAACGGAGCCGTTTCGTTCTCCTAGATGCACGAATGAGGAGAGAAAGAAGCAAACGAGCCAGGGAAAGAAAGGAGAGAGAGAACTACTATTACCCGGAATGAAAGAAAAAAAATAAACTGGTTCACATAAGAATGGACGTCTTGGTTCACGCAAGGGCTAAGAGCTGGGTCAATCTCCATGCACTAGACCCTTGACTAATAAAGGGGATAGAATAACACTAATTCTGTAACCCTCGTTTTCACCTAATTGACTACAGGTTAATTACCTATGTTTACACAAACATGTCATATTATCGATTAATCTTAACTAAATCAGTATTTGACAAACACTAGACAATTTGATTATTTGATTATTACAACTTAAAATAAATGGTCCAAACATCGTCTTAAACTGGTGCTTGAATGAAAATGATTACAATTCTGATGTATACTTTATTATCACATGACTTTTAAAACAAAAATCCAAACACTGGATAAAACAAGGAAAAGGTAAACAGATATAATCATCTTGTACTCTAACACTTGACTCAACCCGATTCACTTAAAATGCATACCCAAACACCCCTTTAAAAGCCAACACTTCTGAAAGAGCATAGTCAATATACTAGTCTACTCTAAAAGAGGCACAAACTTCACATTATAAAGCCAAAGAGCATACAATTTCAAAATGTACACTAATATCATGAAGCAAAACATCATATGAAAACGTAAATAAATAAAAAGTCCAAGAATCAAACCTCCCAAACAATCATGGCATCTTGATTAGTACCCTTTTTCCCTTGTTGTGTAAAAAGTGAAGCAACTTCACTCGAACCATTCAAAAACATCCTCCCCGGAATCCTATGAAGATGATCTTCCCTATGCGTATTAAACGATGAGCTTCTAGACGTCTTCTTTTTCGAATTTTTCCTTTTCTTACTCCCAAAACTAGGTGTTGTTGGGGAGCTTGGGTGAGGGCTCCTGCTTTCTCCTGATAAGCAGGACCCCATCCTTAGGGCCCTGACAATACTTAATAAGCACTCCAGGCCTGCCGCACAACCAAACCCCCTACGGTTTTCAGTTAACGAATCCGTCACAATATCCCTTTCACAAACACGAAAAAAATTCGTGTTTGCGTCTAATTTCTAATTATCTCACCAATTCACCACCCTCATAAATATCACCACAATTCACAAATTTCATCAACAATTCATCAAACCTAATCATATAATTCAACCACCACAATTCCCAAATTTTATCAACAATTCATCAAACTAATTACATAATTTCTTCCACCACAATTCCCTAACCCTAATAAATAAATGTATTCATATCCAACATACATCGTAACAGAACCACAATACACACAAACAATAGCTACGTATCTATATATATGTATATATATATAATCTATATATAGATAAATACAAATTTAGGGTTTCGAATCAATCTAGCATGAGAATAACAGATCGGAACATGCAAATTACATAAAATTGAAAACAAATTGACAGAAGTGTGTATGTGTGTGTGATTAATAATAATAATAATATTATTATTATTATTATAACGTAGATCAAACGATAGAGATACAGAGAGAGAGCTGGCAGAAACTAAATAATGTAAATTGAAATTAATTGGCAGTAGAATGCAGACAGAATAGAACAGGAGAGTGTATGTATATATCGTATGTATATGTATTATATCTATATATGTAAAATCTGTAGATATAAGATGATGTCTATATCTATATTAGTGTATTTGATGAGTGGTCAAATGAAAACGAAATAAAGTATAAGTTATATATTTGTGGATTACATTACATTATTATTATTATTAGATATAATATAATATAATATATATTGTTTGTTTTTATATTAAAATAAAATAAAATAAATATTTGAAGATGTGATTGTTAATTAATGAATGAAAATCGAAGAAAGATTCAAAAAGTGGGGAGATAAAATAGCAAAAGAAATGAGAAAAATAAGATCGGAAAAAACGGATAGTCATATATATAAATAAATAAATTAATTAATTATATTATAATTAATATAATTTATAATTAATTATTTAATTGAAAGTGTGAATACATAGACCGTGTCTTGTGGCCGTTAGATGGATCTAATGATCTATATTATATCCAAATCCATATGTTTATCCTCTTGTTTTTCCCATTTTTAGTTTTTTATATTTGTACTTTATTTGGTTGTTAAACACTTATCATGTGATTCTTTTGTTGGATTAATTGTTTTAGATATTATATATTAATATTATATATAAAAAAAGAAAACATCAAAGTTTATGTAACTAAATATTACAATGGTTTTAAAATTTAAAGAAAATTAAAGAACTTATGATTGTTTTAGAAACTAATATACCTATCTATCTATATAACTAATAGTGATAGCCTCTTTCCTAGGTACCACCTTTATTCTTTTGACAATTAATCAAAAATTCTTAGTGTCATTACCCTAACTCGTGTCATTCAGATTGGAAAAAAGTTTAAATCCACCTATTTTTTAGCTAATAAAATTTCTAATTCAAAGATTATTTACTATCAATCGTAAATTCCTAACTGCATACATTACAAACTCTATTTTTAAATTTATTTTCACTTCACACTCTCCTATTCATTGTTTGGTTCAAAGTAATTTATCAATATAACTATTTATTTATAATTAATGTAAGATGAGATTGAGAAAGTTATAAAGATCAATTATTGAAAAAATGCTATGGTACAATCACATGTTTTTTTTCAATTTTAACAGGTTTTGGTTTCTTATGTATTTTTGATGTCATTGAACATCAATCCAAAATACATAAAAATAATCATTTTACATGTATACTAAAACCATATAGTATCTAGATTATGTTATCATTTAATTTCTTAAGCAATTATCAATACAAACTAAATATTTATTTAAAGAGGTATGTACATATTCTTCACTAAAAACAATATAAATCGATAGTCATTTCTTTTCTTTGTAATATTGTACTAAAAAAATATATTTTCCTTTAAGTTCTCACCGTGCATTTGCACTGGTGACGGGTTATTATTTCAGGTTGTCTCATTATAAGTCATTTTAACTGGGATACTACATTTACATTTTAATAAGAAAAAACTTTAGATAACTTTTGATATATCCATCGACAAAAATAATAATCTTAACTATATCGTTTCATATATCATCTAAAACACTAATATATATGTATGTATGTATGTATATATATATGTATATATATATATATATATATATATATATATATATATATGAAACGCCCCAAAAAAAATTCTTTTTTTTTAGTCATTGCAAAATTGGTTAAAATAGCCTCTTGACTCGTCATGTCCATTTTAGACTATTATGGCACCTTATAGTTTATTTTAGACTCCCTACAGCCTAAAATAGACTTATGTCTATTTTAGACTCATTCAGTCTATTACACCAGCAAACTCAGATTTTTGATGAAATCTAAATGAACCTAACTTTTGACTCGTTTACAATCAAGACATGAGATTTTGCAGACATACTCAATATGACCAAACGAAAGTTTCCCAATTGGCACTTTTCCAAAATTCGCGTTTACAATGGTTTTGGACCCTACAAAGCTTTCAAATCCATCGACACAATCACAAAACCAACTTTTTTATTTTTTATCCACAAGTGTCAATTACCGTAATTGACCAAAACTCAACTCTAGATAATTTGATCATATTACCGCCAAACCATTTAGAAGAGTAATTTCAACCCAAAACAATATTTAACATGATACTTTACAAACATTTCATACATATCAAGCTTCATTACAAAAGATGATCATATCCAAATGATCAACAACTTTGTCAACTGGGCATTTCTACATATCAAGAGCATGATTTCTACAAAATATAAGGGATCCCACTTACTAACTCGTTAGTAAGTTCCACCTTTAGTCGATCTTTGGTTCCTTGCCCGTTTTACCTCTTGACCCGCTAGTACCTACAATAGCACAACAACCACAAATATAGGAGTAAGCATAAAAGCTTACTAAGTAATGGAAGGAAAGAGTGCAATAACAACTACAACAATATAACTTGGTGATCATACTTTTTGATTCACCAACTACATTATTAAGGATCCTTAATCTACATTTTGTTCCAACTCTAGGAACACTACAATGGTGTCAAGACATGAACAATGGAATTTCTCAAGCCCCAAAATCATTCTTGAATCCCCCAAAGTAGGCTACATAATGGCATATTCTAATGTCATACATACAACAATCTCCCACCACTAGTTAATACCCATTTGATCATCACTCAAGAATCACAAATGAGATTAACTAGTGATTTTTCCATCCTCATTACTTACCTTTGCAAATGGTGGTTGATTCACTAAGTCAATAAGTCTCAATTTAGCTCTTAACTCCACCTAACATACAAATCACAATGTAATGGTTATTCACTACTCAAAGTGATAATTCACTATACATCAACCTCATTTCACTCTTTGTTAATTCAAAGACATCTTCTTGTTAACTCTTATATTTTATAACTCAAAACACAAAATTCTCAATACAAATTTAATCTCCCATTTCTCTTAAAATTAACATGCATCTAGTTAACAAGCTCCTAATTTAACAACAACACTATAACAACATCAATTTATCATCTATATCTCCATTACCATGATTCTCTAACTTACTAATTTATAAAAACATCAAGATGACTCAAAAATTCTCTTCATTCATTTTCTATCACAAAGACAAACTTATTTGTGCACAAATATCATCATCTAGCATTTATACACTCAAAAACCAACACTTTCTCAAAAACCCAACTTATGGTTCATCTCCAAAATCATGAAATAACTCAAATTGAAGCATAGAATGGAATACCCTTACCTTAGAGATGATGAATTTGATTAATGCAAGCCCTAACTCTCCAAATCAAAGCTCAATTTGTGATTTATCTTCTTTGCTTGTCTCCAACTCTCTCTCTCTCTCGTTCTTTCTCAAACACACACTCTTTTTTTCTTCTTTTTAATTTTCCAGATTTTAGAAAAGAGAGATTAAATAATTGAATTTTTCGTTTTCTACCCTCAAGTCTTATTTCTCTTATTTTGGTCACCATTTTACTTATCTCAAGTTTCAATACTTCTACTTTGGCCACTAACATATTTTAAACTCTTCTCTTATTAGATACTAATTATATTAATAATATTATAAACTCTAAAGATGATTCTTATAATATAAAAATGCAACTTACAAATTTTAGAGTGTTACAATATATATATATATATATATATATATATATATATATATATATATATGTATATATATATATATATATATATAGAGAGAGAGAGAGAGAGATACATAGATAGATAGATAGTCGTCCGCATCGGACGAGTATAAAAACTAATAATAAATAACTCGACATTATATGTTACTACTCCGTATAATATAGTATATTATTATTTACATTGATTATAAACGTTTGATTAACAATTTTTATTGGAATAATGCTAAACGAATGGCACTTTCTGTTAACGAAAAAAAATATTCTTGTCAACTTGTAAAGAAACGTGACCGTTATTATTTATTTCGTAACAATGATGAATTATTTTGTACATAATGTATATTTTAACTATTTGTCATATGGAGTCTACTTTGTGGTATCCTACAAGGCCCTTAAAATTTATTAAGCAGCCGGGAAGATAATCATATATGATCTACGTTATCCGTCACATCATAATAAACGACATCGTCAAGTAATATGTCATAAACTTATAAAAAGATAAAGCACGAGGAATAGAATTACGGAGTATTTATGTAAAATGCGTAAAATTAAATATATTTATAGATTTATTTAGAGAAACTCATCACATTTTAGTAATCACATAATATTCAGACTTGTAGTATTCATACATCTACTGCACATTTTATCATATCGTTTGGATTCTAGTACAATTCTTGTGCATATCTCTTTGGTTTTCATACTTTTTGTTTTTTTCGTATAGAAATTTCGATCATTTTGCATTTGGAAAAATGTGAGTTTTTGGAGGGATATTTGCTTTGAATTGCTACTCGTATAGCACATATTGTTTATCTGATTTCCTGTGGTGCTTATCTGATAAGAAGCCAATCAGGCAAAAAATAATTACTCATAATAAATATAGAAAGTAATAATAAATATTATTAAAGTAGAGAAAAATAAAATTAGAAAAGAAAATGAATGAAAAGAACAAAAACCAAATGAGGATATTAGAAAACTAGATTATTTGTAATTATATTTAGCAATAATGTTTGAATGATTATTCCACATCAACATGAGGCATAAGGTAACGTGGACAACATACCATTAGATAATTACATGTTTTAATTATTCGTAGACAATTACTTTATAATTTATTTTATATATTAGTTTAGGATTTAGGATTAAAGAGGCACGTGGCTTAGAGACAAAATGAGAGACATACACTTTCAACCTTTAAATTTGATCTACAGTTCAGATTCAATACATCATAAGTACAGTGCATCATAATTACACTGCATCTTACAAATAAAATTTTCAATGCATCTTAATTTGATGCTCCTCTATACCGGATCCTTATATATTGAACATGAATATAATATTACTGATTAGCTAAACATTTTAATTAGGATAACTTATTAACTATCTTGTTATGAAGGCTCTTAAAAGTTGTATGCCCAATCAAGCATGTTCAATGAGAGCTTTAAAACCACATGACACTTATTAAATGTCATACAAAACTATGTCAATCTGTCAATAATAAACTATGTCACATGATAGATTGTACTTTCTTCGTAACATTTGGAGAAAATTACACAAATCGTCCTTTAAGTTTACCTCAAATTTCACTATAAATTTCACTAATAGTTCTTTACAAAATTTAATTACATCAATGATCATTTCTTTTGAAACTTATTACCCTAACAGTCTTTTAGACTAACGATTGTTAACTCTCCGTTAAAAAGAACTATGCGTGATATTTTTTTTTATTCTTTTAAATTTTTGTGTAAAATATAAATTAGAAAAACTAAAATATGTGTAGATATATTATTAGCTGTAAAGAACTTCATTTCCCCACTGTCCACTGAAACATCAAATTTTATAGTCTACCACCCAAATCCACCACCATCTTTTACCATCAAATCATACATTTATGGCTTAAAGATTACGAGTCACATATTTGGTTCTTAGTTTTCAACTTCATTTTACTTTGAAGCTAGGGTTTTCATTTGAGGTGTTTTTCGAGTAAGGAATGAATGCTAAAGAGAGGATACAGTGGCTACTGGCTATCAAAGTCGTGACGAGATAAGATGAATGAGTGACAGAGGGTCCCTAGGTGGTGAACGATGGTGGTGGATTATAAAATTTGATGTTTCAATGCAGAAGATGATCGAATTTTTATGATGAATTTGCTAAGTGATACGGAGAAGATGAAAATGATGTTCTCTATAGTTAATAATGTATATATACATATTTTAAATTTTACTCAAAAAATTAAAAAAGAACTGTTAGCGGATGAGTTATACAGACTAACACATTAGCATCTCTTAATTGCAACTTTCAAATTTTACGTAAGTGATCAATGAAACTATCTGATTAGGCTGCTCTAGAGATCAATGAAACTATCCGGTTAGGCTGCTCTAAACAAATTCAAATGATCATTTGTGTAATTAAATTTTGTAAATGACTGCAAGTGAAATTTAAGGTAAATTTAAAAGACGATTTTTGTAATTTTCTCTAACATTTATATAACCCTATCATATACTAATTTAAAATTTTATAAATCTCGATTAATAAATTTATGCTCTTATATGCATTTTTAATCGTCTTTTAAATACTTATGAAAACGGACATTTTTATGTTCTTAATCTTATCACATTGCCAAAATCAATTTAGCTTTCTGATAAAAAATAAGCAAGTTCCAAATATTTCAACCAAGACACAAAAAGTCAAAAGTCAAACAAGTCAGTCATATTTTCTAACTTTGACCAATCTGAACGGATATCCGCTTGAACAAAGTCAAAATATATAGACAACCATAAAAATGAAAGGACAAAGGGCCATAATTTGTCCATCACTATTTTTTATCATCTATCATTATGTATGTCTAATGATGTTACAATATAGAATAGAACATGATAAAGCATTTAAAGTGGAGATAGATAAAAAAAAAATCTAATAAATATTAACAAAAGAAAACCTCTCCTAAAAAAGTTTCTATGCAAAATTAAAACTTATTAACCAATCAAAATCCTTAATTTCATCAAACATCCAATTGACCAATCAAATAATTTAATTTTTCTAAAAAATCTAATTAATTAATTTTCAAAAAAATCTAATTTAGAAAAAAAATGATGTCAGAAATAATTCCCCATAAATTAATTAATTATCCAAAAAAATCTAATTTAGAAAAAAAATGATGTCAGAAATAATTTCCCATAAACCTTATATTTATAATTCATTAAATTTATTAACAATAACAAACTTATATTTTATCAAACAATATAAATATTAATTAAATCTTATTTGTTACACATCAACTAATCATGCAAGTGAGTATGTATTCATGAGCTAATTTAATATATTAAATATTAATTCATTAATATTATTATTATTATTATTAACATTACAACTCTATGAAACAAGCAAAAATATTTATTTAATACATTACATATTTACAATAAACGAATCACGTATTCATTTTACAATAATCGTGTGCATATACGGGTTTAAAATTCTATATTAATAATAATTAAAAAAACTATGCCTAAGTTTCATTTTACATTAACTGTCTCATTTGTATGTACGAGTTTAAATTAAAACTCTATATATTAATGACAATGGACAGATGACGTATTCATTTAACAATTTACGTTTTACATTAGTTGTGTTACGTGTAATCACGAGTTTAAATTAAAACTCTATAATTAATCATAATGAACAGATGAATTATTCATTTAACAGTTTCCATGTACAAACGGGTTTAAAGTTTAAACACTATATTTATAGAAAACATTATAATTGGTTTCATTTTACGTTAACTGTATGTATACACGAATTTAAAACTCTATATTTACCAAAGAAAAACTATGCTTAGTACTATAAAAAAAATGAAATGTGTATTACTTTTATATTAACCCGTGTAACACGGGTCTTAAAACTAGTAATAATAATAAAAAAAAAGTTGTCGTAAACAAATCGTCACCCTAAACCAGAATCAGTACACAATTTGACACCTAAAATTGTGCCTCACTGGAACAAAAAAGCACCAGAATCAGTACACAATTCAACACCTAAAATTGTGCCTCACTGGAACAAGAAAGCAAGCTTACGAAACACGATTGATCCTAACATAACCAACAAAAAGCAGATAAATAGATTTGAAACTTCTTATAGAACAAGGAATAGATAACTAGATATGGCTCTTAAAAATGACAGAAGCATAGAGGATGAAATTTTATTTTGAAACCCATATTGAATTCACGAGACGTGCATTGGTTAACATGATAAAAGTAACATCAAAGAGTGCATCAGTGCCGAACAACAAACCAGAAATCACAAAACCAATCAAAATAGATACAAATACAAACCTGGTGACGCCAATTTAGGATCCAGTTTCTTAACAAGTCGGCAAAGAGAGAAACATGAACCAGATCATATGCAAAGTAAATATCACCCAGAAAACCATCTTTTTTAATTGTCACGATGAAGAGTGCTTTACAAAAATAAAAGGAACAAATATAGAATGCACAAGAATCATTTTACCATCCAATGACATGATAATAGAAAGTGCAGATATCTGAAAACGGATAAGTTTGAATTGCATGTGATTATTATGATGCTAAAAAAGTACATCAACCTATCTTCTAATCTTCCATGTATGTAAGATGACGATTCACTGTATGTTCAACATAGTACACCACTAGCACCACCTTTGATTCTTCCCCCTGTTGAGATCGAGTAAAATATATACTTTAGATACACATGTTTAACACATGTCATTTACTAGGTACAACATGAAGGGTTTCCTATCTTTGTTTTGAAAACGCGCTTTCAGGAGATAAAATCCCAGAAGCCAAGGCGCTCGCCTCATGTCTACAAAGTGGCAAGTATTCACAAACATCTATCAATTACTTAAATGTAACATATTTCTTACTTTCATGAATGTTTGCTATCCTAAACAAAAATCAGGATGGTAGTAGCATATATTGGAACAATTCTAAACGCCAATCGTTGAAATTTATGCCTTTAACTAATTGACATACAAGAACGTTAATCAAATAAAGACATGTTTAACTATATGAAAACAGGACCCGCTTATGTGATCGGTCGAAAAAATAAAAAAATAAAGAAAGAACTATGTTTAAACCTCCTCATGTCACCATTATTTAAACCACAAAATGGTGACTTCAGAGTTCAGACCTCTGTTTGATTTGCTTTTAGGTATATTTTCTTTAGTAAAAAAAACCCAACAAAACCCCATTTCAAGGCCCACTTAAATAGCCGTTTAAAGAGCCCAATTTTTTTCTAGTATAAAACCCATCAAGACTGAAATACCCACAAATAAACTTGAAGCAGAGAAAAAACCCAAAGCATGCCCCACTGCAAGTCACTCCGAGGTGTACACTTCACAATGCTTTATGGGACCTCCTCGCCTCAACTAAACTGTAAGTGCCCTCAAGATCGCCTTGCAATGCCTA
The DNA here is from genome assembly GCA_963930675.1 of Gnaphalium uliginosum. Lineage (NCBI taxonomy): Eukaryota > Viridiplantae > Streptophyta > Magnoliopsida > Asterales > Asteraceae > Gnaphalium > Gnaphalium uliginosum. Next base: position 37,901,999 of record OZ005686.1, on the reverse strand, counting down.
GCGCCTAGGGGTCGATGACTGGAAAACAGAATCATACTTAACATATTTAGATTAACCCCATATGTTTCCACTCTAGCAGCCTTTTTTCCTATCTTGGCGTCTTCGAGATTAGAAAATCATAATAATGCCTCATCTTAATCTAACATTCTAACATAACATTCCCTATTTTTACTTAGAGTTAGAATGACCCTAATGACGGACACAATGACCCTAATGACGGACACATATCATATCATATCATATTAATAAACATATGACACTGTCTTTTCAGAAAAAACATTAAAAACTACAATTCACAGAGTTTGCATATAGGTCAAAGGATAGTTTGTCAACAGTACAGAGTAATCAATATTGAAAATATAGACCAATTAGTATATCATGGAACTCGGGAACAGATATTAAAAATGCTCAGATACCAAATAATACAACTATTTAGCTAAATTACAACAAATTCTTGTAATACATCCCCTATTTCTTTTTCTTTTTTTCTTGGAGCAGCAAATTCCCATTGTAATTAATCAGCTTTGGCTGCAGGGACAACAATGTTGTCACAGGCGAATAGTGGTAAGGTATATATTATAATAAGTTGGATCTTGGTTTAAAAAAGTGCGCATAGGCGGTGCCTAGGCACTAGGCACCTTAAGGCACTAGGCAGAGCGCCTTGGAGTGCCTCTAGGCGATAGTACGACATGAGGCGCTACTAAAGTACGACATGAGGCGCTACTAAGGCGGTGCCTAGGCTCCAGGCGATGTGAGGCAGTGCCTTGGGCGCCTTGTGTTTGTAGTGGGTTTTTAAAAAAATATTGGTCATGCCTTTTTACTAAACTTTGCTAGGCTAATTTTTTTAAAGACAATATTCATTATCATTCCATCTATGCTAAGTACTAACCCTATTATAATTTTCTAACACAACTAAAACTGAATAACCGCTCTAAAACATTAAACCCCATACGATGGCTTTTGTCTCCAAAATTCAAAACACCAAACTGAAGCAAGAAACAACAAATTGGAGCCAAATTGAAGGCGTATTATGTGTTAATTAAACTTCTAGTCAACAATTTGAGATGTGTAAATATTTATTAGGTAGATGCAATGAAGAAACAATTTAAAGTATTTTATGCGTTATAGGAGTTTTATTCAAGTGAGGCTCTCGTCTTAGCGCCTCGGATCGCCTTTCGCCTTTTTAAACCAAAAGAAGGATAATATTGGTTCTTTTATATAATTTTAAGCCTCAATTTTAGTAAGATAATGAAACTTACATTGGTGTGGAAACACATAGCAATGTGGTAAAAACATGTCTATAGCACGGGTACGGAAGAGTCGATTTCACCCTTTTGTGTCGATACGAAAGTAAATAATTAATTAGAATGACACCTGGAATTATATTCTTGATGATAAAAAAAACTATATAGGTGAAAACGACATCATTTATATTATGTTTTAAAGAGAAATCATCATGACTATATGTAAGGATTCAGGGAATAAAACTATCTCAACCATAAACTAAAGACGCAAATATAGAAGCATATAATTTACATCCAAACAATAAAATAAAGGAAGTATGATGTGTTCAACATTGACATGCAAATATAGAAGTAACTCACTAAATCAAGTGGAAAGTTGTAATACAAACAAAAACAAATATGGTATGTTATTTTAGCGAGTACTAAAATAGAACGGAAAAGTAAAGCAAAAGATAATAAAAAAATCCCAAAAAAAATAGCAGTGTAAGAAGCAAAATCAATGGAAATCAACAACCATGGTCATGGAATGCACCTTGAACTGTGTAACCAAATATTATAACAGGGACAAGTAACAATAATCTGACAGCATCTTGGGTGACATTTTACCATAGTCAAGTCACCTGGTAACCAAGTTTGCAACATAGAGCATATGTTGACGAATTAAAAACTGACACTTAAAGGTTCCATAAGCACTAATAACTAAATCAAATCTCATGATTTCCACTACTACCATCACTGTCCATGAGGGCCTCTAGATCATCATTTACTAAAGGAGAAAAAAACAGTGTGGCCTAATAGCTTGGTCTATTTATAATATGTTTCATTTCCCATTTGTGACACCAGACTGATATGATTAAGATTGACAATCTACTTATGCCTTAAACTTGTCCTTTATGACCAACTCATATCTAAACTTACAATGTGACCAACTTCATGCTTTGTTCCAAACTTTCGAACACCAAACAATTCAAATCAATTAAATAAATAAAATACGAAATATTCATGTAATTGCCTTCTTCTATTGAAGAAACCAAGCCAGCACTAAAAGCATAGGACATTCAACACAAATCAAAGAAGCAAATTCAATATTAATTCCTTCTTGCACAACCATAACATATGACAGAAGCATATGAATGACAAAAAAACAATAACCTTTCAATAGTATAAGGTAAACAAATTCACACGGACCTGTCTTCAGTCGAGATCTTCTTGTCTAGCCTGACCACCACCACTCCCCTGGTTACCATCTCCGGAATTGTTGTTCCCTCCTCCACTATTACTTGTCTCAGCAGGTGTACCATACCCTGTGAATGGCCAAGGCAAATTTATCCTAAACCTCCTCTCCAAAGTCCTCGGTGTCAAAGGATTACCCTGGGAACCACCACCACCACCACCCGACGCCACACCACCCGCACTACCACCACCACCATCAGTACCCGAAGTCTGTCTAGACCTATTCTCATAATCCGGATCATCCGTAGGCAATTCAAATCGACAAACCGGACATGAATTATGCAACTCCAACCACGGCAAAATACAATCAGGATGATATATATGCTTACAAGGCAACTGTTTCGCTTCCTCATCAAGTTCAAAACTATCTTTACAAACCGCACAATCCGAATGATCCGATCCCATCAATTCCTTACTTATCTTGATACTAGGAAGCTTTTCAACAGCCGATTTTGAAGCAGGCGGTGTACCATACCGATTTGGATCATTCTCAGCAAGCTGCTGAATCAATTGTTCTAATCCAGGACCAATAAAATAATCACCTAAATTCGATGGAAGCTGAAACGCAGATGGATCACTGCCACCGCCAGTCTGATTCTCAATCACAAACTGTATATTCGCACCACCTGCTCGTAATGTATTCAAGTAATTCTGAAGAAAAGCAAACGGATTAAACTCACCAGGACTCTGCACGCCACCAGGCCGCGACATCGGTCCACCGAATAACGCGGATAGATCGCTAGGGTTTTGAAAATCACCACCGCCGCCACCGGCCCCGCCTCCGCCGGTACGGGAGGCTGTGGAGAAAACGATAGGGAATCCGGAAGAGAATGAGGAGAACGGAGAAGAATCATCGAACGGGAGGAATGGATTTGGGAGAAATGAGTTAGGGTTAGGGTTTTCATATTCTTCAAGAAATCCACCGTTACAATCAGGGCATACGAGTTCTGATGAAGGAGTGGGGGCGGGTGTAATTGAGACCGTACGATTGCACTGGTAACAGAAGTAAAGCTGTGGAGCGTTGCCGTCGCCGGAGTTATTACCACCACCACCGCCGCTGTAGACTCGTGATGACATTTTGTTTTGATTAAAGAAAATTCAAAAAAGGGTTCAGAGAGGTAGTTGGTTGTATGATTTTATAGTGTGGTCTGTGGAGTGTGCTGTTGTGGGTAAATAAGTGGGCTCTCTTTCTAAACATGTTGGATTCAAGTCTTCATACTTTGGTTCTTGTTGAATTAGCAGGATTTTTATAACTCGGCGTTACAGCGAAGCTTTTACATCATATATTCATGAAGTAATAAAATAAATTAACAGAGAAATGTCAAAAAATATAAAAATCATGTGATATATTACTTGTAAAATATAGAAATTATGGTAAACTTATTCAAATATCAAGAATGATGATGATGATATAATATATATGTATCCCAATAACACACAACACATATAACATATAGTAACATTAATGATAAAATATATAACCTAAGATATTTTGGTAGATATATATACAAGTTTAATATGATATTAAAAAATACATATTTGAATTGAACACTCTGACTGAAGTCTGACAAGATTGAAAAAATAATGAGGTTTTTAATTTATCTTAAGTCTTAAGTTTGATTTATTGTAAAATGATATTTGAATCATCCTGTAAAAATGTATAAAACAAATTTTACTATTGTGATAGTTTTACAATTATCTTATTTATATCAACTACAATAATGATATAATATACAGTAATAACTATAATATTAGTAATTAATAATTAATTACTTAGTTTCTTTATGTAATAGTTACAGCTTATACGTAAAAATAATAATATAAAATAATTATAAAAGCTATTTGTATTTTTGGTAATACAGTAACAAAATGAGTAATAATAAATACAAATAACACATGTTTATTTAACTTTATGACTTATATCATTTCTTTTAATATTTTTTTATTTTTTAGTATAGTTTGCATAAAATTTAAGGTTCATAAATATTTTTAATTATTTATCAATTTAAAAAATTGTTATATTGATGAGATAAAAAGATGTGAACTAATATATAAAATTTAAGATTTATGATTTAGTTAAAATATGAAACTTGAAATTAAAATTAAAGTGAATAAAATGTTAAAACTTAAAACAAATAAGGGTGATAATTATTATTATTAGTATTTTTTCCTAGCTAATCAAACCAACCACTCCAGTATCACACACAACTAGTTTATTGACCCGTGTATACATGGGTTTGACAAAAAATAAAAGCATAAGATTATTTGATAAAAGTTGTATCTATAATCAACATAGAAATAAGTTTGATGTACTAAATTTGTATTCCAAATTTATATTTGTTTCTGTTTGTACTTGAGCATCTATTGAAGTTTTAAGAGGATTTTTAAAGCATCTTTATATGTACTTAATCATCTTAAAATTAGAAAGCAAATCAAAAGATTATTCATATTTGTTTCTTTGTAATTTATAGTTACAACGACTCAATTAATTCATATAAGAACAAAAGTGCATATTACATAAGAAACAAATCAAAACATTAAAAGGAAATACATATCTTAAAACGTATATGATACGTAAATCACTTGATGAAAGAAACAAACTATCAAAAGGCATATTACAGTCACATATACATATTCACAAATACACTGCACTTTCCTGTTTCCTAACTCCTATTTACATTTTAACATATCGCCCATTACCCATTTGACACCACCTCCATATTGCCCACTATCCAGGTTCATTAACCCATCGATCCCAGCTAAAGACCTTCGAGTTCATTCTCGCTTTAAACCAATCGAAACTTCTTAGTTGTATTTCCTGAAGCTATGAAATATCCAACATTATACATCTACCCACTTTTCACCAATCAAAAACCTTATTACAAACAATCGAGACTTCACCACACAGCAATAAAAAATGCTCAAGTTATAAAGATGATACATGTACTAACACAAAAGTTTCAGTAGGTTTTGTCCTAAAGCAGTTCTGAATCGAAATATAGAATGTGGGTTCCTCAAAAACCTTTATTTACCAGAATTTGTCATCTCTTTCAAGTCCCTAATGGTAATATCTCTTTCAAGTAGTCCACTTTTAAGAAAGGGAAGTACGTAAAATATACATAGATAGCAATCTAACAATCGACATCTGCAACTCATCTAACAATCAAAACATACAACAAAAACATACCACACAATACCTACCCGTTCAAAGCAGCATACCCAAATCAAAATAGATCAAACCGAGTATATTTGAAGCAATGATCATGAGTTGAATAAAGATCTTTTTTAGTGAAATCAACTACCATCAACCAATTAGAAACAACAAAAAGTCTCGGATTGACATAAATTATAAACTGCATATACAACCCATTACTACCCATAACCATATCGAACAGAAGGCAACAGCTACCAGCACAGAACAACCAAAGCTAAAATCACACGGGCACAAAACAAAAAATATAGGCACACAAATTCGTTAGTAGACAAATCAAGTGCTATAAATGCAACAAACAGAAACGAACTCATAATCTTACCTTCTAGCTGAATCTGTAACAAAATTCGAACTTGAAAGAAAGCACCCAGGTGTAGAAAACGTTCACCTGGACTAAAGGACCGAGTCATTCTAACTTGAAACCTGCACCAAAGAAAGAAACAAATCAAGATCATAGGTACACACAATGAAGTTAAGGAATCTTTTGTATTTGATTTGTTCAAATATAGTAAAAGTTTCAACAAACTTGAAAGGGAAAGAGAACATATACATAAGGCCCTGGTTCTTTTCAAATACATTATTTGGATTGAAGCAACGACTTGTAAAGCTAACCAAAAAGTAAAGATTATGAACAAACAAAAACCTTAAAGTTGCAAAAAGGAAACCCGGAGGCTTCAAATCCGTATTTAAAAGCTTACATTTAACAAATAAACAAAAATATGAATAATGAATCGATATAAAAGTTATGTATACTAACATTGAATTTTATTTCTCGAATGGTAAATATCACCGTCATATCCATTCTTCTAATGATTCACCATCATCTTCATCAATCAAAACCCGCAATTTTTATTAGTACAAACCAGTGCTAGTGCTACTGCTACTGCTACATTGATACTAAAAACAAATTAAAATTGTAATAGAAGAATCGAGAAAGAAACAAAAATTATAGGAGAAATTGAAGTAACCAAGCAAGTTATTTATTGAATATCGATTTTTTTTATCATTTCCTATTTGAATCTGAAACAAAAACTCATCTTGAAGAAATCTACAATAATAAAAAGTGGGAGAAATACCTTGATGTAGAAGATGACTGAGAATGAAGGTTTAATGAATTAAGATGTTAATTTTACTTTGGGCGGCGTGCAGAAAAACCAAGGCAGGCGTGTTGTACTTGGGTAAAGAAACCAATCAAATTAAAAGCGTATCAAATTTTAGGGTCTCAAGGAGAAAAAATGAAATGTCCCATAAACTTTTTAGATAAGCTTTTATAAAAACTACAATACAATGATAATGATCATTTCATGTCTAGTAACTTGCAATCTAAGAAATACTTTATCAGATTTAATTAATAAAAAAAACTCAAAATACTCAGATAATTTCTTTAACTTCAATGCGCCACGTCACTATGGTTGACAATTTAAGAATTTGTCAAATCAGCTTGATGACATCAGCTTAAACTCCCCTTTAATATATAATACAGATAGATCCGTCTATTCTGTCTGATTGAGAAAGTCTCTACACTTAGCTGTAAGCATTTCAAGTAGATATGTGGTTTATTATTATTATTTTTATCACTATTTATGAGTTGCTATAGTATGTATTTTGAGTTGCAATAGGTTAGGAATGGTTATATTTACCTTTGGTAAATATAGTAGTTTCAATTATGTAAATCCACGGAATCTACAGCTAATCGATCATAAGTAATCAAGCGGAAATCAATTACAAATGTAAAACGTGAATCGAACGAATCTTTTATTTATTTGTCAATTGAGCATAACATACTAGCTTGAACTCTCTCTCTCTCTCTCTCTCTCTCTCTCTCTCAAGCTCTCTCTCTCTCTCTTTCTATTACAAAAGATATGGAAATGAAAGGCTTGACCTTCTTAATGAACACAACACTCTCTATATATACAAACCTGCGAATCTTTGACATGCGAAACTTTGACCTGCGAAACTCATTATGAGTTTCGCAACATGCGAAACTTGGACTAAGTTTCGCACTAAAACTAAGTTTCGCAATTTACAGAGTTTCGCAGTTCATATTCAATCGAAGCTAGGTAATCTATACAAGCTGTTGTCACAGAGTGTTGATTTTGCATCAACAAATTATGTTTGTAAAATATAAATCTAAATATGAGTAAGATACATAAAATTACATTAGAAGATAGTTATAAATTTTTCTCTATCATAGTATACGGTGAACAGTAATAATAACTTATAATTTGTAGTTTTACCATTCATTTGATTATTTGTCACCAGTCTTCAAGTAAATTTGTAATCGTTTATGCTCTCCAATCTCGAAATCGATCTTCGCATAAGTCAAATTCGACCAACATTATAGACATCCCTTTTGACATCTTGGTTTTTCAATACTACCATTAACTAAATTTACATCTAATCGACCCACAATTCCTTGTGCATAAAATCCTTCATTATTGTTAGTGGTACAGGCCAAGGTGCTTGTGTTTGTTCGACCAAAATAAGTTTATACACCAACTTATATAAAGAAAATGTTCGATAACTTCATACGATGATGGATACTGGAAAAATGATGATGCTTAAAAGTCAACAACATGTAAGAAAATCACAATGTCATTTAGAAACTTCGAAATACTAAATGAATCGAGTATCACTTATTAAAGATTACAATTTATGGGTTGTAATATGTCTATGCAAAAGATAAACTGACATCGAAATAAAAATGACGCAAATAACTAACAAATAATGAAAACTATATCGTAATTTTAGATAAGCAATTAATATGTTCAACACAACAACATTGTAAAATATATTGTTTCCAATATACAACTTATTTGTCACACATGCAAACTTAAAGGGATGTTAGTTGTAGGCATACACACGATAAACATGCATTCGGAGGTGAATATTTTGAAGTCATCCATAAGATCAACCCGATTACATTACTCGGGTAATAACAAAACTAATTATTAGACATCTCACATGATATACTTTCGATGACGATTTTTTTTTATGATTGTACAATATTAGTAACACATGTGGTGTTCATTGGTAACACATGTGTTATCTGCTGGTATCACATGTGTTATCTGCCCAACGAAAACAAAAAAAAAAATTGTCGAAAGTATACCTTGTGAGATCTCTAATCGAAAGAGAAAAAAACGCTGATTTTTATGGTGCAATTCTTATGATTTTTTGACTTACCGTTTGGGAGATATTTAATTTTTAAAAACATGGAGAAAGTGAGTTTTGTGACACATGACGCGTTATTATTGGTTCCTCCGTTCTCACGGAAAGTTGATGTACTCATTTGAACCCCACTCTTATATTTGGATAACAAATATTATGAGCTATTGTTTTATTGAGGTTATTTCTACCACGGTGGTAACTCGAGTTGGATCGAATTGACGGGTTTAGGTTGTCGGGTAAAAAATGGTCAACATAAACTCAAACCGACTTTTAAATCGGGTTAAGTCTTTTAACCCAACTCAAAATCCGCTAACTCAAATGCAACCCAAATAACTCGATTTTTAACTTAATCATCAAGTTTTTGGGTCATTTTCGAGTTAACAGGTCGGTTCTCGGGTTAAACGGGTCACGTGGGTCGATCTTTTCAAATATAATAGCTAATTATTAATAAACATAAATAAAATGCTTATAAAATTCTAAAAGTAATCGTAATACTTATTCCATAACATTCGTTAGTAAAACATCATTGCATCAAAAAAGTTTAAAAATTATAATTACCTTTATAAGGTATATAAGGTATATAAGGTATTGGGTCAATCCTAAAATTTATTGGGTGATCCGAATACGACCTGAAGAGTTATTGCGGGTTGCGGATCTTCAAGTCATTTCGTGTCAAGTTGCGGATCGTGTACGGGAAATTGCCGGCCCCTAATTACCAGCGAAACCAAAACCATTTCCCGCCTTCCCTATCACGTCCCGGAGATACATTTTCTATGGCGAAAGGCGGTAATCAGAAAAACGTCCGATCAACGGCAGCGGACCAAACAAATCCTGAAACAGAAGAACGAAAACGACTTAAAAAACTCGCGATTTCAAAAAACTTGCTCTCTGAAACTCCGGCAAAAGCTTCATCATTAGCTTTGAACCCTTCGAAAACAGTAATTAAACATCACGGTAAAGATATACTCAGGAAATCAAACCGGAAGAACCGGTTTCTGTTTTCATTTCCCGGTTTACTTTCTCCAATAACCGGTGGCAAGCTCGGTGAGCTCAAGGATCTAGGTTCCAAAAACCCTATCCTCTACCTGGATTTTCCGCAGGTTTATTTAATTGTTTGATGTAAATTTGTTTATGTTTTTTCTCAAGCTTGAAACACATTACTAGTTAGTGTACGAGTGTTTGAGTTATCATTTATTTATAATAATATGTATATTTTTATGCTCATGATTATGACCTAATTAGTGTGTTTGAGGTTGAATGCTGTATTTCTGTGAGTCATCATGATTAGATTTATGTTTAAGCTTATGATTTTGACCAAGTTAGTGTGTTTGAGGTTGAATGGTGTGTGTGATTCTGTGAGGTTTCTTGATTAAGTTTAAGTTTATGCTTATGATTTTTGACCTACTTAGTGTCTTTGAGATTGAGCATTCTATGTGCGAGTTATCATGATTAGTTTTTTTTTTTTCTTTTTTTTCTTTTTTTTCTTTTTCCCAATAACCTTTCTATGTTTATGCTCGTGATTTTTGTAATAACCTTTTTATGTTTATGCTCATGTGAGTGGCTCATGATTTTGACCCAGTTAGTGTGTTCGGGATTGGATAATGTAAGAGCCTGTTAGTTACGAGTAGGTTTGTTTGATTTTTTCTAGTAATAATTAGTTTATGCTCCGAGTAGCTATGTTTGGGGTTGAATAGTGTATGGTTTTTGTTTAGTTAAGGATGGATTAAAGCTTGAATCTGTAACTGCAGAATATGTTGCTGAGAATATATTTGAGAAAGCGGAACACGTTTCTTCGTGTGATATTAGATGTGAAATGGTGGTTAGTAAGTATAGCTAGAAGGACACTGATATCCTTGCCTTAACTCTATACATTATCTTCCAATTACGAGGAGACTTCACGACTAGAAGGACACTGTTAGAACTAGGGTTTCAGTAGGTTTGCTGTCCAACCGTATAGCCCAAGGGTAGTTCTAACATATTACATATCTAGGATTTCCTTAAATGTGTTTTGAAGTCTAAAACTTAAAACTTGTTTGACGAATTTTTATTTGCCTGAATCATGAATTGAATGGTACTTCTAATTTCCGTGTGTAGGGCAGGATGAAATTATTTGGGACTATTGTTTATCCGAAAAACGGGTATTTGACTCTGCAGTTTTCTAAAGGTGGGAAGAATGTGATGTGTGAAGATTACTTTGATACCATGGTTAGTGGTTGCTTCTTTTTTTTTTCTTAATCTTTTATTAATTTACAGGTTTAGTAATTTTTAAGCCCTGATACTGTAAAAGTGTTTGTCCACATAATCTTGTAGCTTCTACTGTTGAAATATGTCAAACTAATTATTAATCGTCACTTTAAAATGTAAGATTTTTTACAGTGTATTCAAAGTTTTGTTTCTTCAGATTGTATTTTCTGATGCTTGGTGGATTGGAAGCAAGGAAGAGAACCCAGAGGAAACCCGACTCAGCTTTCCAGAAAATATGAAAATGGTCAGTGCTCCTGTGAAGCAATTACATAATGACCTTGTCAATAGGCAATCATTACTTGTTATGTTATCTTGTTCTTATTTATTTCATATTGGCCACAGGAACAGCAAAATGATTATGATTTTAAAGGCGGTGCAGGTTCAACAAGTGAAAGAATTCAAGGAGTGAATAAAAGTAGAGTAACTAATGTGAAACATCAATCTCCCAAACGTGAATTGGATATTGAATTTTCTGACAGCGAAAATGATCCGAACGAATTAATTCAAACAACTGCAACTAGGCATTCAGCAAGAACTTCTGGAAAAACATTTAAGTAAGAATCTTCATTTATTTTGAATAGCTTCTGTGTTTATGCATATTACTAAGGATCTTTCCTGTTACAGGTTTGCTGAATCTTCTTCTGCAGATGATGCAATTGATTTGGATATAAAAACTGAATCTTCTGAAGGGGAAGATAATGAAATTGGTGCAAGTTTAATACGGTATTTTCTGAAATTGTTTATACTTGTGCCATCGATCTGAAACCTTAGACCATTAGATAGAGGGCCAAACAATTGCATGGAGTTTCAGCTTATCAAATCGTTCGTGATCTTAGCGTTTTAGTGATAATTGATATGTAGTATATGTATAAGTTATTTAATGTAGACTATAATTGGAAAGTGTGACCAATAACTTATGAATGGGTCGATTTGACTTGTGTTTGATCTTGAACTTGTCAAAGTAAGAAATTTAGCTAAAAAGAGAGCAGGTTGAAAGTCATCCAAATTCTATTTACAGTGCATACAACCTCCAAATAGTTCGGTTGGAAGATTAGGTTATTGTGTCATCATTGTTATGCTACTTAACACATTAATTTTTTATTAAAATCTAGAAAATGGACAAAAAAGTGTTTGCGAGTCCATCTAACCCAACCCGGCCTGGCCAGTTGTATTTCGTACTAGACATTGACCCGTTTCAACCAAAACACATTTTAATTCATTACCACCGTGCCGCCCATCTTGCAGCCTCAAATGTAGACTTTAAGCAACTCAATATTCGTGCACTAATGATGTAATATCATATCATATTGGCTCTGTTCCGAGGTGTCTGCTGATTTGTTCCTTTATCACAAGGAGACTGAAAATCCCTTTGCTCTGTTTCACAGTGGCAAAAAAGATGATACAGAAACAGAAGTAACTAAAGGTTCTGAAAATTTTCCAGAGACGAGCAAATCAGCAACCCAAATGAAGAATAGTTCTCATAGTAATCAAAGTTCTCTTGTTCAGGCCACTATATCTACATTATTTAAGAAAAAAGAGGAAAAGGTCAGGCTTTAAACCTTGATATTCTTTTAGCATTTTGATCTTCTCAATTAATAGTTTCACCATGCCGTTTTAGTATATTTTATTGTATGTACCTTTAGATCAAATCTTAATTGTCAACGACTTGTTCTTATACATTTATGATATTTACAGATGGCAATGAACACATCACCGCATCCAAAGTCATCAAAAGGTTTCTTTGTGCTCTATACTTTTTGCTTAATCTTGAACTGAAGCTATTAGTTGGTCATGAGATTAGTCACTAAAATGATAATTTTCTTCCAGTTTTCAGAAAAATGTTGCTGGAGCCATCTTCAGATGAGAAGGTCGATCAAAGTAAAGTAAGATCTGCCTCTCTCTACGTATCTTATTTTAGTTTGAGGTGGCAGTTTGGACCCACTTATTAATGGATTGATTTGGTTGTGTTTTATCTAAAACTTTAGCTAACAATCACGGGGCAAATGGGTCAAATGGGTTGAAAGACTCTCATAGTCCACTTTAATTTGTATAACCTCAACAAGCGTTTTATTCAGAACTCAGATTATTATTGTAATGATTATGCTTTTATAAACATAAGTAACAAATCAGTGATACTTAAAAATTGGAGAATATGTGTTTACGGGCACCTAGCTTGATCTAGCCGTTTGACCTGCACGAAACGACTCTTTTCAACTCCCCCATCCCGCAATCTTTACTTCTAATTGTCTCTTTGCATTTAGACGCATGTGGAAATGAGCCAGCAATTGTTTTGCAGGTAAGAGGATCAATGCAAAAGGGAAAAGCACTCAAAGAAACAAAAACTGGTATCTTGTCTCTCCCTCTTTCCATCTCTCCGTGACTAGAGCAGGAGTCTTGACCCTTATTTATTAATAGGTTAATTGGGGTTAGTTATATTAGTTATATTTCTAACGGGTCAAATGGGTAAACGAGGAATTAGCTTTTGAAGAATGGGTAAATGAAAAAGTAGCTTCAATAGTTAGTTTAATTTCTTTGTATGCTTCTCACACGCAGGTACAAAATCTACCCCAAGGAAGAAGAAGCCCAAGGTATTCTTATTGACTGAAACTTTTGAGTAAAATTTACTATTGAACCTTTTTCACTTTATTCAGTATTTGGATTTTAGCACATGAGGCACTCAATACACCATTGCTATTGCTGTTGTCTTCCCTTATTGCTTATCAGCAATATTTCTAGATTCTTGTTTGACAAAGTGCCATTCTATTAGGTTTCTGATGATGAAATTGAAGAGATATCAGATCCATCAGAGGTAAGATTACCCCTAATATGGTTGCATTGCACAGCTACAACACCTTGATTTCTTAATTATCCACGTAGTGTGCAATAACAACATACTTTCACACTTTTACGAATTAAGATCAACACACATTAAGTATTAGCATAGATGAAAACATGTTTTTGTTTTTAAACTACTTTGGTAAAACTGTGAAAGTATGTTGATAATTTGCACAATTATCCTTTCTGCTTGATACATTCATGACCAAAGCCGAATTCTGAATGTTCAGGTTGTAACAGACTATTTTCATTCACTGCTTGTACACTGGCATTGATTTGAAAGATACATCTTAGAATTATATGTCACCTCTTGTATAATGAAATATTGACATGATATGTGTTACACCACCTCAATATTCATGTATACGTGATGGTGTGGTTTACAAGTATTTAGTATTCCATTCACTCATTCTCGGAGTACACGAGCATTTTGTGCAAATATGCACCAGCGATCATGTATTTTGGTCAACATTTTCCTGCAAACATTTGTGCTAGCACATTCCATAATCAAATATATGTGCAGGATTCAAGCGATGAAGAATGGGGTGCTTGACTTGATCTATTTGAAGAAGAGAGTTGTTGACTTGTTGTGCCATCGGACTAAAATACACCCCTAGACACATCTTCTGTTCATTATGGAATTAGCTGAACGAAAAAACAGATCATTGCTTACAATGCGAGTGACTCCAGTGGGAAATTTATGACAGGAGTCTAGATCATTTATATACGGATGAAGTTGTATGCATACGATTCACTTGGCTTATGAATGACGGTCGTAAGCGGTAGCGAAACTATTACTGAAGAAGCATTTTAGTGGGGTTGTTCGTGTAACCAACGCCTTACATTTGTTTTTTTTTTCTGAGTTTTTTGTGTTACAAGGTAGTATGTGATTAAGTGTACGCCCACGACTTCCTTCGGGTTATGGGTTCGAAACTTGTCATGGGTATTATTTATCGTAAATGTATCTACCACCAATGAAGCGCATGGCCATGACTAAATAGCCTAGCTGTAATGACAGCCTATGACTTCCTTGAAGGTCATGGGTTCGAAACTTACCATGGTTATTATTTATCATAAAGGTGCATACCACCAATGAAGCGCATGACCCACAACGTTAATGTTTAATTCGCATGAATTCCGGCTCGGATGTTGTGATATATGTGATGGAGATGATTTGCCCGACGATGTTAGACCTTGGGTGGGGGGTGGTGGTGGTTTAGTCGTGCTCCATTGAAATATGGAACGGTTCTAGTGGGTGGTCCAAATACCTATTTTTTTAAAATGTGCGCCTTATGGTTCATTAATCGTGATTGACTAACAAATATTTAAATTGGAACAAGTTTCAAATAGGTATGTAGTTATGAACCATGCTATCATATCATATATATCATATGTTGTATAAAGGTAAAGATGTTAACTTATTTTATCATTAATTTAACACATTATCCTATATTTTTAGATACTACGGGGCTTTTTGGTTTATCGGTATCAAAGAAGCTTATCAATGTCGGTTCAAATTTGTGGTTGATGTTTAAAGAATAATAAATACTCCAATTAGTACTTAAAAATTAGCAAAGCTTCCGACTCGCAGCAACTCTCAATTTTGACGTTTATAAATATAGTATTTTATCTAAATTGGTGATGAAAAGTATGGCTTAAATTAAGACATATTGGTAACGGAGCTCTAATCAACACTAAATCACAACATTAACTTATAGACAAATTTCATAAAACATTTTCTTCTAAAGCTTAACGACACCATAATCAAAGGGAAACACCAAAATAACTACCCTAGATTTTTGTGATTCCAAAATGCTTCAATAACAAAAATTACAAATTCCAGAAGTAAAGCTTTTGCTCCTTTTGTCCATTGTTCCCCTTTGGCCCCAATTTTCTTTCCATAAACCTTCAGTTTCACTCATTCTCTCCTTTTCTACATCCATCACACCATGAAATCATGTTCACATAATTCTTAAACAGACAAACAACAACAATTACATATTTTCATCAATGGCAGCAACAGCAGCTATTGATTCATCACACATTTTACTCGTGTTCTCTCCAAATAACAAAATCAGCAACAAAACGCACAAAAAGTTAACAAACTACATCCCTTACCCTAACGAACTCACCGGTTGTTATTATAATTACGATCCTTTATTTTCTAGGGTTTCGTTATCGAGAAGACGGAAAAGAGGTGTTACGTTGGCTGTAACCGGCCGTGAAATTGCTGATGTTCGTGTTACTGATAGTAATAGTAATGTGAATCATCATACACGATCAGCATTTGTTGAAATACCTGTTACTTGTTATCAGGTTTACTTTTAAATCTCTATGTATATGATGTATGTTTATGTATTAGGGTTTATTTCTGTTTTGTTTGAAATGTAGGTTATATATACATGTAATATTACTTTGAAGGTGCGATTAGTAATGAATATCATTGGATTTAACAGTCTAGTAGTGGAATTAAGGAGTGTAGTATGCATAATTAGTGTTTTATTTGCAGATTTAGTAGTTCAATGTGTATGTGTGTGTGTATTATTCAGAGGGGAGTTGATGCCACTGAGTTTGCTTATTAGAAAACATATCTAACAGAATGAATTCTAGGATATCTCTTCCTAGATTGGGAATGATCTTTTAGACGTTGGCATTGTAACTAGAAAATAATTTTCACAATAGTGGAATATGATTTTTTCTTAAAGTAGCTGAGGTAATGATGCTGCTTAGGGACTTAAGGATGTGACATAAATGAGAAGAATTAGGGATCAATACTAATATAATTGGATATAAACAGTCTAAAAGTCGATAATCTCAGTTTTAAATGGCTTACGGCTTGAGCCTATGCCTTATTTAAGTTCATAAGCTCAAGTTGGTAAGATCATGAGCCCTTAAGACCGAGTTTACTGGCTTTTTCAAATTCCAGAAGCCCATAAGCGGCAAAATAAGCGTAATCAAACACTCCTTAAGCTGTCTAATATGAACAAAAAGTAGAAAGGGATTGGGTGTAATTCTTTGGACTTTGAAGGGTTAGTTAGTTTCATATGTAGACTATTCATTAATGTGTTGATGTCATTGAGTTTGTTTACTGGAAAATGTATCCGACAAAATGCATTATAGGTATTTAGAAAGAGCTTCTTATATTAAATTTGTTTCTTGATTATACAACTAAAAGATGAAAGCTAATTAGGCAGATTGAACATTGATTGGGACTTATCTGTTCAGATGGCAACTTCTACAATGGAATTGCCAATGAGATGAAATAATGCAATTCTCTTTGAGATGTTGGTATCGTATATAGAAAATAATTCTCATTTTCACAATATTGGAAAATGATATTTTCCTAAAGTGATTGAGGTAATGATGATGCTTAGGGAGTAGGGACTCGATACTATCATTGCAATGTAAATAGGAGTCTTGGGGATCTATTAGTTAAGATGCTTATTATAATATCATATTGACGTACTTGCAATGCAGATTCTTGGTATTCCTGATAAATCAGAGAAAGATGAGATTGTTAAGTCCATGAAGCATCTAAAAATTGCTGAGATTGAAGAAGGGTATACCATGGATACTATTGTATCTCGCCAGGTGCGAATGATTTTTTAATTATTATTTGCATATATTTTATCTCTTTAACATTCATAATAATATTAGTATGATACCTTTCTTACATTACAAGCAACAATATTGATATGCTCTGTACGTATTTCTTAATACTAAAATACAGCGTGAAGCATATCACACCTTACGTTTTCTTGGGTTTTGCCTGTATCATATATTTTCAGAATCTTTTGATGGATGTGCGTGATAAGCTTCTTTTTGAAGCAGCCTATGCTGGTAATCTAAGGGAAAAAGTTCCACCAAAGTCATCTCTTCAAATTCCATGGTCCTGGTTGCCTGCTGCTCTTTGCCTACTTCAAGAGGTAGACTTCATAGCAGCTAATTTTGACCCAAACTAATAAAAAAATGGATTAGAAGGAAACTGTTAAAATGGGATGAAAGTCACTGAAACTGTGTATTTATTTCTTAAACCTCCTCAATCATTTCATTTAACAAATTGGTTAGCATTGAAATTCTATAGTTTTGCAATCATTTCTGGACAAAGTGTTCCAGGTCAATCCAACCCAATTCGTTTTTGACCTATACCAAAAAATCACCCTTTGTGACCAATTACCCAATTAACCCATTTTGCCACTTCTTAATCTATACTGCTGCTCTCTTGATTTTCTTTGTCTAAGTCGTAATATATTTTGCTTTTGCTATATTCTAGGTTGGAGAAGAAAAGCTTGCTCTAGATATTGGGCAAACAGCATTACAACACCCTGATTCTAAGCCTTTTGTTCATGATTTGCTTTTATCAATGGCTCTTGCGGAGGTAAGAAAAGGCTGAAAGAGGTTTGACTGTTGGCTATCTTTTTTCTTCGGAGTTTTATCATTCTCTTATTATAGGTGCTTTCTTGAAGTGTGCTATAGCAAAAATAAACTTTGAGAAGAACAAGATCTCCCAAGGATTTGAAGCTTTAGCTCGTGCTCAGAGTCTTCTTAAGAGCAAACCTTCACTTGAGAAGATGACATTGTTATCTCAGGTACTTTTTAGAAGATGACATTCTCTTTATTCAATGATAAAATACACGATAAGAAAAGAAAGTTGGTTAGAAGTTAATATTAGTTAAAATGAGGGTAAACAGAGAGATAAATAAGTAACATTGTTTTTCTCTTGCATAATCATTTTTATTGCCGCATGTATGAAACTGATAATTGAAAACTGGTTGCTAAACCCTTAAATAATAAGCTGGTTATAATCCAAACCATTCTATTTAAACACTAGATGAGTCTAAAACAGGGTTTAAAAGAGGGTCGAATAAGTAATTTAGTTTTCACTTTTATTGTATCACCTAATCACCTTCGTAATGCAAATTCAAACACTCTTTTAGGAGTTTCCAGACCTGATTATGTAACCCTAATGCTTAACTTGCACATCTGAATTAGATTGAAGAATCTTTGGAAGAGCTTGCTCCTGCCTGTACACTTGAGTTGTTAGGCATGCCTCATACACAAGAAAATGGTGAGAGGAGAGTTGGGGCAATTGCAGCCCTTCGGGAACTGCTTAGACAGGGCCTAGACGTTGAAACATCATGTCAAATAGAAGATTGGGCATCTTTCTTGAATCAAGCTTTAAGTAAACTCTTGGCTGCAGAAATTGTTGAACTTCTTACATGGGACAGTCTAGCTGTTACACGCAAGAACAGGAAGTCACTCGAGTCACAGAATCAGAGAGTTGTAGTTGATACAACCTCTCTCTATACTGTAATGATGGCTCATTTGGCCCTTGGTTTTTCAAGCAAGCAAATAGAGATGGTATATTCCTTTCGGAAACCTGTTACATTTTTCATCTTGCAATTCACAAATTGTAGAGGTGGCAAAATGGACGAGTTCTCTATAATTAATCATTCTGTCATACTAAGGTTATATTATCTGATTTGATATATGTTTTTGGATTAAATGTTTTATGCATTAGAAATACACTTTGGGGGACTCTGACACAGTCAGTGTAGTCGGCCATAGGTCAAACACCATGGTTACAAAAACATACCTCTTTGGGCAACATTTGACCCGTTTGGCCCGTCTTCTTTTGATCTAAGTCAGATGTAACTTAATGATTGTTGTGCACATGCTACTGATTGTTGGGTACTTGAAGTTATATATAAAGAGTTCAAATATCTGAAAATGATATCTATTCATGAAAGTCTGTGGATGTTTATCTTATAGATTAAGAAAGCCAAAACTATCTGCGAGTGTTTAATGGCATCAGAAGGCATTGATTTAAAACTTGAAGAAGCCTTCTGTTTGTTCCTTCTAGGAGAGGTGATTATCTCTTGTATCTACAAATTTTGCACATAGAAATTATTTCTATATCAATTTACTAATTATCATCCTTCGTGTTTTATAGGGTGACGAGGCTGTGGTTATTGAGAAGCTACACCAAGTTGAGTCAAATTTAAATTCAACTTCAAGAACGTTGATATCAGGGAAGGACCTGAAGGATGCTTCAAACGCAAAGAAGTTACTTGTATGCTTTCATTTATGAATTAATGCATGTGTTTTTTTTCTTCTTAATTCCTGTAACTCATGGCTTTCAGTATATTTGCATTCACCGAAAGATGCCATCTTAGTCAAGGATATTTACTTAATTGACCAGGAATCATGGGTCAATGATGCTTTACTTCGCTTGTTTCCAGACACAAGGGATTGTTCTCCATCTTTGGTGAGTTACTCAGTGTTTAAGATCATATTATTTTAGTAGAGGTGGTAAAGCGGAAGGGTTGGTTGACCCATGAACATTATTGTCCCTTTTATTACAAACAGTTAAGGCGGTCAATATGATTAGAAAATCCAAGTTGTTAGAGTAACAATAAAATATTCAGAAATAGAACGCACTGAAAGGCTGTAAGCATGAAAAATACTCTTTAAGGCAACTTTCACCTGCTTGAAACTTTTAAGTCATTTGAACCTTTTGACATGTAACTCTGCTAGGAATAAACCTTAAGTCCATAACCTAAGCCAACCCATTTTTAAGTAAATTGGTTTAAATCGCCACGTCTAGTTTTTAAGGCGCGTAAAGTGTAATTTTTGAAATTCATCTCTGCAGAATAACTTTTTTAGTAGCGAAAAGAAGCTTTCAGAAAGCAAACATAAAAAAAGAACCGCACAGACATCACCTGGTCTAAGCCACAGATCAATTTCTCCTTCTCTTTCAACTGAGTGGCGAACTCTTGAGGATCATACATCTACTTCTCCACGTCTCGGGTCAACTGTGAAGCAGTTGACTCCATCTGATTTGCGAGGCCCACTAATAGCGAATAGTAGTAAAGGCGAAAGCTATCCATCGGTTCAGTTAAAGAGAAATTTGGGTGCAAACTATAATAAAGTTTGGGAAGTTTGGCTGGATCCAAATAATGCAGTTAGGTATATGGGTTATATGACGGCCATGGCATGCTTATTGTTTGCTACATTTAAGCTAACACGTGTGCAGTTTTGGGGCCCACGGAGGGCATTTAGTTGGTTCCATGGTGAACCAAGGGTGAACACCGGCTCTCTTACTCATGGTACATGGGGATCTGCTTGTAACAAAGGGAATATTATTGCCGACACACTAATGAAATTGTCATTAATGCAAAAGAAAAAGATCAATAGTGGATTTGAAGATGGAGGTCTACAAGATTCAAGCATTTCAGCAAGTTCAATTTCCTCTAGGAGGTTGATGCATGTTGAAGAAGCTGAAGCTCTTGTTAAGCAATGGCAAGCGGTTAAAGCTGAAGCCCTTGGGCCTAATTATGGAGTTCATAATCTTGTTGATGTTCTTGATGAGTCAATGCTTCTCCAGGTAAGTAGGGTTTTATATAGTTCTACGATATTTTATGCCGGTGTTTGGAATTGTTTTTTTGAAAGGGCTGAATCGATTTAGAATTATCAGATTAGATAATCAAGTATATTAAAAATGGTCTTGTACGAGATGGTATTTTGATGTCTGTTTGCTTGTGGAAAAAGGATATAGGTCTTGTGGGGGATAAAGTATCTCTCAAATTATAGACAAAAAGAAGGGCTAATTACTAATTAGGTCATTCTATCGTACTTTATAATCATTTGTGTCTGGATATGCTGTTTGAAGTTGTAATAATCATTTGAGAGTTGAAAAGTTCTAGCTATTCAAAAGATCGATACATAAGATGACCAACTATGACATGGGAGTAAAAGTATTTAAGTTTCTGAGGAGTGGTTTTACAACTTTCTATTAAATGGAATACAGTGGAAGGTGTTGGCTGAGTCAGCAAAAGAGAGGTGCTGCTTTTGGAGATTTGTTTTGCTGCAGTTGTCTATCATTCGAGCAGACATTTTGTCCGATGGGATGGGCAAAGAAACAGCGGAAATAGAGGCTCTTGTTGAGGAAGCAGCTGAGCTTGTGGATGAATCTCATCAGAAGAACCCTAATTATTACAGGTAATTGTGATAGAAAATAAAGGTGGGAAAATGGGCTGGCAACACATTTTTTATCCCTTTTTAAAAGTTTTGTGTATGTATACTGTGCTAACTATGATTGCAAAAACCCTCGTATTTTTTTTTTTACATTTTTTGTAATAAATGATTTTAGAAGATTTTAATGAATACACTTTTGGTGACTTTTAACTCGTGCTACCTAATTCCCTTTTTAGTTTAGCTTAATCCGTTGGAATACTACAATAAAGGGTGCCTCTAATTCGACAAAAAGCCAATTGTCACTACTTTGCCGCTTTCTGAACATATTGTTAAATCCATATGGGAACCACTTTCTATAAGAATGCAACACTTGCTGGGACCCTCTTTACTAAAGATCTTTCTAAACGTTTCTGATGTGACTGATTTCAGTACATACACCATTCGTTATTTGCTGAAGAGGCAAGATGGTGGATCATGGAAATTTTGTGAAGGTGACATTCAAACGCCATCATGATCCTCACCGTTTATTGGCACTCTAAAAGGTATAAATCTGTTCTTTCTAACTGTATGCTCGCTGTTTTACCACTTAGTTTCATTGTAGTGAGTGACAGCGATTAGATGGCTGCTCAATCTAAATTGGGAAGGTATCAAGAACTTTCTCGTTGCTTGATGACAAGCCATGACTTCCTAAGTAGTTACTGTATTTTTTTTTTCGTTAGTTTTTCCTTTGATGCTAGTGTAGTGGAACAATATTGTGATTTGGCCGTTTTGAAAATGTATAAAGGGTGGTTTTTCATAGGAGATACATTGTACATTTGCATGTGTTCTTAGTTTGTCAGTTCTAGTTTCATGGACATAAACCTTTTTTTTTGGGTAATGATGTCAAAAGATGTACCTATCCAGTCAAAACTGTACACATACACTTGATATATAACTTATTTAGATTTAGATTAGATCGTGTGAACAATATTAGTTAAAATATGAAAGTGCTTGTAACGATTGCTGATAAGTAAAACTAAAAAAACTAGGTTTAGTATGAATAAATGGAACAAAGGGGGCATTTTTAGGCCTAAAGAAATGACATCAAGTTTTTTATACATTTATTTAAGACCGAATTCAAGCTCGAGATTATTCGGTGAAGGTAAGGAAAGAGGGATTCGAACCCTTGGTAAGCAAAAGCCTACATAGCAGTTCCAATGCTTAAGTACAAAATAAGTAGCTTGAAACATGCAAGTATATAACACAAAGTCAAGTTCAATCTTAAAAAAAGTTAACTTGAATCCGTATCAAACCTTTTGACTCTCGTGTGATACTTAAGATAATCAAGCTATTTAGGCTCACGCTTCTTCAAGTCGAGCTATAGTGATCTCTTGATTCAAGCTTATTAAGGCGTACAAGATTTCTATCAAATATTTGCAAGCTACAGAGTATTAAAAAAGATGCAAACGCGCCGAATTCCTCTACTTGGTTTCAAATAAACCACCAAATGATAAAAGATTCAAAGGTTTCACTCTGTTGAGGGTCGTAATGAATTCAATACTAGAACTTGCTTACATTGCCAAAACTGAATTAACTCACTCATATCCTTTTGTTAGATAATGGATTGAAAAGGTAATCTTTTTCATATCTTAACTACAATACTTTTCATGACATCTTTCCACCAAACTAGTTCACAATATGCAGTTAACTGCCAAACAAAAATATTTCAGTCTTTCAGTCCTCAATTTTACACAAACGAGCTAGACTAAATACTTTGTAACACACCAAGTGCATATGACTAACCCCCAATATGACGATTTTGACACATAAAACTAAGGCCTGGAAGATGACATGAATCACATTCTGCAACTCGTATGCATTAATGATACAAAAAGTAGAACGCGTTTTACTAGATGCTACCTTTAAATGACTCAAAACTGAATTACCAAAAATACTCTCGTACTTGTTTTAAATATTGGATGACTTGATCAGCTTTTGTAGAGAGATGTATCTCGGTAGTGATGCCATTTTTTGTATCTTTCGTGACCTGGAAGCACGGGTCTAAGCCGATCAGCAGAAGTACAGTGTGAAGAGCAGCATCCTCGTAAATTATCCACACAGCTCGAACAACACCTGAAAATGAAACACACGTACGATCACATATAAGTAGGATTTAAAAGAATGATATCAATCCCAATTTATATAATGGAGAACAAGTTAGTGAGCGCCTAAAATGTACATATTTTAGGTCACAATATTCGTCTTATATAAGCCGGTTTTAATAGCAATAACCATGTTATTGGTACTTATTTGTTTCGTATTTGCTATTTAGGCCGAAGATTCGGACCGAAGAAGAATTGAGTAGAAAATCAAACTATGGAGCAGCCTTCTAGTAATTGCTTCGACAACGATTTTCAATTAATTTGATAAAGTTTATGCTGATTTGGAAGTGTGGTCATTTTTCAATTTCATGTATGGTTTTGTCTATTCATTGTTTGACTTATTTGTCAACCTAAAACGTCAAAAGTGATTATGTTTCCAGATATTTTGTTGAAGACCTCAGCTATGTTATATATGAAACTTGATGAAAACCGCATGGGCAGGGTAACAGCTCAAAATGGGTCTTTTTAGTGTGATTTGAAAGAGGACAGGTCGGGCCAACCCACAGTCACCTTTCTATTCAATTCTTAATCTAAACTTCTATAACATACGATGTAGGAGGTTTATGCATTTAAATACATATCGGATGACCTTTGACCCACTCGACCTGCTCGACCCGCTCGACCCGTTAGTATTTGAGGATGTAAATAACAAAGTAAGGTTGTTTAGATACTTACAGGAAGAGCAGGTTGCAGTCGAGATTTGCGCAATTTCGATGCCTCAACTCAGAGACTTCTGAACCACAAATATAGCATTTAGCAAACACAGTATTATCATCAATTTTGTCTACTATGTTTTCATCACTTGTTGCATCATGTTTAACCAGCGAAGGTGGTAGAGAGAGCCGAGAGTCAAACACGAATAGATTTCCAATCCATTCAACCGGGCCCTCACACTCGAGATAATGTGAAATTCCTCCTCTTAATGTATACAACTTTTTGTAACCCCTTTGTCTATCAAAATATAAGGAGTTCGATGTAAGCCCATAAAACATTAATATAACTAACTGTTCAGTATATAAAGGGTTGATGCCAAGCACGCAAATGTACCTCATATAAGCCGAACTTGCTTGTAAATATAAAAGAGGTGGGCAGGTCGTAATTTCGACCCGTTTATTTACAAATGGTTAACTTGAGTTATGTCTTACCTCCAACATGTCAAACCGGTAAATAAAAGCTTAACAGGAAACATGTCAAATGTGTTGAAGATGTCAAACTGGGTGAAAGTCTCCCAAAGTGGACTTTTAATGCATACAACATCCAAAATCATTTTATGTAAAAAAAATTAGATCACCAAAATAATTTAAACCAATGAGATTTTCCCTGTTCAGGTTACCTGGGAAGGCGAGTATTTTTACTCAGACCTACACGGCCTAACCGGGGTATCCCGTGACCGTTTCTGACCCTTCTCCTGGCCACCCCAAGATGTACAGTTAGTAAAGTTTTCTTGTGATCATATTAAACATGCCAACTATTTATAGAGACATATTTAGAAGTTCAATAAAATGTGACCTTTTCCGGCCCACACATCAAATTACCAATTTAAAAGTGAACTGTAGCCCAATCCGCCCAATTTGCCACCTCTAATATATGATAGCAAGTCTTTGTGGAAAGTGGTTTAGTACAGGTTGAGATTATATGCAGATTGCTTGCAACATCAGAAAAAAAGAGCTATAAAGGAGTACCTAAGGATAGTAGAATATACGTCACAACGAATGCCTCCGGTGCAGTACATTAATATCTCCGTATTTTCTTTATTAACATTAGCTAAAGGATCTGTAGCAATGTCCTACATCAGGTAAATAAACATGATAGTTTCAATCATTAGAAAAGGTTTCCTACTTAATTATACATGAATATTGGTGCCTTCTAGTTAGAAACTTAATGATTTGGGTTATATGTCTAACGGGTGAAACAGGTTAATTTTTTAGAACCTTAAATGAAACAGGTCAAATGTGACCCAAAGATTATTCAGGTGATTTGTGATCACAAAGTATAATTACCAAATCACTTAAATCTCTATATTTAAAAAGCTATAAGAGCTTAAAAAAATATTTTCTTAAGCATACCTCTGATTCAGATATCCCAAACGTTGTGCTACGAAAACAGTCTACGTTTGGTCGTTGTGCTCCACGAAAGTGACCAATATCCCATTCATAACCTGTTAATGAGAATTAAAACCCGTTACTTAATCTTAACCTTGTTTTGTGGGGGAAAAAAGTACTTTCTTGCTCCACTAATAAATAAAATAGTAACAGTAATCAAGGGGAAAAAGTACCATTTCTCACATCCAATAGAATAACGTCTCTATTTATATTAGAAGGCGATGAAGCATCGATGTTATTTGCTGCTTCTACTCTTTTCCTCCATTCAGCTGGTGTAATAGGTGTTGCTCTCATGGATGAGTCAACCAAAGGAAGATGTGATACCCCTCCTTCCAACTGAAGAAACAGACATAACGATATATGCGATACTTGAGTTGAATTTTTTATTAAATGTGGCAATTTTGACGCATATACTTATCTTTTGGTCGATTTGGGTTGTGTTTTATATTAAACAGCTAACAGAAAAAAGAATGAAATGTGTCAAAACGGGTCGAAAGTTGCCTAAAGCTTACATGTTAATGCATAAAACATCCTCAACTGTACTATTCAAAGATTTAGACGATAAAATAAGGCAAAAACACCAGAATGACCCATTCATACACTTTCAGCTGGTTTCACCCATTTGACCCGTTTTCCTTATTATTAACAAACCATTTGACCTGTTTCCTTTCTTACTAATTCAACGAATGCAGTATAATAAAAATAACAATAACGATTTTTTTTACGCTACAGAATGAGATGAATGAGTAGCGAACAGGTAGCTTGCCTGTACAAGAGAAGGTTTATACCGCAGTTTGAGTCTGGGGAAAGCATGTCTGCGTGTAGGAGACGATATTTGTACTAATATATCTCTAAACTTCTCATCTTCTTTTAACCAGCTTACATATGCAATAGCATCTTCTGATGGCCCACTGTACTGCACAATTTTACATATCATGCAAGTCAGCAATCATAGTTTTTGCAATGAACTTGTGAATTTTCATATTTCAACTTATTAGCTAACTTTATTTATTTGATCAGTTTGAGATACATAAAATGATAAAATATAAATCAACCCATTTATAAGTAAATGCAAGAATGAATCTTTAAAGGAGGTTTACCTGAGCATTGATTCCTTGTTCATTTATGTATATCCGACCATGTATGTCACGACCCTAAAAACAATCATTACAAAACAAAGTAGAACAAAATTATTAGATAATTTTGGAATTCTGTAAATATTCACTATTCTTAGTTCTTAAATCAACTTCTTACTCCAGAATTAATTTCTTGACCATAAACAATTAGCTTTTATCAAAAAATACGTTGAGCTAAAAACTTCAAATGCACATCCAAACTCCACCTAAAACACTAGCCATCACTCATCAACTTCATTATATTTCCTTTATATTTGCATCATGAACAATTTATGTAAATAAGATATCAAAATTTGTAAAAATGCATATCCATACAAGATCAAAAGTACAAAACTATTACATTTGTTAAGAAAAGAACAATTATAACATCACAAACTTAACCAAGTAACAAAATTTAATAATAAACTAAAGAAAGAAAAATGGGAACCTGTAGAAACTCAAGGTGCTTAGAGACTTCATCTTCGGGATCTTTAATGAACACAAATTGATAAAAATTAACAACTACAAACACCCCCCTTTCATTTTCTCTTATTACCCAATTGGGTTTTGAAGTTAATGATGATGATAATGCAGAAGTGCAGTTACAAGATAGTAATCTAATGTTGGTGAGTTTAAAGCTTGTAACTTTAACTGGAAATGAAAATGAAGAACAAGTTCTGGGATTCTTTATGCAAATTTTTTGGGTAATTGGATTGAAATGATTAGAATTCTTTTGGGGTAAACATGTCTGGGTTAATAATGTTATAGAAGCCATAACTGATTGGTATAAAAAGATTTGTGGGTGTTGGGTGTCTCTTAATTCTTCAATCCATTTTCGCTTGTTATCTATCCTCTGAAACTCGGCTATGGTGCGAGGGCGAAAAAAGAAAATAATAATAATCAGAAAACATAAAAATAACATTAACAGTGAGAATATAAAAATAAAAATAAAAAAATACGAGTAATATATTGTTTCTTCGTTTAAGTGAGAAAGAAATATCTTTTTTATTTCCCTTCTTTTACATGAACAACTAGTTTAAGACCCGTAAAATTTGCATAATAACACATTAATTTATTTTATAGTGATATAATAAGAATTTTGTACTACTGTAGTGAGACTGTATAAGAGTTGTAAGATGTATTTATTTAAACGATAATTCATAAACAAAATACGACAAACTCAATATTAACTCTTGTTTTCATAAAAAAAAACTTTAAACGTACATAGCTTATAAATATAACAAATACTCGCTCAATATTTTCTTTAATGTAAAAAACGAATACTCGCTCAAAATTGACTTTTTTCAATTACAAAAGCTTCCATTGTCTATCTTGGTGCAGAGCAACCCAAAGTGTGCTCATTGCACGGAGGGCGGAGAAATAGTTATGTATCTAAATTGGTGCGTGAGCAGATTGACGAGTTGTAAGTATTGTGTGCATATCATGCAATGATTTTTTCTGTAATTGATCAGCCTAATATATATATATATATATATATATATATATATATATATATATAAAGAGAATGGTTTACTACAGACTAAAGATGTGATTTGTTTTTAAGGTACTGATATCGATAACGTAAACCGCTCTATTAAGTTATGAAATTTCGATTTAACCAATTAGTTTAGAATAGTGGCATGTTAGAATTAAATGAGCTGAACAAATAAATACATGCAGTAGGGGTGCAGTAGGGGCTGATGTATCTAACTAGCGAAGAAAATGTTCTAGTATGGTTTCTATGAAGTATTGTTAGTTTGGGTTATATATACTAGGCAGATTGGGTTATACCTCCTATATCAAATCTAAATAAATGCAATCAATTAAATTAATTCCTGATGAAAAAACGTATTTTTATGCTATAATTAAATGACCGTTATCATTTTTAAATATAAAAGTGAAGAGCTAAATTGTACTAAAACCTCGGATTTTTTTTTTTGTTATCGGAATTTTTTGATATTTTGAAAAATAAAAGAAAATATAGAATGTGTGTGAATATCTTATATAGTTATTCCATTTTAGAGTGAAAGAAACACATTTTTTATACATATCCTTACTAAATAAAATTTATATAAAGTCAAATGTATACATCAAATATTACAAATGTTTTTTTAAAATGTCAGACTCACAAAAATTTTATGAAAGGATATTAACAAATTGAGTTCGACCAATAAAATTATGAGAGAAAAATAAGAGAGAAACAACAAACAAATAATTTTGATTTATTTGAAATGTTTACAAATAAATCAAAATCATTTTTTCTTTTCTTTTTTTTTTTTATTTTTTATTTTTTGTAAAGTTTACATGGATGTAACATACCTCAAGTGTTAATTTAAATGCTAGATGCTTCGATAAAATATTTTAGTTTTATTTATATAATAACAAAATAATAATAATAATAATACTTAAGAACAAATTTCGTTTTTCTATTTCTTTCTTATCATTAAAACTAAGAATGGCATTATACTTATACATTTTTATAAATATAAAATACAAATTGATACAACAATATTTAAACCTCTTTTCGTTTTAAAGGTCACAACAGAATCATCATTATCATATTCATCCAAAATGATGAATTTTTAAATCATCTCTAATGTAGGCAACAAAAAAAAAAACTAAATTAATGTTAAATAAAACTAAATAATCTCCTATAAACACCAAAATAATGCAAATTTCTTTTGGTGAAAATAAAAACTTGATGAGAATTAATCTAGTTGAACCCTACTATTAACCAATTGACCACTATGTTCATTTTTAGTTAATTTACCTAAACATGAGACCATGGTGTGCAGTCAATTCTTCAACAAATGTTGAACTGCAGCTATAGCAGCAGTATTCTCCGATTAAACCCAAGTCCCTCACTCCCACTCTCATTTCCCACTAATATAATCACCCAAAAACCAAAAATACTTCAATTTAAAACAATGGCATCCACCACTCAAAATCAACAACCTGAATCAGTTTCTGGATTCTTGACTTATAAACCATATAATCCACCATCATGGGCATCTAAACTTAACCCAATTCCATCTCGCACATTTTCTCTTGGTCATGTAAGTCATACCCACGTATTTATTTATTATTTTATAATGATTGATGATTGATGTTAAAGTTTGTATTTTGATTGATGGGGTTTGTTTAATTTTCAGTTTCCAACTCCAATTCATAAGTGGAATCTTCCTAATTTGCCTAAAGATACTGAAGTTTGGCTAAAGGTAAACTGGGTCAATTACATATTTTAGATTATTGTAGTTTTGCTTTATGTTTAGCTATTTTATGGAAAAGGAGTGTACTTGATGAATTTGAGATATGTGCTAGTTTTTGTATAAGGGTAAATGGGCAATTATTGCAATCAAGTATTACTTTTTTTTTTCTTGCCAATGATTGAAACCAAGTGAATTTGTTATCAATTTGTTGCTGCCATACTTAACTTGATGCCAATTATTGCAAAACATGAATGTTGGTTGAATTTTTATGTGAAGTCAAGGGTTTTTTTTCTTTTTTTCTTTTTGTTGCTGTTGTTGAATATTATGTCTCTTTTGTACAAATATGCATGAGTAACATTAAAGTCAATTAAGACAATGATGGGAAGTTATTAGTAGCACACCATTAAGAATTATAGTCATATATGGACTCTCCCGCTTGAATTTTATTTGAAATCTTTATTCACATCATATTTGCAAAAGTTCATATCACAATCTCGTTGGACATTTTAATTTCCAATATTTATAGGACTTTATTTTTATTTTTTAGTAGTTCATATCAAAATTTTGTTGGGAATGTTATTCACATCAAATTTGCAGTTGAAAAGTAAGATGTTTGAATCTCTGATAGTATGTATAACTTAAGGAGCAGTATTGCGCGATTTGATTCAGTTTCTTTATCCAAACTGACAAACCTTTTCATTACGTAAGCGTGATGATCTTTCAGGTATGCAATTGAGTGGAAACAAAGTTCGAAAACTTGAATTCTTATTAGCAGATGCAGTTGCACAAGGAGCAGACTGCATAATAACTATTGGTGGCATTCAAAGCAATCATTGTCGTGCAACCGCTGTTGCTGCCAAGTATTTGAACCTAGATTGTTTTCTAATACTACGAACCTCAAAGGTTCTTATATATAAACCTTCTGTCCATTTTTACAAAGGTGGCAAGATGGTTGGGTTGGGTAATGCTTCATAACAGGGTCAGTTTGATGTGGGTCATTTTTAGTATGGGACGAAACCGGTCAGTCTGGTGGGTTGACCCGCAAACACTTTCTTGTTCATTTTCTAAATAAGTGGATAAACAGTTGATGTGATACACATGATTACAAAAACCATATCATTACAACTATTATCTAAATCCTTAAATATAACGAAGTACGACTTTTTTTGCATTAAAAATGGGCTATGGGTGTCTATCAACCTGTTACTTGAACCCTTATTAACTAACTTTATTTATTTGATGTGTTTGAGATAGATACAGTCCAAATTGACCCATTTATAAGTGAATGGGTATAAATTGGCACCTCTAAGTTTTTCTTAAGCTACGGATTTGATTGTAAGTTATATTAATTGGCTGTCGGCTGTCTAATTTGTGTCTTACTATGCAGGTTCTTGTGGACAAAGACCCAGGATTGACAGGGAACCTTTTGGTGGAGCGATTGGTTGGTGCGCATATTGATTTAGTTTCAAAGGAAGAATATTCAAGAATTGGAAGCTTGGTATGGTCAATATTCGTTTGCATACATTTATTTGTTGGAACAATCGAGAGTTACATTTGTTTGTTTGTGTTTAAACATTTTAGTAAACTTGGGGGTGGAAAATGGCGGGTTGGTTAAGTGGTCTAAAAAGTTTTCTGTCCAAAGGGGTCATGTGAGGTTGGCCCTACACAATTTTTTTTTTTTTGGGTATTTAGTTAGATAGCTATGTGAATCATCTAATAGGATTACAAAAATGATTGGAAGTTTTTGAACTGTGTTTGGATATGGAACACATTTTGGAGCAAGTGGTGATGGAATAAATGTAATGAATATGCTAAATGAAACAAAAATAATTTGATAAACTTAATGCCATGTCAGTATCTTCTTTTATTTATGTGATAGTGGTTGTATAGAGCTTCAAATGTTGATTGCATATATGTGTACATAACTATGAATTAATAGGAAATTGTTCTTACTTGCTTTACTTTCAGACACTCACTAATTTGTTGAAAGAAAAGTTGATCAAAGAAGGAAGAAAACCTTATGTCATTCCGGTTGGTGGATCAAATTCTCTGGGGACCTGGTGAGACTGAAATTTCAAAGGCAACTCCTGTACTTGATAAATTCCAGTATTTAGGAATTAATAGAAAAAATTGACCAAAACTGACAATTTTTATTAAAAAATATTTAAATTTAACATCGAAGACTGTCACATAAATATAATGAGTTCCATAACCCAAATCCAAGGACCCCCTTATATACCTCTGTTTGTAAAGTGATCGTTAAAAAACTATGAAATCAATTGTTTCATTGTAGTTATTCAAGAGTGTATGAGACGTTTTCGTTTGTGTAGGGGATATATTGAAGCAATTAGGGAGATTGAAAATCAATCCCTTAAAGGGACAATCAAAACAAGTTTTGATGATATTATTTCTGCATGTGGCAGGTTTTACTCATCTTCTTGTTTTTACTTTTAATTTTCTACTTTAAGTATAATTTTGCTTTGTCAATGAGTTGAACTCTAACATACTTGACTTTTAGTGGTGGTACAGTTGCTGGTTTGTCAATTGCTACATGGCTAAGTGATCTTAAAGCAAAAGTACATTTTACGTATTTTATTCTGATTTTTATTTTCTTTAAAACTTTTGGAATCGAGTTTTCTTATTTTACATGTTAATTGCAGGTTACGGCATTCTGTGTATGTGATGACCCAGACTACTTTTATGATTATGTCCAAGGTCTACTTGATGGACTTGAGGCTGGAGTCCAGTCACGTGATATAGTCAAAATCGAAAATGTAAAAACATAGAATATTACTGGTTTCGTGCTTATTTTTCTCTCATAGATATTATTAGTAGTAGCATTCTCTACTCATTTACTTATATATGGGTCGATTTGGGTTTTGTTTTTATCTCACGGGTTAAGCAAAAGGATTTAACTAAAAAAGAAACGGGTCAAATGGGATTAAAGTCATCCTAAATGTATTCAAATACATAAAAACCGGCTAAATCGCGTTATCAAAAACTAAGTGTGTTTGGTCCAACCTGGCCCACGCCATTTCGACCCACCCTTAAAAATGCATGTTTTAATGTCCTACTTGCCCATTTTGCCATCTCCAGGTAATAATAAAATGTTTCAGGACCGTGGATGCATAATTGTGTGAGGCCTCCTTTTGATTATGACAAAATGAATACAGGCATATATCTATTATAAGCTTTCATGTTATTTTTAATGTGGTTACTAAGTTAGTGCACTGTGTATGGCCCTTTGTAAAAAAATAAAATACAAAAATGTTGTTTGAGAACCATTTTATTGTTTTTAGTTGAAATCGGTCTGGGTCTGTGATTAAAGTATTCAAGTTATTTACATTGTATCTTAATAAGCAGTGTTGACAATTTTACTTTAGTGACGTTGCAACTTTAGATCATACTAGGGAACATTCATGATGTATTTAACGATTTCGTTTAATAGTCCCAAATTCCAAATAACAACACTGTTTTGATATGTTTCGTTTGAATTGTTTTGGCAGGCGAAAGGAATTGGGTATGCCATGAGTACTGCTGATGAGCTTAAATTTGTCAAGGAAATCGCTGAAACCACTGGTGTGATTTTGGACCCTGTTTACAGGTTTGGGCTATTACTATATGCCTTTTACTTTAATTTGTGTCATTTGGTACTAATGAAGGTTAAGGTTAATGTCTACTAATTAAGATTAATTGTTCCAACAAGCAAGGCTTATTTTCCCCAATTCAATAAATACTCATAGGCAAACATGTCGAAGTGATCTCTTATGGTATCCGGACGCCTTACCAGTAGGGCACTTTGGTGATGGTTTACGCAAACACATAATTGTGGTTAAAAAATAAAATAAAATCACTTGCATACTTTAACATGAAGATTCATCGGTTACATACTTATATTTTCAGTTATATCAGTTGCATCATTTTCGTCTAACTATGTTCAGATCAACTAACATTGCAGTGGTAAGGCCGCTTATGGAATGATGAAAGACATGGCGCAAAATCCAACTAAATGGGCAGGAAGAAAGATCCTGTTTATACACACTGGAGGCCTACTCGGTTTGTTTGACAAAAACGACGAAATGGCCTCATTGGTCGGGGGTTGGCGTAGAATGGAAATTGACGAGTCAATCCCACGAAAAGATGGCACCGGAAAAATGTTCTAATATTAATACCAAATAACCAGGGCTTAGCGACTCCATTCGATGTCCAAGGTGCGAGTTCGACATAGCAGGTGGGCGTTTTGAAATTATTTATATTAAAATAGTCCGTTGTCAAAAACATGGTGGTAGAAGATGGTATTTTGATGTTTCTATTATGCTGGTTGGAGTTTGAAATAAAATATAAAATAAAAAATAATCATTTGTTTAGAGTGTTTGTCACAGGATATGATCTATCTATATTAGCAATAGAGGATAGCCCCTTTCTTTCTAACGAGTCACCTTTATTCTTTTGACAACTAAACAAAAATTCTAGGTGTCATTACCCTAGCTTTCTAAAAAATCCCATGTGTCATTCAATAATTAACTACTTATTTTGTGATTTATGTAAGATGAGAATGAAAAAATTGTAAAGACCAGTTATTGAAAAAATGCTATAGTACAATCATACGTTTTTTTTCTCCATTTTAATAGGTTTTGGTTTCTTATATATTTTTAATGTCATTGAACATCAATCCGAAATATATAAAATAATCGTTTTACATGTATACTAGAACCATATAGTATCTAGATTATGTTATCATTAAATTTCTTAAGCATTCATAAATACAAAATCAATATGTATTTAAAAAGGTATGTACATGTTCTTCACTCAAAAACAATATAAATCGATAATTATTTCTCTTCTTTGTAATACTCTACTAAAAGAACTACGTTTTCCTTTAAGTTTTCAACGTGCATCACACGGGTGACGAGTTATTGTTTCAGGTTGTCCCATTATAAGTGTCTACTTTGATTTATAATCAATAATAAAAAAAAAACTTTACTGCATATAAATGATATTTGATTTGTTAAAAGTAAAGTGTACATTTTGTTTGAAACACTACATTTACATTTTAATAAGAAAAAACTTTAAATAACTTTTGATATATCAATTGATAAAAATATAATCTTGACTACGCCGTTTCATATATAATCTAAAACACTAATATATATAAAAACAGTTAGCCGTCCATCGGACGGGTATAAAAACTAGTTATATATATACTTGGATATAAATATATATATTCGGGGAATGTTCAAATAAGAACACTTCTTATGGTTAGAACGATAGGAACGAACATTTTTTATTTTTAACTTTAATATTAACTAACTTTTTTGATTAAAAATTTATATCAAAATTATTAGAATTTTATGTTCTTTAATCTGAGATGATTTTTTTCAAAAACATGTGATACACATCATAAAAAATTTAGTGTGTATCATAGTATCACACATAAAATGTGTGATACACAACTTTAATTTCTATATCATATATTTTTTATTTTTTTTAAATCGATCCAATATTAAAGAGGATAAAATTATAATAATTTTGGCATTAATGTTTTTGTAAAATGTGTATATATGTTGAAATTAAAAATTAAAAAGATCTTTTTTACGGTTTCCACAATAATAAATGATTCTACAATAACCCTCTCCAAATATATATATATATATATATATATATATATATATGTAATAGTGCAAAATGACATTTTTCTGACATGGGTAAAACAGTATATTTATTATTTTTACTAAAATAATTAACAACACATTTAAACAATGCAATGAATGTAATTATATATGCAAGTCTACCATTATTTAAGTGGAAGTGATTAAAGTTTGGTTGGGGATAAAGATGCTAACATGGTGTTTATCTTTCATGTGTTATCAATAAATAAATTATATGATTTAAATTAATGACCAATAAATAAACTAATAATGCTTTCATTATCAGCATTAAAGTTGAATAACTGATTATCTTATTTGTACGTAACTCTATCTTGAGATTGGCCACTTAATTTTGTACTTGTTGGACAATTACTTACGTCATTAATACCAAAAGGTGCTAATACATACGGAGTATTTGATCATCTCATGGCATTAAAAGGTGGCCACTGGTTTTAAATTAGGCATATAATTGAAATATAGTTGCACTTTAAATACTACATTCCTCTGAAAATAAAATAAACGTTCACATTACTAGTTAAATTTGTCTCAAAAAGATTGTACATTTGTAAAAAATAGCTACTAAATATCATTAAACACCATATTTTACTCTCATTTATTATCCTCAATTATTTAATTATCAACAATTTTCAATCAAATTTGTTTTAAATACAAGACAAATCTGCAATCTATCATAATTCAAAGAAAATTTGTTTGCAAACATTCTTTTTGAGATGGATGGAATAATTTATATTCATAAAACAAATAATATTTGAAAAGGTCCTATAGTTGTTAAAACTGCCACAAAAATATGACGTGCCTTACAAATTTATCTTAAAAGTTAAAACAACTAATTTGAAAAAGAATCGGTCTCCATGAGACTAATCATACTCTAGAAGGAAAAGAAAAAAAAGTGACATCAAGAAAGTGCTACTTTTATAAATGCTATTTTTTCTTCATGTTTTAACAAACTTATCCATACTAAAAATAAAAATAGTCACACATAAAACTTGATATTTAGTAATGTAGAACTTTTTTTTGTCTTATATAAAATTAGTATTATTATTATTATATTATACTCATATAATTTTATAGTTACAAAAATACGTCACCATGGGTAAAAGCCATTATTAGAAATTATTACTCGCCGTCATGTATCCAATTCATAAAACGTAGTCAAATATAAAAATGCCTTCGTACAACAGTCATAAAATTTATAAATGAATAGGCAGCTAATTAAAAAAGAAGAAGCAAAACTAATGACTAGTTTCGGATGATTTGATTTTATTATGATTTGTTTCACAAATTAAACACCTATAAATGTGAACTTTCATGATTTTATCACATAATTCTTCTAATGCTAGAAAATATATCAAACATTTAATCAAATTATTATTATATGATATCATTAAAGTTATTCCTACGTATTCAACATAATACTTCATAACTTATAATATTTCAACATATCACGTAAGGGTACTGATATTCTTATAAAAAATTCGGTAAATAAATTTTGGGATGGTTATAGAACGGGTTCGAGAGCAATTTAACTAGTGATGTATCATGTATGGTTGATTTGTGACGTACAAATTCACCCAAAATGGTATACCAAATCACATGATCAAATTATTCATTCATAGCGTAGCTCCTATTACATAAGAAATCTTGAAAACAAATGCTATATACAATTTCAAATGAGTACGTAACTAATTCATACATTAATTTATGCCAGCTCATATATATACAGATATTAAAATCCAATCATCAAGATGCCTTTTTTCATCCGATCCCAATTATATAAAAAAAAATTATTTTACTTAGATTCTCACATATTCATTTTCATCTTTTTCCCCTATTATCATTTTGCTCCAATTCTGATCACAATTTCACATTTTTCATCTTCAAGTTTTAATTTTTCTTTGTGGGTATCATGGCATCTTCAATGGGTTTAACTCATCTCACCGGATTAAGCACTGCCAGTGTATCTTTTCCGGCGACTAACCGTCGTTGGAACGGTGGAGCAAGATTTAGTAATTTAAAGATCTTTGCTTCAGACACTAAACAACAAGAGCCTGATTTGAGTGTTAATGTTAATGGGTTGCATATGCCTAACCCATTTGTAATCGGGTCGGGTCCACCCGGGACTAATTATAAAGTTATGAAGAAAGCTTTTGATGAAGGATGGGGTGCAGTCATAGCTAAAACAGTAATATTTTTGTATAAATTAAATTCTTAATTATGTTTGATTTTTCTGTTTATTTATTAACTTAAATTAAAATCCAGTAAAGTGATTATTTATAAGGTTTATAAATTAATTATTTTTTCTTTGAATAATGATAAGCCTTACATGAAGTAAATTTCGAAGTATCATATAATTTTAGGTTTTGAATATTGCAAATTGTTCAATGTGTTTAGCAAGTTTACAAGTGATAGTGATCCTGAAATCAAGTTTTGACTTTTTCTAAGAGTCAAACTAGTTTTTGCTTAAATTTATGATCATTTGTTAGATCAGGGAAAAATTTGATGTGTAAACTGTAAATTATTGTTGATCATATGTGACTTAATTTTTGCATCTTAATTCTTTTACTGTTCTTGGACTTTTAGCTATCAATGAAAGATTGAATCTTATATTTAGGCTTGTTAAATTTCAAGACTTTAGTGTAATTATTGAGCATTGTTTTGATTCTTGATGATGATGATGATGATTTGTTGATGGATTTGAAATTAAAAAGGGAATTGAAGATTAAGGTTCAATCAGGTTTGAATGTGAATTACAGCTATTCAGGTTTGAATGTTTGGGTAAAAGTGATCAAGATTCTAATATTTTTAATTGTTAAGAATTAGAGTAATTAAATTTGTAGTAGAGAAGAATTTGCTTATAAAAACTGATTATTAAGATAAATCTGAATAATTCTAGATCATTGTTTTGGCTCTAGCTGAAAATGATTTGCTTTATTGATCAATTTTCAGTTGTTTGAATCAAGTTTCTAACTTTGATCCGATATATTCAGGTGTCACTAGACGCTGCGAAAGTTATTAATGTAACTCCAAGATATGCCCGATTACGAGCAGGAGCAAATGGCTCAGCCAAAGGGCAGATTATTGGCTGGGAGAATATCGAACTTATAAGTGATCGACCACTAGAAACAATGTTGAAGGAATTTAAACAATTGAAAGAAGAGTATCCTGATAGGATTCTTATCGCCTCGATTATGGAGGAGTACAACAAAGCCGGATGGGAGGAACTTATTGACCGCGTGGAGCAAACTGGGATTGTAAGTTTTTTCTAAATAATCACATGTGGCAATTTGACACATTTATGTATCAATGGGTGGACTTGGGCTATGTTTTATCTTTTAGAGATAAAATAAAATAATTTAGCTAAAAGAGGAACATGTTAAATGGGTCAAACGGTTTGGAATTTACCAAAAATCTACTTTTAAAGCATGTAGATACAACCTCCTAAATCTTTTATTTAAAGAGTTGGATTACAATTGTAATAATCTTGTTTTGTAATCATAAATATATCTTAATTATCTTAGAAGCTTAAAAATGGACAAAAAAGTGTTTGTGGCTCGACCCAACCTGGTTTGTTTCGAACATGCTAAGATGGCCCATTTTAATGCAAACCCGTTTTGACCAGTTATCCAAGGTTCCCGACTCTTAAAAAATACTTGAAGTTTAAGTCTTTTATTAGTTGACTTTAACTTATACATGTTGCTAATGTTTTCATAGGATGCTATTGAAGTCAATTTCTCTTGTCCCCATGGCATGCCTGAAAGAAAAATGGGGGCTGCGGTTGGCCAAGACTGTGATCTTTTGGAAGAGGTATGTGGATGGATCAATGCAAAAGCTACCGTTCCCGTTTGGGCAAAAATGACTCCAAATATCACTGATATCACTCAGGTATGCGTGTTTGACTTGGTTTATTTGTAAACGGATTTCAATTTTTTTTTTCTTTTGTATTTTAAGTGGAATATGTACCACAATTGTTGAATAACATGGTAACCTTTTCTATTATAGCCCGCTAGGGTGTCTCTAAGATCCGGATGTGAGGGTGTAGCTGCAATCAATACAATCATGAGTGTTATGGGCATTAATTTGAAGACATTACATCCTGAGCCTTGTGTAGAGGGGTTAGTATATCTTATTCAACAAGTGTTTTCATGGCTTTAGAGGTGGCAATTTCGAGATTTGAATGGGTCGATTCGAGTTATGTTTCAAGGAAATGGGTCTAGTGGGTCAATAGAAGTTAGCATAAGTGTATTTTTTATGCATAAAATCGTCTACATCAATTTATTCAAAAATTTGATTATTATTGAAATGATACAAAAAATGTAATTGTATCTTACACACATATTATTTATATAAAAAATAAAGTTTGAGAAGAATTTTTCTGGGTCAACCCGACCCACGCGTTTCGAACCGTACCAAAAATTACCTTACTTTAATCCATTCTGGTTTTATCTGCCTCAGAAACTTACATGTTGACTTGTCTGTTGCTCAGATATTCGACTCCTGGAGGCTATTCTTCCAAAGCCGTCCATCCTATTGCACTTGGAAAAGTGATGAGCATCGCACAAATGATGAAAAAGGAATTTCAAGACGGAGACTATTCTCTTTCTGGAATCGGAGGTGTCGAAACGGGTGGTGATGCTGCTGAATTCATTCTTCTTGGCGCAAATACTGTTCAGGTTTCATTTCATTTCTAGTTTCAACCAACATCTTTTTTTCTCATCTGCATGATTTGCATAATACATACTAATTGCTATTTGTATCATATTTTATGTTACATTGTGTTGTTGAGGGGTAATTTCAACCCATTTATATGTAACTATGAATGAATTCGGGTAATTTATTTTGATAGCAGGCCAAACTTATTAAATTGAACTTTTGCTAAAAGAAGAACAGGTACTGGTCAAGTGGTTTATTAGTCACAGAATTTAAAAGAATTGGTCATCATTTTTGTAATATCAGAACAAACAAAAAGTGTTGTCGTGTCAACCTAACCCCTTTTGACCCATCCTATATGCCCATTTTGCCTCCTATTAGTCCTTGAACCAGTTGCCAGTCCCAAGTCAACAGACTTGCTGACATGGCATAACACTGTAGCCTGTAGATGGTAAAATAGGTGGATGGGTTAATAGGTCAAAAACTGATGATTTTTTACACAACCGAGGTTGACCCAAAACACTTTTTGTCCAAAAAATTTGTAACTATTTTGATGAAAAGTTAGTGTGTTAAATATGATTACAAAAGTTATATTATATTAATGTAAGACTAGTTTTTTTCAACAAAGTTATTAAGGAGGTTTTATGCACTAAATTACACTTCAGGCGACTGGGACTCATTTGGCTTGTACGATTTTATGATTGTAGGTCTGCACTGGTGTGATGATGTACGGATACGATCTGGTATCAAAGCTATGCTCAGAGCTCAAAGACTTCATGAGAACTCACAACTTTTCTACCATTGAAGAATTTAGAGGGTAGGCAGTCAAAAACGGCAATACTTTTATACTCGTAACATTTTATAAACCAAAAACATGTTTTTATTTTCTTTCTTTCTGAACTCGATGGTTTTACGCAGGTCGTCACTTCAATATTTCACTACACACACAGAGCTCGTAAGAATACAACAAGAAGCAATCCGTGAAAGACGAGCCATCAAAAAAGGATTACAGTCTGATAAAGACTGGACTGGGGATGGTTTTGTTAAAGAAAGTGAAAGTATGGTCTCTAACTGATCAAAAGATTGATTAGAATAATAATTACTAAAAAGATGTTTCTTTTTTATTTAAGAACCTTATCATGGTTTGGTACTGTTCAGTAAATCGAACATCTTTTTCAGCATTTTCTTTTCTGTAAAGACTTGATGTAAATTTGCAGATTTTAACAATACAAATAAAGTGTTCATGTTCATATGAGTTACAATGTTTTTCGATTTTCTTCCCTGTTTGAAGATGTTTCAGGGGTGTTTAAATTGTATGATACAACTATAGGTTTTTTTTCAAAAGATATGAGATATGATAAATAAGCATCTGGCATAAGAATATACACATATTTTTAACATTATAATTTTCTTACGTACACAAAATAGCCTTCAAACTCCTTCCTTAACACATGATATTAGTACTGATCAGATAATAAATAATAAATCAAATATCTTGAACAAAAAATTCGCCAACAAAATTAATTATCCTTATCCCTATTTATATGCAAAAACGATATGATTTGACAACTTAAAGATAGATATGACCATAACTAAGTCAACATGATAAAAGACTTAGTTTACATGTTGTTAGCAACAATCTCGCTTATATCTTCTTTTTTTACCCTTTAAATCAAAAAACACCCTTAAAAAAACTATTAAAAAAACATTAAAGCAGAAATCAGTTTAACTGTCAAAATGTCTCCTCTTTCAGATCTTATTAACCTCGATGCGGGAGCGGTTCAAGGTCGTACGAGGCCTAAAGTGAACTCAAAATGTGAGGCCTAATCAATTTGAAAAAAGTACTATTTTTCTACTCTTTTTTTGTTGGAAATTCTACACAATTTGTTCGGTATAGTACGTAGAATTTATTTTTAAATTAGAAAAATTAAATTCATCCATTCCGTTGTTATATAATATGTCGACTCTTATATATTGTTACCGTTTAGTACGTTTCGATAAAATAAAAAAAATCTACTAAAGCAAATGTCATTACAAAGAAGATAATCTTCAATCTTTTACTTAAATAATATAAAACTGTGAAAGGAGATCGAGTTATCGACTAATTATGGTCTTAGGGAACTATACTTTTTTGCTCTTAACATTATGTGACATTTAACGATCAAATACCAGGTTAAACATTTAATTAAACTCACTATAAAATTCAAAATAAATCCACTTAATCACAAGTAATATTTGAAATGATTGAGTTGATTATTTGAGCAATACGATAAATGATCATACGTAAAAAACTAACTGAAGAATTCAATCGTGAAAACATAAAGATTATGAAACTAAAAACGTGAAAATAGAACATCGAAACCTTTTTAACGAAATCACTTAAACTAAATGATAAAAAGTGAATCTAGTCAATTTTCACATAAAATGGGTCTAATATCTCACGACCTAAACTCTATTGAGGTCTTACGATGTCATTTATCACATAAACTGGACCTAATGTTTAAGAGTTTATATTCCTTAAGGCCTTTACAGGATAAAACATCTTGAAGATCCTCATCGTTATCCTATATATCTAATACATGACATCAAAAATTTTGAGCCTTATAAAATCGGGGGCCTAAAGCGACAACTTTACTAACTTTACCCTTGAGCCACCCGTGCCTCAATGTCTCTAGTTCCACTGATAAGATTACCTATGGTTTAATCTTTTTACTATCTTCACTTTTATTTTTACTGCTTTTGATAAATTATCAAGTTTTTGTAAATTATTAGTTAGAATAAACTTATATGCATGTCTTTATACCAATTTATCTGACTAAGTAATCTTTAATTTCTCCTTTCCTGTATG
Source organism: Gnaphalium uliginosum (assembly GCA_963930675.1). Lineage (NCBI taxonomy): Eukaryota > Viridiplantae > Streptophyta > Magnoliopsida > Asterales > Asteraceae > Gnaphalium > Gnaphalium uliginosum. The sequence goes on along the minus strand of OZ005686.1, from coordinate 37,858,353 downwards.
CAACATGATTAGCTGGATTAATATTAGTAGCCAAACCTTACATATAATGACATGTTCAATAATTATAATCCTTTTATGTAATTGTTTTGTTTTTCTAATTTATATTTGCACTGATTATTAACTTGTGATTAATGAACAGGATTGGTGGATCTGGTATAGACCTAAGAAGCAAAGTCAGGGTACATAATAGTTTAAAATTTACTTTTCTTTTAATCTGTTGTCATATATAAAGTAAACACATTTAAATTTGAACATAAAATAAAATTCATAATATTGTTCTTATTATTATATTGTCCTTGTATAAAATAAAAAATAGTAGTTAATTATATTTTTTTTGTACTATTAGACTCTTCCAGGACCAGTTTCTGATCCTTCAAAGCTACCAAAATGGAATTATGATGGATCAAGTACCAACCAAGCTCCTGGGGAAGACAGTGAAGTCATTCTATAGTTTGTTTTCTCACCTGATGCTATCTATCTTCATAACTTCGTTTCATTATATGTAAGGGGAAATGTTCAGTTCAGTTAACTGCACGGATCTTACGTGCAACAAAGTCATGTAAGAGGGCTGAATTGTAATTGTTCTCTAGAAAATCACGGTGCAGTTAACTGCATGGATGTTATCCCCTGTACTATGTATACATATACATACGTACATCCATATATACATATATACATAACTAACTCATTTTTATGTTGCTCCTAGTCCTCAAATAATATATAAGGATCCATTCAGGAGAGGCAACAATATTCTTGTAAGTTTATGATTATCATATATTGATGATTGTTTAACTTTTTCAAAGTTGGTTAAGATCAATAACTTAAAGATTCTATGATAATATATCTTAGGTGATGTGTGATTCGTACACGCCACAAGGTGACCCAATCCCAACAAATAAGCATTACCATGCTGCACAAGTATTCAGCCATTCTGATGTTGTTGCAGAAGAACCCTGGTATCTATAGGCCGGCCCCACTTAATATTTGTGACATGATACTGTTGTTGTGACAGAATAACTGTTTTATTTGATAATGAAACGAAAACAGGTTTGGCATTGAGCAGAAGTATACTTTGTTACAAAAAGAAGTAAATTGGCATTGGCCACTTGGGTGGCCTATTGGAGGGTACCTTGGACCTCAGGTATTTTCTTGAACCTTTTGTAATTAGTCACAAACTCAAAAAACAGACATTCTGTAATTGATAAGTCTTGAATCTACTGATTTGGACAGGGGCCATATTATTGTGGGACTGGTGCTGATAAGGCGTTTGGGCGTGACATTGTTGATGCTCATTACAAGGCTTGTCTATTTGCCGGTATCAATATTAGCGGCACCAATGGAGAAGTTATGCCCGGCCAGGTATATATTAATTATATATATGTTTATGGGTTCATTCTCATTACAGACTTTGCCCAATAAAGCTGCATTTTTTTTATTTGTACGACATAATTTTGGTATTGAAATTTTTGTTATCTTAATCTTATAAGTTAGATTAATGGGTCAATTTGAATTATAATATTTATTATGAGCAGTGGGAATTTCAAGTTGGCCAGTCTGTTGGCATATCTGCCGGTGACCAAGTTTGGGTGGTCGCAACATATTAGAGGTATGACGCAATTAGAGTAAAACACATAATCATATTGAACAAAAATAAAGATATATCAATCTAAAGTTTTGATATGTCGATATCATATTTGGATCCATAGAGGATAACAGAAATGGCTGGAGTAGTTCTTTCTTTCGACCCAAAACCAGTTCCTGGTGATTGGAATGAGCGGGTGCTCACACAAACTATAGGTATATGTGTACCATGACACTTTGATTTTTATTGAGTGCTAGAATGTTAAAATTTATCAAATTTATGGTTGTTTTGATGTAGTACAAATTCCTAAACAGTTTTGGTCACAAATTCATACCAATGTGGATAAGTTAGTTGTTGCAATCATAGTTAACATGTTAAGTATTTATAAATAGAAATCAAATGGATGTTTTTAACACAAATTGAGCCTATTAACGCGTCTATCTTTCCTAAACAGTTTTTAACCAATGTGAATATTTAACATTTTGCTACCACTCTAAACATACATTGATGCTTCGATATATATACTCATCGAAATCGAAGAGATGTGTCAATGAATAGACGATATAAGTTTTTGATGAATTTTCAAGTTAGATAACAATTACAATTAAGGGTGTGTTATAATTTCATTTCTGCTTATATATTTTCACCTTTTTAGGTTATTGTTGACATTCGGATATAACGGTTCTAATAAGTCGATTTTGTTTTGGGGGATTATATAAAGGCTTGAGCATACGAGAGCATCCACAATGTGTAGCTTTTTCTAAAAATAATAATTCAAAAACTTATTTGTAAGAAGCTATTACTTAATAAAGAAAAGCTTTATAGTTTGTAGTACACATACACAAATCTTATTAAAATGCTAATATAATCAAAAGACATAGGGCCTAAAATACATATAGCTTATTAAATTTCACGCTTTGCAAGGAATATTACACTAAGGGTATGTTTGGCAAAATGAGCTGTAGCTGTAAGTTGTAGCTGTTAGTAGTAGCTGTAAGTTGTAGCTGTAAGTTGTAGCTTTTAATTGAAGATGTAGGCTGTACATATATTTTTCTAAATGTGTTTGTTAAAGTAGCTGTAGCTGTAATTGGAGTGAGTAAAATGATAATAAAGTACAATGATAAAAATAATAAAATTAAATGGTATATATATTTAACATAATAATTCATAATATAAATAACTAAATTATTTATATTTTGGTTAACATATTCGTTTTCTTATAATTAGGATAACATTATAAAAAATATGTAATAGTTATAATATGAAACTACTATATTATAATAATATAAAATAATATGTATAATATATGTATAAAAATAATATAATAAATATAACTAAATATAAATTTGACAAATAATATTTTAGTGTAAAAACGATAATGATTCAAGTATCACTTCTTAATATCAAAATTATATGCATATGTATTAAATATTTTGATACAATAATTATTATGAGTTAATGTATTACATACTATATTTTGCGTAGTACTAATATGAACATGTCCACTGTTATTTTGAAAAGTGTTTATAATATTTATTTTGAAGGACGTCAGTATTGTTAATTATTAATTAGGTTTAATTCCTTATTAATTTATTGAAAACAAAAAGGATAATAACTTCGAAAAATCATTTGGATAACTAGTGCCTATAAACTAACTAGTCTCAAATGACGAGGGCAATCGTGTAAATATATTCATTAAAAGCTCTTTTCAATTTTCAAAACTTGTAGAATTAGTTTTTCATTTACAAGTTTTTTGGAGCTTTTAAAAGAAATTGAGGGTATGTTTGGCAAAACAAGCTGTAGGCTGTAGCTTTTAATTGAAGCTGTAAGCTGTAGATATATTTTTCTAAATGTGTTTGATAAAGTAGCTGTAGCTATAATTGAAATGAGTAAAATGACAATAAAGGACAATGATAAAATAAAATAAAATTAAATGGTATATGTATATGTAATGTATATAACTCATAATAATATAATATAAATAACTAAATTATTTATATTTTTGTTAACATATTCATTTTCTTATGATTAAGGTAACATTATAAAAAATATGTATAGTTAATAGTTATAATATGAAACTATTTTATAATAATAATATAAAATAATATGTATAGTATATGTGTATATGAATATAAAAATAATAATAAATATAACTAAATATAAATTTGACAAATAATATTTTAGTATAAGAAAAATGATAATGATTCAAATATCACCTCTTAATGTCAAAATTTATGTATATGTATTAAATATTTGATTTGATACAAAAATGATTATGAGTTAATGTATTACATACTATATTTCGTGTAGTATTAATATACATATGTCCACCGTTATTTTAAAAAGTGTTTCTAATATTTTGAGGGACGTCAGATCGTCAGTATTGTTAATAATTAACTAGGTTTAATTCCTTATTAATTTATCAAAAACAAAAAGGACAATAACTTCGAAAAATCATTTGGAATACTAGTGCTGATAAACTAACTAGTCTCAAATTGTAAATATAAACTACGAGGGTAATCATGTAAATATATTCACTAAAAGCTCTTTTCAATTTTCAAAGCTTGTAGGATTAGCTTTTCATTTACAAGCTTTTTGGAACTTTAAAAAAAAATAAAAGTTCAAAGCTCTTTTATCCAAACGAAGCTTTTAGAAATTAGGAGTTTTTCAATTTGAAAACAAAAAGCTAAAGCTTCAAAAAGCTCTTAAAAGCTCTTCGTCAAACACACCCTAAAAGCTCAAAACTATTTTATCCAAATGAAACTTTTAGAAATGGGGAGCTTTTCAATTTGAAAACAAAAAGTTAAAGCTTCAAAAAGCTCTTCGCCAAATACACCCTAAAAATGACAGGTTTTTTGTAAACCTTTTTCTAAAGCTCTTTTGAATAGTAAAAAACCGTAGAAAAGTTTTAGAAAAGCTTTAGAACTTAGAAATAGCTAGGGTATATCGAAGCTTTGTAAAATTCAAATTATCAACCCCCAAGACATATAGAAATATTACAACAGACAACAAATCGTGAATTCTTAATTTATTTGAAATTTGAACAAAATTAATGGAGTTATGCTTATTTGAGTAATGGAAGGAATAAGATTTGGATTATTTTAATTAAACTAAAAACTTAAGTCAAGTTAAAACCTGAATTCAGTTATCAGCTGAAAAAATAGATAAATCCAATGTTTTCGTAACCGGTTCAAACCGAGCGGTTCAACCGGTCAAACCGGGAACCGACCAGTGAACGGTTCATTGTAAATCGGGTTTCGCCTAAGTTTTGACTAGTCAACAACCGGACGATTTTCCGGTTCAACCGGTAAACCGGAACCGGCAAGAAACCGCTTTTTGACCGTCCAAAACGATTTGTATTCAAGCAAAAACGAAAGGAAAACAAAGGGGAAGAAACTGGTCTTGGTGTAATTTCTTCACCGGAAGAAGAATAATAAAGTTACCGACAATTTCATTCATTGTCTTCACCATATTCACTTTTCCGGCCATCTCGCCGGAGGAACTAGCGGCGGCAGTGTTGATGGTGATAGCTACGTAAATGGTTGTTGTGGCCATATCACAGGAGCAAGTTTAGATTCAGTAGGAAATATTTGATAAACAAATAATATAAAAAATGGTTCTTGGGGAAGATAAATGTTGATATAGAATAGAACATAAGATAAGAGTTCGTACGACTCATGTCGAGGTGTCAAAATATTTTTTTTTACTTGGGCTCTTGGCTTTTCTTTTCAATATCTTTTGACTAATGGAGTGAGGTAGCCAAAAGTCCAACGTAAGTTCAACAGTGAAGAACCAAAACTTCAACTTTTGCATGAACACAACAAACCGGTTAAACTGACGGTCCGACTGGTTGAACCGAGACCGAACCCCGACCGGTTTAATTAAAAAATCAGTTATCAAAACATTGGATAAATCAATCAATCAATAATTAATATGTAAAATCGAAAAATCGAACTATTTTGAAATCGGACGGTTATGATTATGGAAAACCGATATATTTGGTGATCCCTCCAATAACGGAATGTCTCAATATATTTGGTGATGGTTCGGTTATGGTTAAAAATGACATCTCAATGTAACTTGAAGGACTATCGAGCAAAAACTTGATTCTTCCAAACCCTGCACATACCCCAATTTGATAAACCCTGATGAGAATCCTCTAAAGTAAATGAACATAAAAAAAAAATGCTTACAAATATAAAATTAACAACAATGGCGTCATACCCAGTAATGTTTTCCCATAAAGTTCCAATCTTGTACCGGTTTAAGGCCACCCAAATCATTCCCACTTTCCATGAAGTTGATGCCATCAAAATCAAGAAACAAGATTCTTGCTTTAGAAGTTTTTCATCATGTGTGTTTCAGGGTAAGAATTTGTTTAGTGAATTGGGTTTTTCTGAAAATGGGTTGAGTTGTAAAAATAGATTTCGGGTCGGGTCTACTTCAAGCGGCGATGGAACTGGTGGCTATGGTGGTGGTTCTGGTGGTGGTGGTGGTGGTGGTGGTGGTGGTGGTGGTAGTGGTGGTGGTGGCAATAAATGGTCTTTTCTTGCATGGTAACTATTACTCCGTATTATTATTTGTTTATTTAATTTTGAATATAATTTGATTTTGGATGCTTTATATATGTACTTGTGAAATTTGAGGGAAGTTATGTGGATGCTAAAACATGAAGAATAGGTGTTTGGAATTGATTATTATTTCACCCTGACATAAACTTGTAATTTTGGATACACCGAGAATAATCAGTTTGAAATAAGCTTAAGCTGCTTATATGATTACTGCTTTATCAAATTCAGAGAAGCAGTTTGGAGTGTTTTCCATTTAAGGGGAATAAGCAACCTGGTACCTATTTAAGGGGAATAAACAGTTTTTATAGAAAAACGCCAATCCCAATCTCAAACTGCGTTATTGAAAATGGCTCATCACCTCACCTTAGTTAAGCAGATAAGCGAAGTACTTTTCTTCATCAGACTTAAGACTGCGTATCTGCCTTTGAAAAATGCAACAAGTAGATAAGCTGCAAGCAATTCCAACCATAACATCTAGGAGATGTGCAAAACTATGATTTAATTAGAATTCCATTTTCTGGATGAAAAAAAAATGTAATTTAGCATTGATTGTTGTTAGTTGATTATTTAGATTCGGAGAACACAAGTGTTCATTTTTTATACGAAAGATATTTTATTGGTTTCATGTGTTAGTAGGTTTTCATATACTCAAACTGAGAATGTAAAGTTGCTAACAAGTAAACAGCAACATACATTTCTCTAAATTTGATTTATACATTGTGGGTCTAGTTATTTTATTTTTTAAAAACCTAAATCTGCATCAATTGCCTACCTCTATTGTGTACCATTATAGGTATTTGGCTCTTCTGGAGGCATATCCCGTATGGACAAAAGCAGTAACATCTGCGCTTTTGACTTTTGTTGGAGACATAATTTGCCAGGTAACTTGTTTGATGGTTAATACTCGTTTTCACAAACTTTGTACATGATACAACAATAAATAAGTAGTAAATCCACTATCTAAGTCAGATCATTTTTTAACTTATATACAAACATTTGATTACATTTGTCAGGTTTTGATTGACAAAGTGCCATCTTTGGATCTAAAGCGGGTATCTATGTTCACGTTTTTGGGGCTCGCATTGGTTGGGCCGACATTGCACTTCTGGTGAGGATAACAAAATCTTGATATAGTAATGTTTGCAAGAATTTGAAAATAGCAGACCAAAATGAAGCATATTATTAATTCATGGTTTCAATGTTATATTTAAGGTTACAGTTTCAAAATGGTTGCATATGTATGTTAATTTATTTATGTATAGGTACTTATACCTGAGTAAGTTGGTGACAATGACTGGAGCTTCAGGTGCTTTTGTGCGGCTTATAATTGATCAGGTGACTTTCTTTAAGATCATTTGTACATCAATTAAGGTGGCAATTTTTGGTTTTATTGTATTACGTTATATCTCTAATGGGTCTTACTGATTTAACTAAGAAATTTAACTGAAAGGAAATGGGTTGAATGGGTCTAACAGGTTGAAAGTCATTCGAATAAATCGTTTTATCAAGAAAAAGTTGGATTATGATTGTAATAATAGGGTTCTTTACATAATTAGCACATTATTATTATTTGTAAAGGTAAAAAACATTGGACAAAAAAAGGTTTCCCGCCTGGCCCAACCCAACCCAGATTTGACCTGTTACCCACCCGACCCATCCATTTTGCCACTTCTACATTTTACACTTGATTAGCAAGAGATCTATTAATACTTGAATATTTGCAGTTCATATTTGCTCCTGTTTTTATTGGTGTGTTCTTATCCACATTGGTAACATTGGAAGGGAGGCCATCCCAGGTTTTACCAAAGCTTCATCAGGTTTTTTTTCTTTTTCTTTTTTAAATCATGTTTATCATAACATTTGTTGGTTAACCGTATGAAGTGTTTGTAGTAAAATGATTTTTCTTTATTTTTGTAGGAGTGGCTATCTTCTGTCGTTGCAAATTGGCAGCTATGGATACCGTTCCAATTTCTCAACTTCCGATTTGTTCCGCAACAATTTCAGGTTTGACTTGCTCGACCTTTTATCATTAACAATTTATTTATACAGTATATTGGTACACATTTCAGAGTAATGCTAAATATGCGTACCTAAAAATATGCTTTCCCCATTCTATTTAGACACTTGTGAAATTTCTCTTTGTTTATCTTCATCTTTTGTTTTACCATGTGTACAAATCATTCTTTTTGGCATACAATTTAGGCATATCAAGCTTTTTTCTTAGCAAATATAAATAATGAGGATTTCCAACACCCAAACAACTAATAATTGGATTACTGCAACTTTAAACAGCATAATCACATTCAGTATGTTATATAGCCCGTTCGAAAACCGTTTATTATCTAATTCTGATTAACTAATGCACATCCAACCCCCACCCCCCCCTCTCCTTCCTCTTATGTTTTCTTATCATTACTTATATTAATTAATGTTACTGTCGGCATATTGATTTACAGGTCCTTGCAGCTAATTTTATTGCATTGGTGTGGAATGTAATTCTATCATATAAAGCTCACAAAGAAGTAGTTGTAAAATAGGTCCTTTTCTTTATCTTCTTAGCTTGTTTTCAAAACCGAGTGGTGACATGAGTCAAGATTTTGGTCTTCCTGTAGAGCATTATTGATATCTCTTGTAATCGCAAATAGACTGATTTTTCACCACTTTCTCATTAGTTGTGCTTATTTTCTTTTGGATCATCGGGATGCCACTCCGGTGACATATCAAGAAAATGTCATGTGGCATACTACTTGCACGCCACATGGCCACCGTGAAGAAAAATAAACATTTGTATACCATTTGGTTATCAGATTACCCATGATCATAATAGCAGGTAGTTTGAATTTCTTAACTGTCCATTTAGCTTATTTTCATTTTAGGAAAGTTTTACAATTTTATGGGTTTGACCTTTTAGCGATAAAAATGCAAGTCAACTTACCACATTTATTGTCAAATTAATTAAAAATAGACACTTTGAATACTTTATGAAAATACACTTGCATGAATGTAACTCAAGTGTAAGCAGATATGATATAGGACTTTAAACACACACACACACACACAACCAAAAAAAATAATAATAATGATGATGGTGGAACATTGTTCAAGGTCGCAACAAAAGTTATTATGTGAAATAAAAGTTTTCAATTTTCCAGAATGCTGTAGTAACTATCATATTTGGTCCTACTAGTTCGAAGGGTGAATCTTAACCGTCGTGATGAATGAAACGCAGTACATTAATCAACCATCCCTCTCATGAATCAGGTCACACTCTGTGCCTTCTGGTCAATGAAGGTAATCCTAAACGAACTGACAACACCTGGAATTCTTGAAGCAGTGGTGTTACTATCGAGCTCCAATGAGAGTTCCTCATTTTAATGAAAAGTCAAACCGTAGAAAGTTACATTACAGTCTACTACCAAGAATATCAACAACACATGAATATGATTAATTATGTAACACAATAAACAAGCAATGGCACTTGTAACAAAAACTAAGTACTGAAAATGCTGTTTGTTTTCTCCATCATTGCACGTATTCAGCACCAACATATGTGTTTCTTCTTTCCCCACAGCAATTACTTCACAAAAAGTACGGTACCCCTGTCCTTGGACCTCTCATCTGATTGTTTTCCTCGGTTTCTGTGAAGAACTTTACCTCTCTCTCCTGTTAAAATCAACAGTCAACCAGTCAAATGAATAAACCGCAAATTATGTGACAGAAGAGTTATCATTATTGTGCACATGCCCTTTTTCACCAATATATGTAAATATATAGAACATCTCAAGTAATCATTTCCTGAAAGAGTACTTTCCTATGGCTACCACTTAGCCAAGCTTTCAAATGAACAACCAAATAATCCCACAAATCAACATTCAAGTTCATGATGGGTAACAGGATATACCATATTCTCGCTGAAGCTCAATATTGAAGCCACATTGCCACAGCGGTAGCAGTAATTTGGTGCAGACCAAACCTGCATGATCAGGAAGAAATTGGAAATTAGTAACTAGAAGTGGCAATTTCAACCCAATTACTGACGAATGGGTCGATTCTAGTTTTCTTCTCTAAAGGGCAAACTCGATAGTTAGGTAATAAGGATATAGGTCAGAGTTGCCAAAGTAAATTTTAAGTGCATGCAATACCTCCTAAAATGTTGAACATCATTTCTGCCACCTCAAAGATAGTAACAAAAGAGACTGAATGAAAAAAATAAAAAAAGGAAACTTACTGTTACAAGTCCTTTATCTTGAAACATGTACTTTAAACCTTCTTGGACAAGTTGGTGGGCGCGGCATACCAAATCAAGCTTGTTGATGTGATTGAACTGAAACATCACAACACGTGTTGAGGGACTAACTAGGTTGGAAACGAATAACCAAAAAGAAAAAGTACATTTTAATTATTATACATGTTATTGTTTGCGAAACAAACATTGTGCTTCTAAAATGCAAATCATGACGCCTTTGTGTCTTCAACCACCCAAGTCTCACTCTTTTGCCAAACAACCATCGTACTTTGCTAACTTTTTTACAAAACACTAAAAAGTCTAAAACCAAGTTTGCAAAATCATATGTTAACGCCAACAAAATAATTACTTCATTGCAAACAAACCATTGGAGTTTATAAACTTTACGTGAACTAACAAACTTCGGTTTCTGTTCCCACATTTTCACAAAGTACTGTGAAATAAAAAAAAACAATCGTCGAAGATCAAAGATTCGATCAGAACATAATGATTTTCTTAATTTACCTCGGATGTAACTCTGGATCCAAAAAGCCATCCAGCTCCACGAGGACTGACTGCCCATGTTTCAATGTCTTCAGGGTCACTCCACATCAGGTCACAAAATGGTCCTTCATGGGGGATCTCACAGTTCCGTTCAATTACTCTAATCTGGAAGATGGGAGTTAGAAAGAGAAGAAAAACACATACAAAAAGAAGGTAAAACGCAAGAGCAAGGAAGCTTGGATCACAGAGAAGTAGCCACCACATGAAGATGGACATACAAGAGTTAAATATATAATTGTAGCGTATCAAGTCAAACCTGGTCAATAGTCCTAACGTCAGGTGAAAGACCACCATGGACACATAACACCTGTTAAACCAGAGGCAATGTTTAATAATGTTACATACACACATATATTGTGTACAGATAAACAGGGAATGTGAAGCATACAGTTCCATCTATTATTGCTGACAAAGTTAGATAATCGAAAACGTCTGTGCAATATCTCCATGCATTAGCATTCCCATACTTCCTTTGGCATTCATCATAGAACCCATAGACCTACAAAATATTTACCATAAAACAATATACATCATACAAATCAAAGGTATATTAAGAAAAATGCTACTTATTTGGCGCAAGTTTCTGGAAACTGTGACTTGCGTTCATGATACTTCCCAAGAGATGTATGTTGGCTAAATGTGGGGCTATGTTGTCAACTTTTATGAAGGTTTTTGGTAAGAAAACGAATAAATCTCTTTCATACGGTATTTAAAACATTAACTCAAGACAACAATAACATAACGATGCATGTTACCTGTGTTAATTGCCTACTTTCATGATTTCCACGCAAAAGAGTAATATTTGCAGGGTATCTGCAAGCACATAGTATGCCAGGAAAAGATATAAGTAGGAGAAAGGAGCATCAGAACTTGTTTACTGCCACAAATAACAGCACACACGAACAGAAAATAGACAGTGGATCATCATAGATTGTGTAGTTTCAGATACTTCCAATATTTAATTCAGTCCTTACCGAAAACTCTTAAAGCTCTTTATGGAAGGTCTCGAATCAAATAAAGCATTGGTATCTTATACTCAAAAATAAAGATAAGAGGGACAAGCCATTTGCTGCTTTACTTAAATATGTAGGATATCTCTTGATTAGCAAAATTTGTGCTGAGTGTCCGTTCAAAAGATGATGTTAAAGTCTACTCCCTTTTTGTTTGGATTTACGCCATAAAATGCATTTTATATGCACATAAGTTGCATGTGAGTGCAATCAGAGATAATGAGTCATATAAAGCCAGTCAAGGTATTTTAATTGATGCATTTCATCCTTGGCTTTTGAATTTTTACCCCACAACGCAGATGCTTGTTGATAATGGTTAGTCCTTGTATCACGGCATATTGAAGGTGTACAGAGATATGTGAATGTATGTGTAAATGCATAAACAGTTGAAACCACTATTAAAGAGGGTTGATAATCTTTGTAAACAATATTAATTACCTTGCTTTTAGAAGCAAAAGTATTGTGAAGACTTCCAAACTGTTGTAACCACGGTCAACAAAATCCCCCTGCCAAGGAACAGAAGGAACTTCTAGAAACATATACAGTTGGATAATCTTCTAAACTGCAGCATGAACAAGAAATGCGCAGAATCGTTTATGCAGCACAACTTACCATAAAAATGTAATTTGTCTCAGGAACATGACCTCCAGTCTGAAAGAGCTTCATTAGATCATGAAACTGGCCATGAATATCACCACAAACAGTAACTGGACTATTGACTGGCTGAACATTCGACTCCTCAATCAAGATGTCTTTGACCTGAAAGTATAATGATTATGAGCTAGTGGTAAAAGTGCAGATCATAAGAAGCGCCACATTTGATAGGTCCTACTCACTCCAAGCTACTCCAGACCCCTCCCCCCTTTATTCTTTTTGGGTGTTCCCCATCTATAATGGGACACATATATGTTTTACACCCTTCTTTAGATTTTCATTCTTTTAAGTATCCAAACTATAATAAGCGAGGAAACACGTAGGGAGAAAAAATTATAATTTGGCTCAATCACTTTTCCGCCAACACCACATTCCTTCGACTCATCTTATTAATGTAATAACCTTCAAAAAGAGTTTGTACCTCCTTTCTTGTGCTTTTCTTTAGAGATGACGATCAATGTTCTAAAACCATTAAGTGAAGCTAGATGGTCAAGTTACCTTCCAACACTTCATCAAACTTTTAGTACTATTATTACTTCAATACAAGTACAACTTTGTTGATTGAATATCTTAGAAAAACAAGTAGACATCCCTCCAAAAGTTACTGAGACTAGTTGATTAATCCCTGCTTAATGTTTATACGACACTTAATGCAAAGGTTAGTTGCTAATCAATGTGGTTGGGATGTGTAACCTCCTGAGTCCCCGATGGCCAATTAAGCAGTCCTAACTAGTCAAAGTGGTGGTGGACGGATAATGCTTAGACTTTTAGAAAACACACATATAAACTACTCAAATAACACAGCTAATGTTCATGCATAAATAAAGTTAACTTCATACACCAATCTGGATTCATCCAACATTCGATTTTAGATACTCTTGTAGTGCTGTCCTGTTTTTTAATTATTTTTAAATAATCCTGTTTATTATTGGGATATCTATAATAGCTCCAATCAAAAACTGTTTAACTAACAAATAATGTCAAGTAAACAGGTATCTCCAAAACCGAACTTCATTAATTTCCAGAAATGCATACCATTTAATAACATCACTAACACAAAAGTAACATACACATAACAAATAATCAGGTTTTCAGATTCCTGTACACATACAAATAGTTCTAGATCAGAGCACCATATAGCCAATGTTTCTAACCACCTATAATGGTCCCAAGCGCGAATTGTTCAATTAACAAAAAAAGAAATGAAAGAAAATTAAATAAATAACTATACAGTTATTTCCTGTTGCAAATCTTGAACTCAATAGCAGGTTTTAAGCAAAATGAACAACTCCACGGATCTTGACTTATTTACCACAATACAGCTTGAAATGTACATGAACACATCCATTTCCATAACAAAATCTTAAACACCTACAAATTAGGGTTTTCCAATTTACTCATCTCGTACAAAATTAAAAAACCTAAAAACAAAAACACGGCACAACAATCAAATTCCGACGGAACATAACCCTAAACCGAGCCCTAATTCATTCAGAAACAAAAAACATATACAGATATAGATACAAAAAGCCTATAAATACAAAAAAGAAACCTAAATAGATATATAGGGAATATATGGACGTACGTATTCACATAAGAGCTGTAATTCATCTTCGGTCAAGTGCTGGCCTTCTTTGACCTTAGATATCCACAGATCTAAATCCATATATATAGATACAAAAAAGTATTTGTATGTCAAATTGAAAAAAGAGGTTTTTAGGGTTTGAGATTTGATCACCGATTGGTGAATCGACGGAGAAACAGAAGACGACGGCCGATGATAGAAATCTGTGATATGAAAAATGAAGATGTGTGTGTGTGTTTGGGTAGGTGTGTAATTTCGCTTGTTTATTTATTTATTTATATCCTCATGCTTGTAATTCAAACATATATATTTTGTTTCGTCTAATCCAATCTAAATCTAAATAGTATCTAGGTTCGATAAACGAACGTTTATATATATTTTTATTTTAGATGTATATAAAATGATACAGTTAGTATTATTACTTTTATAAATATATCAAAAGTTATTTAAAGTTTTTTTTATTATTAAAGGTAATGTAGTACTATCATATTATCTTTTGTGTATGTGTATGTTATATAAAGCCTCATTCCCAGTCAAATGAATTTTGACTTTGTACATAATTTTATAAATCTTTTCTAATTATATTTTTCACCAATCAAATACTATCTCTAACTACTAAAATTTATTTTGATTTGTTTAAAAACAAAATGGACACTTAGAACAACGCAGAATAATAACATGACACTTTTAAGTGATACAAAATAGTTATTTTATTTTATTTTTATTTATTTGTATTTGTATTGTATACTAGGCTCGTGTATTTTTCGTAAGTCTTTTTGTAATACAATAATACTCAAAAAGATACATACTAAACTAACATGTTACAATATCATTTGCAATAGTCCACTTTTGACTTTCGTTACTATTCGGTAAAGTTACAAGTTGTTACTGCCATAAAAAATGGCATGTTTCATTAGAGGCTTAGAGCTATTAAATTATCATATTCCTTTTAATGATATTCTTACTTCCAATATATTGACTCAAATTCAGCAATCAACTGGATCTTGTACCCATTGCGTCAAATCTACAGTTACTTTTTAAATAATTTTTTATAAGCAACCTTAACTCCTTACTTGTATGAAGGATGTACATAATGACTCCTATAACAAATAAGAATACTTGTACGGAGTTGCATTTATATGTATTCTAAATATCTTAGTGAAGACATAAAAGAGCTTGTAAAACACCACACATTCATAAAAATAGAAGACATAAATGCGCTTGTAGGTTGGTCGACCTATCACATACATGGAAGAAAATTTGAATTATAATTGCGTTTGATTGTGCTTCGTTTATTGCTTTTGGTGGAAGGAATGTTATGGTAATTACTATTCCTTTAATTTAGGAGAACCTGATCGTTGAATACATGTGGAACATGCTTTATTTAAATGTCCTAATCTACACCAACCTACTAAAATTTGTGACGGTCATTCATGAGAAGAAAGTAGTAGTAGTCGACCGATAGTTGTTGGCGTTGGTCATCAAAATACTTGTTATCAATGGCCAACAATAGTGATATTTTATTACGAGTATTTTGTCTCTATTCAATATCTTTAGAGCATTATGAATGCATTTATTAGTTTTAACAAACTTAGAACTACTTTTAAAATTCAAATGTTTTGATAGTAAGGAAAGTATTATAATTGTGTGATATGATAATTATTTATTTTTTTTAATTTTCATATTTATGTAATCAATAAAGGGACATAATGGTAATTTTTCAATCTTTAAACTTTAAGGGAACTTTAAGGGAGTAAGGGAAATGGAGTAAATGATTTATAACTTTGTGTAGATATTTTTCTTTAAATAACCAATATCAAAAACTGTTAGGGACGATTCATGTATTTTTTTCTACTAATTTACATAATTTAATAGATATTGGTTGTTTGAAGAAATAATTACATCATGTTGAACATATGGACTATGGAGTAAAATAAGACTATATGCTATTTAGTTATTGCAAGTTAGTATTTAATTATTTCGTATCCGAATAAAATAAAAACAAACGTTACATGTTGAAAATGTGCAATTTGCGTACGCTGACAATATACAAAACTGTTAACAATATATATGTAGCCATGTAGATTTGTTTATACGGAGTAAATAAAATCGTCAATATGATATGATATGCGAAAATGAGAGTATATAGAATACAGAAGACAATTAAAATAAAAATGATTTATAGACTCAAAAATAAAATGCAAAGGTTACATCAAACTTAATAGAAAATATTGCTACAATAGGTATTGGTTAATTTAAAAGAAAAATTTACACGGATCATCTTCGACAATTTTTGGTATTGTTTATTTTAAAAAAGTTATGATATTCGCTGTGAGTTGAGGTAGTTTATGACACTTTTAGAAATTAGAATAAATAAATATTTAAATTGATATTTTTAATTGGCACAAAATAAATAACGTTACTGAAAAAGTTAATTAAAATAATAAAATTAAATTGAAAAGATTATTAGAAAAGATAAATTAACTAATAACTAAACACGAGAAAGAATATTAAATTTAAATGAATTTAACTGAAAGGACTTGTCCTTGTGGTTCACAACACGATCATGTAACAACAGGGATTAGGAGTGTAAAAAAAAAACTTGTAGGTGTAATTTTTTTTCCTTTTGTTAATTTAAATACTCCGAAATTATCTCCACCAAAACATTGGCGCCTTTCTCTAGCGTTTCTCCCAAAATCACCCAGTCCACTATGAACCCTAGAACTACCATCAAGCTTTCTCACTTCCTTAATTCCGGGTACTACTTTCACTACAATTAACCCTTTTATTCATTTCTCGTTTAATCATGCATTAAAAATGCTATTACGTACCTTTTTTTCCATTAAGGTTTATATATAATATCCATTTTATAATTCATGTTGCAAATATTATGTGTGTAGATAAAGTTGTTTAACCTTTTGATATGGATGTAATTGTAGTTACGTTTATTTTATTATTTTCAAGTATATATATATTATCATTTATATTGGGATGGGATATAGGGTTCTGTAAATTGCTAGACCTAGAAGTTATATTTATGGTGATTTATATTTAATAAAGGAAATGCCCAAGAAATCAAATATTTTTAAGATGAACAGTTGCTGAAAAATCAACCTTTTGAAGCTTAAAACTCATTTTTAGGCTGTGATTGCGATAGGCAGATACTGATCATGGATTCATTATTATGTAATAGATGACACTGGACCAAAATCATAGATTATGGGCCTTTGTGGAGCTCAAATTTTTTGACACATGATATGAAATGCAAATTATGCAAACTTATGGGATGTATATCGTCATCCATCACCGAAAAGTTAATATACACTTTTTTAAGGTTGTGGCATTTAATCGTATATTGAGATGTTTGTGCTTTTGGCATAAGAAATGTACGGTTATTTCATGACAGAATTATGAAACTTTTTGCTTATACACGTTTTTTTAGTCATGTTATCAAATATACTGACTTTCATTTAATCATTCACTTTATTTTAAAAGTCATCGTAATTTCATACTGCAATTTGAATAGTTTACTGAAGTAAAAACAAACGTTTTTGTTCTTGTTGATACAGGAACAAACTGTTCAAGAGTAGATTTATCGGAGAAAATGCCGGAAGTTGTTCTAGTATAATGCCATCTGCTGGCATTTCTACTGCTAGACAAAGTTATGGTGCCGATGGTATTCTCCAATCCACAATTATGCCTTTTTTACGTGTAGTTTATATTAGTCTTCAATGAACTGATTGAACATTGCATGTTCCTTTGAGACTTCAGGAAAAACTTCTGGCCGGATATTTGCAGACTATTCAATTTTTAAGGGCAAAGCTGCACTATCTGCTGCCCCCGTTCTTCCTACTTTTAGTAAACTGGATGTATGATCTCCTTCTTTCATTTTTCATTTACTGCTTATAAGAATGCTAAAATCAGCATTAGGAAAATATGTTCTTTTTTGCTGAATGGTTTGTCTATAAGATTTTATCAGTATAAACTAGAGGTGGCAAAATGGGCGGATCTGGTAACGGGTTTGCTCTGGTAACCTTTATGTATGGGCCAAAATGGGTCGATGAGTCTGCGTTGACTTGAATAACATTTTGTCCAAAAATTGTAAGTTTTTATATAATTGATTAGTATGTCAAATATAACTCCAAAATTTATATTAGTTCAATATTAATAAAAAATAATAAAATAAATCAGGAGGTTTTACGCATTAAAAATACACTTTGGGAGACCTTTTTATTTTACCTATATGACCCATCAGTAAAGCGTAACCCAAATCGACCCATTCATTAATAAACGGGTTGGAATTGCCATCTCTAGTTTAAACCTATAATGCCTCTCACAAAAGGGTAAAAACAAATTTGCTTGGCTATCAAATTGAAGATCATCTTATATAATAATGAAATTAAAAAGTTTCACACAATTATATATGATGTTCATATAGATTCGTGTTTATAGAAATTACTGACAACTTGGGGTAAAGGGAATATATCCCGGCAAATATAAATTACTGACAACTTGTTTGCTACATAGTCTGGTTATACAAAAGTAGAACGGCGTGGCTCAATTATGTTGACATTCCGGCCTGCTATTGGCGAGCGCAAATATGATTCAGAAAAGAAACAGGTGACATTCATACACCTGCTTTTTTAGGTCTGCAAAAGCTAGCCATAGTTTTTGTCTTTTTATAATGTAAATAAATTTCTTACCAAGTTTAATACTAATTATATAGATCCTTATCATGTTAATTTCAAGAACTAAAAGAAAATGTAAGACCAATATGCCATTTATGCTTTATTAAGTATTACCATATCATTTATATTGAAAGTATACCAGTTTCTTGTGATCTAACCAGTTATATGCTGTGTAGTTGTTTGCATTATCAGTGACGGAAATTGGGTCGTTCATAAGTTTGGGTCCAGGAGATTCTTGTGAGTTCTTTCATGATCCATCAATGTTGTCAAGGTAGTTAGATTTTTCAAAAAATTCTGGTCAATTGCAAGTAGAATCTTATTTATAGAATGTTACTTTTGAAAAAGTAAAGCTTTCCATTTAGTATGGATATATGACATCTTAACATCTTATGTTGATCTACTGTAAAGCAGTAGTCGTTTTTTGTAAGTCATTATATTGTATGGTGCTTAACGAGGTTTTGATGTACAGGGATGCAGGTCAAGTAAGGAAAAACTTATCGATTAAGCCACACACAGATGGTTATTTCATTTCCTTAAGTATGTTAGCTATCCCTTCTCAGTCTCTTGCGTAGGTTTAAATTTTACAATTTTAAGCGAAATGACCTATTTAGCTGTTGTGATTATTACAAATTATTAAGACTATTTATCGTAATCTAAAACATTTCATTACCTTGTCATCGTTAAATGCCATTTTCACAGATGTCGAATTAATATTGGAGAAAATCGTGTTAACATTTATTATTATTATTTTTTTGGCAGGTGTGACGAACAATATCTTAAAAACCAATGAACGCTTTACAGTTCCTGTAACTACAGCAGAGTTTGCAGTTATGCGGTCGGCTTTCAGTGTATGTCTTATAAAACAACTCTGACTGCATATAAACTTCATTCTATATAAAATAGAGATATGTCAATTTGGGTAAACTTCTTTTTAAATGGTTAATCTTGAAATGCAGTTTGCTTTGCCTCACATCATGGGATGGGCACATAGCACCAACCCGCCCTCAGATAACGTTGGCAGGGATTCCCTCAAGGTGCACCCACAACTAGCCGCAGCCTCTGAGTGGGATAGATGATGCTTTTATGTGGTTATACACTGGTTGCAGAAGTTATAAATTTGTTTGTACGGTTTGTTTGGCTATGTTGTCTAGAGATGGTTGCAAATGTGATTTTGGTTGTAGGGCTCAACGTCTAAATGACCTACATTTAACTTCACAACTAAGTTGTTGGCTTGTTGCCGAACCTTTTTGCATGCGGTTTGGTATCTATATTGGTTATGAAAATGGTTCCTACCATATTATGTGGTTGTTTTGTCGATGCATATTGGTCAAGATCTGCATTTCATATAGTTGATTTCATTGCAGCTCAAGTTATAATGTGTATATAGCAGGCCAAACCATAATTAACCAAGGTATTAGATGTTTAACAAGAAACTAAATATCTAAAACATTAACACTGAAATATGTCAAAACCAAAATGAATATGGTATGAATGATCTACTATAAATAATGTCAAAATACGAAATAGCACAACTGCACAAGGTATCCAAATTAGATTTTTGCAAGTTTACAACAAAAATCCACCTGTGGATCAAATACTCATGTTACAAGAAGAAATACACCTGGGGGTCAAATACTCATGTTACAACCAGAAACTTTCAACAAGAAATTTAACCATGGGTCAAATGTCACAGCAATACACTTTCCATCACATTTACGGGCAGATAGATGTCAAAGCAATGGGAATATGTTACCCAAGAAGCCTTCTTGGTGACGGGTTTGATGTCACGGTTTTGTTATATCTGACGTCCATAGCTATCAATGAATGAAAAACCTCAATTGCAGGTGTGTACGGTGAGCAAAAATGAATATAACTTGAGGTTTGCGAGTTAATCTTGATCATCATGAGTTCCATATTTGCAATTGATTTCTTCCCCTTCTATAAGCCTCTCTACAGCGTCTGAAGGAAGGCCAACCAGTTGTAGTGTTTTCTCCCACACTCTTGAAGAAGTTTCGACATTATGGGCTTCTTCAGAAGGGTTTGAAGGACGACAATCTTGAGAAATGAAAGCAGATACGGGCCATTCGTCGGCTTTCAACATTTCACAGTATTCAGGAATTTGAGGGTCAGTAGCTGCAAAAAGAGAGCTTCGAGAACCTGTAGTAGAAGAAGACATGGTAAGCTCAGTGGAATGAAATAGATAGTAATCAGGAATTTAAACCAAACACTTGAATGTGTAGGTGGCAAGATGAGTGGGTCGGTATCGGTTAAGAAAGAGTTCAGGTCAAAAACACATTATGTACAAATTTTCTTATATATTACTAGTGTATTAATATGAACACATGATTTATATCTTCCTTTGTCCTTAAAATGTCTATTTGCTATTTTGCTTTCATGTATATGTATAGATCGTGTCATCAATATGTTGGCTTAAACAATAGACATTAGCATGTATCCGAGCTTATGAAATTTACAGATTTTGTTGATTTCTTGTTTGTGCGCATGTGTGAGAGAGAGATGGAGAGGTAGGATACGAGTTGTTAACAATACTTGCCTTCTTCAGCATTGAAGATAAAATAAGGGATTAGGCGATAACCAGCCTGAACTATTTTGGGAAGATCTCTTGCCTGCGATTGCCACATGTAATAAACAATCCAAACACAAGTTATATTTCAACAACAATTAGCTTCGTTCAACAAACTGTAAATTTTCGGACTTTAAGTACTGCTATTACGTTGATTACCAAAATGATTTTGCATCAATAATTGAAAATAATCATTCATAATTGTTTATCCAGGGAGGACTTATCTTATGTCTAATGTCTATTACTTGGGAATCTTTCCATTCAGAAGGGAGGCATTAGGTAATTATCCTAACTCAGTTTTCACAAAACTAAAATTATAAGTTAGTTTAGAGAACGTACCACATTAGTCTGAACTATTCCTGGAGATACACATATTACACTTACACCAGCTTCAGCAGGTAACTTTTTGTGGAGGACACTGCTAAACATGACCTGTAAATAAAGTGCAACTGTCAGCTAGCAATCCAAACCCATTTACTAAAGAATACGTCGATTTGGGTTATGGTCGATCAAAACGGGTCAAATAATTTATTTAGTTAAAAGGGAGATGGGCCAAATGGGTTGAGGGTTTTAGAGCCTCCTAAATCATTTTTTATTTTTGAAAGTTAGATTATAATTGTAGAACATAATTTTTTTAACCATATTTAAGACAACAACAACAACACAACCCAATCCAGCCGAGGGTGGGGTATGGGGAAGGTAAAGATGTAGACAGTTATACCTATACCCGAAGGTAGAGAGACTGCTTCGGTGCTTCCAGAAAGACCTTTAACTATATTTTAGAAATGGTAAAAAATGTATGTGGTCAACCCACCCGTACTGAGCACAAACCTTTTCAACCCAAACCTGATTTGTCCTGCAAAATACCCTTTTCTACCTGAACCGAATTTGACACATTACCCAACATGCCTGACCCACCCGTTTTTCTACCTCTGTGCAGGATATGTAACTACACATGTTTGAACATAGATAGTTACAATAAGGTTATTTCTCTTTAGGTTTTGTTGTGTCACCAGATACATGGTAAAGATTGATTGGAGACCATTCATTTAGAGAGTATAATAAGTTAATAACAAACAAGTAACATGCATCATGTAATGTAAACAAACAAACGGGGTATTTTCAGGCCCACTTATCAATAATTGTAATAATGAATAGCAGGATTGCAAAGAATAATATAAGTGTAGTACTAAATTATGGACCTTGTATGCTAAATTTGTTACCAGCGTATAGAAGTAGAAACACACCTGTGCTAATTTGCTGCTTGAGTAACCCACTAAACTTGTGAACTTTCTTTTTCCTGAAACAACATTCATATCTTCTGTGTCCACAAAACCAACTTGATGCATCTACACAGAAAAATATGCATTTTATGATTGTAATAGTGTACAAAATGTTGAAACTAAGCATTTCTAAGGAAGAAATTAGCATTTAACAGATACAAAATGCACAAGGGAAAAGGAGAAAATTGGAGTTTACTGTAAATTATATGCAAAATCAACTTACAAAACTATCTTTGATGTTTATTAAATGTTTCACAAAAGTTCCAAAAGCAGAGAATATAAACTCCATCAAGTTTCACTTAAGTGGGTCTACTATATACAAAAGTTCCAATTAACACGAGTTTTGTAACACATTATTACATTGGGAAATCAAGTCTAGGTGAATGCCTTTCATATCATTACATTTTGGTTAACAATCTTATTTGCTAGTTTAGAAGACTTGCTTGCTAGAATAGATTTTCATTTTAATTGTCAATTTTAGAATGATAAAATAAACCAAATATTTACCAACTAAGCATTAACAAAAGTCAAAGCTCAATTCTCACACCCTGTGTTCAACAACCCGGTCTTGCCTAAGCTATACTATCATACGCCAATATCGTGTGTTAGTTAGCATCTAGGTTAAAACAAAATTCTTTTTAAATCTGGTGTGTAGTTACATGTGCATTACTTCTAACTTTATAAGCATTCAATAGAAGTTACATAATGGACAACATATAAGCATTTAAAGCTTGTAAATATGACAATGAATTTAAAGCGAGACGTGCATAAAGGATGGATTAGACTTACAATTGAGTTGACATTTACAATTCGACTAGGAGAACCTCTTAAAAGAGATGGCAGGAGCAACATGGAAAGTAGTGCCGGAGCAAGATGATTCACTTGCATGTGTTCTTCATATCCATCTTTCGAAAACTTTTGCGATTCTACATAGAGGTAAAAGAAAATGTACTATTTTAGCCAGCACATCAAAACTGAAGCATTTGGGAAACGTTCACGTCTAAGAATGATCAAAACCGATTTGTGAACTTTTGTAAAAGTTGATTATACATTGCGAACTTGATTGTGATGTTTACATAGTTTACAAACAGGGTTATGGAAAAATGATTGTTGACTCGAAAAAATTCAAGTTTATAAAGCCAGCAAAACAGACCTTATCCATTCATTTGGTTTTCATATCTTATCGACTTTCCAAAGTTTTATTATATCATTAAAAGTGTTAGTAAGTTACATAAAAGAATCATTATGTGCCAGATCAAAACGCGTTTAAAGATCAAGAAATGCACACTACGTCACTAACCTCCTATAGAGAATATCCCTGCGTTATTTATCAGCACGTGTAAAGGCCCTGAGCGTGCATTCCATGCCTCAGAAAATCTTACAACAGATTCCAAGGAAAGAAGATCCAGTTCCATCACCTTGATTGCCACAAACGTAATAAGTTGCTTTATAAAAAACCATATTGAGTGACATAAAAGCTTCCTGCATGTTTACAAAATACCTCAATATTGAGAGGAAGGCCCCTACCAGACCATTCATCCTGCCATTTCCGGATTTGCTCATGGGCTGCCTTGGTATTTCTAACTGCCATAACAACATGTGCCCCTGCTTCTGCCATCTGTCTGCTTAAATGTAAAGAACAAGTGAATCAAGTTTAATTAAGTAGATCCAAAGTGTGACTTTTCATACGACTTTTCACAACTCTAAGGATGATCACATAGAAGCTTATGCAATTTCCATGCTTATCTTAGTACATTGAAACCTCAAGTTAAAAATAGCGCATAGTGAAGCAACAACTATCGCACTGCGTGTAACAGTAATTCGTTTAACGAATTATATTGATCGCTAAATCCTAACTCAACTGATAATGCCTAAAATTCCGATGAAGTAGTTAACAGTTCAACTATTCAAGTAACACACTACACAGTGTATTCAAATTAACTAGACTGTAATCTGTAGAACATCCATATCCATCCATAAACATAATATAACTTAACTTCATAAATAAACAAACGTGAATTAAAAAAAACAGGAGTAGTAGTATAATATAACTGTGAATTATATAGATATACTCAAACTCTAAACATCTCTTCATAACCTAAAACAAATAATAATCCTAAAAAATCCGATGATTGTGATGACCTGGCAGAATATAGCTTAATTTTATGAATCGCAAGTATAACTGTAAATACATGCACAAATTCTATATCTCGTTATTAATTATATGCATTTCGGATCTATTTAATTTTCTAAAAATTTACTTATGTAGTTACACAGTGGAACTGTAAATATAGACATAAACAAATACACAAATTTTATTATGGAGTATATATTACTAAAACCTAAATCGAATAATAACGCTAGAAAAATTCGGATGGAATAAGCGTCAATATCGGAGATGACCTGGCAGTTTCACGGCCAATACCACTAGTGGATCCGGTAATGATGCAAGTGAGATCATTGAGCGGAGGTAACGGCATCGGATTTTGCAAATGTGACGCCATAATTCGTTGAAATAACATTTCGTAAGCTAAATAGAACCAGCCTCTTAGCCATTCCATCCATCCTAATCCTTGTTTATTCAATTTCGAACTTGTTGTTTCTTTATCTTCCTTGTTGCTCTTGTTAGATTCTGATGATGATGAAGATGAAGGCATTATGATTCGATGAAATCGTGGATCTGTCTTTTGTGCTATGAATAAACTAGTGTAGTTTAAAGTCAAAATGAAGTGAATGTTAGGTTTTTGTGTACACTTTACACTATTCCGATGCGCTAAAACGTGATTGTCACAGTCACAGACGATTAGATTCTATTTATGTCCGCCCGATTTATGAGCCCATTTCCGGTTCCCTTGCCCAATCTATGAGAAGTAAGCTTGGCCTAACGCTAGTAGCCTAGTATTCGTAATTTAGATTGATTCTTTTTTTTTTGTAAAATCGTAATTGAACCATAAAGTTCATTCTTTTAGAGATTATTCGATTTTGATGACCATTGAACTAGCGGTATGGGAGAAAATTTTTAATTAAAAGGTTGAGGGTTCAAGCCTCACTGTCTAGTTGTAATATTCGTGGTGGTTGTACGTATTAAGTGTGTCAGTCGTTCTAAAAGAAAAAGTTTCGATTTTGATAAGTCGGTTTCTTCATAGACAACACTTAAACCTTAAATCTCAGCTTGTTTAGCAAGAATATTCCTAGGTTTCGGGCACTAATATCAACATCAAATGACTATTATGATAGTTAATTCATGATTTAGGTATAAAAAAAACCTCAATTTCTTTTTAAATTACATTTGTATTAGATTTTGACCAAGCTATTTACCTAAATGATACATGAAATCCTAATGTAGCACTACTAGTGTGCTCTCTCTTTCGACGTGCATGAAGAAACTGATCAAACACTTGGAAATATATAGAGAGAGCAAGAGATTACTATTTTAATATATATAAAAAAGATTATGATTAAACCACATAATATTTTACTTACCAACCTCCCCAATCACATGTAACATAACAAATAACCCAAAATTGTATATATTGTATCGTTATAAAAACTCAGAAGTTAGAAAATGTCATCCACAATGCAATAATATGCAATTAATAATGTGCTACAAGAAGTAATAATCTTTTGTGTGGTTTGAAGTCAATATAATGCATGCATACATCGTTGATCTCTCTCTATTTTGCTTTCTTAGCAATGAGCAAACGGATACAACAATGTCTATAAAAGGACATGAAATGAGGAACTTATATACATCACATATAAGTATTTGAATTCTACTGTGATATCGAACATAAATTCTTTTGTGTCATGTAAACTAACAGTTATGAAGGTTGTGCGGTTAACCATCCTAAATGTTATCGTTATCATCTTGATGGGTCAATCTTAATCGACCGATAAGAAATCTATGAATGGTAAAGTAGTTTCACTTCCTTGTTGTTGAGTTGCTTCTTGCTCTACCTCGACTTCGCCTTTTCTTTGTTGGTCAATTACTTCACTTCCGTTAGAGTCCGTATTTACAGGGAGAAAGTTGTAAAACTCCACACATCGATCTCTTCTATCTATACACAACGAACGTACATTAATATAGGATCAACAACAAACATATGTTGCCAATGCATTATTTTAATAAATAATGAATTACTATTCACGATTTAAAGAATTATCGGAATAACGATAATCAAAATATTTGAATAAAACGGCTTAATTATAAGATTAATGTAAAAAATTAGTTGTTTTTATAACATTAAACCTCTATGATATGTTAAACTCATTTATTAGTTTCTCTTATAGTCATAGCTAGATAAAGTATTAATGTGTAACTAAAAAGAAAACACAACTTATAATCTATAAATAATTGGGGGGTCAAAACTGTTCCATCTAGTTTGAGCTAGCTTATATACCTTCACCAATATTCTTGAATTGATGAACCAAATTCTTGGTAAGTTGTAATTGTGATGCTAAATTTCTTGAAAGCTCAAAAGGGAAATTATTGTATTGATATCTCTCCAAAAGTGCATGATCAAGAGCAGCTGTGGTTTTCCTATGCATCCTTGTGGACCTTTCACGAACCCTTCGAGCCATGATCACATGCCAATGGTTTTTCACAGCATTATCAGTCCGACCAGGAAAAAGCTTCGCTATGTTAGCCCACCGGTTTCCAAATTCACGATGATATGCTAGAAGTCTCTCCTCTTCTTCCTCGGTGAATGGAGTTCGGTTGATCTTTGGATCTAGTTGATTGAACCATCTTAACCTACAACTTTTTCCTGTTCAAAACGATCTAGTTAATATCATTACACCAAATATACAATAATCCAAAAATATATAACAATCTAGTTATTTCTATTTCTTTACTAATACATCTTACACACCGTTAGTTTAAAGGTCTGTCTGTAAAACTATATTCTCAATATATACACCCTAATACTGCTATTTATTTATTTATTTATGCTAAGGGCAAACTCACACATTGACCTTACGTACTGTTAGGTTAAAACTCGATCTGTTAATAAAATAAAGTAATAAGTTATCTAACTATATATAAACACATATTAAACAAATATGATTCATTCTCGATACCGGCCACTAGCTAGATGATCATACGATGAACAAAATATAGACCTGATCTGCCTTGGAGCTTTTCGGCTATAGCGTTCCAATTATGAGGTCCGTATTGTTGGACAAGTTGCCGAAGCTTCTGGTCCTCAGACGGCCTCCAATGACCACGGCTACACATCGACGTACGATTGGATTACAATCGTCTTCTGAGATTAAATATATATATATATATATATATATATATATATTGATAATGATAATATATAAATGAAAGTTTGTTATGTGTAGAAACGAAGAAAGGAGAAGGGAAGTAACAAAAGGTGAGAGGGATATATAGGAGTTGAGATGAGATGTAGGAGTATATATATATATATATATATATATATATATATATATATATATATATGATAAAAATAGGAGTTGGTTTCTGTTAAATAGAGTGTACCAGAAACTGATGCAACGTCTAGACTAACTAAAACTAGTTTATTTTTCTATGCATGTTGGTACATCCATCTATCATACCATAATTTATATTTAATATTTATTTTTATAAATTATAAATTATAAATTCATTTTTTGTGTGTGAGAGGGGATCGAGGGGGATGATGAGATGGAGAAGGTTGCTTGGTGGGATGAATTCCGTTCTCCTTTCAACGTCTTTCCAAGTTTCTAACCTACAACGTCTACTTATAAACAACCTTTGTCTAATTCAATAAATATATATCAAACATTAATTATTCTTATTATAAATAGTAAAAATAACAAAGTAATATAATGATTTTGAGAGAATGGCTTGAAGCTATTTATTTTATTCGGTATTATAATAATAATGATAAATAATAAAATGAACATGAATTTTAACCATTTGTGCATGTCTAGCTTGTTGCAAACATGATTTCATCTTATAGGAAAATGATACTAATTAAATTCGCAACTAAAATTATTGAATTGAATTAAGTATTGTTAAAGAAATCTATAATATTGTTAACGTTGATTCCTAGTTCAAGTCTTTAAGAAATAAATTTTGTCATTGATCGAATACCTAAAATAATATCATGCACGAACCAAAATATGAAATGTACAAAATTAAACACATAAAGCGAACCAAGTATATTTTATTAAAAGAAAAAATCAATTGATCGAGATCGCATTCTTTTGAGACAAATTATAAACATTGTTACTATTTGAATAATCCAGAGTTTATAATTGATCGAACTTCAGCCATACTTGCTTAGGTTTGTTTTGAAGTTGTTTTCATGCATGTTTATATTTTTAGACTTCACATGTTTGGCCGGTATGTCAGACTTTCGAATAGGTGTCTTAGCATATGTGGGTGATTTGTGGACATGTAATTTGTTCGGTGTTGATGCTCCTTGCGAGTGGGATAGACAATACCTTTGAAATATAGTATGAGGATCAGAGGTACCTCCAAATTACCCTTTTCATTTTTAGACAAATGTAACCAAACATAAAAGATTGTTTGCATTTTCAACAAGTTTGTTAGTAAAACTAAAAATACCTGGTTTCCTCAAATATATATGTCACATTTTGTCATTACCAATTTATATTGTTGATACATATTTAAAAACTTTTATTTGTTATAAAAAATATTATCAATAATTATTTAACTTCATTCGCTATCATGTTCGAGTTTATCAAGTAAATCCCACTACTGTTACGAAAATTTGTTAGGCCGTAATTTAGGTAAACTACTGAAATACGTAATTCTCTCTAATAAAGATTGTTGAGGTGTGTTATTTAGTACACAACCCGTGCACTTATGTATACTTCGTCAACCCACACATACACATATTTTTGTTGTATATATACACATGCTTCTACTAAGCACGATGAGTGGTGACACATACGGTATTTATAATATTCTCGTGAGAATATTGATGCTTAAAAAGTGGAAGAGTAGAGGATATTGAGTTTACCGTTTTCTCAAAATTTATTTTTGATATTTTAAATTAATGTGTGTGTGTGTGGGAAAACAAAGAGAAAAAAAGTGAAAGCAGCGTCTCAGGCGAGACATTGTTGCCTAGAACGCCATTGAAAACTTTGATGGGGAGTGGGATGACACTCTGACACAATGTTAGAGATTATAACTTTTAATCATCTAGATGTATGTGAGAAATCCATCAATTAAAAGATTGTGACTTCATACCTCGTAAAAAATAACGTATATATACATATAATTGTATATAGTATATGTGGTAGCTAGGCTATAGGTTTGCTGTTTAAAAAAGATAGGTAGTTATTATATCTTATTAGTAATACAATCATAACAAATTAAATATGTAACATATATAAACACTAGTATATAAACAAAATATTGATCGCTTTAGTATATACTAGTCTTTAAACCCGTGTATACACACGAGACGTTAAATGTCACCTAAATTTTTATTTGTATACAAAGTGGAGTAATATAAATGGTAAATGTTTAGGTTTTATGTAGCAAGAATAGTAATAGCGATGTTTAATTTTAGAGTAAATTATGTAACACAGGTATAAAGTTATATCCATATTTTTTGAGCATGAAAAGTGGAACATGATTAGCATTGGTGGCGATACAATTATTTAGACGAATTAAAATGACAAGCATTTAAAAGCATGTACATTATAATGTTAACATCAATAAACATAAAGAATGAATAGCATCGACAATTATTTCGAAAAAACACCGAATCTAACTTGTAAACTTGACGAGTCAAAGCTTAATATTAGTTCGAAAATAGATTAAAGTGTTGAAATGGAGCTTGATCAGAACTGCAAGGTCCGAGTTTGACCATCAGACTCAGAATGAAACAGAACATGATAAAAGTCAGACTCAGAAGATAATATTTACAACTGAAGTTTGAAGTAATCGAAAATATCTATAAAGATCTATAGTTATACACTTTACAAATGTTCGAGTAAAGTTCCGAGTTTGACCATCAGACTCAGACTGAAATAGAACAATGATGAAAGTCAGACTCAGACTCAGAAGAACAGATCTATATTAAGAATGTTATAGACTGAATATAATCTTTACAACTGAAGTTTGAAGAATCAAAAATATCTATAAAGATTTATAGTTATACATTTTACAAATGTTAGAGTTAAGTTTGTTAGAACTCGGAGTATTGAGTTATGGATTTATTGTGTTTCCTATCTCAAACACATGTATATATAATTATATAGGGTTCATTAGATTTCGAAATAGACCTAACTCTGTGTAATTCAGCATATACAAAATCGGTCAATTCCTCATGTATATGTGATTTTCTTGTTCAATGTTCAAGTTTAATTATATGATATTTAAATGAGTAAACAAACAGAATATAGCTTTCGGATGGTGCACATGTAATCCCCATTTATATAGGAAAATCTCGATCAACAAAGTTATATATTAGCAATTTATTTGGTTAAAGAACTAATCGATCATGTACAAAGTAACAAAATAATAAAGAGAAACTGGATTACATGGATAAACTCTTAATTGTTTCACACGGATTATTAAAGCATTATTAATTATTATTATTTATTAATTTTTAGCTTATATATATATATATATATATATATATATATATATATATTCCTTTAATTTTCCTTTAATTTTAGCCAATTTGATAAAATCATACAATCCTATTGATTAATTGAATATTTGATGACATCATTAAGCGTTTCATATATTATATTTAAGAAATATAATAACCAGTTAAGGAGTACATACAATTTAGAGTTTGTATATGACCCAACCTGATTGTATTAATGTGTTATATTGATCTATTAAAGTTTAGGTGTGTATACATTACAAAAATTGATCGCTTTATATGCTTCATAAATAACTGTTAATATAACACTTTGCATATAATAACTACATAGTTTTCACCTTTATAAATCATATATCAGTGTTTTATTTGTTAGCAATTACTCGTAATATAGTACTCTATATTGTTATAGCATACATGATTCAAATGCTTAACTATTAAAACTGATTCTCATATTTTTATGTTATAAATATTAAAACTTTTCTTATTAAATTATGATACGATCACAGAGAAAATTACATGAAGGCACACATAAAGTTCTAATAAAAACGTAATACGTACAATTACAACAGTTAAATTTAAATTGCTCAA
This sequence comes from Gnaphalium uliginosum, assembly GCA_963930675.1. Taxonomy (NCBI): domain Eukaryota; kingdom Viridiplantae; phylum Streptophyta; class Magnoliopsida; order Asterales; family Asteraceae; genus Gnaphalium; species Gnaphalium uliginosum. The sequence continues at coordinate 37,826,422 of OZ005686.1, read as the reverse complement.
TGCATTGTAGGAGTTTGTATAATAAATTAGTATGATCATGTGACGGTGTATTAAACTTTCAAAAGTATATGGACCGTGGATGTTTTAACAAGGGTTGTGGGTCCTACGTCACTCAAACTTTGTATTATCCCCATAACCCTTACAATGGTAAAAAGGTTGTGGAGGGTAGGTTCCATTAAAAAATATTTTTTATTTTAATTTTCGAATTAAACTAGCTCGGAAATAGGAAAAAAAAAAGTGACACAAACCCCACTTTTTGGCGTCCTCCCTCTCGTTCTCGAAAGTACAATGTCACGTCACCACAACCCCCACTGTGGGCGTTCTGACGTCGTGGCGGCAAAAACCAGCCCATGACACTTGCGTTGTAAGTGGCCTTAAGTTGATAATTAACTATGTATGCATATGCATATTCATGACATATATATATATATATATATATATATATATATATATGTGGGTCCGGATCCAAATGGAAGCACTATTTACTGGGGAAGAGGGAAGCTACACATAATTCAACGATGAATGTTAGCGAATTTCCTTAATATTCATCATATGATATTATAGGTTATAAAAAATAGTTCATTGATGAATATTAGTTGTTATAACAGTGGTTTTGATTAATATTTATTAGTAAAAATATGTTTCTATATGTTTTGATTATCATTCATTGTGGACGAATGTTAACGAATAATTTTCAAAGAAACCCGATAATATCCACTTTTGGTAACATTCACTAATGATGAATGCTAGAAAATTCTCTTAATATTCATCATATGATATTACAAGTTATAAAAAGTAGTTTATCTATAAATATTAATTGGTAAAAATATTTCTTGGGAAAGTAGGTATAACATCGGTTTTGATTAATATTTCTTGGTAAAAATATGTTTTTTTACGTTTGATTATCATTCATCGCGAATGAATGGTTAGTTTCCTATTTCCTTCAAAAAATTATTTCTCTCTTAATCCCTACCATATATATATATATATATATATATATATATATATATATATATATATATATATATATACACATATAAAATAAAAATGAAAAAGTTAAAGGAAAAAGAAAGAAAGAAGTAAGATAAATAGTGATAGATGATGTGAGGTTGGTAATGTAGTTAGAATCCGTAAAGATGGGGGGTTATGTGTATGTGTGTATTATTAGGTCTGGATCACCTTTCAAACCTAACTAACAGGTTAGACCTTAAACACTTTCCTTCTCGCATGCTTCAATTCCTTCTTTTTCAATATTTCATTTCACCCTCTTTTGGTTAACTTCAAAACATATCTTCCACAATTGTCTATAAATATATTTAATAACTAATTTGACATATGACTATATATAGTTAAGTAGTTTCAACTAACAAGTTAATTTTTTTTCTTAATGAACAAACATAATCAAGCATTTGTAATGTAAATTCTCATTGTACTAATAGTTAATATCTTAAGGATATTGAGGATCAAAAGTATATAAAATAATGATATTTATGCCATTTCAGGTTTAAAAGGTAATTACGGGACTGTCCAGTGATATTAAAATTCGAAACAGAAAAAATTAGTTGACAATACAAAATGCAAAAAGTGAGTTAGTTGTTCATTTGGCGGCAATTTACCCAAATTGTAATTACAAAAAAAATCAGGCTAGAACGATCTTTGAAATTTGTTATAAATAAAAAAAATCAGTTGTTCCCTGTTGAAAAAAAGGTCCCAACAGCATGTATATAATAAGATCTTTGCATGCATGTAACACCCCCACTCTCTAAATATCATTTTATATTTGAAATATCGGAAACGTCTGGTCAAAACATATTTTTACAAAATATGCTAAAGTTATATCGTTTAAAAACATAAAACATACATCAGTTTGGGTGTTATACAGTACAAATTCCATCATTATGTATGAAAACAAAATCAGAGTAGCTGGTCGTCAAACATCCCATTAAACCAAAAGCTTCTTGCTCATCCCCTAATCAAACATTAACCTGCAAGAAGTAGGGTGGTGGGATTAGCACACGGCTAAGTGAGAAGAACTGTAACCAACAGTCTAACTCAGAAATAACAAATCTGTTTACAGCGAATAATCGTAAACACACAACGTCAAAGAGGACCGGTGGTTCCTGAGGTATCCTCCAAGGAACAATTAAAATCAACTGCAGGCCAATACAGTGATTAACCGATAGCTTGTTACTATCTTCACCAACAACAGTTCCTATCAACTATGTGTATAAGGAACCCCTGTTTGGCCAAACAATAGTAACTAAGCCCAACCAGTGTTGACCTCTGAATATACATATCACATATGCCCAATGGCCAAACATCACATAATCCATAATCATCATGGATAATATAAACAACCCAGACTAAACAGTCTATCAACAGTAGTATTACATTACCCGTTGTAACCAAACATGTTACAACTAAATCACACTGAGGATCACAGATCCACTCACCTGTCGGTCTCAGTCAATCAACTCAGAAGTCTAATATTAATGAGTCTTCTGCTTATCTGAGAATACAACAGATAATAAGTCAGTAACTCATTCCATAATCATATAACATATTTAAACAAGCAGGTAAATTCCTGAAGTCTAAGAAAACAAAAGTTCAATCCGAAGCGAAACCAGAAAGTCCCGAAACGATGTTTAAAAACCGAAAAATGCCATTTTCGACCCTTAGATGACCCCGAAAGGCCAAAAACTGCCTAGGCTCTTAGAATAGAGCCTTGATTATTGGGTCGTTTTCGAGTGACCATGCGAATTTCGGCCCAATCCGAGTTAGTGAAATTGTCACTTATTCGCTACCCTGAAAACACTTACGCAATTTCAAAATTTGCAAAACAAAATTTAAAAATCTCAGTTCGCAGGGACCTCGGTTCGCTTCGCAGCAAACTCAGTTCGCAGAACCATAACTCGGTTCGCTTCGCAGCTCAGTTCGCAGAACCATAACTCGGTTCGCAGAACAACTCAGTTCGCAGGTCAACTCAGTTCGCTTCGCAGTCAAGCACTGCGAACTGAGTTCATCTTCTGCAAACTCGCGAACCGAACCTGCTGTTACCAGGAAACCCGAACTTTCATCTTCCAAAACTCATAAATTCGACTTCCTAACATGCTAACAAGCTTTCTAACGACTTAAATACATCAAATATCATCATATAACATATTTCAAGCTTCTATTTCACAACAATTCATGAGTTGGCTAATTTTCATAAAAACAAATTATAAACACTAATTACTCACAGGAAACAAGATGATGATGATGATGATGGAATTCGATTTTAACACAAGATGGTGATGCTACTGGTGATTATAATTCTTCACAGAGAGTTTCTTCAATTTTTGGTTTTCAATTCGCAGGGAGTATATGGAATGAAAGGAGGTTAGAAGGTTTTAGAAGTTTTTAGAACGTATATGTAGATATATATATTAGTCTAACCCAATACCATTACAATTTTAGTTTCCTTCTTAATCTATTGTCTGGAACCTAAACCATTTACGAAAACCAACTATTTTATTGTACCGATAACTATATCGATTTAAAACAATAAATTATTTATTAGTCACAATAACTCAATTAACTTCTTGACTAATATTATCAAATAAACATAACATATCAAATATTCCTAACACATTAAATAATAAATTTAAAGTTAGAAATTTACCCGGATTACTAGGCCCTTAGGGTGGATGTTACAATGCATGCATGTGAAGGTGAATCATTTGAGTATATTCAAAAGCTTGTTTTTAAAGTGATTATTACGATTTAAATAATCCACATAGATAATTAATTTTGATGTTGATTTTAAATATAATATGAAAGATTGTTATAGTAATTTTATTGATTCGTTTGACCTTAATTTTTTAACAAAGTTCCTCATCTATCTTAGTAAACAATTTTCTTACATGCATCAAGTCCCCTTTTACGCATGTTTTCTTCAAAAAGTAGCTAATTTGATCTACACATATATAATCAAACAACTAGAACATTTTTGGTTTTTTCAGAACACAAAACTATTAATCTTTAATCCAAACACCCCCTTATTACATCAGTTTGACACTAAAAGTATTAAGGGAGCATTTAAGTGTCTTATGTTGTGAAAAAAATAAATATAAATATGGAAAAGGATAATAATAGTTTGAACACCGTCAGAAAATATGAAATGAATCAAAACTATTGTATTTTACCGTTAGATCGCTGTTATTTAACGTATTAATTATTATTGGCAATCAACACTAGTATCCCAATTTTTATAAACCAGCAACACCAATTTATAAAATACTAGTATTTTTTTTTTCAATAAAAAATACGAACATGTAATCACATCGATCTACCTTAATTTCAATGAGCTTCATCCATGTTGACAGTCATTTAAAAAAAATCCCATGAATATAATGAATTTGATGGTTTAATAACACCGACATGTATGCACATAGGGTTTGAACGTTCATGATCCACAAAATTATGTATGTGAATATAATGAGCAAGTAAAGAGGGTATGATATATATCATATATGTACTTAATTAATTATAGAATTAATTAAAGAGTTATCTTATTAGTGGGTGTGAACGGATGTTTGATGTGGATGTCTCGTTTTATAACCAAGTTACGATATCACATGGAATAAAAGAAATTTTGACGAATTTAGTCTTTTAAAGTTGTATCTAAGCGGTTTGGAAGCACCTATCAATCTATGTATCATATTCTACGTTAGGAAGTTACTCTAAAATCCACGGTGATGATAAATTCAGCAAGGATTTTGATAAATTCATCATAATTGTGCATTACTGACTTGTACAGTACAAACTTTGAATGTACAAATATGATGAATTTATCAAAAATTTAGATAAAAATATCACTGAACATTTGAAAACCCCTTCATTGATTTAGTCCAAGTAACTATCATTTCATTTTGCATATTACTACTCTATAAAAACATGAATTTTTTATTATTGTACTTTTGACCCCTAGCTAGCTAAACGTTAAGTTTAATTTCAACTAAAATTGACACATGAACATCAATTATACATGTACTATTATTTTCATTTTATTAAACAAGAAAAACAATGTATGTGTATAATTAAAGATTTCCTTTGGATCTTGAAAAAAATGTACCAATTGATCTAACTTTAGTTATAATGCAAAGTGGATTATATAAATGTTACTCATAATTAGTAATTTAGTAGAAAAACTAACAAACAAAACGGTGTAGAATATGAATACGTCGAAGAAAAAATATATTAACTTAATCGGTATACGTTATATGGATGTAGCCTCCGAACTTTTATGTACCATTGGACAATGAAATTCTATAAGAGCTTATGGAATGGATCATTTCTTGTTTCAACGCAGGCGCTGGGAATTTCATTTCTTCGCGTTTGAAGACCAGCGTTAAAGAATGGTATAGAGTGCTCAACAAGGCATTAAACAAATTGAATTTTTTTCTCTTGAGTTTGTTTGGTCTAAACACTTTAATGGTGGGTTGGTTTTCACATTATTTCACCATTGATCACTTCATTCTAAAAATGACATATGATGCTATTCACAGTGTTATTGCCAACATCGTCACTGATATTGAAAGACTTCTTATATGTTCTAAGTAGTTAAGTTACTAGTTAGTTGTGGGCACTAAAATAATCAAACTTTCCTTAGGAGCATGAAACGATTTATAGATGGTCCATTCTCATTCTGAAAAACTATATATGCGTTAACATATGATACATTACATAACAATCATAACTCTCATAAAGTTTTAGACATATGGCCAATGAAGTGAACACATTAATAATTAGATGCAATGAAAGATTAAGCATGATTTTAAGATCAAAGAAATTACTATTAACGTAAGTAATGCTGGTTACGAAAAGACCAAGTATATATGCGTAAAGTAAGCCAATGCATGAGCTTTAATAGCGAGACTTGCACATTGATGTGTGACACGCATCACTTAATCTAATTTTAATTTGTTTATTTAGATTATTATATTCCTTCAAAGTTCAATCCTTTTAAATTATAATCCTTCGTCAAATTTCAATTCATTTGAAAACATTATGTGAAACAAACCTTCCTAAACTTAATTTTTGAAAAAAACGTAAAATAAAATAAAATTTTGATGAGTTTGAAGTTTGAACTATCTAAGATTGGTTCGAAAGAAACGGTATTTTGACTTGTTGACTTTTATCATTTATTCACCGGAATGTTTTATATCTATAATCACAAAAATCACTTTCTTCCCGGACATTTGACCTAACCGATTTGGTAGATTACACAAAATCAATTCACCGGAGATATGCAACCTCGCCGGAAACTACCGTACGCCGGACACCTGATAACACTCTTACTCATTAGTCTCCTCGTCTCCACCACCGTAATCGCCCGGCCTTTCGTTCTCGTCCTCTCACAAGACGATCTCAAAGACGGTCCCGTCGACGACACTTCTGATGATCCAAATTCCGTCGCCGATTGGGACGAATTCGGAGAATCTGATGATAGATCCGACGACGAACTTGATCCTGGTTCCTGGCGCCCTATATTTGAACCTGATGAACTCAATTCCGGTGATTCGGTTGAAATTAACCCTAATTTAGAGGAGTATTACTCTAGCGTTAGGAAAATAGTCGCCGCCGTGAGCGACGGAGGTAGGTCGATTGACGATGTTGCGGCGGAGATTGAAGCGACTGCTACCACCGGTAATCCTCACGCACAGTCGTTGTTAGGGTTTTTGTATAGTTTTGGTATGGCTAAAGAGCGTAATGGCGCTAAGGCGTTTATGTATCATCATTTTGCTGCTGATTCCGGTAATACGCAATCAAAATTAGCACTCGCTTATACGTATTCTCGCCAGGAGGTAAACTATCTATTGATTAGTGATCACATACACATTATATCTGTTTATGATTTTTGTGAATGATTGCATTCGCTTGTTTACAGTTATACGAGAAGGCGGTCGTTTTGTATGCGGAACTAGCTGAAGCTGCTGTTAATAGTTTTTTGATTTCGAAAGATTCTCCAGTGATCGAACCAGTTAGAATTCATAACGGAGCAGAGGAGAACAAAGAAGCTCTAAGGAAATCTAGAGGGGAGGAAGATGAGGATTTCCAAATCTTGGAATATCAGGCACAGAAAGGAAACAGTTTAGCTATGTATAAGATTGGGATCTTTTACTACTTTGGGTTACGAGGAGTTAGGCGCGATCATGTCAAGGCATTGTCGTGGTTTTCGAAGGCTGTGGACAAGGGTGAACCGAGGTCTATGGAACTTCTTGGGGAGATCTATGCTCGAGGTGCTGGAGTCAAGCGGAATTACACAAAGGCTCTTGAATGGTTAACCCTAGCATCCAAACAGCAACTGTATTCAGCTTATAATGGAATGGGATATTTGTATGTTAAGGGTTATGGAGTAGAACAGAAGAACTACACTAAAGTAAGTTTACTGAAATCGATAATCAGTATAATATGTTTTGTGCTTGCTCTAATAATACATGCATTGATTCCTGTGTAGGTTTAAGTAGGTTTGTTGAACTTATTTTAGTTGCTTTTCTTTTGACCATCGAGATTTTCGTTCTTTTCTTTTCTTGGCTGACTTGGTAACATGCCGTTATCAATTTCTGATGTGTGTAAGTTGTAGCCTACCTAATTAGGGTAGAAGACTTGCTATTATTGTTGATAGTAATAAATATTAATTTCTTATTCATAATGTGATTTCTCTTTATTCGTCTCCAATACTTATTAGTATGATGTAAAATTTAGCTGATACTGATATTATGGTTGTTGGATCAAATTCAGAAACTATTAAGATAGCTACGTCTCAACTTAGTATTGCACATCATTTATGGAAAAGAAATATTATGAATAATTTTGATGCTACTCAGTGCTTTCCAAATACAAGATTTACATTGATTATTGTTTCCGATGTGTTGTTAACCAGTTTCAAATGATAATGCTTGTCACAAAGTTTTACCCAGTTGCTAAATATTTCTGAAAATGTGTAGAGTTAACAGCAATTACATCTATAAAACTGACCCAGCCAATTTTTTGTATTCATATTTATATTAGATTCTAGTGTTGTTTTTAGATCTTAAGCTACACTGAGGAGTGAGTAGACTTGGTAGATATAATGACATGTTTATCCAAGCATTTGATGATTAGTAACGCACTAATGCTCGTATTCTACTAGGACCCCTCTCCCACGCCATGTGGATTAAAGCTTGTTAGGAAAAAAAAAGTGATCATGGTTTCGATTTCATCCGAGAGGCATTTGACGAGTAACTGCTATAAAACAGCAGTGTAAAGTTCTTTTGTGTGGCTAAATGTGATATACTTGACTAGCTTCATGCACCATAGACAAACCTGGTGCGTATAATTACAGAAACTTCTTATACTTAAGCTCTGATATTCTTCAAACTTTGATGCTACTAAAATTGTAGTAAGCATGACAGATTTTGCAAGTTGGGTATTATTGTCAACAGAATCATATTAGCTGTGAATTTGAGAAGTATGAAGTTTGAGTTCTGAGATAGGAATTGAACACTTACATTTATGCAACAAGATTATCAATCTGCTACCTTTTTTCTCCCTTTTTGTTGTTTGTTGCTATCATCCATATAATATGTGTTTATCAAGTGCCTTTTTGCTATTTACTCTTTTGATTGCAGGCAAAAGAATACTTTGAGAAGGCTGCTGATAATGAGGAAGCTGGTGGCCACTACAACTTGGGTGTTATGCATCTCAAAGGAATCGGGGTCAAGAAAGATGTGAAGCTAGCTTGCAAGTATTTCATAGTAGCAGCTAACGCTGGTCAACCAAAAGCGTTTTACCAATTAGCGAAGATGTTCCACACTGGTATTGGGTTAAAGAAGAATCTTCCTATGGTACGTATTTGTCATGGTAAACATAAGTTTGCTCATATATCTATCTTTTCTTTTCATCCGAACTTATCTATTATCCACCACTGGTCAAGGTATTGCCTTTGTTGGCCAAAGTGGTCTTACAACTCTTCTCTGGAAGCATGCTCTTTGAGTTTTGTTAGTGTAATAGACTATTGATTATCTTGTTTTCCGTTGATGATTATGCATTGTGGATCACCGAGTATGAAACTTGTTCGTTATGTATTTTCTGTTACTTTGGTATTTTTTTTGGTATGAAGTAGTTCAAAATTACATCTATTAATTTCTGTTTATGATGAAATTTATCTTCAGGCAACTTCGTTGTATAAACTAGTTGCAGAGAGGGGACCATGGAGTTCCCTATCTAGATGGGCTTTAGAGTCTTACCTAAAAGGTGAAGTGGGAAAGGCTTTCTTACTATACTCAAGGATGGCAGAGTTAGGATACGAGGTAGCACAAAGTAATGCTGCCTGGATTCTTGATAAATTTGGTGAATCAAGCATGTGCATGGGTGAATCAGGGTTATGCACAGATGCTGAGAGGCATCAACGTGCACATTCTTTATGGTGGCAAGCTTCTGAGCAGGGTAATGAACATGCTGCTTTGCTAATTGGAGACGCATACTATTATGGCCGGGTATGTTCTTTTGCATTAGGCAAATTGCATTAAAGTTCAACTGTCAATGATGAATTAGGTAACCTACTCTTTTAAGGCCAGAAAAAACCCGTCAAAAAAATAAAAAAATAAAAATTGTTTTAAGGCTTTTTTTCTTATAAATTAGTGGGATTGCAAGGGCCACGAGAAAAGGCAACTTGGTCTAACCTACTTGAACGATTATCATAAATTGACTTTTAGTTTTTTTTCTTCTTTTTCCTTTTCTTTTTCAATCAAATTGAATGAAATTTAATGGTCATTTATGGGCAAAAAAGAGTTGGTTACCTGGTTTTGACATTGGATCAAAGTTGCTTACCTTTTTCTATGCAATTAGCCCTTTTACAGTCATCTAGAGTTGTTTATTCGGTCAGAATAATGAGGGGTGTTAACTTCTATTATGTTGTGGCTGTGTATAGGGAACTGAGCGAGATTATGATCGTGCAGCAGATGCCTACATGCATGCGAAATCCCAATCGAATGCGCAGGCTATGTTCAACTTGGGATACATGCATGAGCATGGCCAAGGACTTCCTTTGGATCTCCATCTTGCCAAACGTTACTATGATCAAGCCCTAGAAATTGACGCGGCTGCAAAATTGCCTGTAATGCTGGCGCTTGCTAGCTTGTGGGTACGAAGAAACTACGCCAACAGTTTCTTGGTGAGTCTCTTTTCGTTTGCTAATTATTTTTATTTCACTCATTTGATCACTATGATTTATATCACAGGGGAAAAAAAGGTGGTGCAGAAAAATCTCGCTAATTGCATTACTTGTTTCTACATCTCACAAGTATTGTTATAACTATATTTATTTGTATGTATATTTCTGTGTGATTTGTTACAGGTTGATATGATAGATTCGTTACCGGGTGTTTACCCAAAGGTGGATGATTGGATAAAAAATGTCGTAATGGAGGAAGGAAACGCAACTATTCTCACCCTTTTCATCTGCCTGTTGACAGTCCTTTACCTACGTGAGCGACAACGTCGGCAAGCAGTTCCTGCTGCTGGGGGATTAGCTCCACCCCCACAACCCAACGATAACATTATTAACTGAAATTTATATTGTGGAAAAAATCATGTTTTTTTGGTCGTAGTATCGTTCCTCAACTGGTTTCATAGCAGGTAAAGCACATGTTACCAACAGGAGACCCTTAGATTGTTCCGTCAACTAGTGAGAAAAAAATATATATGGTATCATCTTTTTATACATTTTTATAGACTGTAAATGTATTTCATCATTTTTTTTATTTAGATTATTTACATGGATGCTACCAATAATTAGGTGCTTGTGTGCCACAGTTTTTCAATGTCTTGCGTTGTGTACACATTTGCAGTCCCACTAGTATAACCATGACAAATAGAGGCTTTTTATTTTGTTTAAGCTCAATTTTTGAGTTACCACTCAAACTTTAGAAACATGTGCTTAAATTCTGATAACATTTACACCAGACTTGTATTGCATTGCATGTGAAATTAGATATACCGATGCGGTATAATTTTCATGCTACCAAGCACAGGAAATAAGCATTTATATGTAAACATAATGGTATCCGAAAAGGTAGTACCTAACTGTTTCATCTGTTAAATGGGTTAGGTTTACTTTTAAGTTGATTTTTTAAGCCATGTATTATAACTCTTTGAAAGTTATAGACAATAATATTCCATTATAGAACAGCATCTATGATATTTACAAACAAGAAAAGCGCCACAAAATTTCAAAGACACGACTTCTATTTTGACCATTTAAGTCTGAGACATGTCGAACCAATTCTCCTTTGACCATTTAAGTTACTTCGATCTGTTAAAAAACCAACAATATGTCTTTCATCAGTTGAACTGATTTTGATCCAATCAGTATTACGAAAAACGGATAAATGAACTTACATTTACAGATTGTATCGACATAGATATCTTCACAATTATACATTGGGTTTTGTCGGCTGATCATCTTTCAATCCTTTTGTAAGTAAATCATAATTGATGGAAGCAAGCTGGGACAGATTCTGGAGCAACAAATGTAGAAACGTTTCACGGTTAGTATTCTCACCAACACAAAACAGAAGTCTTAAAAAAAGTGTGGAATTATAAGAAAAAAAACAAGGTTTGAAAGTAGCTATAACCAATAGAATTTGCTAGGATTTAAACAAGTTATTCATCACAAATTACACATTATTACAGAAATCCAGTATTTTTTAATGCTTTTTCTTTTTAAGTAAGACTGAACAAGACAAACATATAGAAGTAACAAGGGATATATAGGTGTAGCTCCCTTAAAAACACAATATTAAACATATATACCATATTAATCTGAAATCACGGCAAGAATTTAAAAAATAAAGTATAAACAGATTTTTTAATTATCTAATATCAATAAGAAGGATCTATCACCTATTAAGATGAGCACCATTTTGAAAGATATTTCAGATACAGTAAAAGGGGTAGTGGAAATGCATGTCATAACAATATAAAGGTGGCAATTCTGACCCATTTATACAAATGGGTCAATTTTGGTTATGTTTTATCTATAGAAGGTTTAAGCTAAAAGATCCAACCAAAATGGAAAAGGGCCAAACGTTTTGAAAGTCATCTTAAATGTACTCATATGCACAAAACCTTCTAAATCACTGTATTAGTAAAGTTCGTACATTTTGTTATCATAATAAACAGATTAATTATCTATAACATTGAGAAAGAGATGAAAGCATGTTTTGTGGTGCAACCCGGCTTGTTGTTTGACCCAAATCCATTTTGACCCATTACCCAACCTATCCGAGCTGTCTTAATATAGTAAATATTAAGCAAATAAAGTCCACATATAAAGGGGTACCTTGAAGGAGAAATTACTAAAGGAGTAGTTGTTGACACAAGATGGCGATCCAAGTTCAGCACAACCTCCATACTCATTAACCTGTTAGCAAGTGTCACCAGAAAGCAAAAGAATTAATGTCATAGAACCAGTTAATCTGGTCAATGTCCACATAATAAAATCACTGACCACTTCATCGTGGCAATTACTTCGGCAACTACTGCTACCACTCATGCTACCATCGTCACTAGAATCCTCTGATTCACTTGCTGGGTATCCATGCTCCTCTGAGGTGTTCCATGTGTAACGACTTGTGAAATAACTCGTGTCTAGAGCACTCTCGAAAGATGGAACAAACGCAGCCTGAAAATCAATTACTGGGCATAAGTAACATATGCTGTATGCAACTAGAGGCGGCAAAATGTGTGGATTGAACAAGTTGGGTAACAGATTAAAACTGGTTCAGGTAAAGATGGTGAGCATTTTTGGTACAGGTCCAAATGAGCTTTGTCGTGGTTGTGTTGACCCAAAACACTCTTTGTCAAAAAGTTTAATCTTTACTTTTCTATAATATACTGTAAATGATTACCGTGTCAAATATTATCACAATTTTATATTATTTCAATAATAATGCAATTTCAAATAAAATGATTTAGGAGGTTTGATGAAATGGGAAACTTTCAACCCATTAGACATGTTTCCTTCTAAGCTACTTTTTTATTCACCCGCTAGAGACATTACATAACCCGTATCGACTCATTCATAAGTAAAGGTCAAACTTGACACCTTTATATGCAACATAGGTAGTTCTCACACTCACCTTCTGTCGTGCAAGTGTATCCCAGTTGATATCCCTGAAAAAGGGGTGCTGCTTCACCTACATAACAGTGGTATACTAAATTAACTGGCATCTTCTTCACTCCAATCATGCGTGTCAATATGATATTAAAAAAAGAAGAAGAAGAAGCTAGAATACCTCAGTTGTACCCCTAGCCCCAAGTCTCTGGTTTGGATCTTCAGTTAATAACCTGTAAAGTTGTTGAACATATAAAGAAGTATTTACAAGAATAAACAAACTGAAAATGTAGGCTAGTTTCTGATGATAACAACAATAATAATCATCAGGTGTTGTGTTAATTCACATACACAAATACAAGGTATTTTTTTCATTCCGTATTTTAGCTATACCGATAGTTGAACAGAATGGAAATTAGTTTCCCTTACTGATCAATTAGGTCCGCTGCTTCCGAGCTCATTTCATCAGGTACCATTGGCCAGGGTATATTACGATTAAGAATATTATCAAATATAGTCTGAACCAAACATTAAAACAACAAAATAAGTAAAGCAACAACGTTAGGGTACAATCATAAAAGGTTACTCGTATAACATGTGTAAAGAAAATTAATAAGACAAACATGATCGTAAAATGAAAAAACAGACATTCCAATCTCCTAAAAGATGCCCCGCCAAGGAACATTAGAACAATTGTTACAAAAAGAAGTTTTTTAAAAAAAAAAAAAACTTTAATTTCTTTTTCGGAAAGAAATAACATATGTATCAAAATCATAGGCCAGTTTAAAAAACGTAAGACAAATATGAGTGCTATATTTGGAATTTGGTTAATAGTCAATTTGCTTTACTAATGTGTATAGGGTCAAAAACTACACCTTTTTAGTGTGACTAATGGAGTACATGACTACATGTTATCAAGGTTTTGGTCAACATGACTTGTAAAAGTTGTGTCATGAGCCGCTAATAATAGAATTACCCAGTAATAGTAAATGAAGGGTAATAAACCTGAGGATGCTCGGCATTGAAAGGAGGAATGCCAACAATCAGCTCAAATAATATCACACCAACTGACCACCAATCCGCAGACGTACCTAAAAAAAGATGGTAACAAATAATTTAATACCAAACTTTCTACTTCACTCAAATCATAAGATTCTTTGAATAACTAAATAGCAAATTGCCAACAAACCATGTCCAGTTCCCAAAAGAATCTCTGGTGCCAAATAGTCAGGCGTACCCACAGCAGATCGTTTTTTACGCCTTTCCTCCTGATTTTCAGACAGAGATGATTGAGATTCATGTTCTCCCAATAGTGAGGTACCACTAACAGCTGGGCCAGACAAATCATCTGTACTATTAATCAGCCCAACTTTGGAGAGCCCAAAATCAGTCAACTGCAAACCATGGAAGGAATCATGTGCAGTGAGCAATGAATGAACATTAACTATTATAGAATGGATGGTAAACGGAAAGAAACAAATTATATATACATATATAATATTTAAGTTGGGTAGAAAAGAGATACAATTTAAACGATTTACAGCTGTCAGATCAAAACTACAATCAATCATGGTTGTGTTAACAGTGTTTTGTTTGCATACAAAATCTTACAAAAAAAGACAGTATGTTTCAAGTACATACCTTAATATGACCATCATGCGCAATTAACAAATTATCCGGTTTTAAGTCACGGTGAACCACACGTAAAGAATGAAGATATTCCAAAGCAAGCACCTGCATAAAGTATATGGCATTATAATATGACAAGTAGAGGTGTCAATTTGGATCCATATCCATTGATTCGGATTATGCTTTATCTCTAATGGGTTGGAGCAAAAAAGGTTAACTAAGAAGACGTGTCAAATGGGTTGAAGTCGTCCAAAGTGTCTTTAGAAATCATCCAACTGACTGATCATTTTATTCAAAACAAAAGTTTAGATTATTAGCGTAATCTATCACGTTTGTAATAATATTTGACACCATCCCAATTTAAAAAAAAAATCAATTATTTTGGACACCAAGTGTATCGGTCAACCCAAGCCACCTCAATCCATACCACAAACTTATTTTGACTTGTAACCAAACTTGCCAGCCTTTATATTTTTTTCTGCCCTTATATGCAAGATGTCAACACACGTTACACGGTTCGACTGAGGCAAAACTGACCACTTCAGCAACATATACGCGAGCAACATCTTCATCTAGGCAGCCTAGATTTCTCAACAAAGAATACAGATCGCCACCGTTCAAATATTCCATAACAAGGTATAGGTTCTCACGACAAGTAAAAGAATAGAAGAAGCGAACCTGAAAAAAAAATATGTTCATGAGAAGGATGCAGTCATATAATATATGATGTAAAACTAGTAGGGTACCTGCACAATGTGGCAGTACCTTATACGTAAAAGATGGTGTTAGTTTATGGTGGCGGGCAATAAAGCTTGTCGTATAATTACGTTTGAAAGTCAACATATCATATTCATATTGAAGTGGTGAGTGTTGAAACATTGGTTAGAGTCAAGATGAATTCAGAGTCACCGTTATTGTTGTGAGTGTTTGTATTTATATTGAAATGCTGAGTGCTTGATATAAGTAGCGAAGGTATATGATTAGTATTTATAATTAACACTACGTTTGAGTCAATAGCCTTCGTTTGTAATTGATTATTGGTCAATTTGATTTGAAGTTAAAATGATGAGTCTTGGTAGTGATATTTTGTTTTTGGAATCGATTTTGTTGTATGGAGAGTCCTGATTTAAAGCTAATTCATATCGTTTCTATCAATACTGTAGTATTATGAATAGGCTAATTTAATTGACTATTTGACTTGTTATTGTCTTGTTATAATTTCTAATTTTATAATGTCAAACATTAATACCAAATTCTAAATTAATATGAGGGGTAAAGTAGTCAATTCCTATCTTCAAAATGTAAGTTAGCAAGGAAGAAATGAATATGCTTTGGAAGGGTTAAAGATTAAAGATAAATATGTTGCAAGATAAGATCCTCACCACAAAAGGATTTCGGACTGATATCAAAATATCACGCTCCGCTAATATACTCTCGACAGCATTTTTACGAATCATGTCAGCCTTCTTAAGGACCTGCAAGAGAATACATAAAATAAAGTTGTTTTAGTTGATAGTTATATTAAAAGACAGAATTCATAAAATTACAGGTTCCAATTTCAAATACTTATGAATGGGTTGCTTTGGGGATGTTTTATCTCTAACGGGTGAAATGGCCATATAATATCAGATAGCTAAAAAGAAGGAGAATGAACAAGTCAAAAGTCGCCCATAGTGCAACTTTAATGCATAATACCACCTAGATCATTTTTGTGAAGATTTAATTTAAATGAATTAATATATTTCTCGTAATCATATTTAACACACCACTAAACGGAAATAAATTTTTTGGACAAAAAGTGTCAGGTCAACCGAACATGTACCACAATAACCCTTTAGACCCATTACCCAACCCTCCCACTTTGCCTCCTCAACAAAATACTTGGATATTCTTTGTTCTTTCTTTCTTTCTTTTTTTGGAAGCAAAAGATAATGAAATATTCTATATAGCAACTTCAGATGTCTTCTTTTCTTATCTTGGAAAACAATAACTGGAACGACTCTTGTATTTTGGAAGAGCATCTTAAAGCATATAAACATAAGCTCCACAAACAACCGGGAAACATTGTTGGCACAAAAAGACCAGAAAAGCAATTAGGCCTGGAGATGTGTAAGCAACAATACGGTTTCAATGTACCTTGATAGCAAAGAGATCCCCTGTAGTTCTCTTTTTTGCCAAAAATACCCGGCCAAATGCTCCACGACTAATTGGTTTTATAATCTCAAAGTCATCTATAGAAGTCCGATCCTTCCCTGAATGCACCGGACTGGTTCTAAGGCTACGTACAACATCATCTTCGAGTGGAGCATCTTCATCAATGACAGTACTTGTGATATCAAGTTTTTCATCATCAACCAACTCGAATAGCTGCAAATACTTCTCCCTAGAGTGAAAAAAAAACTGTTATGTATGAATGATGAACATCGACAGTTCTTATTTTATTTATCTTCAAACCATTCAGACGTTTAAGTATTATCCAGATGATACAGTTATTCTTTTTAAATATCTACATCTACATCTACATGAAATATAAAAATAATGTAAAGGATCTCACCTAATTAACTTCTCTATCCGTGCTCCAAATGTTTCAACAGTGAGAGCGTCAAATTTTCTGCGGTCAGTGACAACTTTCAAGTCTTCAAGACAAGTTAGCAAATATGATAGAGAGCGATCGTCATCTAAAGGTGTATTTGCAGCACATCTAGCAATATCCGCGAGTTCATTCATCTACATCATTTCAAAGGATCATCGTCATGAAAATGTCACGGTCATTCATCAAGCAAATAATCCATTTATCCTAAAGACACATTTTTTGTACATTCATACATGCATCACATGCGAAAATAAACAATTAGGATCACCGTTTTAACTTGATTATAGAGAATTACTATCACTGTTTCAGTGTTATAGTATTAGTTCTGTTAGCAAGGGAAGCACATCCGCATGTCCTATAACTCTAGAGGTGTCATTCATGTCAGAGATTTGTTATTTAGTAGACTTTAATGTTTTGGGAGCCACGACCTTGTCTATTTAAGTCTGGTTTTCCTTAGATGTGCTTTCTCAATTTTGTAGATTACAATAACGAATTAGTTTGGCTGATTTAACAAATCAAAGTGATGAAGATGAGAACCTCTTTCAAGCCATGATGATGCATTTTATATAGGTAACCATAAAATTAATAAGACTTTACCAAAAAATTCAAGAAAACTAATATTACAGGAAACTACCTGTGGAAGGTCCTCATGTTCTGAGTAAGCTCCCTTTCCTGCCAACAACAAGTCTATCTGACTGGTCCTAGGGGTCAACAATGGGGACCTAGGGGTGATGCTACCAGCAGACGACGTTGTCATTCCTTGATCAGATTTGGGACCAAAACGTGTTTTGTATGGCAAGGATGGAAGACCTTTCATTTCATCCATAAAGACCGAACTATCACCGTCTGGAAAACAATCAAGCATGTCCTCTGATCCTCTTCGAGACCAATCACTGAGTTTTGGAGATAAAAGTTCAGATTCCTCGGTAACACTCGAATTTGATACTTTAGCACCATCGGGGCTTCCAACAGCTTGCTGTAAATCCTTCTGCGAAAAGGACTCCATCAACTTCTCAAGAGTTTCAGAAATCCTAACTAACCGTTCATCCACACGAAGACCTTTTTGATCACAACGATCAGCAATTGCACAAACTCTAGAATGATCTTCCAAGTGTAACGTGGGAACCTCTTCCTCACAGATACGACAAATGATAGAACTTTCATCTGCATAATTCGATTGATCTCCCCACCCCCATGAAGCTTTATGCTGATGCTTAGTGGTGGATTGTGCATGCAAATCTTTAGCAGGTGGAATCTCCGGTGAAGTTACTTTCTTTTCATTCAGCATCTTGAAAGCATCATCAGGCTTGTTATCGCTCGGTTCCGTCACCGGAGAAACTTCTTTTGAGACCTTCCCTACGGGGGATGGCAGTTGCTTCCATGATGACATACGGTTTCGGCCAGTGGGAGAGTCTAAATCCTTACTGGTTTCTACGGGAGCCTGGTTTTTCTTCCAATCCATGCCATGCAGGCCGTGTTGTTCCTGACTGTAATATTTTCTTGATGATGGTGGTTTTGAGGTTCTAGAAGCACTCGAGACATCATCTCGTCTTATGCTTGGAGGAATACTTTTATCTGCAGAATGCAGAGATTGTCGAAGCTGAAGAACGAGTTCATCTTCAGCCAATCTACTTTCTTTATGGAACTGTAGCAATCTTGTACACCTGGTGAGTATGAAGAGCATACGGGTATGAAGTTGTTTCATAATGCCCATTGGAAGTTCTTGACGCCTATCGTCTAATTCTTGAACAATGCCTTCACATTGCAGCCAAAACTCTCCAGGGGTTGTCATCGCACACCTTTGAGCCAAAACCAGTAAATCCTCTAAAGTTTCCTGCCATTC
Source organism: Gnaphalium uliginosum (assembly GCA_963930675.1). Taxonomy (NCBI): domain Eukaryota; kingdom Viridiplantae; phylum Streptophyta; class Magnoliopsida; order Asterales; family Asteraceae; genus Gnaphalium; species Gnaphalium uliginosum. The sequence goes on along the minus strand of OZ005686.1, from coordinate 37,807,219 downwards.
GGGTTGACTTTCTGCATTCTTCTCAAGAATGCCAAGCAGATCGGCAGCAAACACATGCAGATCAGTGTCAACTTCTTCTTTTGCTTTGTCAAACTTAGCTCTTATGGTCACCAAAACTTCCTGATTAAAGTGAAACAGCAAAGAACGATAAGAATACAGAAGAAAGGAACGCACAAGTGTCCACCTCAATATACATTCAGAGAAAATATTTGTTAACCTCCAAGTTATTTAAACCACGAGGCTTCCAAAACGGATAAGGCCGTACGCCTTTTGAGTTCAGTTCATGGGAAAAACTTTTGATATCAGCAGGATATCTCTTTCTAGGTGCACTTGTAACCCTCAGTATAGCTTGAAAGCGAGGTGATTCAGATTCCTTTGGGTTTTCACAATCGTATGGTGTCTACAACGCCAAAAACACATTGTTAATTACAGATAATAAAGAACTAAATTTGCTACAACTAGCAGCATGACTATGATATAAATTAGTAATAGAACTTTCACAACAGCTTCATCGCAACAACTTACCTTCATTTCCGGAGTACAAATTTCAGAACTCCTCAAGCCTCCAGAGAATCCCCTTACATTCAAAAGCCCTATCATGGTAGTGGAGTAACCAAGATTGTTACAAGGATCAATAAAATCTGAGAACATTTTACGCCATAAAACTGAAGGCCGTAGAGTGTTAATAATCACTACTTTCAGATGTGTTCATTCAATATCTTCAAATGATTGATTTTGATTGGGTTCCAACTTGAACAATAAGCAAACTAAGTAACTAGCATTTTTCTTGATTAAAAGCAAGGTAATAAACTTCAATGGACTATTAAACAAAATGTAAAAATAGCTAAATTATACACATTAGATGCAAGCATTAGTTTCACTATTTGTCATCATAAAGTAATCTGAGAGTTAAACCAACAAAGGTCTAACTTCTCCATATAGGAGAAGCCATAGCACATTGACTCTATAGCAAAAAAGAACCCTATAGGTTCATATGAATAAAACTGAATAACTAAAGACAAAACAATTGAGTACATAAATATTAAAAATTTTGTTTTACAGATGTCTCAACAAGACATTTAGGGTGCTTTGTTTTCCTAAATCTAACTAAGTTCATACCTACAGAGATCGCTTTGTACATTCATGTGGCAACTACCTGAGCTACATTCCCAGTTCCCACCAACTACAACTGCCATTTATAGGCAATATACCCATTCCATTTGGCCGGTTCCAACGTCTAAAAATCATAAAGATTTTAAAGCTTCACCAGACAACCCGGTATCTTATAGTTCATGTTTGAGTTTAAACATTGCCTATGATCAGGTATAACTTACATGAAAATTTAACATAAGCTACCTTTTTACGAGGGGCTTCTAGGTGTCGAATGTTTAATTGCTATATCAATGTTTGTAAAACATAGAACCATAGTAAATTTCATATTAAACAGCGGCCACAGTTCCAACAGAACTTGCAAAACACACTAGACAAACTACAATTCCTCTTATATGGATCATTTTATGCAGTATGCACTACCATGACAACCACGAACTTTTGTTTTTGTATATTTTTACGCTACAGAACACTAAATATAAAAAGAAAAATTTCATGGTATGCACGTCTACCCAAGGGAAATGTAGGCCCACCTCTGGTTAAACAAGCGTGCCAGTTATGCTTTTAGTTTTTGTTGTTTTGAAGTAATTCATGTATTGAATGAATAAGTAGCATGGTACCTCATACTGTTGTCACACAACAAGAATTTAAATAATGTTATGCGTTGAACTTGTCTGAACTATAGATGATGGATCAACGTATAAAGACTAAACACTTTATAGAGCTTTAAGTCAAGTTATATAAAAACATATCGTAAAAAGTACTAATGGAGGACAACCAGGGCAAAATGTGACAAGATTAAATTCATCAAATATCATTAGATCTTAGCATCGCTTCTCCTAATTTTCTTCAACATTTGTGATACAATACCTAACTTGTAGTATTTCAAGGACTTCTTTATAGTTTATCAGACACTTCTCAACTTTCAAATGATTATTCTAACTCTAATGGAAAAGCAACTTCAAGCTTGTTCATACGAATTAAGTGGTGTAACATGGGAAACAGACACTGAAAAGTGTATAATTTTGGCAGCAACCTAACTTCACATCAATTTAACTACGTAAAAGCTGAAATATTTCATGGAAATAGATTAAATTATATTAGATATCCATTGAGCTAAACATCACTTCTCAAAAAATATAAATTCAACTCTTGTCATTCAATAACTAACTGTTGTATTTCTAGAACATCTGTATATGCTTATCATGTGCTTCTTAGTTCTTAACTTTCAAATCCTTATCCTAACTCAAAGGTGAACAACAAGAAAATTTAAGCTAGTCCATTGTTAAGAACATGAGACGTTATATGTTTGTATATTAGCATGCAGAATTGCAGACTTTAAACTCGATGTTTATAACAAAAGTAAATAACTTCATTAATTATAAAAGGAAACTGCTTGTCTACATGGCACAACATTTCAATACCTAGCAAGATATTCCAAGCACTTCATTTACTAAAGGAAGCTACATAAGCAAAAGTGCATGAAGTATATCTAGAGAATCCCTGCATTTATTAACAAGGATCCAACAAATGGCATCTTAAAGTCATCTTCAAACTACCTTATTATTTAAATGTTCACTATCATCTACTCCTAAGGGCTAACCGTTTCAAGTCAATTCTGCTGTTCTAGCACCTAACATCATACAATTCTACTCTCATTCCTATTCAATCTAACATTTGCAAATGCTAAATCGAAAAACATACAATCTCATAATACATACAACTTAGTCAGGAATCAGGATACATAATTGTACACGAAATCATACCAGCTTCAGACGAAGATTCGCCATTATGTAATCGCGACCTACCTAATACGTTAGGAGTATGATTCCTTGCCTGTAACTTTTCAGTAGACATACTATCTAAACTGCTAACATCATCATTCTCCAAATTATAAGTCATCATATTCTTCTTATCACTACTGTCACCGGTTTTCGATTTCGATAGATTACTAGCACCAATGGAAGACACTTTACTATTACCTTTACTTTTGTTATTATTACTATTCAAATTCAAATTCAAATTACTATTACTATTATTATTAAATCCGAAGAAGCTTTCCTGTGGCAACGGTCCAGATCTCGTTTTAATCCGATTTAGCCCTAACGACGACGCTAAAATTGGGGAAACCGTCGCCGGACCATCGACCGGAGTTTTACTAATCAAATTAAACGATCCTGACGCTGTTTCCGTAACCGAACTCGTGTTTGATTCTGTATCCTTATTACTCCGGTTATGGAATTTAGAAATTGAAGGTGAAATTGAGCCATCTTTGACTTGAATTTGACGAACCGACGGTTGATGATCGGTTTTCTTCTTATTATCGGATTTGATCGGTGAACTGGAATTAGAACCGGTGGATTTAGGACTATTGGATTTGGATCCGTCAGGGCTTGAATTGTCGGTTGATGATTTCTTTGAATAGAAGAATCTACCTTTGAACACCATTGTTGTTGTTAATGTAAGTTATTATTCTTATTATCATTTAGGGTTTTGTTTTGTTTAAAGGTATATTATGAGTACAGTAGTAGCATAGTAGCAGTTAGTTATTACAAAGACGTATCAGTGTGGGGGTTGGGGTTGGATAGCCTACCACCTCTTGTTTCTACGTGTTTAATGTTTATCCTAATAATCATGTTTTCCGTTTTGAAATAATAGTTCACTAGACTAGATAGATAGACTAGACTAGACTAAATATATAATATTTATTTTTATTCATAATTTTTTACTTTTATTTCTAAGATCTTACATTTTTAGCAAATTGGAAAACAATAGCGGGTGTTCAAATCATGTAAAAGGAAAAAAAAAAAATTAAGAGTATTTATTTGTAAGTTTTGAGCAAAATAAAATTTACCCGTTAAATTACTAAATTATAACTCCGCCTGTATGTATTTGCTCAAATTTTTGCTCTAAGTCAATGATTTTGACAACCATAACTCTAGAGCTTATATTTAAGAACTAAATTCATATTAAAAACCCTGAAATTTCACCTATCATGCAATCGTAAGTATATCACACTAACTATAGTTAAATAATAAACATTAATCACCTACGGTTTCAACCATCATTCTTCAATCACCCTCGTTAAAGTTGATTTTCACCATATCACTAACACCCTGAGAGCTAAAATTAGCAAAATTTGTGTAACACTCCAAAATTTATAAGTTTGTAATTTTATTAAATGTGTGTTATTTAAATTATTATATTGTATTGGTATTAATACAAATATTATTGAGTTGAGTTGAAAATATAAAAGAAAACTTAGTTGAGGGATTTAGATGCAAATTGAGTGAGCCTTAGGAACTAAAAGTGACAAAAGGGGTTCTTGTGGGGGTGAAGAGTATAAAATGGGAGATAATACTCCCTTCTTCTTTAAAAATCTGGAACAAAAATAATTCTAGAAAGGGGTATATGTGTGTGTACGATTTTAGAGAAGAAGAAGGAAGAAGAAAACGAAATTGAAGCTAGAATTTGTTAGATTGAAGTCTTTAAAACCTAATTCATCAACTTTGAGGTACAAGCTTCCCTTCTAACTATTTAATCTAATTGTTTTGATGATTTTAGGTTATGAACTCTAAATTGGAAAAATTGAGGGAAAAGAGGGTTTATGGGTATAGAATGGTTATGTCATTGTTTTAGAGTTGTTGTAGACTCATAATAATAATTTTTAGTATGAAAGAGTTGATGTGTTAGATTATGTGAAATTATTGAATTTATACTTAAATATTTACATGTAAAGATTTGGATGAAAGGATGATTGCAAGTTGTTGTAGTTGTTAAAAGATGAATTAATCATCTATGAGTATATATGTAATTATGTGAGATAAGTATATGAATGAATAGTTAGTGATTTTAGTGTTGAGAGATGAAACACTTGAATTCTAATTGGGAGGATGTGAATGAGTTGAAATTTAGTTTAATTGAGTTATGAGTAACTCGTATATATGTATTGATATGTTTAGGTGATTAAAGAATGGATGTGTTGCTTGTGCTAAATTGATCATATTTGCATGGTAAATAATGAGTGAATGTTGAATTAAGGTGACAACACTTGGATGACATGAGTAGTCAAGTGTGTGTCATTTTGAGATGGGAACAAGACAGTGCCATTGAGACACATGAGAGTGTTCAATGTGTATACCTTTAATGGTGGAATTCAAAGGTGACAGTGAGACTTGAGAAACCTCAATTGTTATGCCTTGACACTATGAGGTTGGACTCTTTGAGTCAGATGAAATTAAGTGCAACACCTCCTCTCAAAATATCATTTTATATTCGAAATATCGGAAGCGTCTGGTCAAAACATATTTTACAATATATGCTAAAGTTATATCGTTTAAAAAAAAAACATAATAACATACATTAGTATGGGTATTATACAGTACAAATTCCATCATTATGTATGAAAACAAAATCAGAGTAGCTGGTCGTCAAACATCCCATCAAACCAAAAGCTTCTTGCCCAACCCCTAATCGACATTAACCTGCAAGAAGTAGGGTGGTGGGATTAGCACACGGCTAAGTGAGAAGAACTGTAACCAACAGTCTAACTCAGAAATAACAAATCTGTTTACAGCGAATAATCGTAAACACACAACGTCAAAGAGGACCGGTGGTTCCTGAGGTATCCTCCAAGGAACACTTAAAATCAACTGCAGGCCAATACAGTGATTAACCGATAGCTTGTTACTATCTTCACCAACAACAGTTCCTATCAACTATGTGTATAAGGAACCCCTGTTTGGCCAAACAATAGTAACTAAGCCCAACCAGTGTTGACCTCTGAATATACATATCACATATGCCCAATGGCCAAACATCACATAATCCATAATCATCATGGATAATATAAACAACTCAGACTAAACAGTCTATCAACAGTAGTATTACATCACCCGTTGTAACCAAACATGTTACAACTAAATCACACTAAGGATCACAGATCCACTCACCTGTCGATCTCAACCCAACAACTCAGAAGTCTTATATTACTGAGTCTTCTGCTTATCTGAGAATACAACAGATAATAAGTCAGTAACTCATTTCATAATCATATAACATATTTAAACAAGCAGGTAAATTCCTGAAGTCTAAGAAAACAAATGTTCAATCCGAAGCGAAACCAGAAAATCCCGAAACGAGGTTTAAAACTGAAAAATGCCATTTTCGACCCCAAGATGACCCCGAAAGGCCAAAAACTGCCTAGGCTCATAGAATAGAGCCTTGATTATTGGGTCGTTTCCAAGTGACCATGCGAATCTCGGCCCAATCCGAGTCAGTGAAATTGTCACTCAGTCGTTACCCTGAAATTACTTACGCAATTTCAAAATTTGCAAAACAAAATTTTAAAATCTCAGTTCGCAGGACACATCTGGGTTCGCAGGGATTCTCGGTTCGCAAACCAGCTCAGTTCGCAGAACCATAACTCGGTTCGCAAAACTCGATTCGCAGAACAACATCTCAGTTCGCAAGGTTCAGTTCGCAGCGCAACATCTCAGTTCGCAGGTCAACTCAGTTCGCTTCGTAGTCAAGCACTGCGAACTGAGTTCATCTTCTGCAAACTTGCGAAGTTCGCTACTGTAACCCAGAAAACCGAGCTTTACTTTCCCAAAACTCACAAATTCGACTTCCTAACATGCTAACAAGCTTTCTAACAACTTAAATACATCAAATATCATCAAATAACGTCTTTCAAACTTCTTTTTTTACAACCAATTCGCAAATTGATTAATTTTCATAAAAACAAGTTTATAAACACAAATTACTCACCTGTTACAATAAGAACGAGATGATGATAATGAAATTCGTTTTTGAATCAAGATGATGATATTACAGAAGATTATAATTCTTCACAGAAAGTTTCTTTCTCAATTTTGGTTCTCAACTTTTGGATTCGGTTCGCAGGAAATGTGTAGAAACTTTGAGAATGATATGGTATGTGTGTATATATACATATAATCTAACCCCATACCAATACAATTTTAGTTCCCTTCTTAACTTATTGTCTGGAACCTAAAACCATTTGCGAAAACCAAATATTTTATTTTACCGTCAACTAGTTCGGTTTAAATCAATGAATTATTCATTAGTCACAATAATTCATTTATACATTTTACTAATATTATCAGACATAATAATAGTAAAATATTTCCTAACACATTAAATAATAATTTAAAGTTTAGGGAAATTACCGGAATACCACTAGGCCCTTAAAGTGGATGTTACATTAAGGATCATAAATTTATGATTGTTGTTATTATCCTTGTTGTTGTTGATATTGTTGTTTAAATTCCTTTACTTAATAAGCTATTTGCTCACCTTATATTGTTGATATATATGTAGGTGAGCCAAGTGGGTTGAGGGGCGATTTGGGTAAGAAGCCCAAGGGTGAATAGCGTTGAACTTGCTACTTGATCGGTAGTAAGTGAATCATTTTGTAAATCATGCTCTAATATGGTTGAAAAGCCGCTTATTGGTTGATCAAAACTTATGTTATGGTGGTTAGTATTTTTAAAGAGTCAGGTAGTTGTTAGTCCAAATGAGTGTGTATCTTCTGGTTAAATGAGGTGAAGTTGAGTAATTTTATGGTTGTATATAACTTGCTTAAATATTAGTCATGTATGTTATGTAATTGTTCGAGCGAAAACAATACTTGGTGTTTACGTCGTTAAATGTGGTGATATTTGAGTTTAAATCGCTCTTTTAAAAAGGAGTGTAAATTGATAGTATTTTGAGTTGGAATTTGTGTTAAACAAGTCTCCAATTATATGTGGTTGGGTCGATTGGAGAGTTTTTAAATCACGTGTAAAAATAAAAATGCAGGGAATTGATCAATTGATTGTGGTGTTTAAAATTTGAAAATCTTCTTTGCACAAAAACTGAGTTTGCTGTGATTTCATAAATACCCGGCGGGTACACCCTGCTGAACCGGATAACCTCTGTGTAAAATGAAACATAAAGTTAAGTCGTGTAACTACCCGGCGGGTACACTGTCAAATTTATAAAATGTTTCATTTTGAGTCCAATTTAATAATTGAGTCGTCATATCGAGTTTATATTGTTACAAACGAGTTATGGGACTTTAACGAGAGTGTTTGATAAAAAAAAAAGGGGAGGGGGGAAATTTGGGGCGTTTCAATATGTGAGAATAACTCTTAACTTGAAGAAAAATAATACAAACTTATAAATTTCTTTTTCGTTCCCAAAAAAGCAGTATTAGTAAATATTTTTCTTTATCAAATTCGAAAATGTCCATTATCATATTATGTAATATACCATTGATCATAACATGCAACGGTGTTCTAAACTAGAGAAGTTATATTGAAACGATTTTACTAGTCATTTGGTCAATCGATTTGCGTTATGTTTTATAATTAACGAGTCAAACGAATAAATAAAAGCTAATGTATACAATCTTTTAATATTATGTCAGTAAAATATTATACTACTATTTTTCTGTAATAATATACAGTTCAACACACTTAAACAGACTAATTTACATCAAAATAAATAAAAATTATAATAAGTGTTTCACTTCAAACCAATCACTGACCATTTTGAACTATACCAAAAGATTACCATTATACCTGATTCACCCAGTTTGTCACAACTATTCTATACTAAATTGCAACCCGGAACATCAATCCAATGGAGTTCGATTTCAACTTCACCGCATTCTACATTTCTCAGTCTCAAACACAGATCTTGAACGACGGCGCTATCTCTCCATGTAATGCAACTCTCTTCGGCCAAGCAATTCAATTTACTTGGTTTTATCCGAGATATAACAGTACCACTAGGAAAGCTCTTCAAATTCATCTTGATTCCCTCCAAAAACGGTTGTATTTGAAATTCCGCATCTCCCATTTTATCATCGGTGCTAAAAAAGTCATGATCGAACACTTCCTACAATAATATATGTGTATACACGTACACGTCTTTATTTAGTTTCTTAATTTATTTCATGAATGAACGAGTAATGTAAGAACGTTACCAGCTTTATTGGAAGTTTAGTATCATACACGAAAATAGTCAAGTCTTCGTTCCACACGGGGTTAAGATCTCTCTCCATTATACGAGTCTTCGCCTTCTACATCAAATTATAGAGTTAGCAATGAGTATCATATACTTTAAACATGACCAATATTCATATGACAACTAAAATCTATAATAGAGAACAAATACTATGAAGATCTACCAAATCTTAATTATTATTATTATTATTATTATTATTTTTTGCCAGATGATCACAAGCTTGTAACATATAGAGGTTACATATAATGACATTAGATGGATGAAAGTCTGCTACATTTATATAACTTCAAATTAACATACATTCATACATGATATCACAGTTTCATGTTTGGTTTCATGATCTTATACATAAACAATTTCACATAAATTAGTAATACAAATTATATGGTTATAATTTGTTAAAAATCAAGGCCTAATTAACCTGTTTACCCATCCTGATGACGATATAAGGATCACTGGTATTGATATCACGAACCGCGAGATTCACACCTCTTTTGACCCGAATTCTGAGAAGACCTTTTAGATTATTCATTACAATGATCTGATCTAATCTAATATAATCGAACCAAATCACAAGATATTTTGCATGGAATCACAAATGATCGGCTTCTGATTTCACGAATGTGACAGCAGATTCATTTGTTTTGGTTGATATTTTTTGGTTAGAATTACAATTAAGTTTCTTTATTTAGAAAAAATCATAACCCTTGATATCACTTTATTGTTCGGTCATATCTGTTGGCAGAAACCCATATACCCAATGAAGGAGACATGTTTGTTTTTTCTACCCAAATATAAATAAATATAAATTTTATAGCATAACCAATTTAACAGTTTTTTTTCCCCCATAAAACCTCATATAAACTTTCTTTAAAATGTGGAAAATTTTAAATATTATTAACAAATATCAAAAACTCGACCTAAAAACCTGGGTTGGTCTTAAATTGGGCCAAATTGGTCTCTGAGCCTAAACCTGTAAGTGTATCTCTTTACTAAAAAGTGAATGTAACCAGTAGTGTACGTGTTTGATTTAGTTCTCCCGGTTTGGATCAAATCGAAATAATGTTTCCATATTGTTTTCAGTTTGAATTGCAATTTATGCTGTTAATCCACACTTATGGTCAAATTCAAAATTTCTTTTATTTCAAATTGATCCCAACCCGCCACGAAATCCACACAATTAACTAGCATTCTTCCAAGCCCAAATACGCAGAAAAAACATTTGGGGTTGCTTCCAAATCCGTCGCCAAGACTACCTTGTTGAAAAACACGTGTCATTTCATAGTTGACCCGAGTCAAATCGGAGTTATTAAAGTTTGTTCATTTTATGAAACAAAAAATATGTTATTGGTGAGGCTTGAATTGTGCACTAAGGGCAGTTCCGATTTTGTAGCATAACCAACCATCCGAAAAGGGTAATTTGGATAGAGGTACACAAGTGTCCTCCATATTTATTTTCATCATATAATATGAAAGGAACACCATATTTATTTATTTCTCCTGCACCAAAAAACTATCTCCATCAGGACACTGCCCGGATTCTATGAGCCCCCCTCCCCTAACCCCCTGATCTCTCTTGGCTTTATCCCTTTATCTAAAGGTACATTAATTTATTTATTCTTTACTATTCTTATATATAAGAAATAAGAAATTATTATATTATATAAAATGTGTGATTATATTCACATTTTGATATGAAGGAGAAGAAATTAGTTTTTGATTTTGAATGACAAAGAGACACACTTTTGTTTGTTAGGACTGATGTCAATCGACTAAATACATAACATGATTTCTATATATTGTTTCTTTCATGAATCAGAGAGAAACTTCATGTAGACATGTAACAAAATCGATCGATATAGGTTAAAAGTTGAAAGATTACCGAAAGTTTATTCAATCAAAATCAGTTATTTGAAACAAATTAAAATTAACTACTACAAACCGTTAATTAAGGACAGTTATAGAACATGAAGTAGAATGTTAAGAATTTTTTCACAAAATATGTATCCATAATAACATAAAGTTATGTTTGATGATATATAGGTTAAGTCGTAATAATGTCAGAGAGACAGACGGGTAACGGAGCTCACACCATTAACTCCCATGGCAAAGAACTTGCAAGAGCGCATATGCACGATTGGTTGGTCCTTTTGCTCTTAGCATCGATCGATCTGTTTCTAAACATTATTGAACCTTTCCATCGCTATGTTGCCGAAGATATGATGACCAATATGAAATACCCATTCTATGAAAAAGACACCATTCCTATGTATGCGGTTCCGGTTAGTACATTTTCCAACTACCATGATAGAAGAACATTTTTTTTTTTAACTTTTATAAAATTTCATTATTTTTTTTTGCCGAATTATTAGAAATGAGACCAAACGCATACTTGGGTGACATCCACGGACATTTTCCTTTTAATCGTATGTTACTTTTTAGGTATACGCCGGGATATTACCAATTGTGGTATTCCTTATATATTACGCACGTAGAAAGGATGTCTATGATCTACACCATGCTATGCTTGGTGAGTCTTTTACCTTTCTTTAGGTTTCTCTAAATCGGAACATTTCGTACATGACATGAAACTACCTTAATTTTGTTGAATCATCATTTTACCCGATTTATCTATGAACGGAATTTATCAACTTATTTACCTGGACGACTTTTTGCTTGTGAAAATTTCAGGTCTATTGTACGCACTTTTGATAACAGCCGTCATCACTGATTCGATAAAAGATGCCACTGGTCGACCACGCCCAAATTTCTTTTACAGATGTTTTCCTGATGGCAAAGCGGTATGAATTTTCGCTAATAAGATATAGCAACCATAATGGCAAAAACACAAGTCATATAATTGTTTTGTTGCATATTACATGTGTAGGAGTTTGCGGCCAATGGAGATGTTTTATGCCATGGTGATAGACTCAAAATTAAGGAAGGATATAAAAGTTTCCCTAGCGGTCACACTTCATGTATGCTTTTTAATGATCAACGTATTGTTATTTTAAGATTGATGTAATTTGATGTTAAAGAATTAATTTGACAACTTATATGAGGATGACTAATTGAAAATGCAGGGTCTTTCGCGGGTCTTGGCTTCCTTGCTTGGTATTTGTGTGGGAAACTTAGAGCCTTTAGTAATAAAGGCCATGCTCGAAACTTGTGTATTGTCGTGTCTCCATATCTTTTCGCAGCGTTGGTTGGAGTGAGTCGTGTAGATGACTATTGGCATCATTGGACAGACGTTTTTACCGGAGCTATCATAGGTAATTTGCTTCTTAAATTTGGTTTAATTTATGAGAACAATGCTGAATTGGTGTTTTAATTAACAATGTCATACTTGCCATTTTGTTACACAAACCATCTTCTTTGAGGAAAAAAAACAGAAAATTGTAGGCATTCAAGAATAAACAACTACGTGCCAATTCATAAAAATGTAAATGCCAAAAACCATCATATATACTATGCAATTGCTGTCTGAAATTATTTTATAAGGTATACAATTGTTAAAACAGAACGAAAATAATCATTCGAGTATATCTTTTATGTATGCAGGAACGGTTGTGGCTGCATTCTGCTACTTGCAGTTCTTCCCATTCCCAAATCACACAAATGGTATTTTTTTTCACTTCATTAATTTTCACTTTAATTAGTATTCCGCTTCTATATTTCTAGAACTATTTGCTTATTGTCGTCGTCTAATCATACCCAAATGACCAATAACTTGAAACAAAAGGTTGGGCCCCGCATGCATTTTTCGCGGTTATGGAAAGGGAAAGCTCCCGAGACAGAGAAGGTGCAAATGCACATATCCCTGATTTGGAAGCCTAAGAAGGGGAGAGGAGACATTGAGCCACAGTTTATGGAGATATTAATTATATGCACAAGATAGCTTAATTTGCATCTACGTATTAAATATATACATGGGGTAATAGTTTCTTAGGGATGCATCATGTTGAATAGTGTTTGTTAATTTAACTTTCAAGACATAGCTAGTGTTGATATATTCTTTTAAATCACTATTTATCATGATGTATTATGAGTAAAGCTATTTTTTGTTCAAATTTTGTGCTTCAATTCTCTCGCAATTAAATTTTTAAGGTTTCATCACACAAATTCGGAAGTCTTTCTACTATTTCTACTATTGGGTATGAGGTATAACTGTGGAGCGTCTCTCTTATTATGATTTTGGGTTTCTCAGTAGATTTAGTTTATTTAGAGTCTATATCTTACTTCCTCCATATTCAACCGGCCCTTAGATATTGTTATCATTGTTGTTGTTGTTTCATCACACAAACATGTCACAAAGGAGTATATGACCATTAATATTTATTATAAGTAGAAAAAAACGGAAAGTACTTTTGAAGCTTGATTAGACGATAAAGATGTTCTTTATTTATAAACGAATCGATTTTGTTTAAATAAAAGGTGAACAATCTCATATGAAAAGAGTACACATTTAACCAACCTTACTACGAAGCACATAATCAAACCAAATCTCTAAAATTGAGTCAATGGGTTCTACTTTTGATTTGTAATAGATCAAAGATCAATGGCTAATTACTACTAAAACCCTAAACCAAAATACAAATCGGCGAATGGTTTAAAATTCGTCGAAAGTATAATGTACTTACAACCATCTACATTAAATTGCAGAAAAAATGGATCATCATTATATTAGTAGCTGTTTATAATCACAACTACTACATTACCTATTGTACTCTGGAAAACTGGTGATTAAACAACCTCACCCAACTTGTACTAAAAAATATACTGATTTTGAGATGTTGTTTAACTACCTAGTTTTTCCTCTAAGTTATGAAAGTATTTTTATTTTATTTTTTTATTTCATTTTCTTTTATACATATAGCTAGCCATGCATTGATACAGAGAGAGAGAGAGAGAATTTGCATTTAGTACTACTAGAGTACAAGTCAGGTGTCCTTTTAGGAATAATAACTTAAGATCATCTGATCATTGTGATCATATTGATATTGTACAAAAGTAACAACTTTTGTTGAACAATTCAGAACACTGATGTTAACCTTTTCAACACAATTTTTTTTCTTACTTTCTGGAAAAACAAGTTTGTTGCAAAAGATTGAATACACACATCATGACCCAAATGCTTATTTACAAACTATATTTCAAGAAAATTAACTAGCAACATAATTTAGTCTTTGTGTTTAAAAATCACGTTTACATACTTTATATCATCCAAACACACATTACATTTAACAAGTGATTTAAACTGGATTAATAGATATATACGTTACTTTACTTTACGAAAATGTTCAAATAAGTTACCGGACTATTAATTTGTTCGATTTCAACTATTGCACTTACTAAATCACGATATATAAGTTACTTTACTTATACATACGTTGGTCAATGGAGGAAACATGTTTATATGTTTTATAATGGACGAAACTTTGGTCCTAAAGATTCAAAATATATTAATATATTAATAATTGTGAAAAAAAATACAGGGAAAATATATAAACACTTGTTGGAAGTTTTAGTTTAATTCGGATTTGCTTAGGACCAAAGGGTATTCCAAGTTAAGTTACAAAACAAGTTGGTAAGTGCGGGGTGCACACTCGTTTAAACTAGTTTGGACGTCGCCACTAAATAGTGGGGGTCAAGGGGTTGTGCCCCCTTGCGTGGTCTAGGGGGCCGAGCTCCCTAGTTCCCGTATTGAATTTAATATACAACGACCATTTTTTTACCCGCTTTTCCCGCCAAAACGAACAGATGTGATGTTTGTTTGCGAAACGTTGCAACTTTTGGTAAAACGTTGCGACAGTTAGTTTCCTGCCAACCGCCAACCAATTCTGCAAATAACATAATGCATTTGGTCTCAATTTCCTCACACGAAAACAAAAGAGCTCTCTCTGATTTTGCTTGATTTCTCCGCCTAGATTTCAGGTGCATTCTTAGTCTTATCCCAATATTGATTTCATGAATCCAAGGCAGTGAAGGGTCAAAATACTATATTGATAAAGTGATTCACACGATTCTAAAAATATTCAAGATTATCATCACACACTCTTATTCCCCAACAACCTTTATGTAATATATTATTAGCTTCTATAAATTGAGGAGAAGAAGATGGCATACGATTTAAGTCGTCGATTCTGTGATAAGCGGTTCAAATTTGCAACACTGCATTTTACATGCACACCGCATTTTACGTGCACTGCAGTGAATCTGAGTCATTGATAATAGAAATCAACGTCCGGGATCGTCTCCGCTTCTTCCTCTTAAAACCGCTTCTTCCTCTTAAAATGCAACTGTACCCTCAAAACATTACCCATTTTGAGAATATAGTACCATGATATCAAAATGGATACGAAATAAGTTGCTATTTATTCATTTTTGCTAATTTTTAAGAACATGTAGTTTTACCCGGGGCCCCTCCCTCCTTTGATGGTTTCTATCGCCAGCTTTTATGGTGTGAACCATAGTACTAGTACTGCTGCACATGTGCTCTACCCTTTCTTGTAAAAACTCAATGATTCACCCCTCATCTTTCCGTCAATTACCAACTGCACCCTCATGTATTTTTATTTTATTATAGTCCATTGTTTTTGTTAAAAGTTGTGTTAAACTAAATGCATTTGAGATGTTTAGGACTTTAGGTGGTAATTATCACGATACACTTATGGTCATATTATAACAATAAGTCCCTTATATGATATATTCGATATAATATTAGGTGTTAGCGATTGGCGATTTAATCTAATACAATCTTCTCGACATTGATCATTTATCAAATAACGTATCAGTAATAGAAAATTCAAGCCGTAAGACCAAGAAGACGGTGGTAAAACTATATTCTTATAAATAACGTATGTATACGTTGTGGTTATACAAAAGGTTAAGGTTCTGTAACTATGAATAAAAATTGCAATTTTTATACAAAACTATTTTTTTGGAAATCTGCAATTAGTACATATTGAAATAACAACATATGTTGGTGGTCCTACTTTCGGTACCCTAGAAAATTCCTCTCCACATTGGCCTATAAATACATTGTTTCTTTTGAGCCTTCTATGGTAGGCAAGTTTGGTGCAATTCCACTTACATGATTTTATTCCATAAAGATAAAAAAGAACCATTATAATCTCTCAAATCTTTATATCATTGGTTCATTGTACTCTTCTTGAATGAAAGAAGGTGTGTGGAATTTGTTATGTGCGTAAATAAGCGGAAAAAATGAGTAAATCTTTACTCATTGCATCTTCTCTCATTCTCTCTACTTTCGTGACGATAACAACAAGCTACAAGTAGGTAATGAGTGGGAGTTTGAAGCGATGAAAGTGATGTTGACAGAAGATAGAGAGCACGGAGGACCAAGTGCAGTTAGTGTTATGCATCTTACTCCTTTGTGCTCTTTATGCTTCTGTCATCATCATGTTGCTTCCTCTTCTCTTATTCATCTCTTCGTGGAGCTTGTTTTAAGGTAACATTTAGTTATACATTTGATTTTGCAAATTGTTTATTGAATAGCTCTAGCAAGTGAATCCATTCATTACATGCTGACAATTTCTATCTGTCTTTAAACTTTTGGAATTATTTAGTGGCGATCGATATTCGTTTATAACAAAACACGTATAAGCCGGCCTGCGCACACTATTTTACAAGAATTAATCTTATAAGTACAAACTTTTTTTCGTATGTGTTTGAATTACGTATTGTAAAATCTTGCCTAAGTTTCATGACAAGCAACTTATTAGAAGATGCATATTTTTCAAACATATAAAGTAGAGGGAAAAGAGTAAACATGAGTCTGTTAACACACACACACACAAATAAAAAATAAAAATCAAACTTAATGAATAATCATTACCATATCAAAACTTATAGTAGTTACAGAATATATATATATATATATATATATATATATATATATATATATATATATATATATATTATGTACAAAAAAAAATAAAAAATTTAAAGGTTCCATATATTTCGGTTGCATCAGCCAATAGGTAATCAACAATCATTACCATATCTCTTGATCAAATAGTGAGGTTGACTTCTTAAATGAGGCCTTTTTTTCTAAAAAGCTCTTAAATGGGACCTTCTGTTTCTGACATCTTAAAACTAATGAATTTTTTATTTTGAGTATATGCTCTATGTTATCATAAGGTTATTGATGATTTGATGCTGTAAAAAGGCCGACTGTAGTTGTAGTACCTCATGATTTCTGCATGTCATTTTGATGTTATTAAGGTATTAACCCATCTTTATGCTGTAAAAAATGTGTCAGAAATACTTTGTTAGAATCTTTAAAACATCAAAGGGCCCTTAGCTTAACAGTGTGAGAGCAACCCTTCAACCAAAAGGTTGGTAGTTCAAGTCTCACTTGAAGCAGTGAGTTATAAATATTCGTGCTGATTGTACAACACAACTAAGAAGAACCGAACCTGACAAACACATCATTTTCCTTTGGGGAGGCGTTCTAAAAAAAATAATAATAAATAAATAACTTCAAAACGCCTAACCATATACTCTAAAGATATCAAGTCCAATTTCACACCAAGTTAGTATATTTGTCTACATCAAAAGTTTGAAACGGGTTAATGTTTAAGTTTCTATTTTGACTTGTAACTAACTTGACGTGTTAGGTACCGAGTTAAAACTTACAACTATTTTGTACTCGAATCAAGTTGCCTGGATTTGGTCAACCTGCAAACCTTGTCCATGTTTGCGGGTTTTATATATATCAGCATATGTCATGTACAAGATCGCTGTTATTAGAATGATAAATTTTTCGTCATTCATTTTGCATGATTTGAAAAACAAAATGTCGGCTTAACCAGTAAGCGACTAAATTACTGGCTCAGCCAAAATGGTCAAAAACAGTATTTAAGACTTCCTTTTCCATTTGAGAAACTCGACAAACATCCACAACGGATCCTATTTGCCATCTTAACAAATGTCGAATTGTTGCACAACAACATGAACATATTAATGAGTCACACTTCAAAAGAAGAAAACAAATATAACAGAAAAATCTATGACACTATAAAAAAGAAAACAAACATAACATACGGTTAGGACACATGCTGATTTAGGAGTCATAACTTACGCTGCATATTTAGCAATCTTCGCTTCAAGTGAAGCTTTATCGGCCCCAACCACTTTATCGATCTCCTTTCCATTTTTGGTAAAAAAGATCGATGGCACACTGCTAATATTCCACTGTGCAGCGACTTCTCTCGCTTCATCAATGTCGATTTTCAAAAACAGTACTTTAGGGTATTTAGCTGCCAAGTTTGTATAGAGAGGAGCCATGAACCGACAGGGTCCACACCATGTCGCCGTGAAGTACAAAATGGCTAGTTGGTCTGACTTTGATGAAGTGGTCAACTTTGATTTCAACTCGTTTGTTGTTTGAATGCTAACTACTTGACCTGAAGACCCAAACACAAAGGAAAAAAAAGAAAGAAGAAGAATTAGAAAAAGAAAAAAGAAAAAAAAGAAAAAGGACTGCATCTTATGTAACAAGTAACAACTCATCTCATGTGGATAGAAGACTGATAATGAGTCCAAGTGGGCTACTAAATTAATGGTAACTTCCATCAAGGGTCAAATGGGCTAAAAGTCACCCAAAAGTGTAGTTTTATTTTTTAATGCATAGATCACTTCATTCAAAGAAATTAGATTATTAATGTAAAAATATAGTTCTAATAATCATATTTAACACACTAAATAATTTTTCCAAAAATATGGAAAAACTTGGTTCAGGTCAATCCAACTGACCAAGACAAACCTCTACCACAGACATTAGGTGATAATAATGAAAGGCATATGCCACAAAACGATTTTTTTTTTTTTAATCTTATACTATCTACGGTCAGCACATGCAAACCATGTTGTGATATTATTTAATACTGCGAGCATAAAAGCCAAATGACATACCATACGTTTGAGGCGTAGCATTCATGTCCTGCATTACATAAAAATAATATGTGAGCCGTAAGTAAATCTCCTAAATGATCGAAATTATCAAAAACCAATGGCTCACAAGATCATCCTAAAAGTAATCAGACAAACCCCCAAAAAAATAACGATACTAAAATAAATAATCAATAATAAAAAATATAACCAATTTACAATTTCTCCACTCCTTCACAACTTTTTTCTGTATTAGAGCAGCTTAAATAGAAAAAAGAAGTTCTAATTGTTGTACTTTATCATAGCATTTCACAAAGAAAATGTTACGTGTTAATATGATTCAGATCTGTTCTAGTGGTTCAGATTGTTAATTAACAATGTTTTTATTTCTAATTGTCTTGTGTCGGATTTAAGTAAGAAATAACAAATAAACGTACCTCAGTTTTAACTTGCGTTTTTTGCTTCTCGCGTTCACTTGATTGAAGTTTTCTTTCTTTCCTTAGACGTTCATACTTTCGACGATGCTCTTTGATCTTGTGGACATTAGGTTCAATCTGCAAATAGAAACAAGATAGAAGAGTGGTAAATTTTTAAAACATTTACCTAAAAATGAGTCATTTTGGGTTCATATTTTATCCCCAACGGGGGTAAATATAAGATTTAAAACTTGGCTAACAATAAAACCAATTAAAATGGGTCAAAAGGGTCTCAAGTCACCTACAATGTACTCAAATGTTTCAACCTCTAAATCCCTTTATGCATTACCTATTTACAAAATGGTCAACCCAACTTTTTTAACTCATACTGAAAAGTTACCTGTTTTCACACATTATGACTTCTACCTAATTTGACCTGTCACCCCCACCTGGCCTGCCAAATTCGCACCTATAGTAAATAATCAAGGTTTGTGATTTTGACTCATTTAGTTATAAAAGGGTCAGTTACAGTTGTATTCAATCTCTAACGAATCAAACACTGAAAATGGAAACAGGTCAAACGGGTTGAAGATTGCAACGACATGCGATTGTTTATAAAAAGTTTAAAACTTTGAGAGGCGTGTTTTGGATCCCAGCCTATTTCAACCCAAATCTCGTCTGTCATGTTACCTGGCCGCCCATTTTCCACCTCTAGTAAATAATAAGAGAATTAAAAGGCTACGAGAGGGGTGTGAGAAAAAAAAAACACCTTTTTAAGAAGTGAACCGATCTCATCATCATAATCTAACGTGGACGCTACACCCAAATCACGTGCCGCCTCTTCCCAAAGACCAAGCATGGCCCTAGCCATTCCACGCATTTTGTAGCCTTTTGCTGAGTCAGCATTTATCTGAGAATTCATTAAAATATCTCAGATATGAGTTGATTAGGTTATATTCATTATAAGTGAAGGTTTAAAGACAGACCTTTAGTGCTGCATCAGCATCTCGGATTGCAGCATTTGGTTTTCTTAGAAAGACATAAACACTAGCTGCAATTAAATACAAAAGACTAAAGCATAAATAACTGAACGCTCACAAGGAAGACAAATAGTGATTTCAAGAATTTCTTACTAATAGAATTTGGGATGGAAGGTAAAGAAGTTTCAGAAGGAAAATTAGTTATTGAGATGAATATACAAGTAGCTAAGGGTGCATTTAATTGCGGTAAAATTTTTATTAACTTTTCATCTCAATGTTTTTAGAAAAAGAGAGGTTGTTTTTATATCTAAATTTTTTTGAGAAAGTGTTCACATGTGTTGATACTCTGGTTTAGAAAACAAAAGTTTATATCTAGAAAGGAAAATAGTTTAAAACTAATAAAACGGAGTTTTAAAAGTGTAGTTATAAATTAGATAAGTCTGATTTCTCTTTTTAATGAACTTTTACTAGAAAAACAAACATTTGTTCACATTTTCTAGTTTTCAAGCTTTTTATGAAGAAAAAAAAATCTGAATAAAAACCCCACTTTTCAATAGCTACACACACCCTGAGTATCCCTGTCTTATAACAGCTTATGCTGCAATCATCAATTATACGTAGTTGGCAAGAACTGATTTTTATATAGGTTTTCTGATTACTTTGACAAATGTAAATTGCGTAAATATTCTACTTGAATCAAACATATAATAACTGAGTTATTCTGATTCTTCAGGCCTAGAGAAAAATATATTCAAAATGCACATCCAAAGACCACATAAAGATTTGACGCAATTTTCTTAAGTACGAAGTACCTCTTGCTGCATATAAAATGGCCGAATTTGGATTCAGCATAATAGCTTCCGTTAGGTGACATATGGCTTCATTAAGTTTACCTACAAGTGTTGGCAACGAAGTGAATATGCTGATTCATTTCAATGAATAGTAGACAATTTCAACCAAAAAGTATCGGCATATAGAACATGCCTTCAGAAATTTCAACAGTAGCTTTTGACTTCAATGCTTGTGCAAAATCACGACTTTCCTCAGTAACTTCAGTTGAGAGGTCTCCCATCTGCCACCACAGGTGAAAATTGGTATAATAAGAACAGAAAGAGAAAGGACAACTTGTGTAACAATAACTCATATAGGTGGCAAGCATTGGTGGATCTTGGCGGGTTGGGTAACAGGATTGGGATCAAATAATCATTTTTTAGCACGAGTCAAAATGTGCGGGGTGGGTTGACCTACAGACACTTTTTGGCCCATTAAAAAAAAATTATACCTACAAAACGGGTTAATTTAAAAAAAATAAAAGAATAAAATAAAATTGTTTCTGACATGAATGTTCCAAATCTTTAAATATAACTGCTTAAGGAGTCATATACAATAGAAATAGAACTTTGGCGACTTATAACCAGTTTGAACCATTTGACCCGTCTGAGATTGATACAACCCTATTGGCCTATTCGACCTGCCCCCTTGTTAGCTAACATATTGTATTTGACCTGTTCGAGATAAAGACAGCCCAAATCAGCCCACTCCCCTTTTAGCTAACAAAAATTATTAGATCTGTTTGCGAAGAACACAACCCAAATCGACCCATTCATAATAAATGGGTCGGAATTGCCACCTCTAGTAATAGACAATGTCAAGTTTCAATCCTTCTACCCACCTTTTGTGGAGGGTCATCGTCAGGCATTACAACGTCTGAATCATCTAACTCGAGGTCGGACTCAACAATATCCTCACTGAATGTGTGTCCATTTTCTGCACCCTTCAAAAGAGTTCAGGGTAACAAGAAAATATAAATGAAAACAACTACAAAATAACCCTACAAAAATGTAACAAAAGGAAGTAAATAGCATTGCACCAATACAGTCACGGCTGCATGCTCAAAGAATTTTGGTAGCGCATGATAAAAAAAGGTTGACAACAGAGGAAGGGACTGTTTGTTCCTTAAAAGAAATCACTTGATAGAACTCTTAATCGCACATACATCTGATTTGATCATATAACTATATGTGTCTACTTTCTACCATCAAGCTCAAATTTCAAACAAAATTCCAACTGGTACTCATATAGTCATATATTTATTGCAACTTAAAGAAACAAAAGCAGGTACCAGAAATAAGTATCTTAAACTTAAAGCCAGTAAGCAACTTCACTTTTATCTCATAAACCATTTTTTATTACTAGCACCCAAACACCCTTCTAATTTCAATGCTATATAAAAGAACATCGAACAATAACGATACCATAAATTACTTTCTTTGTCCAAAAGCAGTACCCAAGTGGACCAGGGGTCAACCCTTAATTAGTAAAAAGGTAATTGATTCAAAGTTCAAGTTTTTAAATTCTTTCTATTTATACACACTTCAAATCAAAACATACTGCATAATGATGAACATAAACAAAATGAATACAAGTGATAAAAAATTGGGGCGTACTGAAGTGGATGGTGGTGGGATTTTGGCACCAAGACTGCAAACATATTAATGAAAAAAAACAATATAATCAAAAAAGGTATTATTATAATTATAATAATGGATAATGGATGGATAATAATAAGTGAATTCAGGTAAAAATGATACCTTTGAAGAAAGGTTTTGAAAAACCCTAGTGATGGATTGTGAAGGATTGATAGGTCAGACTGAATGGTTTCAACCAAGAATTTTAGCTCCTTAATCTTTGAATCATCCATAACCCTAATTTGTTCTTCTGCTCAACTTTTGGGGTTCGCTCAGAAACGGACCGCGGGGGGGGGGGGGGGGGGGGGGGGGGGACGCATGAACACAAGGGACTCTTCTATATTCAAGTAAAGGGTACTTGTATTTCCACGAGTCAATTTGATAAATTCACCGACCGGTATGCATTAATAATTTATTAATAAGTTGTACCGAATCTGTTACACTATATTTGTAATGAATTTATCTCATTTGATCTAAGTAAAGTTTTTTCTAAAGAGAAAATACAAATTTATTTTTCTCTTACGATTATATATTGTATTTTATCTATACATTTATTAAATTTTTCTTTCGCTTTTTTTGATAAGTCAAACTTACACGACATATATTTACAGATTCCAATAATATAATATATACATATTGACTTTTCTAAAGCTTGAATTCGTAACCTCTAAATTAAAGGTGTTCTTCACATACTGCTAGACCGAAGGTTTTTGGTGTTATTAGTTTGTTATAACTAGATGTCCGAAATAGTAAGTTTATATAAAATGTTTTGTTATCTTTTATATAAAATTGTTAGATTAATGTATAATGCTATATTTTCTATATAATTTCACGGAGACATAATTGAATTAGCTTTTTAAAGAGTTTTTAGCTTCACTTTTTAGTTGTAAAAAACCTCATTCTTTTTGTCAAACACTATTTTAGCTTAATCACTTTTCACAAAAAGAAAAAGACTACAGTAGTTTTTAGGAAGTTAAGGAGTGAGATTTTACAAAAACCCTAAACCCCAAACTCTAAAACCTAAACTCTGAACGCTTTATAAAACCCTAAACTTTAAATCCTACTAAAATCTAAACCATAAACCCTGCTAAATTCTAAACTCTAAATCCTGCTAAATTCTGAACCCTAAATCATGTTAAACCCTAAACCCTAACCGTAACCCTAAATCAAAGGTACAACCAAACACTAACACATGTGTTAGTAAGTTGTAAAACCCACCAAAAAATGAAAAAAAAAACTCGTCGAAAGTATACCTTGCGAAATGTCTAATCAAAGAGGAGAAAACGCTGAATTTTATTGTGCAATTTTCATAATTTTTCGATTTGTCGTTCGTGAGATAATTAATTTTTAAGATCTTGAGGATAAATAGATGGTAAATACATTTTGTCGGCATCCTATCCTCATACTTTGTTCCATAGTCGTCATCCTACTCATAAAACTATCAACGTATACATTGTACCCTACAATTATGTGCTAGAATCTTTGAAAATACACATTTGACCGTTTGTTTAGATTTTATGCTGACAGAGCATCCACGTAGCGTCCCACATATTAATTTTTGCCACGTCATCTATTTTCTTTTTTTTTCTCGGTGACGGTTATTCAACCAGTAACCAACATATAAATGCAACCGTAGATTTCAATAACAATAATTAACATGGAAAATGATTCAACTAACATGAAGAAATAAATATGAATTGTATAACTCTTTAGTGGCGTACCGATTTTTCAATTCAGAGTCATTTAGGGTTTCTTTCATAAGTGGCAATTTCAAAAAATCCTAATTCCTAAAATCAGTAAAGTATAACGAGAAGAACTAATTACTCCTTTATAGCCTTACAATTTGAGTTTGGATTCGCAGCTAGTTTGCTGCTTGGTTTTCATCTAAGATTTCCCCAAAATGGAATTCATAAACATACACATAATACACATAAATTACATACATACAAATTAGGGTTTCAAACTGGAAAAGAACACATGGAAGTAGATCTTAAAGCTTGTCGATCAGAACCAACTGAACCGCCGCCGCCGGAAAAGAAGCTTGTACATCAGAACCCAGGTATTAAAAAGAAGCGCCTCCGCCGGAAAACCGGCAACCTCCGGCCAACCGACTTCCCCTCCGCCGGCGCTGCTCTTTTTTGTCCGGTGAATATTACGATGGAACAGGGGGCTGCCGGAAAGAACGGCTGGGAAGGTGGTGGTGGTGGTGTTTGGTCATTTTATGGTGGATTTAAGCTTTAAGAATTTGAAGGTTAAAGGATTTAAGGATTTAAGGATTAAAGACTATAAGTTCTAATGTTGCTGTTATATGTTGAAGATGATGGTGATCTGTGATGATGTTTTTTTTTTTTTTGTTAATTTGTTAAGAATTACTTTTGGTTTTTTTGGTCAATACCTGCTACTTGGTTTTCGAGAGGTTGCTGGGATTTGGAACAAACAATTAAAGACACGAAAATGTAAAACGGGTAACTTGGTTCCACGTTTGCAAATAATTTCCACGTCCTATTTTTCTTTAATTCAAAAATCACACGTAACTATTTTTACCGGCAATCCCAATAACTGGTTACCAAATGACAATATCAATACAAAAGTTACCAGTTAAATGCATACATTGATAGCTTTATGGGTAGGATGCCGACCATGGAACAAAGTAGGAGGGTACGATGCCGACAAAATGTATTTACCCTAAATAGATTTTTGTGCACGTAACGCATTTTCATTGGTACTTCCATTCTTTCAAAATATGTTAGTACTATAATGATTTTTTCTCTATAGGATAATTGGTGACCATTTGCAAACACCATGGTGTTGTTTGGATTAGCTTGTTAGGCTTACGGGCTTATTTGATCTCAAATAGGACAATAAACTCCATTTTTCGGGTTTATTAACTTATTAACGTGAGCTTATTGCTTTTTTAAGTTGAGGCCTTATTATCCTAACATACTGCAATTCTAGTAGACTAGACCAAAATCAAGTTTTTTCGTATAATTGCATAACTTTGCAGACTAAAATCAAGATTCAGCAACAAGGATTCAACAGAATCATATGGATTTCCGTTGTTACTGATTAAGAAACATCTAAGAAAAGTATAGAATTTCGAATACACGACACCTGCTTCTAACTTTCAAGCTACGATTACAAAACATATATATAGTCATCGCTTTTCATCAACAAACCACTTGCTCCCTCAATCAATCAATCTTCATCATCATCTGAACTCTCATATGCTGCCAGCAGACTTTTGATAGGATTGGTCATTTTTACACCTTCATTATCTGCTTTGCTTAGATTCAGTGGCCGATTTTCATCTTCTGTATTGACCAGCACATTAATTTCTGATGAAACAGGCTCAGTTGAAACCCTCGGTCGCTTTGGTTTGACTTCCACTAACTTTTTCAATAAATCTTGTTGTCTGTACAAAACATTACATCAGATGTAATTGTTTGGGCATTTAAGAAAAATATAAATTCTTAAAGTAAACATATTGAAGTGGCAAAAATGGCCGGGAGGACAGGTTGGGTAATGGGTGAAAACAGGTTTAGGTTGTAAGCAATTCTTTTCTTCGTATGGATCAAACGGGGCTAGGTCTGGTTGGGTTAACCCGAGACACTTTTTTGACTTATTCTTATTCTTTTTGCACATATTATATTATTACAATAATAATAATCTAATATGTATTTTTGGAGGTTGTGTGCATTAAAATAGACTTTGGGCGACCTTGACCTGCTTCCTTTTGGCTTACAAAATACCAACTTGACCCTTTTGAAATTAAACGCAATGCAAATCAACCCATTCGTATGTAAATGGGTCAAAATAGCCACATGTATGAATATAGATGTAAAGAGACGGGGAAGCACCTTATTCCAGTCTTTGTTTTTGGTTCAACCCGGAGTGGCAATGGAATAGAAGCTGGCGAAGAATCAGCAATACTTGCAGCTTTGTTACAAGGAGTCAAAGATAAAACAAACAACAAAAAGCAGCTATAATACAGCAAAGAATCCAAATTCAGTTTTTGCCCAATAGTCAACATGTATTTTGGTCTAGGGGTTATCTTTATTTTGTCCCTATTTAACTATGAGCCAAATCTATCATGTTGAATCCCTTGCTGCTAGAGGTGTTTGCAATTCAGAAACCTCAAAACTTAAAGAAATATCAAACATGATCTTATATGTGGACCTAACCCAAACCTCATTTAGCAGTTAACCTCACTTTGTAGTTAACAAGGGTTCAGTTAACGGTAAAAATTCCAATATAACGAAGTTTCCTTGGAAAAAACTTCAAAATTCAAGTATACACAATTAATAAGAAGCCTAGGGGTAGTCTTGGATGTTTGATCTATATGATATATTCAAGAAGAACTCTTAGAGAAGCAGCTTTCAATCATATACTACTTCGTGCATATTTCTTTCTTACAAAGATCAGACTTCTAGGCTATATAACGTTACAAAACGAATTTAAATTTGAATACTTTTATGCCGTAGAGATGTTCATTAAAACATAGTCTAGACTTTGGATACTGAGGTATTCTAACAATATGCGTGTAATGGAGGTCACCAAACTTAGGGTCACTGGTTAAATAGGTCATTTAAGTGAACAACAGCGACAGGAAAATCCATCACTGATCCATTACCAAGTATTCAAATAACCTATGACAAAGTGAAGGATATTTTAAATGCGGCAAATGCTCGTTTTTCAGTGCGACGTAATAGCCGTTCAGCGTCCTCTTCTGCTTCCATCTGCTCTTTGAGATAAAGCAGATCATCACTGTCCAAGGCTGCAAATTCAAACTTAAGGAAAGCACAAAGACTAAATATGATAAAACTATTTAAACGATATCAAAATTCAAAATAAAGAAATACAATAAAAGGCAATAAAAAGGGCTTATTATACCGCCTCGTCCATGAAGGTAGCCCCCACGTTCTCCTGCTACCTCTTGCATCTGTGTACATTAACCAAGCAATCGGACAAGCCAAGATCCCTGCAGGGCATGTTATCAGAATAACCTTCTAAAACCACATTACTGTCCATCAAATTAATATATGCTTACCCAAGTAAGTAAGTAACAAAATCCAATAGAACATCCAAAAATAAAAGGCAACGATGGAAATATGGGTGGATCAGGAGGGTGGGGTAATGGGTCAAAACAGGTGAGGTTGGGTTATCCCATCCAGTACCTTTTGTTGTCCATTCCCGTAAGAATTTCATAAATGAGTAATCCTTCCAAAATAAGATTACAAAAGCTATTACAAATATAATCATGTGAACTTTTTCCATTCACGGATATAGAAGATCGCAATTCGCAAGTAGATCAATACACCTGGGAACTTTTAAACCATTTGACCAGTTTCTTTTTAAGAAGAATTCTTATTTGGCCAGTTTACCCATTAGAAGTACTCATTTATAAATAAATTGGTTAAAATTACATAATCTAACAACAAGCTTAGCGTATGGCATTCAAGGACCATCTCTATAGACTATAATAATAACCTCGTTACCTCCCTACTAGTCTCCTTCGATTTGGTAAGAGCAACAACATTATGTCATATGTCATATGGTGGTCCATGTAAACTACTATACACTTTCTGTAAATATTGTTGTCATGTGTTCCCAACGTTGAAATCGTCATGTTTTTACACTTCAGTTCATCATAATCCAAAGAAGACTTCAAGTGATAATATATCCTTAAAGCATTTCTCCACTATCCTTATCTAAAATCTTCAATAAGTATTCGAATAAATCTTCCATAAACTCGTCTTCCCATTTATTTACCTTTTGTATTGAAGTGTTGGTAGCTTCTAGCCGAATGCAATATACAGACAAACAACAGTATATAATACGATACAGTTGCAATTAACAATAAAAAATAGCCTTCAAACATATTGCTTCCGGTTCAAATTCTCAAAACCCTAATATTATAGCTATATAGGTTAAACGTAAACATATACATACAAAACAATCACAAATAACAAAAGTAAAATTAATGAAAGGATAAACAGGATTCGCTAACCTTGGCAACCATTCGTTGAAAAGTGATATCTTCATCATCAATTCTATCTTTCCCCTTTCCTGATTTCTTATCTGCAATTCAAATATAAAAAACAATTAAACAAAAACTGAAACTTTGAATTTGGGGGAAATTATTGGAACTTTACCCTTGGGGTCGGAAAGATTAGTGTATTCCCGGACTTCTCTTCCGGCCATAATTCAGGTGAGGTTTTCGCCGTCGATGATTTGATACGAAATCAGTGATTTTGAGTGTGTCGTTTCAGGAAACCTAACCTTCTTCCCACAACCTTTGTATCGATTTTGATTTTTATGATTTTAAAAGAAAAATAATCAATCGCAACCTTTTAATAGATCAGGGACATATTGAGAAAAAAAGAGCAATTCACAAGGTTCCTTTTGCAAATATAGAAAACTTACAAGGGTGATTTCGCAAATGGTGAATTTCTCAGGTTGAATTTCGCAAATGACTTGCGAACTTTTCTTTTCTCACCCAAACTTTACAAAACTTAAGAGTTCACCCTAATTCGCGAACTATTTTACGAAACAGTGTGATACTCCATAATATTTTAGATTTAGGTTGTAAATTTGTTAAAGTTCACCTGTGTATCTAAGTAAATTTTCCTGAGAAAAACATATAATTTTTTTTGTTAACTAATGTTAGATCTAACGGGGTATTTGGAGTATCTTATTTTGCGACCTGTAGTTTAAACTAACTAAAAAGTTTAATGAAGTGTTTGAAGTTTATTTTTATAAACTTACTAGCTTTATTCTTTTAAGCAATAAGGCAAAATACTTAATCTTCATTTTTTAAGTTTTTTTTAGGTTTATAAGCTTAAGCTGTAAGCTCCGATTCTTTTAAATACGAATAATAAAATTAATGTTTAGTTTTGTATTTGAGAAAACGAAAAATAATTAAATTAAATTATGTATTATAAGTTATGGAGTTATTTTTTTTTTTTTTGTGTTAATCCTAGACTTACTTATCGTTATTTATCATGGTTGAAGTAATTAGTATGTACGATTTTGCTATTGGAGATGATAAATAAATTAAGAGGGTGTTTGGGAAACTTATTTTCAATGCTTATTACTTATTGTTTATAAGCAAATAAACTCAAATTTTGTAGTTTATTTTCAAGCTTCCAACTCTTCCTCACAAAAAAGCAAATAAGCTCAAAAATTGAAACTTATTATATTCAAATAAGCTTGAAAAATAAGCCCCCAAACACCCTCTAAATCGCCTATAGAAAACTAGGGGTGTTCATGGACGGTTAACTGGAGGTTCAGTTTCTCGGTTAACCGAAAATCCAGTTCACCAATTTCTTGAACCAAAATCGAAACCGAAAAGTTCGGTTAACCGACTTTTACGGTTCGGTTATGCGGTTAACCAACTAATTGGCTCTTATCTACTAATCATATTAAAAATAAGAATAGCACACAAATACGTATTCATTAAAATATATTTGTTAAGTCTTAACATATATCCAAATACATTTCAACATCCATTGGCGAATATTTATAGTTAAATATGCCACCAAATTACAAAAGATACATATCCGTAACATGCAAACTGATATATAATTATCTAATTTAAATTTTTTCACCAAAAGGTTTTAGTCACTTCACGTAAAATATACCCTTCAATCTTGATCACCCACCTTTTACAAAGATACATTCTCATTTTTACAAATATGGTTAATAATGTTGATTTATATTAAGTCTATATAAATATATATAATTAAGTATATATTTATATTTAGAAATATACATATTAAAAATAATTAATTTTTTCGGTTTTTCGGTTAACCGGTTATCTCCAAAGTGTGAACCGAAACCGAAACTGAAAACTGAAAAAAATGTCGGTTCGGTTAATCGAAACCGGAAAACAAAAAAAATCGATTCGATTAACCTTAAATTCGGTGCGATTCATCTAATTTGCGGTTCGGTTTTTGGTTTCGGATTATTATGAACACCCCTGGTGAAAACAATCAATGGGTCGATATAAAACGGTAATGGGCCTTTGTTTAAAAACATGGTTGAGTAATGGGCCCTAACAACCCAATATGAGATTCTAAAGCCCAAAACTAGTCCCACACTCCCACGTACTCCTAAGCATAAATGAGATCAAGCCGGATATTAACCGATTGGAACAACATACATATATTAATTCGAGTGAAGTCATTTACTAACGATTAGGTCTATAAATGTCTAATTTGTTTCCTAGATCGATATCTATTAAAATCGAGAACGATCCCAACATCAAGAAATTGAAAGTTTTTTCGAACCCAAAAAATGCAATGTCTTGCCTAAAAAAGGCAATGTCTATGAACTCTAGTGGTCGAAATCGAACAAAAGATATTGATATTGATATGATAATAATGTTTGAAATAAAAATAATAACAACTTTATATATATATATGACCCATTCTTTGTGTGGTTAAAAGTTAAATTCAAAATTACAAAGCTTGGTTTTCTACATATATTCCGGGGATCTAAATACGTTTCAAAATTAAGTTCTCAAAACCCATAACATGTAGATGCCATTGGTTTCTTGAACTTTGGTTAGATCCTAACCTAAATCCAATATCTTCTAATACAAATATAAATAAAATACTAATCTTTTTCCTAGTTCGATCAAGAACATAAAGTTGAAAGAAGAAAAAGCTACCTAAAAATGCATGGTATTCAAGAACTCCTTACTATGAGTCATTCCAAGCAGTGAAATTAGGAGTGCCGCCATGAGCCACCACGAGGTTGGCAGTTCTGGCTGCCAGTGTTGGTATGGCGGTTGGCACCCAACCGCCATAATTAGATCCTTGATTATGGTAGTATAAGTTTCCATCACCATCTTGAGATGAATCATTAGTACCATTAGTCATCATATGGTTCATATAACCACCACTATTGTATCCAACCACTTGTTGATCACCTCCACCGCTATAACCATGTTCAACTGAAGATGAATCCAAGTTCATGAGGTTATGAAGCACAGAAGAATTTGGTGAAGGTTGGAAAAACTGATGAATTTGTTGAAGATCTTGGAAACTTTGACCCTCGGGCTCATTTTGTTCTTGTTTGCACCATAATCGTTGGTTTGAACCATTATAATGTTGTGGGTAGTGCATGCTAAATGGTTGAGCTTGGGCTTGAGCCATGGCTTGGTTGTGGTAGTCAATGGAGCTCGGCCAAGTCATTGTGGCATAATTGTTGATTCCTTCATGGGTTAGTTGGTTGTTCAACTGATCTTCTTTTGCTGCCCTAAGTAACTCGGTGGCTGCAGCTTGTTCTGCATCTTTAAGACGCTTGGCTGCACCACCTACGGGTAAAGTGGTACTCTCAAGGATGCACTTAACGTCATATCTATTGATCTCAAAGTTCGTGACTGCATTTAGTCCACGAAATTTGATGGCTGCTATATCGTAGGCCTCAGCCGCTTCTTCTTGTGTGCCTAAAACAAGTTAAAAAAATGCAAATTAAACAGAGATACACATACGATGTGCCTAGCTTGTTTTGACCCGTTACCCGGCTCGAACGTTAACTATCTCTAATAGTCTAACATTCATTGGATTGATACTTATAGCTGAATTATTATAACTTCAATGAAATACTAAAATGATTTACCAAAAGTTCCCAAGTAAAGATCCTTGTTGCCTGCAACTCTCCCAATTCTTGCTTGCCATCTTCCATGTTGATGGTGCCTAAATATATATATATTCCAGTTATAATGTTAATATGTATATATATCATTGAGGTTTCATTATAATACACTAAACACAAATTTATTTAAATAACTAGGACTTTCACAGGATAACCTGAACTTATTTTACAGTCTAATCATATCTGCAGCATAAATTATAAACTACAAAAAATATATTAATAAATAAGCTAGTAACAAAATTTATTAATGATCATATGATATCTTCGGACATTATGATTCCACTTGTGAATTTATTTACTGTGTGTGTATATATATGTGTGTGTGTATATATATATATATAACTTCCAAGGTATATTTTGCAAGATTCTGACTCTTTGGTAAATGGCATGTGCAAACTGGTTTCATTTGGACCCATTTGATCACCAACATTAATATAACAATTTAAAGCATGCAAAAGGTATCCAAAATGAGAATTTCTAAGAAATTAATAATATTTTATTTTTATGTTTAGTAAAATACCTGTATTATTTTCTAAAGCTGCAAATATTTCTTTTAACCAGTTACCAAGTGCCTTACTAATTACTGGTAATTAAATTGAAAGATGATTGGAGTTCTTTATTTTGAAATCATACATAAATTAGATATATATATATATATATATATATGTGTGTGTGTTGGATTAGAATTACAATGCATTGTACGTGAATTAAGTTGTATATTTATCGTTCAAAAAGAAAAAATAAGATTTTTAACACATAAGCTTCTATAACTATTCAAGAAATAGTCGATATCATATAAATATATATATATGTGTGTGTGTGTGGTGAATTAGAATTACAATGCATTGTACGTGGGTTAAGTTGTATATTTATCGTTCAAAAAGAAAAAATAAGATTTTTAACGCATAAGCTTCTATAACTATTCAAGAATTAGTCGATATCAAAAGCACAAGATGACTCGAAATTCTTATGTATGACTCGAAAAATAGACCGATTGGCTAAGAACATACCTTGTCACACCTCT
Source organism: Gnaphalium uliginosum (assembly GCA_963930675.1). NCBI lineage: Eukaryota > Viridiplantae > Streptophyta > Magnoliopsida > Asterales > Asteraceae > Gnaphalium > Gnaphalium uliginosum. Next base: position 37,773,612 of record OZ005686.1, on the reverse strand, counting down.
ATATATGGAGGCACCTCGAGAAAAACCGCTACTTTTCCTATATGTATGTTAACGAAAGTACTTTAAAATATGCATACACATAAAATGATACAATTGTAAGTTTGTAGCAAACATTTTCTTCATATAACTTAACTTACCTTCTAAGAGAGGCGACATATTCTTGTCGAGTCATATTTTTCATCTCGTCGATCTCCTTCTCGTAATTGCTAATCTACACATTGTTTAAGATGTCATGTAATTAAAACCAAAGTCATGAAAACAAACAAAACTCTTAATCGGTTTTTGGTTATTAGACACATTCCCACTTTAAAGGGAATTGCAGTTTGTGATAAGAAACAGACATTATTTTATGTTGCAGTTTCATAATTTGTCCTCAAAAGATGAACATTATACAGCCAGAGATTAATGCAAATGCTTATAAAAAACTTATATGCGACTATGGGATTTTTGGGATTGCTTAAATATGCGATTGAATTTCTAAATAATATATCAATTTCTATAAACTTACAGGAAAATTTGTAGTAGTTGTGGTGCCCCAATACTTCAATGCAGCTAAATCATAAGCTCTTGCTGCTTTATCTTCTTTGTCATAACCTCCTGTATTTAACATAAAATCGATATTATGCAAACTTGAAATGAAACTTAATTAATTAATTAGAATTATAAAAAGTAAATATACTTTTCTATTAAAATAGAAATCAAGCCCTAAATGTCATTATATATGCACAAGAAAATAAAAAACACCTTTTACTTGTAATTAATTAAACTTACCCAAATAAACTGCAAGAATATTGAACCAAATCCCAGTTGAATCATTTATTAATCCATGCAAAAGAAATAATAACAAATCATGTTAGTAAATATATAAATTTATTAATTAATTTATTCAAGAACAAATTTAATTAAAACTAATTATCTAATTAAATACCTTGTCTTCCTTTACGAACTTGTCCTTCTCTTCTGCAACTATTATCCCATAAATGTGCCTCGTATCTCCCTGTCCACCTGTGTCTGCACTATCAAAAACCCTAAATATTTTAAAATCTATAAGAAGATAAAATAAATAAAAAATATAAACAATATATGAAAAAAGGTTTCGATAACAGAAACTCTAGATTTCTTTTCGTAAAAATGATTTTTATGCTTAAAATTACTTATTGTGATTAATAGCTACAGAAATTTTGAATTGGATGATTTGTAGTTAAAGTATGATAATTAATATGCATAAAATTCATTTTTAAAGACACCAATAGAAAAATACTCCTTATGAATAAGTAACATTTAAAAGATAATATCCACTTTATATCACCTTGTAACACCACGGTAAATAGAAGTTCTTTGTCCAAATGTATCAATAGATTTCCTGGGAACCGCCTCCGTTGCACCGCCACCATTTTCGCTCTCTATGGTGGTTGCCACCTCCATTTGCTGCCGTTTATTATCGGAAGAAGAACTATCTCCACCACCACCACCGACAACAAACCCCCCACCACCACCACTACCGGTGCTCATAGAAAGTGAAAGCTCATTAGTCCTCCCACCACCATTAGAAAAACCACCCATCGCCGCCGTTCTTTCATCGGTTTCTTGAATCTGAAGTGGTCTAGTTGTATGGTTTTGGTTAGATGGAGTTGGGTTATTTCTTAGCCAGTTTTTTATCATCGAAAGACCTATACTACTAGTGGCGGTTGTGTTGTTTTCTCTTGTGGTGGTGGTTGTTACGTCGGTTGAGGCGGTTTGTGGCGGAAGTTGGTACATATACTCACCACCATTACCAACACTTAGAAAATTTTCAAACTTTGGAGGTTGGTTTTCAGGATTTTCACCGTTGCATGAACCACCACCCGCCATTAATACCGATAAATCCGAGCTACCCTTCATGTTCCAATCTGTATTCATCAAGAAACAAAATTAATCCGTCATGGTTTGATTTTTATTCTATGGGGTTTCTTATTTTTTCAAATATTAGAAAACCCTATAAAAATCTTGAAAAATTAACCCAAAAATAATAATCATGGTATAGTATCTATGTAGTGACTAATTAATAGGTCTTTGGGCAAACGGTATCAAAAGTGCCCCATCAATTAGTCTCAATAAATATAGGTTGTGGGTTTAAGTCCGATTTAAAGATATATGTGAGTATTTATCGTTCAAAAATAATAATAACAAAAAATAACTAACCATGGTGATTATGGTAGGGTTCGAGTATGCCGAAAGGGGGAGGGAGGTTAAGAGAAGGTATGGTGGAGTATTCGTCCGTGCCGGAGATATCATTAGTGTTAAAGTTATCAACAATAGATGTTTGTGAATCAACCATTTGTTGTTGATCTTGAGGTGAGAGTGAAAAACCTAACCAGTTGTTCATGGATGCTGCCATGAAAAATTGATGTTGTTATGTAGTTTTGATTGGTATTTAATAGGGGGATGATGAGTTCATGCACATGGATGTATGTATGGATGAATTAATGGGATGATCAGAGAAGATGAATACTTGAGGTTTTGAAATCAATCAAAAGTATAAGAGAGGATATGAAGGGTCTATGAAAGAGAAACCCAAAGAGAAAAATCAATTGATAAACCCCTTGTTCATACTATATACTTGTTCATTTTGTTGTCTAGACTCTGGAGTACCTAGATACAATGTATTTCATATATTAATTTTAATAAAATATGTAGGCCAAAATTAAGATATATATCTTGTTCATTTTAGGTAATGGATATGTATGGTATGGGGTGGTTCGGATTCAGTTATTTTCGACACTGTTACCTTAACACATAAAGTTAAAGCTACTCCAATTGACAATTTGAAAAGAATGAAATTAACAAACAAAATTACACACAACATTACCCGATCAACCTTTTTACTTTTACTTAATAACAAAGTTAAACTAAGTACAAAAAATAATACGCTAAAAATCTAAAGTCTGGTGCCTTTATTCATAGAGTATACATAAACCAATCGATCTTAAAGGAATTCAATTCGACCCCATCTCCTATATGGTTTTCATACATCGACTCTAACTCCAAATTACGTAATAACCAAATAACTCGTAATTAATCTACACCAACTTACTTCATTACAACTAACCTAAGTAACACATTATCTCTTTTATCTACAAGGATTGATTTCACTAACATCGCAATTTGTAAAATTAACCTAAACTTAACATCATGTAATAAAGATACTAGATAAATCATGAGTTTTGATTATTAATATATCAATTATCACATTATCACATACATAACATAATAATATAAGTATATTATAAAACATGGTATAATATATTTATATTCATCTAGAAAGTTATTAACTAGTTAAGGTTATTATTTTGTGTGGTATAATTAGTTGTAGTGTGAATACATAATACAGATTCAGACTATCCTACACCTTGTATATACTTTGTATTTCTATCCGTCACAATTTTTGAATGTCCGTTACAATTTTCAAATAATAGTTTTACAAAAATGCAATGATTACAAATGTTAACCAATTAATTTTACTATCATATCACGTAAATTCCTTCTTATAGATTAAAAATGAAAGTGGACAATTGTTATTAAATATACGAAAGTGAAAACATGAACATGAACACTAAAAGTAAATCAATACAGATATGAATCTTCTTATATAAATATATTTAGATTTAGATTTATGTAGTCTTATTACCTTCACAAATTTCAATAGATTCATATGAGCAGGGATAGAGCTATGATTTACTAATTGGGAGGCAAAAAAAATTAATTATTTGTTCATTGGGAAACAAAACTTATAAAATATCATAACTACTCTTAAATTTTTTTATTTTTTACATGATTTGAAAATTCTTTGGAGGCAACTACCCCTGCCCCTCTCTACATCCGCGACTGCATATGAGTGGACATAATGCAAAAGCACGATGCTACACCTTTTATAATGAGAATTGATTTGTACATCTTAACTAGATAATGTACGGCGTATATATGGTATTGGGTAATTGGTACCTATATGTGTTGTATTTATGCATGTTATATATGTGTCCAGATGCTTACAAACAACCACAACTTTTTCTTGAACTATTACACACAACTACATAAACCAAGTATGTTTTAATTAAGAAAAATATTTATGAAGATCATCACATGTTTTTGTTTATTTGTTATTGGATTTTGCACACATAACCAAAATAATCCCAAGAAATGCAAAGTAATCGAGTTAGTAATATAAAAACGGTAATAATGTATCGCATATTATATTCGAAGTGACTTCGAATGAATATCAAAATTAATATTCAAAAATCACCAATCAATCGATATCTTTTTAACCTTAATTGTTATAAGATAACGACTCAATGTTAATTGTTAAGATGAATAAAGACTCTTATAATATTAATAATTTTTTTAATTAGTTATAGATATTATCTAAATACTTGCATGCAAATATTAAACCGGCCCTTAATTTGTATGTCATAAAAATTATGATTTTAATATTTTTAAATACAAAATAGTAGGTAAAATGTATTTGACATTCTCGTCTAAAGGATAAAAACAAATGCATAAATGTATGACTTTGGGAAGTCCATGTGCCCAATTGGTAACTAAAGTTTACTGCCTAACCCTAAATACATAAAATAATGATTATTTAATAATTATTTTGACCCAACTGTTACCCAGCTGGGTTAATTATTTTTATATTAATATTTATTTCCTTTTTATTTTATTTCTTTTGGGAATTCTCAAGAATCAGCTGGAATGAAGGGTTATATTTGACTTGGTCAAAAGTTACATACATTGGTACAATAATTATATATATTTTTATTTTTGTTCCAATTTATTATCGTATGTTAATGTTAATTTTTATTAATCGGGTACAATAAATCTATTTTCTTAATATTTTGATCAAGTTTCTTAATGACAAACTAAGTATATTATTTTTCTACCAAGAGCAACAATCTAAATGCTCTTTAAAGCCCATTTTGCACTCTAAAAGTAAACTTCAAGCAAATGGGCCTTAAAACGTATACATATATAAAATACTTGTCTTAAATAACAGTAATTTTTATATCTACAAAAGTAACCGATCATTTGATAGGGGGCGAAAACAAAGATTTTTTAATTTGATATCATTTTGAGAGGGCAAAATTTTTAAAATATACCTAATTCTAAACAAAAATTATGTAATTTTAGATTTCTTGAAGAGTTGTTGTCCTTGTGTCCCTTTTAGATCCGGCTCTACAGATAACCCCACTGATATGTCCTGCAAATGATATATAGTGATTTGAATACAGTTTACTAAAAACGAAATAAAAAATGTGATAAAAGAAGGTAAGTAACCAATATATATTGGGTAGTTTGTGATTCCAACAAAGGGAAAATTCAAGTTGGAGTTAACTTCAACTTCAAAGCCCTTTAAATTTAAATTTTAAAATTAAAATTAAAATTAAATTAAATAATAAAATTAAAGAAATGATATGATCGAGCTCGAAGTGAGATTCCGGGGTAAACGCAAAATCCTGCAACTGCACCCATGCGGTTTCGTAACTTTAAATCAAACTCCACTCATTTATTGGATTCTTTGACTGCCTTCTTATTTTATTATTATATACTTTCTCAAAAGAATTATAACTTGGATTGGCTACTTGATCCATATATATATTATCTTCAAGGTCTTAAATTTTGGCTTAAAAGATTTATGTTTGTTCGATTTATAACGAGTTAAAACTCCATTCGGATCAGTGACGTATTCAGGATTGTTAGTGACACGTATCCCAATTTTTTTGAACGAATTACACTTGTGCTATAGTTTATAATTTGATTTGACTAGGGAATGCAATTGATGTATGTATACGTTAGCTGGGATATCTTGGTACTTTACCGATTCATCATACTCCACTTGTATTGGTGCATAGACGGGTACATGATACTATACTTGAAAAATAGAAAAATGAAATCTGGCCAACTTGTAAACTTGATATTGTTGAAAGCATATATTAAATGGCGAATAATGAGGTACAAAAACAACTAATTTATCTTGAACTAGTTCTATGAGTTTATGGTTATAAACAAAATAAGATCACAAAGAAACAATACATATATACGGAATATTAGATTGGATGAAGAGGGTGGAGGGGCTATTGCCCCCTAAGAAAATCAAACTACGTAGATTCTTTTTACAAATTTTCTTCCCTTTTAACGGTTATATTGAGGTTAATGATGACATAGTTATATCATGGCATTTGATTGTATAAGTTTTGTTATTCGATAAGAGTTCACTATGCACAAAGTGGTTGCTTGATAAAGTAAAAATGTGAGTTGTGGATAAGTATACTCTACAATAGCTGATGCAAATAGTGATTGATAATGTGGTTAAGTTTACTCTACCATAGCTAATGTTGTAACAATTTTTCAATTACAACGTTTATACGTAAACTGAAGATAAAATTCGTATCCAACACATGTACAATATTTTAACAATACACAATGATATATTTTGCACATTATGAAGAAAAAGTGCCCAAAATTCCTATAAACTATACACTTTATTAATAAATCTTTAGGAGAAAAAACATACCAATATACCATACACAATTAACACACACCCCATACTTATTGATTGCATATCATAAGAAGTAGGATTAATGCATTAGTTGATTTGGACATAAGTCCATGTCAGAAGTACAGCTCCTCTAATAGAGAGAGAACAATGCCCCCATAACCATCTCACATTTCTTACATGCTCCTTTTGCTTTATTCTTTTGTAAGACTTGATGATCATATCCTATACAAAATTACATTATACTTTATAGATTAAATAAATAAATGATAGGAGTAACAAAAACGATGTAAAAAGTACCAAAGACGCCAATTTTTTGATTAACTTTAACTATGAGAGACCAATTTAACTTTCATTCTCATGCCTAAATTCGCGCAAAATGACTTAAGTACTTGTTATTAAGAGTAAGATGATAATTTCGACACGATGATAAAATATGTTGTGTCATTCATTAAATCTCTTTGCTCATCTTATTCTTTGATTTTTATAGATGTCACAATCTTATTATTATATGCTTAAATGACAACAATCGTATAAGAAAGTTTACGGATTTTAAATTAGATGATAATTATTAAATTTTAAAGTTATGCAAACAACACAACCTTAATCACTTACCATCTCATGAATTGTAAAGTTTAAAAACTTAATCAACTAATACAAATTATATCATCTTACATATTTCGACATCACGTGAAAATTGGAATGACTTTTATTTACATATATATTTATGTATAGTTGAGGTGACATTTTTTTTTAATTGGTTTTGAAATAATTCATAACAAGATCGATATTGAAAATTGTTTAATCTTTTTTAAGACGAGTGTATAATCTTATCTTGTTCATGTAGTACGTGATCATGAAACTGCTCCCCCGCCACAAGCGGGGACTGCTTCTGCAAAAACAAAAGCAATAATACATGGATGAATCTTGACATTTTCTATATGGATTCTAGATATGTGAGCTACACGTACACATGCAAAACACAAATATATATATATATGCTAAAATAACCCAATAATGGGGTCCAAACGTGTCAAAAGACGTCTTCAATTTGAAGTTTTGAATTTATTAGTTTTTTTACTCGTTAGTTTTGAATTTAGATGTATCGTTGTAAGTTACAGATCATATTAACTAAAGTCGGTTGATGTGGCTAGAATGCATATTGAAAATTTTGAAGTTTCACGTTTTCTCCACTATTCGTCTTTATCTTTTAAAGGTGTTTGAATTGCTTACACTTTTTGAAAGTTTATGTACCAATAGTCCGTTTTTTACACCCCGTTAAATTTACCCATCAATGTGTATGTTCTTTTCGCTTATGTTCTTCCCAAAAATAAAACTTTGCACGAATTTGAACCGATTTTAGAAAAACTAATGCGTGTCCATAAAAAATCTTACAAATGTCGCTCTATTTTGAATTTCTTTCAATATTTTTACCACATATCTTTCGACATAATACGTACTACTTATAGTTATGAAATAGATTTTCGAATTTTAAGGATGTGAAAATATACTATTAGTGCACGTACACTTAGCATGCCCATAATTAATAATTAATTAATTAATTAAAGAGTTAGATTTTGAGATACATGTGTGGGTGTAGCGTGTAGGGCTTGGAGGGAGGACACTACCCTTGTCTTCCGGTTCTTGGGCCTCTTTTAAAACCCTTAACAAATATTTAGGGGACAAATTGCATCCAAATCTTTACCGTTAAGCCACCCACACTTGCCACTTCTTATTATTACTATTACTATATTATAAATAATAATAATTATAATTATAATTAAATTATAATATTAATATAATATATATGCTATCTACTATAACATTTACGTAATTTATGAATGTAAGATTTTAGATTAATTATTTGTTTTATATCATATGATCTATAATTGTATCTTGTTAATATTTTCCATATTGATCAATAATAATGTAAATACGACGTAATCCTATCTATATTATATGAATTTGTAATGTTAATTATCACACATGGAACAAATAATCCGTTCAGAAAAATAATTGATAGGGTTAATTTGAAAAACTGCTTGATTGATAACGTCTGACACTAATGAAAAGATAAGAAGTGATAAAAGTGTTGAACCATGTATCATCCGGTGAATGAATTATGCCAACTATATTTTGATTTATTTAGGCTGGAAGACACTTAAATTTCAAACAAGGTTTGGAAAGCAGTGACGAACAATGGAAAGGTCTCGAAGGCCGAACGCATACACACGATAAATTGTCAAGACTACAAATGATTTTAGCCGTCTAATCGTCTGATAAAAATTACATATTTATTTTATTTTTTATTAGCTGTCTAACCGTCCGATAAAAATTACATTTTTATTTTGTTTTTGAAAATACTTTTTGGTGAGAAATATTTTATTTAGATTTTTACTATCTTAATCAAATCAACTAATAATTTGTACTAATATTCCACAATTTTTAAAATAAAATTCTTTAATAAATCAGACTTTACACTTGATATCATTTCTCCATCATGGTATGATTTTAAGGGTAGCACTCAAAGGGAAGGACACTACTCCTTGTATTCCGTTTCTTGAGCCTGTAATTTTGGTGACAAAGTAGATTGAAAATCATAGTTGTTAACTCATGACTCGACTCGTGATTTGAAATCGTAATTTTTAACTCGCGATTTGTTACTCGACTCGACTCGTAAGAATCACCATTTTATAATAAATATATATATTTAATTTATATGTATACGTACATTATTGTTTAAGATTTTTGTTCTTAAAAGAAGTAAAACATGGTGAAAGTCGATAGTTAAGTCGTTAACCGACAATCAACACAAATACTTAATTAAAATGTATTATAGTCATTTATTTTTTTAATTTTTCCTTTAATTTTTATTTTATATTACATTATAATAAATTTTTGTTTGATTTTCTTGACTCGTAAGAATCGCACAAGACTTAAGAGTCACACACGACTCATAAGTCAATAAATGACTCGTAAGAGTCAAAGTCATTTAAGAGTCGGAGATCGATTCACCTCGTTTTTAGGATATTTGACTCTAAGAGTCAACTCTTGACTCATAAGAATTTAACAACTAAGGTGAAAACTTTCACCACCTTCATTCATCGTGGTTCTATATTTTTACTTGCATATTAATGTTCGCTAGATATAAACTTTTGGTAACTTGTGCATGGATTCGAGTAGTAATAATGTGAATAAAAACATAATTGTTTTTAGTCCTAACTTACTAAGTAATAAATTGAAATTCGCATATTACGTATTCTCTATAATTCACAAGTCTCAATTAAAACTCCACTATTTCTATAGAACCATACTCGAGTCATTATATGTTTTGAAAACATTTTCTTCGTATCTATGCCCAATAAAAAGCTATATTTAACATTGTCATTCTTAAAAATAATTAAAAATGTATTTTTTAGGTATGAGAAAGTTATCGTAAGATCATTCTTTATTGTAAGAGCGACCTTTTTCATTTTTAATTTCAATATTAAAATTTTATCCTCTTTAATATTATATCTATTTAATAAATAAATAAAATATATATGATATACAAATTAAAGTTAAGTATCACAGCTTTTATGTGTAATACTGTGTTATACACAAATTTTGTATGATGTGTATCACATTATTTTTAATTGTTTTTATGTTACATCAAAGAGCATAAAATTTTAATAATTTTAATATAATTCCTTGATAACAGAGGTGTTCATTCCTTCCCGTTTTCAGGTAACTTGATAAAAGTTATACTCGTATATTTTTCTAAAAGGACCTTCTTTTTCTTAATTCTACATTCTACCCTATAGGCTATAGCCCTTATTGAAAAAATATTTGTAGTTTAGCTCTTTTACACTCTGAATTTATACTTTAACCCTTTACTTTAATATATTTATCACAACGTCCACCCCAACTTTAGCTGTTTATTACATTTAAACTGAACTACCTGAATCAAGTAAGCTGTGTTGCTCCATTTGTCTTCATCGTTTATTCCTCGCCGTTTTTGCAACTCCATGTGAGTTATCGTGTAATTACCTCCGGTAATCTTCGCAATACTTTGTATTATTACCATTTTATGCTGAAATTTTCTCTCATTGTTTGTCTGTTTTCGCATCCGCAAACCCTAGTTATCGCTGTTCTTTTTCCTTCTAATTTGAATTTACTGTTTTAGTTCACACAAATTTGAATTGATTACATGATAGATCATTGTTATTGCATTGCTGAATCTTAAAGCTTAGCATTTTAAGAGCTGTTTATATTTTTGTGTGTGCAGTATCAGTATGTATTATTGATGTTTGAGGTGTTGTTTGGACAGTAGATGGCTTGTGGAATTCAAATTTTAGGGCTGAAGTATTGTTCATTCTCTACGATTGTGAATGAAATTGATGAAACATCTTCGCGTGCCGTTGCTAAGGAAAATTCTGATTCAGTATTTCAATGGAAAGATAAACATAGCTTGTTCACAAGCGTATCGTCTTTCAGTAGCGAAAGGTAATTGCTCTCAAGTATACGCGATGCTAATTTGCTTTAGCTGTTGGGTGTTTCACTTAGATTACTTGATTCAGGTTTTGGTTTAGGCTATCTATAGAGTTGAATGTCTAAAGTCAACTCAATAAGTATGTAGTTTATGTTTTTTTCGCCGACATGTTGATGGTGGTGCGTGGTTATACAGTTGAAGGTTGGTTAGGAATTAGAAATGTTGTTTCATTCATTTCTTAAGCTTGCTCCTAGTAATGCGGGGATATACTGCATTGTTCCTAGTAATGAAATCTATTTTTATAGTATCTCTGGAACCTACAAGAATCTGTTTATATGTGCAAATGCATACAAAAAGGGTTGCAGCAATGAGAAATCCAACAACCATGTGTGTGTTATATGCGTAAGAACATTGTTCTTTGAATGCGTATGCTACTAATTCTTTGCTAATTTTAAGGATGAAACTATGTAAGCTGCAACCACTTTCCAGTGCTATTTTTGCCTAAAGATTACATCACTATGTGAAGCTATATATGTTTTGCCAGAGTGCATACTTAATGTCAGCACAATATAAAGCTTACACAAATAAACTGATATCATCTATTCATCTATATGTACTCCTGCACAGAGGAGTTTCTGCACATCACTTCGTTTACTGCCCGTCTGATTTACACCTAATTCTGACTTAAACCTGGAGTGGTATACACTTGCACACATTGTGTTACTGGGTGGTTAGGCTACCAGAGTATATATGGAAACCATATCAATGTTTGACAGAACATTTCCACATACTGCAATATAATACCCCAAAAAACATTTACATGGGCTACAACCAAGTGCAAAACCGTTGAGTTTTGAATAGCTTTGACATGGTTGACGGGTGTCTTAAGACAACAACTTCCAAGGAAGGCATCAACATCATGTTGCTGTACAATGGCAAAGACCATGAAGCCATGCAATGTAGACTGGTTGTTAGTTCAAGCCAATAACCATCATAGAGTTCATGATATCAATCTTCCTGTACGATTAAGAATTGTCAGTTAGTTCACCTCCATGCTCTTGCTGACTAGGAGGTTATGTTTTGACAAAGTTATTGCAAAGGAAGGGAAATTGGCCACTTTTAAATTTACCTTATGGCCAGGTCCGGTTGATATCCAAAAACTGTTGTGACATGCTAGGAGATTAGCGGGTTAGGTGTCAACAACTGAGTGATTCTCGAAATGCCAGCTCCACTTCCTAGTAAGTAGTAACCACAACTATGCTAGTGGCAAATACCGATTTAAGGACTAACCTTTGGAGACCTCAACCACATGAAGACTAACCAAAGGTATAGTCTACCCATTCTATTAGAATTTGGGAACTGTACTAGTACTCTTAAGTGTACCTGCTTTTGGTGGGATTGTGTATTGTTGTTGTTGTTGTTCTTAAGTGTACCCGGAAAACACCGATGTGTAGTTTTCCTGGGATCCAAATTTTGTGGGTACATTTCTACCCAACCTGTTGTTCCCGCGGTTTTCCATGGATACCCACATGCGTACATATGTATAGTTTTAACCTTTTAAGATAACTATTAGTGTAAACCACAGAATCATTCGTAGACTTCACTATATGCCAACTCACTTTGACAACTCAAGTCTTTTCACACTTTTGTATAGTTCTATTCCCTTGACTTTTGTTCAAACTGACTGATCAAGTGCATGACCATTGCACTACACAACTACTATTATATTAAAGCACATCTTGTTTGTATTTATTCATTTATTTTAATCTTTAAATATTCAGCTGTACAATCCTTAATACTTGATGTAGTGAGACCCACTTCATTAAAACTGTACTTAAAAGACTTACGTTGGAACTTGGAAAATTGCTAGATTACTCTTGCTTAACAGAGTTAGGTTACGGTGTATCCTTATCACTATGAGGAAGCATAGATGATCTTTTAGCAAAAATATTACAGTACTTCAATACTTTTGCTGATCGAGTGTTACGTATTTACCAAAGTCTAATGAAGTTCGGACCGAGTTAAGTTAATGCCAATAATTACTATGGTAGCATCATGTTCAAGAATTCGCTAATATGAGTCATATTCTTGTAACTCAAGATGTACCTCTTTGGATTTGGTTTAAAAATACCTTGTATGTTATGTCTGTTGCCATATTACAAAATTTGGTTGTCAGTTTGGAAATGTATTATCAGTTATCACCAACGGGGAGCTGGTCTATCGAGTTTCTAATCATATTTGACACACTGATTATTTAGAAAGAAAAAAAACTTAGGACAGAAGGCGTTGCCAGTCAACACGGCCAGTTTTGGCCCATGCTAACATACACCATTATGACTCATTACTAACCCACCCAGTTAACCACATTAACTGGAACTACAATATACTAATTACTAAACCCATATCTCTAAATAACCTTAGTGTGGTCCATTCTTTGCAACTTCTGGCGATGACAACTACATTGTACTAAACCCATATCTTTTAATAACTCTAGTGTGGTCCATTCTTTGCATCAGTTTTCGGCGACGACAACATAGTTGGAAAATGGCTTTTGCTTTAAACACTGGTGGTTTACCAAACAACGGTGACCAGGAAAGTATCAATGGCGAGACACCCCCTGGACTGGGTCAAACAAGATTGGGCCGCCTAGTGACCGCAGGCTCAAGACAGCTCCTAGAGAAGCTAAACTCAGCTAGAAAGAACTTCCCCATGAAGGTATTTCTTCTACTCCTCGGTTTCTATACCGCAAATGCACTAGCCACCATCCTCGGCCAGACTGGGGACTGGGACGTTTTGGTGGCGGGTGTCGTTGTTGCCGCTATTGAAGGGATAGGTATGCTTATGTATAAAAAGTCAAATTCTGTATCTAGCAGTAGCAGTAGCAGGAGATTTGAGTCACTGATAGTGATGATAAACTATTGGAAAGCTGGTGTTTGCTTGGGGCTGTTTGTAGATGCCTTTAAGTTAGGTAGTTAATCTTTGCCATATTGTTTGCCCTAAAGTAATTATATTCTTATCATCCTTTTGCATTCAACTCCTAATTTCTATTTTGAATTTTAATAAAGTGTTTAAGTTGTAGACTGAACAATTTTTTTAGAGAAACATATTAACAACTGTTGTACAAAGTTTGTGTAACGAGTAACGAAATAAGGTACTACATATACTTTGGGTTTACCCCATTTAATAGTTATATCTAAGGTTGGTCTATGGAGTTCGGGTACAAAATATAAACTCGAGCTGATAAGAACTCGATTTGAATTCTTATCGAGCTTTTTGAACCCCTTGTAAATAGTAATACACATCTGATAATACATCCGTTGAGAAGATAACAAAGCCAAGTATTGAACTTTGACTTTGTTGTTTGGGCAGCTGCGGTGTATACCATTTTGACCGAGTTTCCTCACATTATTTGTATGACTATAAAAATCAAATACAAATTCAACGGGTTGTGTACGCGGTTTAAATATTCTAATATATATATAAAAGATTCGAGTTGTGAACATCAAATTAAGTTTACAGAAAGTGGACATGTGAGCATTTTGACCTTTGACCGTCTTTTGATTCTTTTGTTCACGGTCAAAGTTTTTGTGCTTAATCATTCTTTTTCCTTTTATGCGTTTAAGATTTCAATTTGTTTTTTAGGTAATGGACAAAATTTAGTAATTTACTCAACACATGTCCGTACGACACTTCCACATTTGCTGCTTTTGCTTCGTTTTACTAAAATTTCACCTTTCCATAAAACAAATAAATAATATATTTTATAGCTATGTGTCTATATTTTGTACACAAGTTTATGAATCACACATGCGTACGGTTTAACTTTGTAGTAATGTTGGTTCGACATTCTCATCACGTACTAGTATTTAATTTTTTCGTTTCATGGTGTTCATAATCAATTTTTACAAAGTTTAAAAACTAGTGGCTAAGTTGTTTCAAATGTGTATGCTTCGTTATTCTTTGGGCAATATGGTATTGGTGAAACCGAATTCTTCATGCTCATCCTGATGATACGATCGAGGCTCGACATGATGACATCTTTCCAACAATTCAAAAGCTCTCTTTTTTTCTTCTCGTTTTCACTATTTGCTTTTATCACAAAATCAATGTATTTGTTAGATAGAATTTTAATCACACATTTTAACCAATCGCTTTTCTCATTTTTGTTGGTAATAATATTTTGAGTTAATTGGTTATTGTATTCATATTGTTAATCGTTAAAGTATGATAAAAATAAAAGTTAAAAATAAACTAAAACCCACCACAAAATTCTTGAAATGCAAATTACAACTCAAAAAATGATAAATTCCTCTTGATATAGACTTATATATAAACATAACATCGTATGCATTCAACTAGTCAACAACGATATTATGAGAGTGTCACTTTTGTAGAACTCATGATATATAATTTACTTACAAACTTAGATATGTTTAAATATTGTCTATAATCGTTTTAAAAAATATATTTTAGTTACATCTCAAATATTTAATTTATATATTTGATTTTAAACCTGCAAACCTAATAAAGTTTAAGCAAAACCTTATATAGTTTTCCATTTTAACTTTTTCTAATAATTAAACAAAAAACTTAAGAAAATAAAGCATTTTAAACTCAAGCGGCCGGACATGCAAGAAAAAAGAGTAATGCTAAATGGACTAAATATATAGACATAAAAACAGACCTAATTCATTTATCATTTGACACATAATTTATGCATTTTCTCTCTCTTAATTTTCACATATCATTTTTACAAATTAACCAATTACATCTTTAGGTCTCCATATCATTTTTCGAAAAATAAAAATAAAAATACTCCGTGGCACTATATATTCATAAAATGAGAAACGATTCATACACCACAATTTTTTAGCCGTATATCACCAAACATGTTTTACAATATTGTACATTACAACACGCTTAAGCACGTTTGATGGTGTATAACTAAAAATGATGGTTTACGAATCCTCACTCCATAATATTCTTCGTACAAAACTTTTCTTCTGAGACCATCTATTCTAAAAGTCCAACTCCGAATTTTTCATGCTAACTATCTTACTTTTATGTAATTCTTTAATTTACTTAAGATTATTCAATAAAATTAACCATAAAAGTTTTCATGTTTACCGATATTTTTTCTAAATAAAGCACAAGACTAGTCACAATCCCTTGACATTGATTTTCAACGGAGGAATGTGACTTTTTGAAGCACTTCAATACCCGTAAAAGGGATGGAATGAATTAGGGTCGGTTCGTAAGATCACTTTCAACCGTCACACAAACTGTCGTATCAGTTTCTGTCAAATCAATGTCATGTAAGCATTTTTCAAAACTGATACAACACTGTCAACAGCAGCACATCCCTTAATTTTTTCGGATCCCACATTACCTATATATCTTTATTTCTATACACTAAAAAATATAAAAAGCATTTTATTAATCAAGAGGGACCACACCACCACTTTAGTTCTACGTTAGTTAACCGATGGTTCAAAAGTGACGCCAAACTGAAGTGTTGGTACTAATGATGTTAAAAAACTGATGCTAAATAACACAAGGAACTGACGCACCATTGCCACTGGTCTAATAGGAGGTGTAAGGGGGTCTTTGGATTAGCTTTTCAAAAGAGCTTTTTAGCTTTTTAAGCTTTTTTGTTATAAAAAGCTCTTAAGCTTATCAAAACATTTTTTTATGCTTTTGGCTTTTTACAGCAAAAAAACCTTTTTTATGAAGCCAAGAAAGTGAAGCTTTTAACTTTTGGCTTTTTAGCTAAAAAGCTAAAAGCTCAAATTTAAAAGCCAAGTCAAACACCACCTAAACATGTAAAGTTGTAAACCATCAGGTAATATGCTTTTGTACCATAATCTATTGGGTAATATTCATAACCCAAAATTCGCATTTGGAAAAAAAAAGGTGTTTTTGACATAAATCATTTTAGGATGGTAAAGAATTGAGATTTTTAGTTTTATAAATTAAAACTCTTATAAAAAAATCACTAATCCGTTGACAAATAAAAGTAAGAGTTTTAAAAAGAAATTAATCTCTAAAAAGAAAAGGTACCTCAAAGATCTACTATACTACTGTCCCTTGAGGATTTTTCAGCTCTTGCAACAATTATATTCTATTGGTTGATACAAATTTTTTCTCGAAGTTGAATTGACATATGTCATTCACACGTTGTTACACTTATCTTTAGGCATATTTAATTAAATCTATCTATCATTTTTTATATAAATATAATTAAGTCGCTCAAATATAAAAATTCATTATTGTAGTGAAGTTCTTGTATTTACCAATTGGGTATTGTTCAAGTGGTATCACCACCGTAAACGTCCAGATCCCATATGTGTGACATACATGTCAGGGGTTCGAATCCGTGTCTCAACGTATATGATTAATTTGTGAAAAGGTGATTTGCCCGATGTTGATGCTATTTGCGGGTGAAGCGGACACATACATTGAAATATAGTACGAAGTTAAGGGGTATGTTGTAAATTACCCTTAAGTTCTTGTATTTGTATTCGGAATCCATGGTTATTGTTTATTTGTTTAAAAAGTTTTAAATGTACATTTCCATAATGTTTATGGCTATTTCACTCACAATTACAATTATTATAATTATCTTATCTCACACACACACAAACATTTGAATCATTGATTTTATTTTATTTTTAAGATAATTTATTTAATTATCAAAGTTAATAGCTAGATTAAAAGTTTATAGTTCAATTTTTTAAATTTTAAATTATTGTAATTCGGGGTTACAATATGACTCGAGTCAAGTAGTGGGTTTCACATTTAATGTACAAAGTTCAAAACCTAAACTCGAATTTATTTTATAAAAGGGTTGACGAGTCAAAAGTATTCAACTCGAAAATGATTTACGTAACTCATTTAGGTAAACGTGGTAAACAAGTTGATTGGTTGGATCAATACATTTAAAAAAAAGAATTATGGTTGATCGATCAACCCGTTGACATCTTACCTCAAATCCGACCGAAAGAACAAAATGGTTGACGGGTTTAAGTTAGTAAATTGATGGGCTGAAATCCCAACTCTAATATATAATCTTCTATAATAATGTATATAATAAAGTAAGAAATGATATATCACTATGTTTTTTCAATTTTTACTAAATGATGACATATACTTGAACAAAAAAATACCGCACGTAAACTTTTTTAATATACCACTGCATGGGGCGGGTAAAATGCCAGTATATATATCTTACCTATATACTAAAAAGTGGGGATCCCTAGCTTATGTGTAGTTTTCTACAAATTACGAGGTGATGTGGCATCATTTGGTGAAAGCTTAAAAATTAGATGTGCTATGTAATAGACCATCAATCACACTTACTTAAAGTTTATAATTAAAATGACATTAATGTAAAATACTTTCATATTCTTTTCAAGTAATAGTTGATCTAATTAGTAATTAGTACCAATTGTGTATATGAACCAATCCATCAAATTCCCTCTAAAAATCAACTTTCTTTTTCTCAAGTGTGACATTTAGAGTTTTGATTTTCTAGGTTTATAATTTATTATTTTTATTTTAATATTTAGATATGTGTTTGTTGCTGATCAAAATATATTAGATTAATATCAATAAATAAATTTTTGATTTTGTTACTAAGTTTGAATTTACTAGACATCTAATTTTGATTTCATACATTTTATTTTATAGAATTTTGTTGATAATTCAATTATTCTGTTTTACCACTATAATTATATTTCTATATGTTCTTGTCATGTTTTTTTCTATTTGTCCTTAAAATTTGTTGGCAAGTTAGATTTTCTACCATATCCGTATTTGCAATGATTAAAATACGTGTGTTGTCAAGGTAGAGTTTTGTTTTTGATTTATTTTTCAACTATATCTTAATTAGGTGCTCATGAAAAATTAAGATTATGATTATCTGTATTTGCAAATGTGGCCATTCATTTCTCAAATATTCAAGATAATAAAATCAATGCTTAAATCCTACCTTCAAAATTTGAAACCTAGACCACTTTTGATTTTATCGATTTTAAATTGTTAACTTTGATGAAAAAACTGGTATAACAAGATGTTTGGGTCTAAATTTCAAAGTATCATGCCTCGTTAAAAGAAGTTCAATTATGGAGTTTCAAATGGTTTAGTCAAAAGCTACAATGTAGGATATTATATATACGTTTATCGTGCATCGCACGAGTTATAATACTAATATATATATATATATATATATATATATATATATATATATATATATATATATATATATATATATATATATATGTATATATACTAAAGGAGTGTAAAATAAAGATCTAGATTTTGCCAACTAGGATTGAATGACACGTGACAATCTCTTAAAATTTTCAATAAATATAATTAATTAATGACAATATTATTTATTTTAGAATTTCCAAGGTCTAATGTTTACTTAAATTTTTTATCACTGTCTCCTTTTGCAAATACTGTTAACTAATTATGATAATGTTTTAGCAAAAATGTTAAAAATTTTTAATTAAATAATAAATACTTCGTAAAAGGTATAGCAACACATGACGAAAAAATCATGATAAGTGAATATCTTCAACCAAATAGAATAAATATTATTTAATGTTGTAATTAATTAAAAATTAATACTAACAAACAACTAAAGAGTATTAATTTAAGTAGCACTTCCTGATTTCTATTGTGAAAACACAAAACCATCATTCTTTATGACCTTAACTAATAAATACAATTTTATGTTTGTTGGTTTTACACAGACTTTTGTCACATGTTTTATTATAAAAGAAAGCTCAAGAATTTGTCACGTAAGTACAAATGTCACGTGTCAACATCTTAATTTTAGTTAACAAATTATTTAATTAATATTATATTATTATATTATTATTTTATTATTTTTTAATATTTAATAATTAATAAATATAAATACTAATATGCAAAGAAGGATTCCTGTATGAAAACAAACTCTTACAAATTATTTAATTAATATTATTATTTTATTATTAATAATAATTAATTAAAAATAAATTAAACAATTTGACATATGTTTAGTTACGATCTTATATTTAGTGTAATGACATGGACTTTGTATATAATATTTATCATATTACAATGAACATTTCACAATGTAATAATAGTATGTACTAAAAACAACTATATTTAACAAATCACTTGATAATTAATTTATTTGATTAAATTAATAGAAATAAAATTGTATGTTTTAAATTGCCGTGCATCTCACGAGTTTAAAACTAGTATATATATATATATATATATATATAAAAGTACGAAATTCAGTCTCTCTCTCGTCATCGAATAAGCAAAGCCAGTCTTTATATTCCAATTAGATTTACATTAATTATTAATTAATTATTTATGCAAAAAGAATAAGAATTTTTTTAAAGATAATTTTATGACGGTTGTTAATGTGTTTAAAAGTATTGTAATTGATAGTTAAATATTAATTTTAACGGATAATTATTTATTTTTATTATACAATATTTTTAAACATGTTAAAAAGCAACACTCGTGCGTCTCTTTTTAGAAAAATTCATAAAACAATTAATTACAATTTTTAAACTATAAATGCTCCAACAAGTAACACCTTCTTTACTACTTTAAAAAATTAATTTAAAATTTTCAATCTTTAAATGCAATTCCAATTATACAAAACCCACTCGACTGCCTTTCCCCCTTATTTATAAACCCTGATTTCATCATTTTCGTTATTTCGCACCTGTTTTTGTTGACGATTCATTACACACACTGAAATACACACATATAGATATAGAAGTAGAGTTTGAGAATGGCGAACAATGGCGGCAACGGAAGCCACGCTGAAGTTGATGACGATCATCTCTCAATTGCGCGAAGGTAAAACCCTATAATTTTGTAATTTATATATACAAAGGTATTTAAGGTATTTCTATATATTTATTTATTTTTCATGATTTTTTTATCAGTTTTATAGAATTATTTGATCATCGGCGTTGGCTACATACCAATGTGTGTATATATGTGTATCTGTATATTTGTATATGTTTATGTTAGTTACTGTATAATTTATAAATTTTGAGTGAAATTTTTGTTAGATAAATAAGACGATGATGATGTCAGCATATATATTTAGGTTTTTGTAATATTAATTTACTAGTTTAATAAATAAAATTTGTTTATTTAGGGGTACTATATGTTTTTTGAGCAAAGGGGTACTTTATATTGAGTAATTATTTTTATGTCATCTACATCTACATCATAATAATCTGCGTTATAATAAAATAATAGCATTTCATATTCATGTGAGTCAACAAGAACACTCTAGTTGTAAAGTACAGTATCTCTTATTAGCACAATGTATGTATATATATACGTACATATGATTATATGTATGCATTTATTTTGTATAATGACTAATTGTGTGTTTTTGTTGATGCAAATGTTCTGTGGCTATTATCAGTTATCAGATAGAAGCTTTAGAGCAAGCTTTAAAGCAGAACACAATAGTGTTTTTGGAGACTGGATCAGGCAAAACATTAATTGCTATTATGCTTTTACGCCGCTATGCTCATCTCTTGCGAAAACCGTCACCGTTCATTGGTGTTCTTTTGGTACCCACTGTTGTGTTAGTCAAACAGGTATAAGAAATTGGCGTTTGACTTATTTTTAGAGTAATTATGAGAGTTTGTATATCTTATTGTTTTATTGGTGGATCATGTCGTATAGCAAGCTGAGGCTGTGAGGAAACACCTTGATCTCAAGGTGGAAGAATACTGGGGGGAAAGGGGTGTTGATTACTGGAATGCTGCTGATTGGAAAAAACAGCAAGACGAACATCAGGTATAAGTCAACATTTGACTTCTCACTTGTTTTTTATTATATACTTTACATATAGATGTGTGTGTGTGTGTATCACTGATGGTCAAATAACTAAAGTACTCGGAATTGGGACCACAACTCATCAGTATATTATTTTGACGGGGTACCGTCCCCTTTATCCAAAAAAAAAAAAAAAACTCATCAGTATATTGTACAATTTGCTTATGGACACATGAGTAAGCTTGGATTGAAATTTTGGAATTTTGCAATATCATATATTTTTGTTGGACAACTCAATATGTAAAGCTATTCTGACATCATAAACTATGAATATTAATATTATTACTCGTACGTTGTTTGTATTGTAAACTTCTTATTTTGCAGTTAAAGGGCAAATAAAATGTTCACATACAGTTAAATATTACGCTGTTTCATATTTCATTCATGCCGTGGTACAGCTAATGGTCATGACACCAGCCATTTTACTTGATGCGTTGAGGCATAGATTTTTAAGCCTGGATATCATCAAGTTACTGATATTCGATGAATGTCATCATGCGAAGAAAAGACATCCTTATGCTCTAATTATGAAGGTGTGTTATGCTTTTACACCATTCTGTTTCTTTGTATGATCATACTGTTAATATTATAATTGATTTCTTACCTAATTTGAAAATGTGAAATAATAATTGTAGGAGTTCTATCACCGCCAGCTACGTGATGGTGCTACTCAGCTTCCTAGGATACTCGGGATGACAGCTTCACCTGTTAAAGCTAAAGGTATGGAAACATTTCTTGTTTGCTTGCTTAATTAATTAATGATATTACTATGTCCCAAAGAATTGTTATTTATCATCACCTGTGAATTATCTGTTGAACATTCCCACTTTAGATTCATCTTATCTTATTACAGTTTGTTTCTAGTAGGGGTCCTAAGTAGCTTGTTTATTGTACTATAGGGTCAAGCTCAAGGGATGATTACTGGAAACACATTAAAAAGCTCGAGAGTCTCATGCATTCTAAGGTTCCCAACTATCTATTTGTGTCGCTTATTAGAACTTAATTTCCGGGGCCAAAATAATAGTACGCGAGGAGAAGTGAAGACACAACTGGCTAGTCTTCTATTACATGATGTGAGGAGATATAAAGACGAGACACTTAAAATGGAAAACGGAGGGAATGATGTAGATAGGGAAAATCTTGATTTTTTGGTTTCGGATGTTGTTCTTTTATAACCTTTTAAAATACAGTTCTCTATAGGTAGAAGTTTTTATTTGATAATAATGACTAATGTAGCTTTTATATTGGATGAAGGTATATACATGTGCAAGTGAATCTGATTTAGCCAAGTACATTTCTTTCTCTACCGAGAAGTATAGATTCTACAAGATGGTGGAAGTTCCGTATCAGATGTTTGAGGAGATGAAAAGTAGTTTGTCAATTTTAAGACAAAAGGTAATTTGGATCTTTTTGGGATGTCTACCTCCGTCTGAAAGTTTAACTGTTGCATAGAAGGTAAATTTGATATTTTTGCATAAAAAAATAAAAGCTAAGAAATATATGATTATAATCCCCAGCATGAAAGAGTGATACGAAATTCAAATCTTTCGGAATCGTCAAGGGACAGTGCTATTAAAAGGTTGTTGAGGTTATCCGTAACATTCGAGTTCTGCTTAAATGAGCTAGGTATATGGTTGGCAATAAAGGTATGTTTGTGAAATTTTATAATTTTGCGTAAAAGTTAACGGCATTACATCTTGTTTTTCTTGCTTTTTCACAAGAATGATGTTTAGTATGAAACAAGAAGTCTAATACGATTCTTCAAATGTCACCTCACTCCTTTTAACATTCATTTTACAGGCAGCTGAAGCATACTCATATGAATCAAATGACCTCTTTACGTGGGGGAAACTCGATGTACGTGGTGAGACAATTGCTAGAGAATTTTGCAAAGATGCCAAGCAAGTTTTCTCCACCTACGTACCGCACGGTAATAAAGGCATACTATGATAGCTTTTTATATTGTTATTATTATTAAATTTATAGCTTCCTTTTACAGAATCTTTATTTCTGAACTGTCATTTTTGGCACTGTCTAGATTGGATGATCAATCACATTAATCAAGCAACTGTGAGCATTGGATTACTCTCAACAAAAGTAGTGTGCTTAATTGAATCGCTTGCAGATTATAGGTTTGTGCAAGATTGTGCTTTGATACTGTAGGTGGCAATTTTGACCCTTGTACTTATGAATGGGTCGATTGTGGTTTCTTTTGTAACAGGTCAAATTAAAAAGTTTAGCTTAAATGGATTGGGTCAAATGAGTTGAGAATTGCCAAAGTCTATTTATAATACTTACTTACGATCTCCTATTAAAGTACTTGGATTATTGCTGTAATTAAATTGTTTTGTAATCACAGTTTACACATTAATTATGTATAAAATTTTATAAAACTTGGATTTGAAAGTATTTGTAGGTCAACCCATATTAACCTGTTACAACCCATCTTGCCACCTCTAATATGTACTCATAATTTTGTGTTGTTTCTTCAGAGTTTAGCATCAATTTGTAAACATCTTGGAACTTCTTGTAGGCATGTTAATGATATGCGATGTATAATATTTGTTGAGAGGGTGATTACAGCCATTGTACTTAAAAGCTTACTCAGGGAGTTAAATCCCAATCTATTTGGGTGGAAAACCGAATATACCGCTGGTAATCATTCTACGATGCAGTCGCAGAGCCGTGGTGCTCAAAATAAAATTGTTGAAGAGTTCCGTAAAGGCCAGGTATACCTTTTTGTTGTGCATATAGTAGTTACTGTTAGCTGCAATCAACTTAGATTAGTAATCATTGTTGAACTTGTTGCACATTGTGATCGTGTACAGGTCAATATTATTGTTGCAACATCGATTCTTGAAGAAGGTTTGGACGTTCAGAGTTGCAATCTCGTAATTCGATTCGACCTTTCATCTACTGTGTGTAGTTTTATTCAGTCTCGAGGCCGTGCTCGAATGCAAAATTCAGATTTTCTGTTATTGCTTAGAAGGTATTAACTATTTAACATGAAATTAGAGGTGGTGATATGGACGGGTTGACTTATGAATCAAAACCGATTTGTGTCATAATGAGTTGACGTTGGTGCGGGTTAAGACCTGTTAGGTTGGGTTGACGCGAAAGATTATTTCTAAACTTTTTATCATATATGTATATGTATATATTAGGTTTGTCAAATATGATTTAAAGAATTGTATTATTTCAATAGTAATCATTTTTTGGAATAATATATCTAGAGGAAGTTTTAATGCGTTATCAATTTAACATCCACTTTAAGTGACTTTTGACCCGCTTGACTCATTTGATACGTTGCCTTTTAAGCTAAGTTTTTAGTCCTTGTTTGACCCAATAGAGAACCCATTCACAAATTAATGGCTGTAGATTTCTACCTATACTTAAATTATTAAAAAGATATTTAAAGTTTAAAATCGTGTTTCATTTGCCGTGATGTGTTTTATGTAAATATACTATCTGATTTATGTAAGAGTTTCTATTCATGTTGTAAGTCTTATATTTCATGCGTTGTAAAATATGTAATTATTCCATGCCAGGATAGTTTTTTTCCTAAACCAAATTTTAGTTATTTGACATTTAAAAGGCAAATTTGGATTCTGTTAATTATAACTGAGTTATTACTCATTTTGATGATCCTCAGTGGTGATATGGAAACATTGAATAAGGTGAACAATTACCTTATGAGTGGAAAAATCATGCGAGATGAGTCATTAAGTCATGCTTCTGAGCCGTGTGAGCCACTCGACAATGAGATTTTGAATGAAGTTGTTTATCATGTGGAATCTACTGGGGCAACATTAAGCTTGAGCTCTAGCATTTCCATGGTTTACTTCTATTGTTCTAGGCTACCTTCTGATGGGTTTGCTCTTAACTCTTAGATGCGTTATAATTGTTATTGTTACTTACTGCATCCTGTGAAAATTGAATTGCTTGACATTGATTAAATCGGGAGGTTTGTGCGGATTATTTTTTAGTTTCCTACGCTATCTTTTGATGGGTTTGCACTTTGCTATTAACCTGTGCATGTGCTAGAGCTGTTACTTTTACTTGCTCTGTGCTAGGAAAAGTGCATTTTGTTTAATGTTGGTCGAAAGGATAGATTTTTGTCCGGTTTGTTACGAGTCGAGTTGGGTTGACTTAGAACACTTTTTGTCTCAAACATTCATCTATTTGTAAGTAACTAGTATGTCAAATTTGACTACAAAAGTTAATATTATTTCAATAATCATCTAGCTTTTGTATAAAATGAGTTATGAGGTTTTATGCAGTAAAAGTATACTTGGGGTGACTTTCAAGTTTCAACCCATTTGGCCGGTTTCATTTTTAGCTAATTTTTTGTTTTGTTGGGAGAATTAGTTACATATCTCCTTCTCAAAAACCACCTAAATTACATATTTCCCCAAATTACAAGTTTCAATGCATAATGTACAATGATTTTAATGCATGTTTGGGGAAATATGTAATTTAGGTGGTTTATTAAGGATTTGTTTGTCCATTCATAAAAAGATCTTTCAATGAAGATGTAATATAGATGCTATTATTTATTAAATAGCACCATTTGTAAGGAAAATGTTACAAGTTTTATTGATGCGAGAAGCATTATTTTTACACATCATTTTAGTCTTTTAATGACAATTTTTTTTATGTTCTATCATTTATAGGTATTTTAAGCCATATCCAAGATTTGTTATTGATAAGCAATCAGGAACTTGCAGCATATATTTTCCTAAAAGTTGCCCACTTCCAAGCGTGCATGTATCAAGCAATTCAAAAATGCTGAAGCAACTTGCGTGCCTTGAGGCATGTAAGCAACTTCATAAGATGGGTGCATTAACAGATAATCTTGTTCCTGATACTGTGGAGAAAGCTGTTGATCCTCAAGAAATCGGTAAATCTATATTGGCCTGTCCTTAGAACCATTAGCGGTGAAAGCATGGTGGAGTGGGCAGTTTCTTATGTGGGTCAAAAAGGTTTTGGCTCAGATTTGGTTCTGATCGAAATGGGTCAGGTAGACAAGAAACACCATTTTTTGGTCAAAAATCTGTGCATTTTGTATATAGAGTTAGTTTATAATTATGTTTACCAGAAGTATCATTTTGGTTATTATTACCAAAACTCTTTTATCATTTTGGTAAATATCTATTATTTTTTAAAAACTGATTGTAATTTTGTATGCATTAGAAATGCATTTTGGGTGCCTTTTAACCCCTTTTTTATGCAGAGCTATTATTTTTTGTCTACCTGTCTGACTCATTAGATATTGAAAATAACCTGAATTGACCCATTCCAAAGTAATTGGGTCGAAATTGACATCTCTAGAATTTTTTTTTTTGTTAATTAGTTCTCATATAAAATTTTATGGATACAGAGTATGATTATGTAGAAGAACAAGTTCAGTATATGCCACCAGAGCTTGTTGGTCGATTTGGAGCTGATTCAACTAAGATATATCATTTCTACTTAATCAAACTAAAGAAGGACTTCAATTACGATGTTCCGCTCCAAGATATTGTGCTTGGAGTGAACATTGAGTTAGATCTCGATAAGGAAGGGTTATCTTTTGATCTTGAGGCCGACAGGGGCAGCATTGCTGTTTCCATGACATATATCGGAACTTCCGTGCTTACATCGGAGCAGGTGATTAAATTTGCTAAAAAGATTTTTTTTTAGCATAACTTTTATATCATTGTAATAAGTTGATTTTACTTTTTCTGAATGATACTTTTAGACGTGGCAAGATCAGCCCATGGGCAAGTTGAGTATTGGGTCAGGACGGGTTTGCTTTTAAACGGGTCATTGTTATGGTGGTCGAACCAGAGATTGATGGGTTGACTGATCTACTAACCTTTTTGTTTCCACGCTCTAACTTCTCTATTAATAGCGCATTACTTTATAGAATGATTCAATACGTTGGTTGAATTAAAATAGACTATGTGTCACTTTCAACCCATATGGACTTGTCATGGAGTAAATAAGTCAAAATTTCCACCTATAGATATTTTCATGGGATTGAATTTAACATATCTACACTTTTTCAACACTTAAGTGTTCTCATCTTGCTCATTATATTTGCCTTTTCCAGATAACAATATCTAACAATTTCCAAATGACGGTGTTGAGAGTACTTCTCGATGGTTCCATCACAAAGTTGATCAAGTCTCTTGAAGTGTTCAAATTGGAAAATGATCTGATGGTATTCGACTATTTGTTGCTCCCTTCAATGGGATTAGATAAAACTCCATTGATGATTGATTGGAGTTCTGTTCATTCTGTTCTGTTTCCTTTTCAAAAAGAACATAATTGTTCTTTAACAGGTGATAACCATCACCAAGTACACGTAAAAAATGGTGATAACCATCTAAGGGTGATATGCAGCTGTTTGGTGGAAAATTCTCTAGTGTACACGCCTCATAATCAGCGCGTGTATTGCACAACAAATAGAATAACCGGATTAAATGGTAATTCGTCCATGCAAATAAAGGAAGGGGAAACAATTTTGTATAAAAATTATTACAAAACACGGTACTGATTCTTTGCTATCAAGTTATTTTGTTAGTTTGATTTTCCTTGCAAGGATAAAACTTAGCTTATTCAAAATGCAGGTATGGGATTGACTTGTTGTTTGAAGAAGAATCGTTTTTTGCTGCTAGACAACTTTTTGTAGTTCGAAATTTACTTCAAAGAGGCAGGCATCATAAGGAAAAAGGTTGGAATGATGGTTTATATTTGCTTCCATGTTTCAGTTTTTGTTCAAGTTTTTCATTTTACATTATCTGTTTGTGTATATACCATTGTTAAAAATGGTAATACCACGAGCAGTTTAATCATTACTGATAAATAGTTGTCGAACTAAATTTACCACATTTATGTGTTTGCTTTTTACCATAAGGTTATTTTAAATATTTGAGAAATTATTGAATTAGTATCTACCAAAGCAAACACTTTGGTTTTATTAGACTATAGGGAATGATCCTTTTCTCTTTTGAATATGACATTAATTCCCTATTATTTATTTGTTTTGCAGAATTAAGTAATGCAGGAGTTGAACTACCTTCTGAACTGTGTTACGTGTTAATGTCTCCGATATCTATAAGAACCTTCTATTCTTTCTCGTTCGTACCATCCATAATGCATAGGATCAAGTCCTGGCTTATTGCCATGAATTTAAAAAAAATGCATTTAGATGGTAGCCGGCAATATGGAAATGTTCATGCTTTGAAGGTATTACTTATGAATATTTTGTGAGCCTTTTTTATTGATTTTGTTCTAATAAATTATCCTATAAATGATGCTATTTTGAATGCTATTTCAGATCTTGGAGGCAATCACAACCAAGAAATGCCTTGAACGATTTCATTTGGAATCATTTGAGACTCTAGGCGATTCATTTTTGAAATATGCTGCTAGCCAGCAACTATTTAAAAACCTTCCGGATCAACATGAAGGCATCTTGAGTTCCAGAAGGGAAAAAATAATATCCAATGACTCATTATGTAGATTGGGATGTAACTGCAATCTTCCAGTAATTATTTCTCCTTTATATCCTAGTTAAAGTTTTTGATAATAAAAGTGGTAATTTCAACCGTTGACAATTAATTGGTCAATTTGGGCTTTGGATTATTTCTAAAGGGTTGATTCTAAAGGAAACATGTCAAATGGATCGAAAGTTTCCATGACTATATTGTTTGTAGTCTTATTTTGCACACTAGTTATTTATAAAAACTTTCTACTTGTGGATAAAAGTTGTTTTGGGTAAACAAAGTAACCAACTGACATGTTTTGATTTGACCTGATCTGATTTAACTCGTTATCCAACCTGTCTATTTTGCTACCTGTAATTTTTCTTGTCAAAAGGTTGTAAAATTACATTCCAATTTCTCAAAATGGTAACCTTTTATCTTATTTCTGTAAAGGATAGTAATGTATTATGGGTGATTTGTTATTGTTTGCAGGGATTTATACGTAACGAGCCTTTTGATCCAAAAACTTGGGTTGTTCCTGGGGATCGTTCATTCCCGTTAAAAATGGAAGAATTGGTTCTTTCAAATGGAAGACAAGTCTATATTGCTCGAAGAAGGACCATAAAAAAGAAAGTTGTAGCTGATGTCGTGGAAGCATTAATTGGTGTTTTTTTAAGCGAAGGAGGCGAAATGGCAGCTCTATCTTTTATGGGATGGCTTGGTATAAGTGTTGATTTCGACAACACCCCGTACAGTAGACACTTGACGTTTCAACCTGAGAAGTTTATAAATGTACAACACTTGGAATCTTTGCTTAAGTATACATTTTGTGACACCTCATTGCTTGTTGAGGCTCTAACTCATGGATCTTACATGCTACCTGAGATTCCGAGATGTTACCAGGTAACTTTAAATGTTTGGTTTGTTACCGAAAAGGACAAATGTTTGACAGGCTATTCTTCACAGTAATATGGATCTCTGCTCACCCCATTAATTAGAGGTCGATTTCAACTGTTTACTTGATAATGGGTCAATATGGGTTTCCGTTGCCAAATGGTCAAAATGACCTAATTTAAGAAATTAACTAAAAGTAGAACAGATCAAACCAGTTGAGCAGGCCAGGCATGTCGAGAATTGCCAGAAGTGTTATTTGAATGTAGTTGACGGTTAACCTCGTAATCATTATATTCAAAGTATTTTATATAGTTAGATACTTATACTAATAGTTAATATGCTACAAGTCAAATCGGTTACCTGTTATAATTGTTTGTAACATTAGCCAAAAGCTGGTAATCAACCCGAAGATGTTTGAGACTGCAATCCCGTGCACGACCAAGTCAAGGGGCCATGGCCTTGCCGTATACGGCCTAGCCATTGCCGTATTACCCTGACCGTATACGGTAGCCAGCCGTATACTGAACTAAATTGTGAGATTTGATTATGGAAAGCAGTTACATATGTCTACAGATATGAACTTGGAGATATCCCCAAGTCATAGTTGGAGTTATCTTAATAATACGACACTTGACACTGTATAATAAAACGTTCAACTTGAGTACATAAAACCCTCAAACAATTCTTTCATTATTAGTGCCAATATTGGTGCTTGTGGTTTGATGCATTTTACAACATGTTCAATCAAAACAGTTTGATAGTTGTATATGGATTGGTTGCTGAAATCTATTTATTTTAATCTTATTTTGCAGCGTTTAGAATTTCTGGGGGATGCGGTGTTGGATTATCTCATCACGGTGCACTTATACACTAAATATCCAGGGATGTCTCCTGGAATGTTGACGGATCTGAGGTCGGCATCAGTAAACAATGATTGTTATGCACAATCTGCAGTGAAAGTGGAACTTCACAAACACATTCTCCATGGATCTCCAGACCTTCATCGTCATATAGTCTCTACCGTTCAAAACTTTGACCACTTGTCCTTGGAATCTACTTTTGGATGGGAGTCCGAGACCACTTTTCCGAAGGTCAGTGGTCTTTGGTTGGATTTTAAATTACATGTATTTTTTTGCATGAATTCCGATTTTGACTGTTTACTATTTAGGGGTCAAATAATATGTTTCAGGTATCAACTGTCATACAAGTTTCTAAACTGATCACCCAAAAAGAGTTAACTGTTTAGTATATACTTGAATTATTAACCTTTATTTGAGGGACGTTTAATATGTTTGTCGTTTTCTCAAAAGTGGGTTTTTCGTCATTTTGTTTATTGTTTTCTTTTATATTAAAGTTTTTTGAAGCACTCATCCAAATAGCATATTTTACTCTTGATATCTGATTTTGATTGCTCAGAATGAAAATAAATCATTAGTAAAACGCACATCCAAAGAACTGCACTATTTCATCTTTACGCATTAATCAAAATTTTTGTTTGTGGGCATTGTATATAGGTACTTGGAGATGTTATTGAATCTCTAGCTGGAGCAATTCTCGTGGATTCAGGGTATGATAAAGAGCGAGTTTATCAGAGCATTAGGCCTCTTCTGGAGCCATTGGTCACACCGGAGACGTTGAAACTGCACCCTGTGAAAGAGTTGCATGATGTTACTCAAAAATATCATTATGAAATAAAAAAATCGGCTAAACGTACCGACGATGGTACAATCTCTTTCACCATTGAAGTGGATGCTGAAGGCCATGTATTTAAAGAGTCGTGCATGGCACAAGACAAGAAAATGGCTGAAAGACTCGCATCCAAGTCTGTTTTGAAGCTGCTCAAAGAAAAAAAGGATGGTATATAAAGGGCAGGTTTTGTTTTTCACATTTCGAAGGAGGAAGGAGTACACAATGATTTTTAATGTTGTAGTTGATGACTTAAATTGTGATATGAATGGGTTTTGAATCAAACTAGGAAAGGTATTTTTTTAGTCCTTTCTTTAGGGCTGCATTTGTCGTGTTAAGTGTACAGAATTCAAATGGTTAAAGCCCTTACAAATCCTTGTTTGGTTTATAGATGATGTATCTCAAGGAAACATTGTATACCTCATCTTGAAGGGAATGAAATATAAAATTCTTGTTTGTGGAAACTATGTGATATAATTATACGTTGTTTTGCTTGATAGTGATACTGATATTTCTCGAAAAGTAAAATCTAAATGCACTCGATGTTTTGGTTAGCCTTATTTGATTTGATTTTCTCTTTTATATTTAAAAATAAAAGACAAAAATAAATTATCGGTGTTGTTGAGCCAAAATAAAGAATTGAATACGTACACGTGAAATCCTTTTGCGGGGAATAAAGTGTTACTAGGCATTTGATTAGCGAAGATTACTACTCATATATCTCAGATGCTTTCTCTCTTTCAAAAACTTCATTTTTGATTTTCACATCTTAACTTCTAGTTTAGGTCATCTTTAATTTGATCGGAGTATCCCCTGACCGTTTTTTAGGACGTCGGGACGTTGATGGTTTTTAATTTTACTAAATGATTTTGATAATTTTTACCGTAAAGGGAAAGACTTGGTGATTTTAAGCGATATGAAGAGCCGGCATAGGGTGCCAAACAAAATAGAAAAAGGTACGCCAAACGAAATAGAAAAAAGGCCAAGCGTGATCATGACTGACGCCTTGTGTGTAACTCTGCCCGGACCAACAAAGCTGAAAAACTAAGCTGGTGCAGTTACGTTCAGTTCAGTTCGGTTCTTGGTTCCAGAGTATTAAAAAAACGTTCAAAATTGGTTCGCAGTTGGGTCCCAAACGAAACCAACTTCTTTCAGTTAGAATTTTTCATTTAAACTTTAAACAACGCCAATTCTTAGTACATTTTAATTATAAAAATTCCCAAGTTTGTATTTCATTCAGCTTCATGCCTAGCCAAATCAGTAAAGGCTTTTGGTTACATTATTTTTCAATTTTGGATTCTGATTTGTTTCGTCCAGATGGGCACGCCTGTGTAAAGGAACATTATCAATGCATATCTAGTATAAGAATTCTCAAAATCTTCTACAATAGCTTTTCAAGGCCTTACTATTAACGACACTATTACAATATGATTCACAAATCACAATATGAAGCAAGAGAATGATAATGGTTCAAGGAAGAACTCACTAAGAACCATACAATTTATTGTGTACCCAAACTATTAATCCATCATGCGTCTGTTAGTGACAAAAGAGTTATTCCTTTTTTCGACCAAAGAGTAGATTCATTGAGTATGTATTCCCCTTTTGTCCAGCTACTTCTACTCGTTTTGCGCCAATCTGAAGTCGGTATATCAATGATAAAAAGGTGAGGGGTTTTAAGATGATAAAATAGTCTCTACAGTTATAGAAACGTGAATAATATATTACACATGCCAACTGCCACGACTATCATGATATACATGTTCATGTGACCAAACTATAGTGGGTTTAAGTCGAACATAATTTTGACTTTGGAGACAAAACCTGATAAATGGGAATCACAATGATGATATGATAACCATAAGGATTATTAGCAATTCCTATTATTACCTTGTTTTATACAAGCTTTTAAAAATGAATGTCATATTTAATTGACTACGTAGTGCTAAATTCAACAAGCTTGCAACATTTTAAATGCTTTAAAAACAAAAAAGATGACATGAACATTACCTTGTCCATAAGCCAAAATCCAACAGATGGCATGTACTGCACCAGGTACATAACAGCAAGCACAGGCTGCAAGAATAACAGAACAATGATAAGGTTCAGATGTCAAAGTTCCCAACAGAAACATATTGAACTTAAGTTGGTGTCTGCAAATAATAATGTGCCGGTGACACTCAAACAAGTACCTGATATGATATCCAAGCTTCTTTTAAACCATGACTTGCAGCAACTAGTGTAAGCTCTGCACATCTCTCTGATGATACTCGTTTCTGATGAGAGTAACACTAAACAGTGTTAGCATCATACTTGCCTTCATTATTGTTTATTGCAAAGGTATTATTATTATTGTAATAGTATAGTTCTTGTACTTATATTTAACACGATAACTAAACATTTTCTAGTAAAATGGTCAAAAAGTGTATGTGTGTCAACCCGGCACGTTCTGAACTCATTTGATAATGAATCAAGCATAATACTTAACTTCTCCTAATCCCTTTATATACGAGTTATGGAAATAGTACACTTACCAGATATCATTAACTATTATAAATTATATGGAAATACCATTGTTGCCTGCTTCACTAATTACACCTCGATAACGCCACTGTAACATTGGATACCATTACATTTAAACTAACCTCCTTGACTCCCCTTTGTCCTGAGGTGCTCGTATCAGGTGCATTTGATGTCTCTATTGGTCCAGGACAAACAACCGTTACCATGATTCCCTTTTGGTAAAGCTGAAATAAAAAGAAAAATGCGTAGTAAAAAAGCCTGAACATTCTACTTCTGATATTCATAAAATTTCTTGTCGTCCTTGTCAATTTCATCAACAATGACATAATCACAGATAGGCAACCTAACTACTTTTCAGTTACAAAAGAAAAGGATTATTTTGTCATTTAAAATGATCTTGCTCATGTTACTTTTTTCTTTACATCAGTATACCTCGGACCGCAAAGAATGGAAGTAGCCATTTAACGCAAATTTTGATGCAGAATAGACCGACTGCCCTGGTGCAGGAGTCTTACCTGCAGCACTACTCATCTGCAGAGACAAAAGACTTCTAATTTATAAAGAGTGAAAGAGAGAAAAATGAAAAATATTTATGAATAACAATAAATATATTTTCTAAGTACAAGAACTTGAAGAAGACATTTGAAGATCTAAAGCCTCATTACACAAAAATAAAAAAATAAAAAATAAAAAGGCATACCACAACGAAGTGTCCTCTACCTCTCTTCAACATGTGAGGGAGCAGCAGCCGCGTAAGAGATATCGGCCCCATAACATTTACATCAAGTGTTGCCTGATTGCAAAATAAAGATATTACATTTACTTCAAAAGAACAATGATATGAAGTACATCCGATACACAAGCGTAATGCAGATAAATACAAAAAATTAAAAATTAGTAAATCTAATGATCTGACTATATCAATATGTGATACCTTGAGACTTGCTTCAGGTACATCAAGTGCCGTTGATTTCTGCAACAAGCACAAAACAGGGAAATAAGCAATGTATTAGCAGTTGAGGTGCTTTCTGTTAAAGAAGAACTAATAGTGGCAAGATCCCGGGTTGGGTCAAACAGGTCATTTTCTACTACGTGTAGATGTGGGTTAACCCATAATCCTTTTTGTCTAAATTTTATATTTATATTTCAAATCTAGATAGTGTGCTTAATATGATTACAAAAACTATACTATCAAAACAATATCTAACTTTTGCAATAGAAAAATTATGAGGATGTATGCATTAAAATTACACTACCCGTTTCCTTTTTTGTTCATTTTTATTTTTCTATTTTAACCATTTGATCCGTTAGAGATTAAACATAAACCAAATTGACTCATTCGTACATGGGTAGAAATTGCCACCTCCATTGTGATCTCATAAACACGGTGCATGCTCCATATACAGGCAAAAAGAAAAGTTATTTTGTGCATTTTAGTACCAAGATAACCTAACTTACAGGTCGTTCAAAAGCTGCATTATGGATCACATAATCCACACCTGCTCCATCAAATAAAGACACAGCTCTTTCGACAACCTCTCTAATCGAATCTTCACCAGAACTCAAATCCAGACGTAATATTTCCACCCCATCAGGTCCATGTTTTCCTAAATTTAATTCTGAAATTTTTATTAAGACCATGCTAAGAAAGGACACCAAAACATTCATACATTTTAAGCTGCCAACATTATGATAACACGTACCAGAAATTTGTTTCTTAACTCTTTCTAGTTCTGACTCATTTCTTGCAGAAATTATTATTTTAGCCCCTAAAGTTGCAAGTTGCTTAGCAAGAACCTCGCCTTCATGCAAAAATAGCAAAACAATCAGGCAACAAATTCACAAATTTTCAAGCTGCTACATTTATACGATGGAATAACTGTTAGAATAATAATCAAAAGCTAACAATTTAACATACCAATTCCCCGACTTGCTCCAGTAATCCAAACAACCTATTGTTCATTCACATAACAAGCAACGGGCAAAACAAATTCTTAAACCAAACAACCTCATAAATGTGTTTGAAGAAATTTATATCAAAAGAATTAAACCTATAAACATTTACAAATACTCAAATAGATTATGTAGTCTTGACATTGCCGGAAACAGTTAAAAAGGAAGGCAACTACTTATTCAAGATATAAAAACTATATAGTACAAGTTGTTGCATTCTCAGCTGCAGACAGAACTTAAGCAGATAAAGCACAAATTGCACGAAATAGAAACGAACGGTAAGTTATTTCTGATTCTAGCATCAAATTTTAGTACTGCACAAAATATAATTCGAACTTAAATTTGAACACATCTCATTAAAATTATCGATTATAGGAAGCAAGTTATATTTTAATTTTGGGGAAATCAAAGGTGCAGTTTGCCTATTATTTCGTGCACTTCGCCGTGAATGGCTGAATGATGTTTTTCCTTTCAGAATTGGCTAAAAATTAACTTTCAAACCAATAAAAGTTCTAACAATTTGTAACGAATTTGTTCACATGTATTTCATAGTACAATTCAGATCAATTTACATTCAGAAATTACTAAATTAAGCGTTTTAAAACCCTAGGTTTATGCAGTAATAAGCTCTTATACTAAATAAAATCAGAAACACAAAAATAATTTGAACTAAAAATTAGAAACAAAACAAACACCTTATCTTGAAAACTTTCGCGCTTTACTTTTCCTCTTGATAGCAATGTGAAATCACCTACCAAAAACACAAATTAACGAATTATCGTTGTGAACTAGTTAAATTAAGAAATAATAAAATTAAAAATAACAGCTGAAAGTATGAAATACCATCGCCAGTGATAAATTTGTGTGATAAAGTGACAATTAGGGCAACGATTACTGAAGAAAATATTATTGATATCATTTTTTTAAGGTTGAGTGAGTGTAGAGATTTTGTTTATAAAGTGTATGTATCGATGTTTACTATGAGTCCAAAATGATATGAAAGATTCGTTTTAACCGCCTAACCGTTTATGGTTTTAGCACCACAAAAAGATGCCAATACAATTTTGAGGGTCGATGCATTTCTTGAATAATGATGATTATTGATTATTTTTTAATATTATTATATTATTTAAGATAACAGTTTTAATCAAATAATTTTTATGATAAAAAAGTAGAAAATGTATATGTGCCTATTATTATGGGTATGTTTGGTAATAGCTAGGCGGAGTTCGAGATTGGGGTGACGGGTGACTAGCTGGAGATTGGGAAAGAAGCTGAAACGGACGATGGTGGTTGGAACTGAAGCTGATGAGCTACCTAAGAAAACTTCTATAGAAAGGAATTCTAGGGGATTCTTTTTTCAATAAATTTTTCCATATTTTGTTGTCAAACAAGAATAGGAGATTAAGACGGTTAAAACTATAATTTCAGTATACTAGAATCCACTAAAATACACATACCAAACATACCCTATGTATCAAGTTTTGATTTTGATTTTGATTTTGAGTGGTTGTGCATAAATTCCTTTAAAAAGTGCTATGCGATTATCACTTGTCACCTCTCATACCTTTTTATCAATTATCAATAAATTTTATTTAATAATATTCAATTTGTATCGAAGGAAAATTGACGTGGTGACATATGAAGAGTACTCGTGTGGGTAGGTTGTAAAGTAGCGTTTTTTGTTTTAAGAAATGTATAAGAATGTACCTTGATATTAAGTTTTGTTGCAAGTTGCAACTATATTAAATGATTGATTGGTAGCTTAAAATGAATAACTAGTCAAGTTTAATTTAAAAAATGTGTTACGATTATATATATATATATATATATAGAGAGAGAGAGAGGAGTGGGTTAAAGGGAGAAGATAATTAGATGGAAGAAGGGAGAGAAGAAATCTCAACCTTATAATAGTTTGATCAATGGTTCAAAAGAAGGATGACATGAATGGTAAATAATTAAAAAACTAATTGAATGTTTGAGGGGTAAATTCGTCCAGCTAAACAAATAAATTTTTTAAACCGTCACATTTAATGTATCCCTGCAATTTCTCCCAAAAAAGTGGGATCTATTTAAAATAAACAAAATCCATGAATGTTTTTTTGTTTGACAATGAAATTGAAAAAGTAAATAAAAATTAGTGGGTTTTGAGTTGCAAAGGAAGTTCACCGTCAAATTTCTTTGTACTGTTTCACTTAATCTAATTCATGTTAATTGGTTATCTATTTTTTTCCTCTTTCTTGGCTTCATTGAATTAGAGAAGTGAAACTTTTGAATCAATGTACTAGTAAGTGTGTTCAACTTTAAAGTATTATAGCTATATAATTTCTTAACACCATTATTATTGTTATATAATATATGAATCAATTAGATGCATTTTGTCAATCAATCTTTGAAATTTCTGAATCGTTATAAAAAGAAGAATATAAAGCATGTTGACTGTTTTCATTTACGTAAAACTTTGTGAATTATAGAACGCAAATATTGAATCAATGATATCAAAAAAATGAATCACTGATTTTGATGTACAATTATCACTGAAAAATTGTTGACAAATTTAGTGAATCATTGCGTACAATTATGAATCACAGTAACATATCTATGAATCAATTATATAAACTTTGAATCACAATTTCATAATATAGCGAATCACAGTTTAGTGAATTTTTAATATAAAAAAGTGAAAGTTTATTGAATCATCATTGTATATATATTGTGAACCAACGTATTAGAAAACATTTGTTTGTATCTAATCGTAAATATAATTATACGAAGAAACTCCATGTGTTGTAAATCAATCTCTATCTTAAATAATAATATAGATATAACTAAATTGTGAATAATATCGACATAAGTGTTCAAACAAAAGAGAGAGAAAAAACCTTTCTCAACGATGACTAATATCAAAATCATGAATAACCTCTTTCCTCATTAATATGACAATCATGAACTTTCACTTGTATAATTTGTTTGGGATAACCGGATAACCTTAAAGAATAAAGTTACTTTGAGGGAAAATTGGTGATTGACTCACTCTTTTACCCTTTTTATTATTTAAATTACAATTGGCTAAATTACCCTTTGACCTTTAATTTAAATGATTTTTTGAAAACTCTTCTTCACTTTCTCCACTCAAATAACCTTCTCTTTTGATTCCCTTACTATATATATATGTTTGGGATCAAGAGGGGAGTAAAAAAAATGGGAGAAGAAGGGAAACTATTTCTAGTCATACATTCTGGTCAACTCAAAAGTCAACGCGGTGACAAAATTGTACATAATTCAAATAAAAATTCAGAATATTAATGTTCATTTGGAAAGAATGTTAATCAAAATTACAACTTAATATTTTTAAACATTATTTTACGATGAATGTTAACTCATATACATTATTATACACTGATGAATGTTAAGTTATCTCGTTCAACAATGTATAAAAACATATATAAGTTAATATTCATCATAAATTATTGTTTATGAATATTAATTGTAATTTTGATCAACATTCATTCCAAATGAATGTTAATGTTCTAATTTTTTTTTTGTGAAATTCGATAGTTAATGACGACTATAATTAAATTACTTACTTGTTTATAAGTTTTGCATGTTGAAATTCGTTTAATTTTATTGTATTCATTGGTGAATCAAAATTTTCACAAAAATCCAAAAGTTATACCCAAAATTCTTAATATTTGATGAATATGAATTATGACGAATTGAAGATATGTATGAATGCCTTTGATGAATTTGAAATTTATAATGTTTTGATTGATTTACATGCTTTAATTTTGAATTTTAAACAAAAATTGATGAAATGGGTATTGTATATGAGTTGGAGAAGATACAAGGAAATATATGGTTGGGGTTTGCTTCCCTTATTCTCTCAAATTTAGAGCTTCCCTCTTGATCCTTCTCCTATATATATATATATATATATATATATATATATATATATATATATATATATATATAACCTTTGTAGTAGACTAAATGAACATTACAGTTGTCCAAAACAGATTTGACACTTCATGTTTCATATATTCGAATGGCTTGGGCGTTTTCACTCTAAGTTGTATTAAAAAGATTGTTTCATTTTATGGTTTAAAAACAATGTCTTAGACATGGTTGCACATACTCAATATGCTTCGAATGGTTTTAAGTCCCTGATAAATTTTTTCCTTTCATTTTTATGTTATAACTATTAGATACACAATGATATCATATTAGAGATCATTCTTGTTATAAAACGTGAAGTTGCTTGATTACTCGTAGTCGATAAAAAATCGAATACAGTGATTTGTAGAATTCAAAGCGTTTATCACTCAGCTACCTTTCATGACGCTATCGTACTCCTAATAATGGCAATTGCATATGTTAACTTGTTGACTATTTTAATTTATACATAATTTGATATTTATATGGAAATCGAGAATCGTACCTTTATCGTATAAAACTTTGTATATTTTATTTTATTCAAAGGGAGATCATGTTATCAGTCAAACACACTGGCATACACAATGGCGTCGAGACACACACTCTTTACCAACTTCCTCTATATTTTCATCTTCAACTTTATTAAATTCGACTTTATTTAACCATCTTTCTTCTCACAAAAAAAAAAAAGAAAGAAAAAAAAACAGCTACAATAGTACAGGGTTCAAATGTGAATTTTAGTACAACTTTACAATAATAATACAGGGTTCAATTGTGACATATAACGAAACCCAAAGGTTAAGTTGTACAACTTTACATTTTTGGGTATAAACGTAAACCCCTAAACAGCTACACCGAGCAAGAAGGTGCTACACACACTCACAGATCGAGTAGCTAGGTTTTTTATTTTCATCAATGGCGGCCAGAAATGCACTTCTCAAGTATCTGCGTGTAAATGTTACACCATCTTCATCATCATCTGTTCAAAACCCTAGATTAATCGGACGGTCAGTATTTCAGCTGTTCCAGCGCAATTTCTCCGAAGAAGTCAAGGGGTCGTTCCTCGATAAATCAGAGGTCACCGATCGTGTTGTTACTTGCGTCAAAAATTTCCAGAAAGTTGATCCCTCTAAGGTATATATATACACTGTATTTTAAATTAATTTACTGGTTGTATATATTTAATGAATTAGGGCTTCTATTAATAGTGAATCAGAATATAAATTTATATGTATATACATAAACGAATTTAGCCCTAGATTTACGCTAATAAAAATGGAGGATGAAGATAGGGTTGTTGCTTTGTATGAAAAATGGAGAAAGTCAAACTTTTAGAAATTTAAAAGTGGAAATGGAAAGAAAAATAGAAATGTCTCAGGCTACAAATGTATATTGTTGTGATTATAGCTAGGTGAAGTAATATAAGTTCCTACAATGGTGTTTGAGCCAGTCTCCTACTTTGGGCTTGGGTGTGGAGTTGTTAATTAATTATTTTACATCAATTTTCCAAGCAATCCTATTATTGTTGTTTGAATAAGTTGGACGTGTATTTAAATGCTTATGCTGTTCTAAATGGCTATATAATTTTTAATAATATAGTGCTT
This sequence comes from Gnaphalium uliginosum, assembly GCA_963930675.1. NCBI lineage: Eukaryota > Viridiplantae > Streptophyta > Magnoliopsida > Asterales > Asteraceae > Gnaphalium > Gnaphalium uliginosum. The sequence continues at coordinate 37,731,672 of OZ005686.1, read as the reverse complement.
AATCATAATTAATACTTCAATTGCTTGCTGAATTCGTTAAAAAATGGACTAAAAGTGTTTGTGAGTTGAGCTAATCCCCCAAACCCATTATCCGACAAGTCCGTTTTGCCACTGCTAGAAGTCAAGCATTTGGATACAACAATGAATTCTTTGTCAAAAGTACGTGACACTTTTACCACCGCCTTTTCAAGTGGAATCTGTTTTGCTACGCTGTAAGTTAAGCCATTTGCATTCTTGAGCACATTTACACCATCTCTCTCGGGTCCAGTGCCTTCCCGACTCATACCTGCCATCTAATGCCAAATCGTCATCTTACATCATTGATCTTTTGTTTTCTTATCCATTCTCTCTTCCTCTTGTCTTGTTAATATGCATTGACATGTAAAATGAAATGTGGATGGACTCTGTATGTCCCAAGTTGCTCAATTGAATCGGAAAATGTGTGTATTGTGCGAGTACCGTGCTAGTATTAAATAAACTATAGACAGTTATCTCCTGACTTCTGATATGAATCAGTTAAACCAATCAATTTATATTGTACGAAGTATAAATATTTGTTATTAAATGTAATATGTATTACTTATCAATATATCAATCTGGCTTCAATACCTTATACTTAGATTTTACATGTGTATTACGAGTATATTTTTCTTAGTATCCTGACTCTACAAGTTGAAATTCTAGATTTCGAGCTTAGTTGACGAATATTTTTTTTGATCTTGCGCAACCGGGTTCACTTTTAGATACTTCTCGATATTTTAACCGTTTTCAAACAACTACTACATGCATTGGCCCGTTCTAATATAACTAGGTTGCAATTGCCACTTCCAATGATTTGTCATGTTAATTGCTTTAGGAATCACTTAACCTATATACTCATTATTTGCAGGTTACACCAACTGCCCACTTCCAAAATGATCTTGGTTTAGACAGTTTAGATACAGTTGAGATAGTAATGGCGCTTGAAGAGGAGTTTGGGTTTGAGATTCCTGACAACGAAGCAGACAAAATTAGCACCATTAACCTTGCTGTTGACTTCATTGCATCTCATCCTCAGGCTAAATAAGGAATCTGCTACCAACTATTTTGTTTTTTGAATTCGAAATGCAAAGTATGTGCATCAGGAGACTATTTCCTCCGGCGTATTTCTGTTTTGTTTCTTTATGTCGTTCTACACCTACAGACCCTTCAATCAGCTTGTCATGTCGTACTTCCAAGTTTGGATATTGGATCTTATTATGGCTTTGTTGATGGGTTTTGCATAAATTCTGATGATGGGAAATTTTAGTATTTCTTGAAGTGATCATCTACCTTAGGATATTAGTTTGCAGATGATTGTTGCTTAAATAAGTGTTGTATTTTCTTGTCTGAATGATGATGAAGATTTATACTTTTTTTTTTAAAGGTTTATAGTCCTGTGATCCCATGACACTTGAAGCATTTTTCTTGTTTTATTTTTAGGTTAAGTTATTTTCTATCCTATCAACAATTGTGATATGTTGCACATCTGCCTTGCTTCATATGCACTTTTAGCCTAGAACGTGACAATAAATTTGCTTGATTAGGGCACCATGGATTTGTTATTTTACATGTTATTTTAGTTTACTTAAACTCGTATTAAGACCTTTCCCTTTACGAACTAGATCAACAAAGAACAATGATCAGTAAATTATTTACAAACACTTTCACACGCAAATAAACATCTATCTTGAAGGTATTCAGTTGAAAAATGAATTAACGTTAATGAGAAATTGTCAAATTACTATTTGTCCCTTAGTTTTTCTCCCCAAAAGCCAGGTCTTTCAACAATTGTTGCATGGAAAGACTACGAGACTCAAACGTAAAATAAAACAAAACGTAACCTATTTCTAAAGGAAAAAAAAACTAACACGTAACAACTAATTGTAGAAGATAGAGGTTATGGTAATATAGCAAGATAATGAAGATAAAGAGTAAAGAGGATGATAGTGGCTGAAATCAAGACATTTGGGTGCCCAATAGTCTAAGTAGTCATCCCTTCAATATTAAAATGAAAAGGTGAGCAAGAACACTCAACAAATAAATAAAACAATCAAATAGAATATGCAAAATAGAGTAACCTTAGGACAACATAATGTAAGTAACAAAAGACGGATCATTCTAGTCAAGCAGTCATCCATTCGCGCCGCTGAATAGTATAATGAAAAGGTGAGCAACAAGGCTCAAGAAATAAATAAAACAATCAAATACAATACGCAAAATAGAATAACTTTAGGACAACATAATGTAAGTAACAAAAGACGGATCATTCTAAAGAGACGTATATAAGTAATTAATGCATGTAATGAAATAAAAGGGATTTAACTTAATCTAGTCATGAAGGAAATGATAAATTACGTTTGTTGATGGGTGCAATATTGTATCAGAGTATGTAGTATGTACTGTACTAGGAAAATTTCATCGGCGGACCGATTAAAATGATATGCTGACTCGTATTGAATTATATTTACCTTTGACATGTGATTCATTGTGTTGCTGTGGTCTCATGGCCGGGAAAAGTATAACCTCCTGTTTGACCAAAGATTAATGAACTTTATTGATCCAATAAGACTACTCAAAAGGTTTAAGTATTGAAGAAATAAGAAAAAATGCAGAATCCTTGATGTTCAGTGAATCAGTGAGCAACATTACAAGCTTATCAATACCAATACCACAGCCAGCAGTTAGTGGCAAACAGTATTCAAGAGCGTTACAAACATGGGCGGATCCAATGCTTTGGATGGGGGTTCCCAGGCCCTCCATATAGAATTCTGTAGCCGATTTTTCACGTTGTTTATATTTATTAAGTGCAGTTTATATCACGAACAAGATTTAGAATTAAAAATATTTTTTTGTCCCGCGCGGTTCAAAATCCTAGATCCGCCACTTGTTACAAAAGTACTCATCCAAGTTCATTGCTTCCTCATCCCCAGATTGTCGATCCTGAAATGTTTCACACTCGATACATAAATCTAATACTCCATATGATAACTTAAACGGATGCAAAATGGACAGGGGTGTGATATGGAGTCAGAAAGCGTAAAATTTTGGTATGGGCAGGAAACACTTTTTGCCCAAAAAACTCGGAATAATTAGTGACCACATGATAACAAAAATTGTATGAATTTGGATCAAGACCGGCGTGTAAAACACAAAACCTGCATTAACTCATTCGTAAATGAATCGGAAATCAAAACAAAAAAGCAAACAAATCATATAATCAACATCTTAAGAACTATAAATAAAATAAAATAAAAAGTACCCGCAATCGAATCTTGTAACATATATAACGGTTGCTAGTGGTAGCTTTTAAAATAAGGATTTTTCTAAACATAACCCTTAGGGCTGTTGTAACACTTCAAAAATTTGTAAGTTTGCGTTTCAATTTTAAGAGCCATTTTAAGAGTTATAATATTATTATTATTATTATTAAAATTTAAACAAGAAAATATGTTAGTGGCAAAAGTAGAATAATTGAAACTTGAGAAAAGTTAAACGGTGGCCAAAATAGAAGAAAGAAGACTTGAGGGTAGAAAATGAAAAATTTGCTAATTAAACCCACCTCCTTCTAAATTTTGGAAATAAATCAAATTATTTTGTGTGCGTGAGCATTAGAAAGACCGAGAGAGAGGGAGAAGGTAAGTAAGGAAGAAAACCACAAAATTGAACCTTAATTTTGAGAGATAGGGTTTGCATTAGTCAAATTCATCATTTCTAAGGTAAAATTATCTCATTCTATGTTTCAATTTATCAGCTTTATTGATTAGAGATGAACCCTAAATTGGGTTTCTTAAAATGAGTTGGTAATTGAGTAGTAATGTAATTGTTGAGTAAAGATGTGTTTGTTTGAGTAACCTAAGTATTAAGAGATGAATTTTAGAGGTGATTATTGAATTGTTATGATTTTATAAACTTGAATCATTTGAGGATTAAGATGTAAATGATAGATTGATGTTATTATGGTGTTGTAGTTAAAATATGAGTTGGTTAGTTAGATACATGTTACTTTTAAAAGAAAATGATGAGTAAGATTATGTAGAGAATTGTTGTGTTCTTGAGTTACAAATATAAAAGTTAACAAGAGGATGTTTTAAGTTAATAAAGAGTGAAATGAGAAGTTGATGTGTAGTGGGTTACCACTTTAAGTAGTGAATAACCATTACTTTGTGATTTCATGTTTAGGTGAAATTAAAGAGTTAAATTTTGAGACTTATTGAGTTAGTGAATCAAACATCATTGCAAAGGTAAGTAATGGGGGATGGAGAAACCACAAATTAATCTCATTTGTGATTCTTGAGTGATGATCAAATGAGTATTAATTAGTGGAGTGAGATTGTTGTATGTTTGACATTTGAGTATGCCATTATGTAGCTTACTATGGGGTATTCAAGAATGACTTTAGGGCTTGAGAAATCTCATTGTTCATGTCTTGACACCATTGTAATGTTTCTAGAGTTGGAACATAATTGTAGATTAAGGATCCTTAATATTGTAGATGGTGAATCAAAGAGTATGATCACCAAGTCATTTTGTTGTAGTTACTATTACATTTCTTCCTTCCATTACTTACTAAGCCTATATGCTTACCCCTATTGTTGTGGTTGTTGTGTTATTGTAGGTACTAGCGGGTCAAGGGGTAATACGGGTAAAGAACCAAAGATCGACTAAAGGTGGACTTACTAACGAGTTAGTAAGTGGAATCCCTTATATTTTGTAGAAATCATGCTCATGATACATGTTAAAGCCCCATTTTGTGAAAACTAATGAATATTAAGTATGTTCATATTTTGGTATCAAGATTTGACTCATAGAGGGTGTGATGATGTGAATTAGTACCAATGTAATTTGAACCATGAAATAGTTGGGATCTAATTGTGAAGAAACTTGCGATCGTAAATGGTTTTGTGTACGTTGTAATGTAAGCTTTGGAAAAATTCAAGTTGCTATGTGGTTTAATGTTTAAGGTGTAACTCTAAATAATGCCCAAATGGTCACTTTTCGGATTCAAGTCCAAAACCGTCATTAGTGTGAATTTTGAAAAAGTGTCAATTGGGAAACTTTCGTTAGGTCATAAGAAATAAGTTTGCAAAATTTCGTGTCTTGATCTTAAACGAGTTAAAAGTTATGCGCATTTGAATTCGGGTCAAAATTTTGAGTTTTGCTGAGTTCTGGGTCAAAGCTTAGTTACGTGATCCCATGAGGGTGCTAGAATCGCGTAACATCAAAGGAAAACTTTCTGTTGCGTTTTTATGTACAAGTACGCGATCCCAGAAGGTTGTTAGGATTGCGTAACAATGAAGGAAACTTTCTGATACAATTTCATGTATAGTTACGCGATCCCAGGAGGGTTCTAGGATCGCGTAACATTAAAGAAAATGTAAAAGAAAAAAAATTTTTTTGGGGGCAATTCTGCTGTCGTTAATGTGCTTAAAAGTATTGTACCTGACAGTTAGATATTAATTCTAGGGAGTGGCTATTTTTATTGTACAAGACTTTTAAGCGTGTTAAAAGCAGCTCTAAGGGTTGTGTTTAAAAAAAATCCTTAAAATAAACATATAATTAAAACAAAATTAAATTTCATTTCAAAATTTGTTGGTGTACTTCAAAGTTTTTCAATAGAAATAAGAGCAATAAAAGGAACAAAACGAAAGATTAGAAAAGAAAATGAGAGATCACTTTTTGATTTTATGTTCTTAATTTGGAAAGAAAAAAATAATATTGTTATCGAGTTAAAAAAAGTGAATATTTTTAGCAATTTTATAAATTTATTTTTAATATATTATATTTTATGTGGAAATGATAAATTTGATATGTTGATAGTCTCTCTACCCTTTATAAGAGATTTGACCGTTTGACATTTTATCTCTCCATATTCAACCCTCTGTTAGAGATATGCTGTATTGATATGTTTATAAAATATTTCTTTATCTTTCTTTCATTTTTTTCTTTCTTTGAGAGAAAGTTCGAAGAGAATAAATGACATCCTTTATTTTTCAACTATAAACTATTGAGAATACAATTTTACTTTTACTCTTTGTGGTTGTTAAGTGTGTAACAAGCAAAATTGTTATTGCTATGTTTGTAGTTAAACATTGTTCTAACTTTTTTTTGTTCCTTTACAAATCTCTTATTCTTTGAGAGAAAGTTTGACATTATTTAAAATTATTTTTTATAAAATATCGAGAATACAATTTTATTTTTATTATATTTCTTTAAGGATATATCTTCCTCTCAAAAACTACTTACATTATATATTTCTTCAATATACTAATTTTAATGTGTAATGTACAATGATTTTAATGTAATTGTATGGTTTTTGAGGGGAAGATATATAATTGACCTTATTCTATAAGTTGTTCAGTGTGTAGCAAAATTGAATAATTACATATATTTTCAAATCATGCTTTAAGAGTATTGCACATTATGCACTAAATATTGGTATTTTGAGTAAATATGTAATTATCCAACTTACGTTGGGTATATATGTGGATTATCCCTCGTTAAAAAGTCAAGATTCACCATTTCAATAAGAGTCATGAATCATGATAAATACAACAAAAAATTTGATTCATACACCACAAGTATAGTAGTTAATGCTCATAGTACAAGAACAGTATAACATGTGTTTGGTGTATTAATCAAATTATTTGTTGTATATATCATCACCATAGTTTGTTAACTCGTAATTTGACTCATGACTTCAAAATCTAGATTTTTAACTTGTGACCCCACTATTTCACAATAAAAATATATATTATATGTGTATTATTGTTTAAGTTTTTTGTTCTTAAATGATGTAAAACATGGAAATAGTCGATAACTAAGTCATTAACCGATAATCAGCATAAATGCTTATAATTAATTTATAATAAAGTATAGTCATTTTGTTTTGTGTTTTATTATTTTGTTTTTTGTATTACATTACACTATAAATTTGTCTGATTTTCTGACTCATAAAAATCACATAAAACTCAGAATAATCACACGTAACTCGAAAGAGTCGATAGAAAAACTCGTGAGAGTCAGAGCCTTATTTTTAAAATTTTTAACTTCCAATGGACTGTGAATCCTAAAAGTTGGATCACCCTTTCAATAAACTATTAATATTAAATTAATTAAAATATTTGCATCAAATGACCCGGCCCGGTCATCCATACCATCTGCAAGTAAATTCCCCAGAAAACCTCCACGAAACCCTAGACCAGAATCACGCACCACCGGATAGTATATCGATCATACAACAAAATGAATACAATCAACATTATGATTATGATGCTATTTATTCTGTTCTCATTATTGTGCCATAATTGTAATTGTAGTAGTAATATTAATAGCAGCAACGTAAAAAACAGAGAATTTATAGAAATAAAAGGTGAAAACGACGTCGTGTGGATCGTTCAGTTATCTGATCTTCATTTTAGTGTTCATTATCCTGAACGAGCTTTTGAATTCCAGAAATGTGTTAGTTCTACGCTTTCTATGATTAATCCGTCACTAGTTCTCATCACTGGCGATCTCACTGGTATTCTTCTGTTTTCAGTTGTTGTTCTTATTTGTTTGTGAGCATCATTTGATATTAATATGACCTAATGTTTGGGTTTTGTGAACTGAATTGAGTTGTTAGGTGGTTATATGTTAGGATTTTGATGATGTTTCATGTTAGTAAAGCTATTAGATTAGGGGTGGCTATTCCTGACATGCAGACATGAAAATTAATGGGTTAAGGTTGGTTCTAAACATGTTTACGTCCCTATTAGAGTACGGTTTGACCTGCCTAACCTGTTCAGTAATCGAGTTATGTGCAGCTTGGGAATTGGATAAACTGGCCGACCCGTTTAAAGTTAAAAAGTTACAAATTATAAGTTTGACCTGCCGACGCATTTACAACCTTATTACAAACCGTCACAGAAATTTATGGGTGGTTCGATCTAAACAGTATTTGTTCGTAAACGTGTCAACTCGCCTAACTTGTCTAATAAATAGGTCGTGTTCGGGTTGGGCTATGGATAAACGGGCCAACCCATTTGAAATTAAAACAAAAAATGTACAAATGATAGTTTTGACCTGCCAACTCGTTTACAACCAGTCTTCTAATGGCAACTTCTTACATGATTATCTAAATATGGTAAATTTTAAAGCAATTACATGTGTAATTCCTATCAGATGGTAAAAGCAAGGATCATTTAACGATGAAGCAGAATGAAGAGGAGTGGATGGAATACCAAAAGACAATGGAAGACGTGATAACGATGAGCGGTCTTGATAAGAGCGTCTTTTACGATTTCAGGGGAAATCATGATAACTTTGGTGTGCCCACAATTGGTGGCGCATTTGACTTTTTTTCAAACTATAGCATTACCGGGCAATTGGGAAGAAGTCAGTCTGTCAATAGTGTTACTCTGCTGGTTAGTGTTTCTATCATCTCTCAATTTTAATGCATCTTGCATATATTATATAGAAGTTGTTTTATATAAATATTTTTCTTTTTTATGTAAATCCTACGTTGGCACAGCCACAGAATGTTAAGTAGATTTTTGTAAATTTGTCCATCATTCCAATAAGTGAGGTATACTACGACTTCAAGGTCAATAATCACCTACGTTACGTTATTTGAAAAAATTGAATCATAATTTATGAAACTTTCAAACTGTTAAGGGGTCAACTAGATGCAACTTGTCCAAAACCTTTATCCATTTTGACCTGTTACACAACTTGGGTGACCCACCCAATTTCCACCTTGTTTTTTATGTATTACCAAAAGTTTAGTATTTCTAATTTTTTATCCATAGAATATTATTTCAATTTATCCTGTTAATAACCGTTCTTAATTTTATGGCATGTCTGCATCACTCAGACTAGCAACCGGAATGTTCTATTTGTTTCAGTCGACACCACCATGTCCATCGGCTTACGTGGTCCCACAAATCTTTTCGGGCATCCCACAGATGAGCTATTAAAAGACTTAAGCTCTCATCTCTCGCAATGGGATTCAACTCCCACTAAACCGTTAACCAAGATCGCCTTTGGGCATTTTCCGCTTTCATTTTCCGCACCCTCAAATTCTAAAAAAACCCTAAAAGATATTTTCCTCAAGAACTCTGTAACTGCTTACCTTTGTGGCCATCTTCATTCACGATTCGGAAAGAACTTGAAACGACACCATGTTGTGGACCACAATGACATTTTCCAACTAAATATACATCAAAAGGGTGGTAGCGTAAATTGTGCAAATGGAGGTCAAAATGTTGGTGAATTTTGGGAGATGGAAATGGGCGATTGGAGAAAAAGTCGAGCTATACGCGTGATAGCCATTGATAAAGGTCGGCTCTCATTTGTCGACACTAATTTAAAAACGGGAGCTAAAGCAATATTGATACTACCTACATTTCCATTAGATTCTCGCTTTATGTCAACAGCTATGTTGAACAAACACAAATGTGAATCAATGGAGGATATATCTCATATCCGAGCCCTCGTCTTTTCTTCAACTATAATCACATCCGTTAAGGTGAAAATATACGACTCGAGCTATGGCGATCTTTATATGGTTCTAGAAGCTTCCATGAGTAAGATTGAAGACATATATACTGTCCCATGGAACGCAAAAGCTTTTATGGATCCATCCCCCGATAGATATTGGCTAGAGATTGAAGCAACTAATATTAACGATGAAACGAGTACTACCGAATTGATGCCTTTTTCATTAAGTGGTTTTCGTGTTGATCTTTCATGGACATGGACAGAATTTTTTGTCATGGGTATCCAATGGGCGGAATTATACTACCCGTTATTTTGGTCATTCTATTTTCTTATGTTCATCGTTCTTATTCTACCAAAAGCAGACATTTCCTTATGGAAAAGGCAGTACACTTACAAATATTTTAAGGCGAATAAAGGCGTTTTAAATGGTTTGACATGGATATTTTCTGAGGCGCACAACATCCCGTTTTTGTGGAAAATGATGTTAGGTTACTTGCTTTACCTTCTTCTATGTCCTTGGTTTTTAGGTCAACTTTACACTGAAGGTGGTGATAGGGGATACATGACATATAAAGGGTGGGTGGTGAAGTTTAACGATTTAAAAAAATTGGAGTTTATTGGGTTCCCGGATGTAATGGTGGTTGTTATTCCTCATCTTTATTTTGTGGTATTGCCGGCAGTTTCGATAATTGGGGCCGTGGCTGCTGAGAGGGCAGTGTACCAGGATTACGTGTATTCACTTTCGGGAAAGAAAAGAGATGACTATGGTGTATATGATGGAAGATCTAGGTCAACTAATCACATAAGTGGTCGGATTCTAAAGCAGTTGGGTAGACACGCTCGGGGTATACTTATTATTTTCACTTTAGCGGTTTGTTGGAAGCATTTAAAGGTAAGCATCAATTTCAGTTAGTAAACCACTAATAGAAATTAGATTAAATGAGTAGTAGAGATGGCACGATCGGCGGGTCAGATGGGTTGGACAACATTGCTTGATGGGTCAGGTCAGGCCAGGCCAGGCAGAAACCCTCTGCCCAAACTTTTAGTTTGTAATAAACAATAAGTTTATCAAATATGATTACTGAATAATTTGGTTTTATGTTTATCTTATTTTCTGAATAAAATGGTTTAGGAGGTTTTATGGCTTAAAAGTACACTTCGGGTGACTTTCAGCCCCTTTGACCTATTTCCTTGTAAGCCTTTTGTTACCCCTTTTGATCCATTATACAGCACAAGACAAATCAACTTTTTCATAAGTAAATGGTTCAAAATTGCCACTTTTACTAATATTCAATAGTTTAATGAGAGAACTGTCTTCTTGAACCTATAAATACTCAGAACTTCCACCAAGTTGCTTATATTTTGCTCATATGAGCTCATTATTGTTATTAACCTTTTGTTTTTTGTTTTTGTTCTGATTTTGTGGATGCAGAGCTGTTGGGCTCTTATAAATGCTTATGAGATGAACCCATTTATCCATTTCCCATTTTATAGCTTCTCGATCCCTTTGTTATTAGCATATGTTTTCTACAAGACGAAAAGAGTATGATGCCCGTTGCTTCGTATTCTCAATGGGCATATCAGACCCGTCACCCCTCTACACGATGGACTGGATTCAGGTCCGTATAATCTTGATAAAGGTTTTACAATTTTGTTAAAACAACTGTTTGTTTGTAACTAATTACCATAGTTGTAAAAGGAAATCACTCTTAACGAAACTAGTTCAATTACTCGGTGGTAATTATACACGGAAAAAGGAAACCCTTACTGCTCTGTAATTTGTTATGATATTCGACAGTTTGAACTTTATAATGGTTAGTTATCGACCTGAGTTACGCAAGTAGTTACTCTACAAGTTCTTTACAATAAGAGTAATGCTATATAAGACTAATTACATAGACCTAAAAATAGACCTATTTTTATCATTGGTTGAATTTTTTTTCTCTTTTAATCTCATCCAATCAATTTTTCACATCTACCAATCAAATTTTTAAGTCTGTATTTACATCTACAAATTTAGGTCTACTAATCATTTTTCTTACGACAAACATCAGTTTTTGATTAATTAATATGTTTCCAAAGGGCATTTGGTCTAGCGGTATGAGAGGGATCCTTCAACCAAGAGGTTGGGTGTTAAAGCCTAATTTGAGGCAGTGAGTGTAAATATTTGTGGTTGTATATAATATGTGAGTTAGGTTGTACCGTTCTAAAAAAATATGTTCCTAGCTTCAAACCTTCAATGATAGTGAGATATAACTATAAAGTACAACACGTTTATGCATAAAATTGATTCTTATTGATAGCTTCAAGGGTTGTCATTAATAAAATCCTAAAATGTTATATCTCCAAATGAACCCCCATAGCTAAGAATAAAACATGATCAATGTGAGCATTTTCATTTAGCTTTGTATTGAGTGTAACAAGCGTTTGGGTATATGCATGTGTCGCTTTAGGTATGTATGCATCATGGTACTTTTGGTCTTGTAAGTACATAAACGATTTACTCAAAAAGATGAACTCGAAATTTGAACCATATGTTTAGTTGATCTTGCAAGTACATAAAATACACCGAAACATATAATGTTGCATAAATTAGAACAATAAGAAGATACACAAACAACATTTTGTTAAAACATGAAGTCATGGAAACATGTGGATAAGATTTTTATGGACAACCATATAACAAATCCTGTTCGATAATTAGTAATCAACTTTAAGGGGTTTGGATATCTTGCAAGTTAAAGTTTAGGGACTTGATTGTCATTAAAGTAAACATGAGGGTGTTTGTGTACCATTAAAGTAAACTTTACGAGAATGCTTTGTAGGGTACCAAGTGTCAATATATTCAGCCATTCAGGTGCGGTGGCCGGATTAAGTTCTGTTAAACCAAACTTGAGGGCATATATTGTGTTTAAATAAAGCATAGGGACTGTTAATGTTATCAAGTATTTATGAGTATCTATAGCAGATATTTTTAGAAAAATTATCATATTTCTTAGTAGTAGAAAGTTAAATTTGATATCAAAATGTTCTAACACGTGATTTTTATTACAAACAGGCGAACGATTTTTCTAGCATAAAATTTGATTGATCCACTCAAATTATTGCAAGTTATAATATATGCATAAACGTTGAATTGTAAGCAATATTAAAATGCATATGATACAGAAAGAGTGAGGTTCAAATGAGAATGAAATTTTTTATGAGCATGGAGAAACCAATAAGAACGCGTCTCCTGTTACAAAACTCACTTTCTCCGACGTTTTTAAAAATTAAATATCTCCTAAACGGTAAGTCGAAAAATCATAAAAATTGCACCATAAAAATCAGCGTTTTTTTTCTCTTCGATTAGAGATCTCACAAGGTATACTTTCGAGAACTTTTTTTTCTCCATTTTCGTTGGGTTTTGTAAACAACTATCACATGTGTTACAAACGATTAACACATGTGATACAAACAGGTAAGACATGTGATACCAGCATGTAACACATATGATACCATCGAGTACCACATGTGTTACTAATATTGTACAATCATAAAAAAAAGTCTTCGAAAGTATATCATATGAGATGTGTAATCGAAGAGAAAAAAATGTTGATTTTTATGGTGTAATTTTTATAATTTTTCAATGAGCCATTTTTGACATATTTAATTTTTAAATAAGTGAGAGAAAGTGAGTTTTGTGACACATGATATATTTCTGTTGGTTCCTTCATTCTCACAAAAGTTTCCATTCCCATTTGAACCTCACTCAGTATACATATTTAAGATAATAATTGTCGGTATATCTAAATCGTTATAACACCCAAACCAAATAAGATAACGGTGGAATTTAAATTTCAGTTCCAGAAAATTCCTAAGAATTCGACGAAACAAACACACACGCCATATAACATATTCATAAATTTTAATGTTTATAACTACACTTGTTGGTTTTATAACAAATACACTTATGTTAAAGATCGTATAAATTCATATAGTATAATTTTGCACTATGAACGTAGACTATTTTCAACATAACATTAAGTCGATTAACATTCTTACATAAGATCTTTAAAACGAAATATGTAAATAGACAATATCACCGATTATCAATATTTACACTGATTATATATATCGATCTATTTCGTAACAAAACATAAACATCACAATGAACGTTTCATAAGTAAACAACGTTTCAATGTCGAAAACACAAAAAATCTCATCTCAAAGGGGTTTAATTGAAAATATTTCCCAATCTCATGTGGTTGAAGTGTCTGCAGAATACACCCCCCATTTCTTCCATCCCACCATAAAAAGAAAAAGCTTTAAGTAATTAATTAATTATTAATTAATTAAAAAATAATAAAGGTAAATATATACATACAAACATGTATGTATATATTCTTTCCCCCTTCTCTCGCAATCATCGGAATCTCCGGCCAAATTAAACTTTAAGCAATAACACGCGCACAAACACGCACTGTGTGTTTGTTCTGATTGCATTAGGTTTTCGATTATCTATCTAAACAATTTTTCAATTGCGATTGAATTACGTTTTCATTTTAGGTTAATCTATTAATTAGGTCAAATTAGGGTTTCTAATTGCGTGTTGAAGAATTAAACGTAAATTAAAATTGACGATGGATTCAGAAGATGATATGCATGACGCTAACGATGCTGAATCGCTTGATGACGATTTCTATAGTGGTGAGACTGTGATGGATTCCGATGACGGTGATGCAGCCGATTACGAGTTCGATAATGATTCCGATGATTCTGATGATCTTCTTTCGCATCGTAATCAGGTACAATTGATTATTTGAAGAAAAAAGTGCAATTTTAGCTATAATTTTTTTATTTTTTATTTTAATTATTGATGTATGTTTTACGTTATGATTGAAATGGAAAGAGAAGTTGATGAGATGCTTGAGCCTTGAGGGCTGCGGAATGGATTGAGATTGTGTTATATTAGGTTTGGAATATTGGAATATGATGTGTATGTATATGTGATACTAACTTTGCTGTTAAATTACTGATATGAATATAACATCATAAGCATTATGTGTTTTGTTGCTTATATTTGTACCGGTGATGTTTTGGAATTCAGCAAAGTAAAGTAGCATTAAATGAAGGGACTTGTGGTTCCTGATTACTTGATGCAACTTTGTCATGAAAATAGTTCATATTGTCACTTATATTTGTTCTGGTTACCGAACTATAAAAGTGCTAAATGTGCTAGTCAACTTTTTATTGAATTATTTTGGCCGCTTCGGGATGTGAGGTGTAAATGGGAGTTCTTAGCCAAATGATACTTGAAAGAATACTTCTACGGTCAATGATATATATATCTAACTTTAGGGTTGATGTAGGAAGCTACTTTTTACTTGATACTACAGATTATAGAAACAACGAAATAGTTGATGGAAGGGTGTGGAGAAGATAAGGTAAAAATTTTACACAAATAAACCTCATCTTTTTTTGTTCATAGTAATTGTTTATTATGTGTTGCATTTTTTAACTTAGATTTGTTATATTTTTAGTCACTTACTATTTGGTTACCTCACCTTATTCTCAAATAAACTTAGGCATTACTTCAAGTTTTTATTTATGTATCAGATTAAACAATACTTCAAGTGTTTCTTGCTTCTTTTTTCAGCAAAACTATAGCATTTTGAGTGAAGCTGATATCCGTATTCGCCAAGAGAACGATATCTTGAAGATATCTTCTATACTTTCCATTTCAAAGAATGCAGCTGCCATATTACTCCGCCATTATAACTGGTAATCTGATGTTTTTATATCTCTATTATAATGCCCATGCACTTCAGGTAATCTTCATTATGCAACTTTGTCACCTGCTCAAAACTGTAACATCGAGATGATGTTCAGGCCATCCTGTGGATCTCGGAGGCACAGTATAAAGTAGGAACCTTGGCCATTAAAAAATATAAATACATCTTAAAAAGTTCATTAATATTGTGGAGATCGTTATACTTATAAAAAGGAACATTATAACAATGTGTACAAAGTGCCATCATCTCACAGTCACATGTGAGATAGTTTATTTCTTGAATAAAACCTTCTCTCAGCAATTAATCAAGAAATAGTATTGTTTTCTAAGTGCATATGTATAATGAAAGTTCATTTTCCTGAATTACATTTGGTGATACATTTTAAATATTTTTTCTTAAATCAAGCCACTAATAGTATACTTAATAGGGTTTGATTGTGAAGTAATTTTTTTCTTCATTAAAGAAAAATATTTATATATAGAAGAGAAAGAAAGGGACTACATTTTTTTTGTACAGAGTAACCATTTCGTTTTCACAGTTGGTGTATATGTAATTATGCAAAAAGTATATATATCTATAAGGACGGAATTGTGGAAACATGTCGGCGAAGGGATAGATTCATAGATCCCACGCCCGTTGCATGTTAGGGTGACTGCTAACCAGTTGAGCTCTAGTCTTCAATCAAGGCTTGTTCTCTATGCTAACTAAAGGCACTAACGGCGGTTATATCTTAAAACACTGACATAAAATGGGGCCTTAAAAATTCGGAGGCTGTGTGTGATTGGTTACCCTATTCAGGGACTACAAGGGCACCTTCTGCCCTAAATTGATGTCTTACTTCAGTATTACCAGCTTAGATTTCTACATTTGTTATTTTAATCTGAACATCTTATGTTAAAAGAATCGGACTAAAAAGTTTTTGTGGATGAACCCTACCTGGCACCCGTTTCAATCTACAATAGAACTGCCCGTGTGACTTATTACGCAACCTGCCCATTTTTCCAACTCTACAAGGAGATGTGCATGGGTACCACATCTCTTTTTTTGCTTTTCTTTTTCAGTACTCATAAACCAGGTAACACAGTGTTACTCAGTCATTGTTTATTGGCCTCAATCTTCTATGTGGTAAGAGTATGCTGTCTTGATCTCGATGTGCTGGATGAATTTTAATATTTTGAACCTACAGGAGTGTCAGCAAAGTGAATGATGAATGGTTTGCTGATGAAGAAAAGGTTCGCAGGGTTGTTGGATTATTGGAGGATCCACGTGCGCTACCCAATGCTAAAGAGGTAACTGTAGTACTATACATAGTGTGAGGGCCATCCACTTGTAAATATTCTTCCCATAAAGTAAGAGGTGACAAAATGGATGGGTTGGTATCGGATCAAACTGGGTTTTGGGTCAAAACAGGTATGTCTTTGTACGGATTGAAACTGGTTAGGCACGAATTGAACTTTTGCGTAAGTGGTTAGTGTGTTAAATATGGTTCCAAAAATAATTATTATTTCAAAAATATTTGTGACGAACAATACACTTTATGAGGTTGCAATTATTAGAAATACACTTTGGGCATCTTTCAACTCATTCGACCAGTTTCCTTTTTGACATTACCTGGTTCATTCATTAGAGATAAAACATTATAAGAATCAACCCGTTCACAAGTAGACGGTGCGAATTTTCCACCTCTACATAAAATTATGGAGAAAGCTAGACTGCTATATGGCCTATATCCTATAATTTTTAATTAATTTTTATATCGTCTGCTCATAGTTGACGTGTTTTTGGCAGTTGACATGTGGGATCTGCTTTGAAGTATATCGTTGTGACAGTATGCGTTCTGCTGCTTGTGGTCACCCATTTTGTGTGACATGTTGGCAAGGTTCGTGGGTGACAAACTAGTTTCTAAAATACACCCTTACAAACACAAAAACATGTGCATATGTTAACAATTGCAATTTTTTATTCTTACTATTATAACTGTATATGATGTAACTTGCTTACATCAGAAATATCTAATTGATCTGCAACCAATGAATGCAGGATACATTACAACTGCCATCAATGATGGCCCTGGATGCCTGATGCTGCGATGTCCTGATCCATCTTGCGGTGCGGCCGTTGGTCAAGACATGATTGTTTCCTTGGCCCCACATGATGATAGAGAGAAGTATCACCGTTACTTTCTTAGGTCATTTGTGGAAGACAACAGAAAGGTAAATAATGTGAAATTTGTCCTTTTATTCTCAATAACCTATTATTACAGTTGGTTATATGATTCTCACTAATCAATATCACAGTCACTTCAAAACGCACATCGAAACAGGCCCTTTACGTTGTGTAGGTGTATTACTCGATTGACAATCCTAACCTTTTTGTTACATCATATATGCACCACTCTTATATTTGATATTATTCATCAGAGATCTTAGAATTACCTTTTAATTAACCGCCACAAACATGTTTCTGATTTTTAGACAAAATGGTGTCCTGCTCCTGGTTGTGACTATGCTGTGGACTTCATTGTTGGTGGTGGAACCTTTGATGTTACCTGTCGCTGCGCATACAGCTTTTGCTGGAATGTACGTCTCATTTGTTAAATACAATTGTACTCTGTTCATTGGAGGTGGCAAGATGAGCGGGTTTGGGTAACGAGTCAAAATGGGTGATTTTTAGTAGTGGTTGAAATAGGTTGGGTCCACCAGAAACATTTTTTTGTCCATTTACTTCTAATTTCTGTGAACAGTGTCAATCGTGATTACAGAAATGATGTTCTAAGGGTAAGCTAATTGTTTGAATAAATTGATTTAGGAGGTATTGAAAACACACTTACAGAGTTTGAGCAACTTCCGACCCATTTGGCCTATTTCTGTTTTAGCAATGTTTTATTTTTATTTATACCCGCTAGAGATAATATAACCCAAATCAAGCTATTTGCTAGTAAATGGGTCAAGTTTTGCCACTTCTACTCCCCATTGATATTATTTATACTGTATTTACCAAATTAGATGTTTTCTACGGTTGACTTATATTGACAGTGTACGGAGGAAGCTCACAGGCCAGTTGATTGTGATACTGTGTCAAAATGGATAATGAAGAACAGTGCAGAGTCTGAAAACATGAACTGGTAATTTAGTTATATACGTTTTTTTACCCTATAATTATTGAACCAATTGTACAAGACTTGTGGAAGCTAATGAATAATCAATTTTGTGGACTTCCACCTTGTTATCTCAACTTGTAAGTTCTATGGAAAATTGTATTGTTACTTGTGAACGAAAGGTGGAACTCCAGGAAAGAATTTGGTATGCATATTTAGCATCGTCTTTCATATCCTACAATCTTCAAAAAGTTCGGAATTCAGTTTGTCAAATATGAGATATGTAATAAATATATCTTAATCTATATTTACCTGTAGCCATTTACGTAAAATTATTAAATACCCTTGATTTAATTTTCAGGATATTAGCTAATTCAAAACCATGTCCCAAATGCAAGCGGCCAATTGAGAAGAACCAAGGATGTATGCATATTACATGTACACCACCTTGCAAATTTGAATTTTGCTGGTAAGTCTATTCCATATAATGTACCATATAACATATATCCTGATGTGTTGGACAATATCAGATTATTTCTACACGAAACAAGTTTTTAATTTCCAATGATTATTTAATTATTGGGTCAATTTGGGTTTTCCTATTTCTTTAACCAATGGGCAAAATCAAAAGGATTAGCTAAAAGGGATATGGGCCAAACGGGTCAATGTATCTTTGATGCATGCAGTCTCTACTAAATCCGTTTAATCAATTATATATATATATATATATATATATATATATATATATATATATATACTAAAACACGTTCTTATAAGAAGTTAGAAAGATTGAACAGACTTGTTTCGGGTCAATCTGGCTGGGCCATGTTTCCACGTTACATACATAACATGCATATTGTTTACCGTTACGCAACCTGCCAGAGCCTATCATTTTGCCACCTCTAAGCGTTATCTTATCTAATCTTCATGAAAGTTTGTTACTTTTCACTAAGAAGCATGTGAAATATGGTTTTTCAGGCTTTGCCTTGGTGCATGGTCTGATCATGGTGAAAGAACAGGAGGTTTTTATGCATGCAACCGTTACGAAGCAGCAAAACAAGAGGGAGTGGTAAGCTAAGATAGCATCTAAGAAGTGTTTTACACAGTAATTAATTGTTATTACCATTGTTGCAATACAAGTAATTAGATTTAATCGCATATATGCATCATATTCTTGGGACCAACGTTCCTTGAATGCTTCTCATTTTTTCTTGCCTGCAGTATGATGACACGGAAAAGCGACGAGAGATGGCAAAAAACTCTTTAGAAAGATACACTCATTATTATGAAAGATGGGCTACAAACCAATCGGTGAGCTTTATCCTTTTGGTCAATATTGTATCTGGATACTACAGCATTGTTTCTATCTGGATGATAATATTTTGTGTGATGTATTAATATTAACACCTCCCTTCATAAATGTTTTCTACTTTGCAGTCTAGACAAAA
The DNA here is from genome assembly GCA_963930675.1 of Gnaphalium uliginosum. Taxonomy (NCBI): domain Eukaryota; kingdom Viridiplantae; phylum Streptophyta; class Magnoliopsida; order Asterales; family Asteraceae; genus Gnaphalium; species Gnaphalium uliginosum. The sequence goes on along the minus strand of OZ005686.1, from coordinate 37,711,855 downwards.
GGCCTTGGCAGATCTTCAGCAAATGCAAAACATACATGTAAGGAAGAATTCATGACTGCTTAAATTTTCATTTATAACTACAGTAAAAATCAACTATCTGCCCCGACCTCATCCTTCCTATTTTTATTATATAGATCTTTCACATGTGTAGTGTTTCAAATATGATTAACAAAATTACGTCATTCCAATTATAGACTAGTTTTTTCAAATGAAACGATTTAAGAGGCTTTATGCATTAACAATTCACTTTGGGCGACATTCATCCGACCCTTTGACCCGTTTCCTCTTGAGCAAGTTTTTTTTTTTCTTTTTTCTTTTTGACCTGTTATAGAAAAAAAAAAAATTAAAACAAAAAAACCTTAATCAACTCAGTTATACGGGAAACGCCTCTAGTCTTTCTTGGATATCTTTAATGATTATCCAGTTACTTAATAAGGATGTTTATGTTTTCCTTGTAGCTTGAAAAGCTGAGTGACAAGCAGCGCCAGCCTGAATCACAGCTTAAGTTCATAACAGAGGCCTGGCTACAGGTAATGAATTCTTTTTCCTTTTTTTGAATAATATAACGCACTTCTATAACATCTTTATGCTTATGTATATTTTTTTTCTGATATTTGCAGATAGTTGAATGTAGACGGGTACTAAAGTGGACATATGCTTACGGATATTATTTGCCTGAGCATGAACATGCCAAGAGGCAGTTCTTTGAGTACTTGCAAGGTTCTCCACGTTCCACAACTTCTGAATGCCATTACACAAAAGAAAATCATTATTTTACTAAAACGGAAAATTTGCTGATTTTCAGGTGAGGCAGAATCTGGATTGGAACGATTGCATCAATGCGCAGAGAAGGAACTTCAAACTTACCTGAATGTCGAAGGTCCTTCAAAAGACTTTAATGAGTTCCGTATGAAATTGGCTGGGCTGACCAGGTGAGTTTCGTATAAACTTTATTATTAACTTAAATATGGAGTTGTTAGGTTCGGCAATTTTGGCCATCCGTGTAAAATCTGTGAACTTAGATGAAGTTTATACTCATTGAAGTCTTTTATTCTAACAAATTTCTTTTTCCAACTTGTATGACTCTAGTGTGACCCGTAATTACTTTGAGAATCTAGTAAGGGCCCTAGAAAATGGTCTGTCGGATGTTGACGCCCATGGTGGAACCAGCCGAGCAGGTGGCTCGCGGGGCTTAGGAGCTGGTAGCAGCAAGAGCCGAAACAGTAGGAGCAAAGGAAGTGCCGCCACAGCCAGATCAAGTGGTTCAAAAAACATAGATGATTCTGGGCACTGGTCGTGCGAATACTGTACATATGCAAATCTCAAAGCAGCCACCGTGTGTCATATGTGCCAGCAACGTCGATGAGTTAGATCACGGTGGGTAATTTCCATCGCCATGGTTTTAATAGCTCGTTAGATGCTGGCAAATGCAAGAAAAAAAGAAAGAAAGATGAAAAAGACATAGTAGAGGTTAAGAAGAAAGAGTTCACATTTATCTTCAACTACTGTTGTATGTATATATTTTCTACTGTATCTGCTTATTCAAGCTCCTTGACCATCTTGTGTATTTCAATATACAATTCAGACGTTTTTAGACAATTATACATTTGGTACAAGTTTGGCGTGCTCGAAGTATAGGTGCCTAAATGGGCATGTTAAGTTGGGAAACAGGTCAAATGGGTCGGGCTCACTGCCCAGCGAGCAGCTATAGTAAGTGGCTGGTGACAAACAGCTTCTACAAAACTAAAGCGAATTAGAAATTTCTATGCCTTTTCAATACAATTTTGGAAGTCCACAAAATTGACGACCTGTTAATCCGTGAGTTGTTCAATTTAACCACATTTAGCTGAAAATGCAAGTGGATTTATTTGACAATCTTATGGAAGATGCGGCACTCTTCATCTTGTGATCCCCAGTTCTCCGTGATTTAATATCGGGGACGTTTTTGACGTTTCAACCCCTTTAAAAGTGAACATTAAGATGGTATGATTTGATTTTAAATGGTTTATGCAAACCAGCTTCTAAAACACAGTACTTGTTTGAAGTACGTTTCTGAACACATCACTTCTTGAAAGTCCTTACGTTACAAAACAGTGGAATATGAGGTATTCTTAATATGGTCAATAATCCAAATATACATTGCTATATTTAGCAATATTAAGTATGGGAAACATGAATCCATACAAGAGTTCAGTAATAATAAAGTTTGTATTCTAGGCATACAACAGTTCATTATGATCCATCCCTGTAGAATCATCATGTGAGGAAGACATGTATCTATGCACAATTACACTTTTAGGCAATACAAAAGCAGGCAGTGAGTCATTAAAAATCAGCTACAAACTTGTTACACAGTAGCAGCTCTTAGCGACAGAAAATCGGAGATCTTGTTTGTATAAAAATCTGGTTGTATGGAGTTGTTCGGGTTTTGAAGCGTTGACAGACTTGTTACACCTATATATAACCAACAAAAAGATGAAATCATATGCATGTATTGTATTGAACTAGAAAGAATATTTAATCATCAACTATGAGCATTTGCAGCTAAAACCTGAGAGAACAAGGAGAGTTTTGCATCCACCGTTTTGCCCGAAAAGAATATCGGTATCTAATCTGTCACCGACCATGCATATCTGTGATTTGGTGATGCCGAATCTGTTGACACCAAGTATTGTTAAGCACAGGGTTAAAGATTGATGAAGAGTTGATTTGTCGATATTGAGGTAAATTTCATATTATAAACAAGGGTCGAAATACGACTTTTGACAGTCAAATTACATATTTTTTTCTTTTTTAGATAGGCAAACCTACAATCTATCCCAGCATATATGTACAACTCGCACATATATATATACATCGTCTCCGATGAGACTTGAACTCACAACCTCTTGGTAGATGGGCTCATCACACGACGCGGCCGAAGACCCTTTGGTTCAAACTAAATCTTATTAGCCGCAGTTGTTGGTAAAACTTGGTACAGACCCAAAAATAAAATCTTGTACACCTATTAATTCCCTTCATAACCGAAATAATGGGAAAAAAGGTCTTCGAATCTTTCTGAAAGTCTTGAAATATTTCATTCTCATGAAACATTCCAAAAAAGGTGTTGCGATTTGCCTAGAAATGGATGGAATACCAAAATAAGATGTATGAGATTATAAACGCTGTACACCTCTTATTGATCTTTTAGCTAAATGTCAAATGCCCTCATAAACCATAGGTGTCATAAGAACAAAACCAAAAGGGAAAAAAGCATCTTACTTGTTTGCCAAGTAGTCCATCATGAAAGTTGAAGGTTTCCCGACAACAGTTGGTTCACGTTGACAGGATCCAACAAGAGCACCAACCATGGAACCACCGCCTGAGGCCAGATCACATTACATTGCTATCTATGTACGATGTGCCACTTGCACCATATTGTCATGTAAATCATCCAGAGATAGAGTTCTAACAGACATTGTATATATTTGTGTGATCCACTCTTAAAGATGGCAATTTTGACCCAATTGCTTATGAAAGGGTCGATTCGGATTATTATCTGTTTCTAAGAGGTCAAACAGGCATAAAACCTCCTAAATCATTTATTCATAAAAATGAAGAAGAAGATTATATTGCAATTATATAATGTTTGTAGTCTTGTCAAGTTTTATAAATTTCTGTACAAAAACTGTTTCAGGTCCACCTGTACAAAACATATCCGTTTTAAAAGTACCTGACCACCCACTTTGCCACCTCTATCGAAGCATAATAACACGTAATCCAACAGAAGATCAGATGTAACAGAAATAACGACTAGAGTAAATTCTTCAGCCAGGTGAAGTTACAACTAATTATCTAAATTTAATTAAATTAGAAGACATTAAGGGCAAGGGGGAGGTAATTGAACCTGCCCATTCTTGTGCATCGGTAAGATGAGTAACAGCATCACGGTTTGTAGCAAGGAAAAGACAGCCTGGATTTTCACGAATGCATAGTGTCCCGTACCTGCCAATGAGAAAATAAATGTATTCACAAATGGGAAATGTTTAACAAAGAGTGTTGCTTATTCATGGTACTTTCAAAGGACTTACTGAACTTTGTAGTAGTTAAAGTAACGGTCAAATCCGACCACAACAGCACCAACCTAAATAGAGGAAACAAAATTCTTAATTATTTAGCAGCATTATTTAATTGTGAAATCTAATACAAGAAAACCTAACCATTAATCTTATCTGTCTATATGTGCCATGGTAAACAGGCTAAAGTTATGATGAAAATTCAAGTATTTATTGAAAAGTAAGCTGCATGGATCACAAGAAAGAAATAATAAAAGTGTACATCTTCATCATGCTCCATTAAAAACCCGGGCTTGAGCTCTATCTTTTTTCCACCATCTTCCTGTAAAAGTAAAATATAACTTCAAAATGATACTAAGATAACAAGTACCCAAAGAACTAAAGAAGGGTCCAGTCAGAAGTGAACTTTAATATTTCATGAGATCTGACATATCATGGACCGCTACTTGGTAGATTAGCCAACTACTCAAAAACCTTATGTAATACAGCAACTGTCATGCCAAAACACTAACCAGTGCCCTAAATGTATATTGACTTCAAGTAGAGAATACTATAAAGCATCACAGTACAATACTGCAGTAGAATTATTATTGTAATGCATACATACCGGACCCCCAAGGTATGAAAAGCCTGCTAGCCCAAGCTCTATCAATATGCCTTCTTCACCAATCACATAAATCTGGAGCGTTTCAATTGATATATTAGATAAATATAGATTTATAAAATTGTTGCAGAAAGCTTTACAAGTACAGAAACAGGAGCTGGAAGTTATTGATCTAAACAAAATAGCCGTGTATGTCCTAATATTAATATCCCTGTCGATTTAACACTAAACATACCCTTTGCATGTACATATACATGGTGTGAAATCCTTTTCACGCAAGATTCCTACCAAATATCTCCCTTACAAAGCTTGACTAAAAAATGAAAGAAACAATCTAAGGGCCCCAATATATATGAAGATGGAATTTGTAAATGTTTTATATCACAAAGTTCATGTTTGTAATGCAAAAACTATGGTATTAAATACCCTCCAAAACCTGCCCTTAACCTCCACTATTCTCCTCAAGATTGCTTTAGTCAAGCAAATAATGAGTATATAGAACAAATTACCAATTTTCAGATTGAGAAATTAACAATTATGCAAGCAATGAATCGATCTTGGACACACCCTATTTTGGAAAACCAAAGCATTACTAAGGTTCATATGACGCAATGGGAAAATATAAATAGATCCCTATGTTTTGGAAAACCAAAGCATTCCTGAGGTTCATATGACGCATGGGAAGATCTAAATAGAAGCAAACTGCAAAGTGTTCACAAACAAACAAGTGAACGTGTGCTGACATATGATAAACAATTAGAGGCTGCAAGACTTAATATCAGATTTGATGTGCCTTGTATCACCAGCAACTGTATGAAGCCTCAACAGTTATGGCAAATTTGCAATCATGGCCGTTTCCAAGTAATGAAAGTCATTAATTCAAGGAGATACTTGTGCCACATACCTTCTTGTCTTTTGGAAAATCTATCGACTGTAGATATGCCGCTGCAGCAAAAGAAGATGCAAAAATTTCCTCCTGAAACCTTCACCTGAAGTTAGAAAATTTCTTTAAGGGATACAAAAGTCACTAGCATTGTATTACACCTCACCTCATTAACACTGAGACCAAGTGTTTCAAACTTTTTGCCATACTGTTTCCTAGACTTCGTTGAGTTATTGGTTACGAAAACTAGTCTCTTTCCCTAGAATTATAAAGAGCGCATTAACACTTATTTACAAGTCTATTACAAAACAATTTGCCTCATAGAAAACAGAAAAAGGAAGAGCATAAAAATACAATTGGACCATGATCATCAAAGAACTGGCAATTGCCGAATACAAAACATAATTTATACAAACCTTTGACCGGAGCAACTCCAGGGTTTCTGGAACCCCCTCGATTAATGAATCGCCCTTCCATATAACTCCTGCATTAAACAAGGAAGAGATCATAAAAGTTCTTCCACAAGAAATCAACACCTATGAAGACTACCTGAGACAACTTATAAACCACCTCCCTTCTTCCCTTGCCTACTTTTCGCCATTAAACAAATGACATAGTGCCAGTCATATCAAAGGTTTAATACTCAAATCCATAATCAGTTAGATGCAAGTGAATGTGCCTCATGATCATATAAACACACACACTCATCATTTGTAGTACTTCCACAATGTGTTGTCCCTAGTCTAACATGCGATAGTAATAGTATTATACTGCAGGTTATTTAACCAAAACATCAACTGAATCTAGTTTATCTATGTCACAAGACACAACTCAACTCAGTGTTACAACTATCAGTAAATTTCATCAAACAACATCATGAAAATGTCACGAAAGTGTAATTCGTCACAGAAAATACCTAAATTAGGTCAAAATAACACAAACTTATCCTTCTTTGTAAAAAATTCAATTCAATTACTCTCACGAAATCACAACTCATAATTCAACTCAATCACAAGTATAACAACAACTACTAATTGAGTGTCTAAAATTAATTTAATTCGTTCAATACGTTCGTTAACATAACTCAGTAAATGCGTTCAATCAATAATTAACGTAAAATATATACCATCACAATCAAAGATGAACGTCTCGACGGAATCAATTAGAGCATCGGCGTTTTCCAGCGGTTGCGCAACGGAAGCGGCGGCACGTGTAACAATCGAATTCTTCTTCTTCTGATCCATTCGATTGCAGTTACTCCATCCGACTGTAGATCTAATCAACGAAGATGATGATGACGGAATTGAAACGGATGAAATGAGGTTATTGTTGGTGAAATTGGCGGGAAATGTAAGAGGTACGGCAGCAGCTGAGACAACGGTTGCTCTGCTGCTAACAAGCATTATTATTGTTATTATATATATCTACTGTGACGATTCTTATGGATGGATGAATGAGTGTTATTTAATAAAATTTGATTTCAAGTCGAGTCTGTAAGTGACGTGGCGGATTGGGTGGACGATAGCTTGGGTTTTTTATCCAAATCATCAAAAAAAATCAGACCAATCCTTCAATGTTGGTTTGTGGTCAGATTTTTCCGTTTGATTTTACTTGTAATAAAATAAAACTGATCTATATTTCTAGAGTGATCTATATTCTATACATATATCCTTCGCGTCATTAACACACAACGGGAGTCACAGGTTAGATGGGTCAAACGGGTCAGTTTTCAAGAACAGGTTGGGTCAGAGCCGGGTTGAGTCAATATATTGTATAACATTTATTTTTCTTTTTCTGATTTCTTAATTAATTTATTTTATTACAAATTTAATAAAATCATTTTAAATTATATATAGAAAATCACACAATAATGTCATCAATTAAAATTTTCAAGTAATCAATTTAGTCTTTTAATTTTACTAAAAATTTTTAATAAAACTCCTTAATTTTCTGAAAATCACTTTTTTTTTTCAATTTTGATACCTAAGTTCGGATAGATACAACAAGAATTAAAATAAATTATATGTTATAGATAGATTTGAATCCAATATAATCGTACAATTCAAAAGTTCAATCGTAAATTACATGTAAATCAATGTTATCAACTAATTAAAATATGATTTTAAGTTTGGTTTCTCGATCCAATTCCTTCTTCGGGAATGGAGTAGATCTATTTTATTCTTGAATATTATTTAGAACATAATATATTAATTAATATTATTCTTTCGACGATCTATCTAATTCCTTATTCAAGGATAGAGTAGATCTATTTAATTTTTTAATATTATTTAAAACATAATATATAATTAATATTATTCTTTTGACGATCCATATTAATCCTTAAAAAAATCGATATATAATATTAAATTGAATTTAAATCACCATATAATATAGATTGCTTATTATTTATGTTTACCATCTTCTTTCACCTTTTCGTTTAGGGAAAATAGCCCAAAAAGGTAATGTAAAGTCCAAAATTTCTCAATCAAGGGAATATCACTTTCTCCATCGCCCAAAAAGGACTCTTATTTATTATTTTTGCCAGAAAAGGATTGTTTTGTCGAAAATCTTAAATTAGGGGAATATCGCTTGATCAATTTTTTTTATTAGCAAACTTAAAACCGGTTAAAGGTGGTACGCATCATTTATAAACACTTTATATTACAAATTAGGCTTTAAAACATTTGGGGTCATGAGCACAGCCACTTAGGGTTCCAAAATTGAAGTGACAAATTCATATCTAAAAGATAGTGAATCGTGAAATTGAAGGTTGCTTGTATGTTGATAATGCAAGAATGTGAACCTCTTGGACACATAGGAACCTTAACAAGTCGTTTTAAGAGTCAATTTTGTATATAAAAAAATTTGATCGGGTGATATTTCCCGATTAAGATTTACAAAATAATCATTTTCAGGCAAAAATTAAAATTAGTGGTTCTTTTTGGGCGATAAAAAAAGTAATATTTCCTTGATTGAGAAATTTGGACTTTACATTACCTTGTTGGGCTATTTTCCCTTTTGTTTAAAGCTTCAACCAACAACCAAAGCTCTCCGCTAACGGTAGATCCTTAAGGAGAAGATTAAACATCATCTAAATAAACTTGTAATTAAAAGGAAAAGTGTTTCTTTTTAAGTAATTTTTATTTTGTTATTCATTAATACATGTGTAAATTATATACTTATATCATGTTATTTAGAGCTACATGTGTAATTATGTCATATTATTTTCTTAGTATATACATTTTTTTATGCCTTTTTAGTATATATTGTGAATTGTGAATGTGAATGTGAATATGAATTGATCGAATGATCCGGGGTGAAGATTGCCTATCGAAACTACACATAATGTGAAACTACCGTACAAAATTATATTTAATTAGTTACCGTACACATTATATGATTATTTTGTTTTATTTGTAAGTAGAGCTGACAATTTGAACCCGGAATCATAAAAAACGAGTTATTCTAGGCGATTTTAGAAAGCAGCGATGCTCTTTCAAAACATTGATCAACATAACAAGGTTACAAAGTAAAAGGCTCAATGAAGATGTTATTAACATGGTTGTAAAACTCGGCCAACTCGACGAGTACTCGTGACTCGGGGGTGGTCCAAGGCGAGTCGATCTAACTCGGACTTAATAAATTAGAAAAAATTCGGTCAAACTCGGAAAAAGTCAGAAAAGTCAGAAAAACTCGAAAAAGTCAGAAAAAATTCGGTCAAACTTGGAAAAAGTCAAACTTGGTCTACTTTTAAAATTAGAGTTTTTGATCCAAATAAATGTTTGGGTCAATATATTTTTTTCCGGTCTCACTCTTTAATGTTTTTCACCATCAATCTTCACTCTCTAATCTATATTTAAACATATAATTTTAAAATTTATCATTTAAATGTAAAAAAGTCAATCTGAGTACTCCCCGAATACTCCCCCCTTAGGCCGAGTACTCGCTACAAGGTCTGGACCGGGTACTGCCCGCTTAGCGAATTAAAGAACCTTGGTTATTAAAGCAAAGATCAGTTTAGGTAGTCACACGGGTAACATAACTTATATTACAAGAATGCAATTAATGTTCTATGATAAAACAATAACATTCCAGTTTAATCGAAGACAATATCATATGGTAATCTTTTATAATTGCTAGGTTCTATAATTATTTTGTATTCTTGATTCGCTTATGTAAAATGAAATTCCCTTTATAATTCTATATACTGTTTGACTTATCTTAAATGCCACGGGTTAACATATTACCGTCTACACACTCGAATTCGCGTACAAAAAGTAAAAATAATATGACGCCAATTATATGTTGAATCTACATACTACTTTAAATAATTTCAAACTTCATTGCATATTTTTTAACTTATATAAATCATAGATTTTTATCAGATACAATATTTATATACTTATAAAAAAAATACGAATTCAACGGCTCATGTATATACACGGGTTTGAAATCTAGTAAATATAATATAGGAACTTTTAATTGAGCAATTAGTCTCCGTATTCTGCTATTATGACATAAATAATAAATAATTTGGTAAAATTAAAATTCTATTTAAAATATAATTACCATTACCATTACCATTTAGAGATATGTACATATCGATCCTATCTTAATTTTAATACTATTATAGTTATAATTCTAATTATAATTATAATTATAATTATAATGTGTTGTACTATGATATATCATTTTGATCAAATTTAAAAATCTCTATCAACATAATTACCACCTTCTATAATATTATAAAATTAATTAATTAATTGAATATCATAAACTAAAAAGATAAAATAAAATATAAAAACTAATATAATATGAAACCAACAGAATATTTATTACATACTTCATTAGAAACAAGATATCATATATGAAATTCTAAATTGAAATTTAACTACCGTGTGTATACACATGTTTATAATCTAGTAACACAATAAACAGTAAATCGGTAATAAATCTATTGTTTATTATTATAACCAAAAATAAATCAATTGATATTTTATAAAATTTATTAACGGCATATAAAGTAATAATAATTAATAATATTAATTAATAATCATATATCAAAATTATAATAAAATAAATGATCAAAATTCAAAATAGAAATAATATTGTACTTTAATGTGTTTATTAGAAATATAAAATAAAAATTAAAGTGATATATATTGAAAAGTTGAAACGTGTGCCATGATTTCTTAAACGTCAAATACTACTTTTCTCTTTCTTCTTCAAATAAAATTTTTCATGCAAAGAAAAGAAAATCCTATGTCTCTTAAACTGATTTTCCGGTGACGACTACGTTTTGACGAAGGAAGATGGTCAGATCTAAGGTAACGATCGTTTGTTGGTTGGTAGGGACTGCGGTGATGAATGTGTGGTGGCGTTCGAGGCTGTTGAGAGTTTGGTGGTGAATCGTGGTGTTTCAAGTTTGACCCATTCTGACTCGTTGGACCTGTTTCAACTTTATTCTAACATTCTAAGTCGACATGTTTGGACCCGCTAGTGGATCCGCAGGCATCCCCTTTTAGCGCGCAAAGAATTTTTCTCAACCCCAACAAACCCGTTTTTTATCATATGGGTTGCTATTGCCAGGTCAAAACATAATCTATTTGTTTCAATAAGGAAAGTTCAACGTAGAATGTTACAAAAATGTAAAATGAAGAAACCAATAAGATTGCTCCATTTCAATTACCTATTTTCACATTTTTTTTCTAAATCTAAATATCTCACAAATCGTATATATATAAATTATAAACATTACACCGTTAAAATCAGCGTCTTTTTATCTTTAATTAGAGACGAGAGATCTTGTCGCACCCCCAAATTTCGTATGTGCAGCGGAAGTCGGGTCGGGACGCAACTAATCAGAAATCATTACACAAAGTTACAACGAACGACCTCTATATGAGTCGTTTTAAAAATACATTTCAAAAGTGGTAATACGTTACCCTGATAAGATGTTTACAATATAATACAAGTTTCTAGAGTTCGCATCTAGTCTGAAGGTTCTAATACATAACTTATTTATACAAAATATAGTAATGCAAGAAAATCTCCATTTGAGAGTTGTTGTAAAACATGCGACTCGAACTATTGCTTCTTCAAGCAATCCTACTGCGTTGGTGAACCTGAGAAATACACGCTAAAAGGTCAACAATAATGTTAGTGAGCTCATAGGTTTACGTAGTTAAAATCATAAGTATGAACCACAAGATTTCAGAGTTATCAGAGTTTGCACGAATGCCAAAGTAAAATATACTGTTGCTTTGAGCTCATAGTTCAAAGCTTAACCGTAGTTGGTGCCTCCAGTAAGTGCATAAACCAGTACACTCGTTGTTTACGAAATATTATGCGTCCGTATAGTAGTTATAACGACTAACCCGGACGGCGGACTGTCAGTTCCCGATAGATCTATCCATAATGTCCGCGCTTAGTATTAACGGACTATGATATTTGTTAGAGGTCATCGTAGTTTGGTTTGGTTACTCATGTATTACATATAAGTGTTTTCATTACTTGTGTTCATAAAAACAGAGCAGTGTATTCTCACCCCGAGGTAAAACAGTAAAAATAGTAAAAATAGGGCTATGAGACTCACCTGAGTCTTGTGTGTATGCGTTGCTAATAGCAAGTAGGTTTCCCAAACCCGTAACCTTCTAGCGCCCTAAACGCGTAAGGTTATATGTAAGTGGATGTCTCAAAAGACCATCTATGCTAGTTGTCCACTCAACTAGAAATGTCCAAATGTTTGTTTATCGTTCGTGTTTATAAAAACGTGTACGACCCATTGGTGATGTTTCGTAATAATAATTTCAAAGTATTATTATTATTATGTTTGTTTCGTTGCACACTTTGCAAAGTATGTTTCATATGTTTCTGAGTTGTATCGTATATAAATATTCGTTGTTATTTGTTGTTACGCGACTTCGATCCTTAGTGAAAACATGTTTTCAATCAGCCTGTTTTACGCGACACTTAGAGTTAGTGTCGCAGGTTACTGCGACACTTGCAATGGTTGCGACACTTGCAGTGGTTGCGACACTTGGGGTTAGTGTTGCAGGTTGCGACACTAGACTTAGTACTGCCAGTTATAAATGTTGCGACACTTAGTTAATACTGTTGGTTTGAATGTTGCGACACTAGGCTTAGTGTCGCAAGTTGCAACACTCGGATTTCCCTGCGACACTCAGGGTCTGTTTGGTGATTCGGTTATTGTTCTAAGTGTTTTAGATGTCGTTTTTCGTCTCGAGTTGAGTTTATACGTGTCGTTTTTGTTTAAGTTTCAAGTTAAATTACTTGGAGTTCGTTTTCGGGTTTAAAACTACATTTTGAATATGTCGGTTTACGTTTAACGTACGAACCGTATTCGTTGACTTTGGTCAAACCAACTCGATTTGACCCGAAACTTTTACCCAACCCTTAAATATGTCTTAGAACTTATAAAAAGTAAGTTTTACAATTTTTGATAAACCCGAAGGGGCTCGTTTTTGTTTGTGTTTCAAAACAGTCCCCGGTCCAAAGTTCCAGATTTTTAACACGTATTGTGAGCTCGATTTAGCTGGTCAAAACTTCAAGAAAAATTAGGAAATTTTTACATGATATTACCACATGTGTTAGCTTTCCAGAAAATATTTTTCATAATTTTTGGCTAAGTTTAAGGGGTCGAAATAAATTGTTAAGTCCCCTGATGTCCAGTTGTGACAAATCTGGATACACGTTCAAAGATTAAATCATTGTACGAGTTCTACAAAACTTCACGAAATGCAATTGTACAACTTTTAAGGCTAACAAGATTTGTGACCTTCAAGAAAAAGCCTCATGTCGTTTGGAGTTGTGTATTAAGAGATATTCTGCCAGCCGGGCTTGGCTTCTTCTTGGGCCTCCATCTTTATTCTTAATCCGAGTTTTAATCTTTATTTTGGCCCAATAACTTATATCTTTTGGGTTCTTCTTCTTTTCAAGCCCAATCTTTTTTGTCTTTAATCTTTTATTCATTTTCTTCAGTCTTGAGCCCATTTTCGTTCATTTTCTTTATTTCTTTATTTTAAACACCTTTCTGCAAATATAAACGAAATCAGTAGCATATATAAATAAATTGCAGTAAAAAGGCTTTAGAAATAAGGGAATATTATTATATAAATATGACATTATTTGATGTTATCATAAACAACACGAAAAAATGAAGGTTCTTACAAGTGCAATCGAAGATCTAGGAGAGAAAATAGATGAGTAGTGCTTGATCTTGCTTTTTGGCTTGATTCCTTCTTCAAAATGATGGTGGATGATGATGGTGATGATGGTGGCTGGTGGTGGTTGTTTAATACACGACAAAAATGACATGTAATTGTGTACCAATATTATATATATTTTTTTATCATAAATCACATGTAATTATACATAAAATCACATGTGATTATACATAAATTCACATGTGATTATATAAATCGCATTTTTTAAGACACGACAAAAATGAAGAAAAAAAAGTTTGTCGAAACTATAGCTTGTCGGATCTCTAATCGAAGAGGAAAAAAACGCTGATTTCGAATATGTAATTTTTATAATTTTTAGTCATGCCGTTTGTGAGATATTTAATTTTAAAAATTCGAGTGGAAATTGAGTTTTAAAGAAAATGGTGCATTCCTATTGATTCTCCAATTCTATATTTTTTTAGCATTCTACATTGAATCCACCTCTTGTTTCAATAAAATAATACGTAAAAAATGTTCGACTTAAACGTAACAAAATAGTGTTTAGTAACGCACTAAATTTCAATTTACATTAAATTAAATAATAATATATATAATAATTAAAATGTATTAATATAATATTTAGATAATAAATTCGCGATTAATATTCTTGAAATTAATAAATATAATGTTTCATATTTATTAAAAATTAAAAAGGGCGACATAATTTAAATGTAAATTGATAATCATGACCACCCATTCCATTCATCAATGGTCCAAATTGTGCCATGTTACGCAGGGACTAATTTGCAATTATTTTAGACGGAGGGACTAACTTAAAATTTTGATAAAGAACTTGAAATGGGTCAAAGGGCAGCCATATATATATATGTATATATATATATATGTGTGTGTGTGTGTATATATACATATATATACATCTCTTCACACAAACACACACAAACTTTCTTAATTCACACACAAACAATCACACACCAACACAATACCACCACCACCGTCCACCACCTTCCACCACCTTCCACCACCTCTGCACCGTTCACCATCGCCGCTCAACCGCCACCATCGCCGCTCTACCGTCACCACCACCGTCATCGTCACCGGAGAGTTGAGATGCGAACCACCACCGTTGATGAACCGGCCTCCACCGGACGCAACCAACCGTGATCATTTCTCCATCTTCTCCTGCCGCTCCATCGCCACCACCACCGCCACCGCCATCACCACCACCACCACCACCACCACCACCGCCACCATTTACGTCATCATCTTGACAACACCACCACTTTGTAAAAACACTTAGATCTAAGAGGATATAGATATGAAAATTTGTAGATCTACTTTTCAGATCTAGATCTACTATTTAGATCTCGAAAAAATTAACTGCATTCTGCATCTTAAATTACTGCATCTTACATTACTGCATCTTAAATGCAATTGATGTATATTTGTGCTAGTACTTTGTTTACCGCATCTTGTATATATTAGTTACTGCATCTTATGATTTTTAGCATTTTTTATGCTTTTCCGACAGCTTTGATTTTATTTTTGAAATCGAAAAATTACTACATTTTTACTGTATCTTGTATATATTTACAGCATCTTTTGTTTTCTCACATTTTATGTGTTGAAATTAAAAAAAAAACACTTATACTTATTTTAATGCATATTACTTGGTTTTATTTTTAACTTTAAAAAATTACTATTACATGTTTACTGCATCCGGTAAATTTGTTACTGCACCTTACGTTCTTTAGCATTTTTTAATTAATGTTGCATATTAAAAAAGTTTTTTGATTGAACAAATTTTTAAAAAAAAAATTAGGTATTTTTTCTGGCAATTTTTAGGGAAGGTCCCTCCTCCTTTACCCTATGCTCCTCCTCCTTTACCCTATGCTCCTCTGACCCGTTCCCTTAATTAAATTCTAAAAAATCGCAATCATATCTTTCTTTCTTTTTATATGCCTCTCCAATTCTATATCTATGTCTCCCTCCCAAAACGCAAATGGATAATGAATTGTTTTCCATATAATTATTTATTTCCTTCCATTTTAGTCGTCAATAACTGCATATGATCTTGAAACCTACCGACTCTCTTGTACCAAATTGTAGAAAATCAATTAAAACATTGAAGTGTCAAACACAAAAACAAAATAAAAAGAAAACTAAATCAAACAATTTCATCATATCAAATGCTTAATTAAATTACATATTATTTTTATCAAATGTAAGGAAAGTTTATTTGGTTTTAATAATAGTTGTTTTATTAAGTGAGCCTTGAAATATGTATTCATTATTAGAAACAAAGAACGAGGGTACCGGCTCTCTGGCCCCATTTCGGTGCACTATTGGTCGATCTTCAAATTGACGCATTTAGTCTCCCTAAGGGTCGACGTTATGAATTTCTCTATCAATTCCATTACCTTATCATTAGCCATGAGGTTTCAACATTTTTTTCTGAATTTTTGTAGAAGTTGTTCCCGGGCATACTAAAGAAAAAGGTTATTTTTTTGTCTCGTTTAAAATATATTTGGATTGGATTTTCTCCTTAATAACACAGGGTATGGAGCCACTTCGTTCGATTGGCTAGCTTGCTTGGAATTGGGAGAAAATGGAAGTCCTTTTTGTGGGATTTTTCTTTTCACTCTTTTATTGCTTTTTAGGCCAGCAACGGTGGTGCTTAATTGATGTGAATTACTGTCTGATCTGATGAGATAAGGTAGCCGAAAGTCGGTGGAACTGAAAGGGTAAAGGAGAGGAACCAGTTTCATGTGCACAGGGGTTTTTCAATTTTTATAAATATAAGGAGAAATTGAGATATATGAAAAGGTATTAAAGGACGGTGGTTTCAATCTACATTCACCCCCTCTGTATGAACTAGTGCCTATGTCAAAATCAGTCCCCTTTTTTAATCTATCTACAAAAGTATTTTTACTTGACATAACTTGGTGTCATCTTTCAAAGTCTACTTCTTCCCACTTTCTCCCATAAGCAAACTCAAATTCCTACAACATATTTCAAATCTGTCCAACTCAAAATCCCTATTAATATATAAAACACATATGCACTCGTATACTTTTCGCCTTAAGGTTTCTCGAGGCACTGATTTGTAGTTCTTATTGTTTACCTTTCATCATCTCAATGATGGTATGTTTTGCGATGCAAATTCAGCAGTGATTTGTTCAAACGAGAAAATTACAACTAGTGCATGATTTGGATGGCTTATGGCATGTGAATGGTAAATCGTGTTAAAAGTGAAAGTCACTTTAATGAAGTTTTCAGCTATTGTCGTATTCCTTGTGCCTTTGAATATCTATGAGCTTTTAGGTTACGAGTGGAGGCACCTTGACCTCTAGCATTGCATAGGCTAGATTTTCACTTGAGGGTCCTCCATTCAAGTCAGATTTGTACCGATTTCTTCGAGTAAACCTTGAAGTTTGTCTTCTATGATACTTTTTTTACACTAGGATCTTGGGACATGGAGTCTAAATTTTGCGTAAAGTGTGGCTAACATTCTCTAGCATTTCGATGACTTAATATCTTCTAGGGTGATCACAATTGTTTCTTGCATATCATCTGTTTGAACTTAATACCTTCTATGAGAAACCAATTCGTTGGACGATCCGAAAACAAGTCTTGATGTTCTCTATGTAGTGGTCCTTTGATGGGTCCCTCTCTTGTCCGACACAAATGCATCTCGTTAATTCTATTGTCTTCTCCTTCTCTTACCACTGCAGTACCACTTGTTATAGGGTTATATTTTCTAACTTGTTGGACACTTTGCAAATCCTACAACCAAGAGAGAACTTTTTATAGATTTGCACACACGCATTTCAATAGCTAGGTAATTTCTAGATATACCCGTTCTACATGTTTCGAAGGGTTACTCTACATATATAAAATATCATTCTAGAAAGCATATGTATAGATTATTCTATAGATTGTTACATTCAATTATTCTAACCATTTGAATGAGCTCAATATTTTAATCTCGGGCTTCCTAAAAAGGCTCACAACATTAATTTATCATGAAAGACTATGATTTTTTTTTTTTTAAAAAACTGTCTAAAGCTACAGATCGGCAACGAACTTTCAATTTTGTACCGAGTTAGTAACGAACCTATTTTATTACTAATTTAGGTAGCGAACTTTCAAATTTTGTGTCGAGTTAGGTAATGTGACATATTACCGTAATGTCATGTAACCCAATTTTAGTAATGCCACGTAATACATGTTACATAACTTGACATATAATTTGAAAGTTCGCTACCTACACTAGTAATAAAACGAGTTCGGTACCTAACTCAGTACAAGAGTAAAAGTCCTTTCCTGATATCCAGCTTTAATAAAATATATATATATATATATATATATATATATATATATATATATAAATGGGTCAAGAAACACCTCTTAATTAAAATATTATTTCCTTGGTGAAGATTTCATTTTTTTCTCTTCTGAGAAAAAATGAAAGTGAACGGGTTTTTAAAAGAGAATTGATAAAATACTTATAATAATAATATAATAATACTAATAATAATAATAATACTCCGTATAAGATGCTACAATACAATTTCTTTTATGTATTTATAAAAAGATTTTATTTAAATGAGTTAACGCCGTCTCCAAAAATCACTTTTTCACCCTAAAATATTTTCACTCTCCCAACAAAATCAAACTCAAAACTTCTTCAAAATTTCAAATCTGTCCAAAAATAAAACCACTGTCACAGACTCATATACATACATATACTTTTAACTGTATCTATATATATGTCGGAACCGGCGACGGTGACGACCACAACAACCACCATGAACGAAATAATTACCGATGAAGCAGACACATACTTATCAAAATCAGAATTACTATCACAAGAAGAAGTAATCAAACAACGAGCTCGTAGATTGAAACAATTAGCTAGGGTTTATAAAGACCATTATTGGTGTATGATGGAAGATTTAAAATTAAAATATAGAAAATATTATTGGGAGTATGGAAAGAGTCCGTATCAAGATGGTGGTGCTGGTGATCAATCGGTTAATATTAAAGAAAAAATTGATAAAAATGAAAATGAGTCTGAATTAGGGTTAGAAATTGGGAATGATTTAATTAGTAGTAGTGGTAGGTGTGCTGTTCATGGGTGTAAGTCAAAGGCTATGGCGTTGACTAAGTTTTGTCATGGTCATATTTTGAGTGATAGTAAACAGAAGCTTTACATGGGTTGTAATTATGTCATCAAAAGGTACAGTATGTTTTTGTTTATTTGTTTTTTGTTTATGAATGTTTATATTTTTGGTTTTGATTGATATATGATGTGATTAGATGTTTATTTTATTGTATGATTCGGTTTATGCCTTGTTAAGCCAATAAGTTCAAATTGGTAAGCTTGTAAACCGTTAGAAATGCGCTTGTTGTCCTTTTCAGATTTCAATAAGCCCCTTATTTACGAAAATAAGCTTAGCGAAAGACCCTATGATTGGCTTTACTAGGGGGTGTTTGAGTAGGTATATCTAGACAGCTTATTGGCTTATTGTATTATGATGATACATTTAAAGCTAGTGTATAAAAGCTTATCAAAACAAGCTAATTTGAGCTTAATTTATTTGGTGACAAGAGCACTTTTTTGAATTTATTGTGTTTTGATAGCACAATAAGCCGATAAGTTGTATGAATGAGGTAAGCCAAACACTCCACTCATGCTTCTGAACTCTTTAGGGACCATAGTTTAGCCTTTGTTTAAATCTTGCTAAACCATGACAAAGGATTAAAGTTAAGAACATTTTAAGTAGTCACCTTGCAGGCATTTTACTGAAAGGGCTAGTCAATTGTGGTTCATTACTTCACTTGTAACTTACTTAAGAGAGATATGTTGTCATGGGTTTTTTGTTGTTTATGTGTTCAACTTATTTTGTCATCTTAAAACATAGCGTTCACTTGTGAGTGGTAAATTGAAACGGAAATGCAAATAAAAATGGTAGAGAAAGAACTAAAAGATTTGTGAATAAGTTTGTTGGAAAACTTGGCCTTTTTTACTTGGAACATCTAGGATACTTGCAATTTAGGTATTCATCATGCATTATATAAAAAAGTTCAATTCTACTTTCTTTGATCTCTATTATCAAGCAAATATAATTTCCGTTACCAAATTGATGTGAATATAACTTTTGAGGAAACAACAGTAACTATGTTAAGACAGAGGGATCTTCTAAAACAGAAAAGGGATAATGTTAAAAAAAATGTATGGTAGCTGTTAACGTAGAAAATACAAGTTTGACATTGATGACAAGATGCACTTACGATATATCTTGTTTTGTTTTAATCTGGTACCAATTGTTGTTTGAGAGTTCTACTAGTATATATAGTTTTAGTAATATGCCTGAATAGTGTATATACCTCCACTTCTAATTATATTTGTATCTTTTATTTTTCATCAGCTCACAAGCAGGACCTATACTTTGTGGGAAACCGATTCTTAAATGCACGGTTCCAACTCTCTGTGCACCACATTTCCAAAAAGCGGAAAAACATGTCGCAAGGGCTTTAAAGAAAGCAGGTCTAAATGGATCCTCAACAAATAAGCTTGCTCCAAAATTTCATGTCATAATTGCAGAATATGTTCGCCAAATTCAAAGTAACAGACGAGCTATTGACAAGGAAATCAAAGAGAATCTTGAAATTAAAGAAGAAGATATTAGTATCTGAGATTATGTTTATGGCGAATTCAAGTCTATTTTCACATTCTGTTGTACTTCTTTTCCTCCTGTTGTTTATGTTTCTCCTTTCTGACTCTCTGCATTATGGGTCGACAAACATTATAGTAAGACAGCCGAGTTTATGGATCTCTCTGATTTTGATCTTCGCCTTGGTGGATCAAACTTTGTGCATTAACGGTATCAAATTCTTCTTTTCATGTCTTTATAGTTTGATTGATTAGCAATCTCAGAAGTGGAAGCCAACAACTATATCATCTTTTTAGTTCATTGATAAAGGGTCACATTGGGAGTGTCTGGCAGGGTGGGTAGCAAGTCAAAATGGATTAAGATGGGCAGGATCAGGTTAGGTTGACCCCAACCACCTTTTACCATTTCTTTAAATTAAATTAGCTAATAGCTAATTGATGTGTTAAATACACGAAGCTACACGTTTACAGTAATAATCCAAGTTTCTGAATAAACTGATTTAGGAGGTTGTATCCAATAAATATGTACTATACGCAACTTTCCGTTCGTTTTTGTTTGACCCATATGACGTGTTTCCTGGTTAGCTAAAAAACTTATCATTTGACCAGTTTGAGATAAAGCATAACCTGAATAAACCCATTTAGTTGGAATTGCCACCTTTAGTCATTGGAGCCATGCCTCTCCGAATTCTTATCGTATGCTTCTGCTGTCTTATAATTAAATTGTACTTTAAGTGTGATTGGTCTAGCTGAGACCTCCCTCGTTGACTTTTTAATGTCAAGCCTAGTACATGTGGACCATAATTTTCCTGTAGATTTGTTAGTTGTTTTCAAACTAGAATTGGCAACAATATAACCTTTACTAGTTCTCCTTTTACGAACTATAATTAAGTCTTACCTAAAATATGTTTCGTATATTTTGACCCAAATATGTTTCGTACATGTGGACCATAATTTTCCTGTAGATTTGTTGGTTTATGATACATTAATGTAGAACATAAAAAGTTGGTTTTTATGGTATATTTCGATGAAGGTTAGTTAAAGGGTGTGGTCCATTTGTTGTTTATTGTTATAACCGTTTATGATAGCTAAATTTGAATTTAGGTTGTGTCAATTTGAACTTTACTAAAGTTTCGGGCAAGCTCAAAGTAATCTAATGATCATATTATGAGCTCAACGCTTGGATCAAGTAGGAGCAATTTGATCTAATAATCAAATTACACAAATGAATAAGGTATAGGTAAAATAAATAGATCTTGAAAGGCATCATACAAGTTATAGGCTAAACGGTAATTGTTATCACATAAAGCTAGTATAAGCAAACTTTCGTGTACATGATCCCTCAATTGGTAACCGCTTTCATTTCATGATCGTCGTAAGAGCGAAGAAGAGAAGAGAGTTGTCACTCGTACCACATTGGAAAAGCCCGTCAAATCGTGACACTGAAATCACATTGAACCCACTTTTACTCGCTATTATTAAACTAAGAACCATGACTCACTTCAATTCAAACGTAGTTTACTTTAGAATCCTTATCTATACGAAGAAAACAAAAACATACTCCCGACTACCTTGGCTCCACCACATCGACTACCACACAGACACCGGCGTCATCATATATTCATACCAGTGTGTTATATGGACCGCAGTACCGCACTCACCACGTATCACCACTCCATTTTTCCTCATAATGTACTTCGTAGTAAATTTATTAAAATAAGTCAACGCAAAATGGTATTTGACTTTAAATTTAATTTTCTTAAATTAAGTCTCTGTAAAAATATTCTTATTATTTGTTGATTCAAGTTCTTGCAAAACGTTAATAGTTATCACGCTTCCAAGGCAAAACGTTGGAGCTTGTGACATGAGTTTACTTTTTAAAACTATTTAAAAATCTTTTTATTTAATGATAATTATGAGAATCATCCAAAAAGGATGTGTTTAGATTAAATGTTTTGGTACGTAATATTTAGAATGAATATAAATTATAGAAGGTGTTTGCAGTGGCGAAGCCAACATTTTTACTTTGGGTGGGGCAAAACAAAACAAATAAAACTACTTAGAAAAAATATTAAAGGGTTTAAAAGCAATGTTTTAAAAATCGGGTTTCATATTGATCCGGACAAACAATCGGTTCCGGTTCAACCGGGGTCATCCCGGATCAAACCCTTTTCTACATAACGCTAAGGGCGCGTTTAGTTACGGAAAAGTATTTCTATTTTTCCTTTTCTATTTTTATAGAGTTTTTTATCCCTTGAAAATCATAAGGGGTTTAGAGAACGCGTTCAAATGTAAGAGATGAAGTTTTTATTTTTCAAATTATGAAAGCTAAAAAATCTTAAATCATATATTTCATTTTCTTAGAAAACTCCTCCGAAAAAACTCCAACTTGAACGCATTTTCTAATTTTTCAGTATTCTTAGAAAATTTTTTAGAAAAATAGAGGAATTTTCCTAAACGCGCTCTAAGAAACCATCTGCATATTCTTTTGTCAGCATAATATTAAAGAAAATGTCAAAAAGGTACATGACCCACCGATCTTTTTTACTCTTACTTTCTCTCTTTTTCATATATCACTACCCATCTTTATTACCTTTTCCATTTACTTCCCGGTTCTTCTTTTCAACCATGAATCACTACCACCACCCAAATCTCTATATTCTTCTTCAATAATACATACACTTACATAAATCTTCTTCTAAACAACACGAACTTCTAAAGATTTCTATAAATCACTCTGTTGCAGCAATAGAGTTAATGCAGTGTTTTAGGGTTACTGACCAAGACTGAAGAGTAATCTCCAGCTGTCAATGGATGAAGGGTGGTATTCTGCTACCGCTCTTCCTGCAAAACAATATACCGTTAGACTCGTCAAAGGGGAGGGATCCTCCTTTGACCAACCTCCAGCGTGAGAGTAAGTACGATGTACCGATGGAGTATTTGGTTGTTGAGAGAGTCAAGAGTAGTATTTAGTGCGTACCTCTACATTGTGTTTGGTGGAAGGTATTTACAGTGGTTGCAAGTTGGATCATTATGGTTTCCTTATTCGACTACAATCCTTCGGATTGGGGTGATGTATACAATGTGTGTGTTTTCCCTTTACCTCTTTGGTTGATCATAAATGATGTTTGTCCTTTTATGCGAGATGTTTTTGTTACTTGTCATCTCTTCCTCTTACCCTATTAGATGATGATCTCACTTTGATATCTGGCAACCTTCTGTCGTGCTGACCTCTGACTATACTTTTGTCTATTAGTCTGATGTCACACGAATGGTGTTGACTACTCATTGTTGTCGCTTGTTCTGTGATGATCTCACTTTGATATCAGGCAACCTTCTATACTTTTGTCTATTAGTCTAATGTCACACGAATGGTGTTGACTACTCATTGTTGTCGTTTGTTCGCATTTGACTGCTGGAGTAAGATGTCACTAAAATGATGTTGACTACTCATTTAGTGTCGTTGTTAACCTTCAACTGCTAGTATTTGCTGTCACTCAATCCTTTGATCCATGTATTATGGGCTTTATCTTGTTCTTGGATCACTTTGGTTTGGGCTTGAACCTAGCCTGGTACCTCATCGGCCCCCTAATCTAGTGTACTCCGTTATAATTTACGGATTATACTAGATTTTATAACGGTCGTTTTTTTTTTTTTTTTTTGTGTTGCCGATTCCCTTATTGGTAACCGAAGCTCATGTTTAGGAGTTCGGGTTGTACGCCTGGTGCTTTTACTTTAAATGAAAAGTTTTGTGTATCTGTATTTGTTTACTTTTGTTATAAGTGGAAGTGAATAATATGTGGGGAAAAGAAGCTATAGAATTTAGGGATGATTTTTGCATTAAAAAATAAAGAAAGAGTGTATCGTTTGAAAGACTGCCTCATTGATGGGACAATTCCTCCTCATCCCACCTTTGACAGGAAACCCCGAATGTAGAAACCTTGACAACTTCTGCGAATTTCATAACGATCGTGGTCACGCTACCAACGATTGTTACTAACTCAAGAAACAGATAGAAGATTCCGTTAAAACTGGCCAGCTAGCATAAAACACCCGGGAATCGCTCTGGAGCGCATCGACCACCGACGAACACAAAAGATAATCAGTACAAAAGAAAGGGCAAGGCGGTGATGATGACGAGCACATAAATGATTGGAGGGAAGTGGAAGGAAGGTCCCTCAGAAAGATGGATGGATCAGGTGACCAGTTTCCCTTCGGCAAGTGAAGTATGGCCTACAGATCATCCATTGGTCATCAAGGTTGAAGTTGGGGATCAGCTGGTACATCGAGTATATGTAGATGGAGGCAGCTCAACTAAAGTTATGTATGAGTATTGTTTTCAAGTTCTTGATGAAAGGGTCCGAAAAGATATTAGATAGGCCAACTCTCCCTTGATCGGATTTGCAGGAGAGTTTGTGTGGCCGATGGGTAAATTGAAAATGCCAGTGACATTCGGAGAGTATCCCTTGTGTAGAATCGTAATGATCGACTTTACCGTTATACATGCGTCCTCATCATATAACATCCTTTTGGGTCGACCAGGCATAACACTACTTCGATCCGTGCCTTCAACTATGCACGCTATGATGAACTTCCCGACCCCAACAGGTGTTGCTACTATCAGGGCTGAGCAAAGGCAAGTTCAGGAATGTCTCAAAATTGAAAGAATATTGTATGGAAACAAAGGGGTGTCGAAGAGGCTATCAGATTCACCTCCACGTGCCGAAAAAGAATACTCTCCCGAACCTGAAGTAGAGGAGAAGATAGTGATTAATCCAGAACATCCAGATCAACCGGTGGGTATTTGGAAAAGTCTCCCACTTCTTTTTAAGAAGGAGTTAATCGGTTTGTTAAGACGTAATGTTGATGTCTTTGATTGGACAGAAGCAGACATGACTGGTGTTACAAGGCACATTACTTCTACTATTTTGTGTAGTCGTTGGCCGGAAAGAAACGCCCCAAAATACATTAGAAAGACTCGCCAGAGAGCAACGATTTGCAAGATTTTCTTTGTTTTCTTTGTTTTCTCGCAAAACCGGTTATCTGAACGGATTCCGGGTCACCTTGTCCCCAGTCTGATCGGAAAATCCGGCGGGCCAACCCGATTTGAAAAACAGTAAAAACCCGTTCCTAGTTGACCCGGTTAGATGTCCGAGTCCCGGTTCAACCGGTTTGACCGCCCGAATCAACCCGGGTTTTAAAACAATGTTTAAAAGTTGAGAAAAGAAATTAGTAGATAACTTGGGGCGCCTTTAGTTACGGAAAAGTATCTCCATTTTTCCTTTTCTATTTTTATAGATTTTTTGTCCCTTGAAAATCATAAGGGGTTTTAAGAACGCGTTCAAATGTAAGTGTCGCACCCCCAAATTTACAGTGCAACGGAAGTCGGGTCGGGGCGCGACTAATCAGAAATCATTATACAAAGTTACAACGAACGACCTCTTTATGAGTCGTTTTGAAAATACATTGCTTTGATAAAATGTTTACAGAACAATACAAATCCTTAGAGTTCGCATCTAGTCTTAGAGATTCTAATACATAACTAATTTATACAAAATATAGTAATGCAAGGAAATCCCCAATCAAAAGTTGTTGTAAAACATGCGACTCGAACTATTGCTTCCTCAAGCAATCCTACTGCGTTGGTGAACCTGAGAAATACACGCTAAAAGGTCAACAATAATGTTGGTGAGCTCATAGGTTTACGTAGTTAAAATCATAGTATGAACCAAAAGATTTCAGAGTTTTCAGAGTTGCACGAATGCCAAAGTAAAGTATACTATTGCCATGGGCTCATAGTTCGAAGCTTAATCATAGTTGGTGTCTCTAGTTAAGTGTATAAACCAGTACACTCGGATTACGAATTATTATGCGTCCGTATAGTAGTTAGAGTGACTAACCCCGGACGGCGGACTGTCAGTTCCCGATAGATCTATTCATAATGTTCGCGCTTAGTATTAACGGACTATGATATTTGTTGGAGACCATCGTAGTTTGGTTTAGTTACCCATGCAATCCGTATAAGTGTTTTCAGTATTTGTGTTCATAAAAACAGAGCAGTGTATTCTCACCCCAAAGTAAATAAAACAATAAAAGTAAAAGTGGGGCTATGAGACTCACATGAGTCTTGTACAGAGTGTTTACAAATAGTAAACAAGTGTTTCCCAAAAGTAACCTTCTAGCGCCCTAAACGCATAAGGTTATAAGTAAGTAGATGTCTCAAAAGATCATCCATGCTAGTTGTCCACTCAACTATTTTTGTCCAAAGTTTGTTTATCATGTGTGTTTAGAAAACGTGTACGGCCCGTTGGTGACGTTTTGTAATAATAATTTCCGAAGACATTATTATTATGTTTGGTTTCATTGTGTACTTATAAGAGTATATGTATTGTGTGTACGAGTAGTGTCGTACGTGTTATAGTTGTTGTTTCACGAAAACGTTCCTTCGTAAAAATATGTTTTCAATCAGCTGTGATTTACGCGACACAAGGGTTGTGTCGCTGAGAAGTGCTGCGACACAGATGTAGTGTCGCAAAGAGTGAAATTTAAATAATTGTGCAACACAAGAATTGGTGTCGCAGATCGTGATGTTAAATAAGTGTGCGACACAGGGATTAGTGTCGCAGGTTAATACTGTACGTTGTAATTATGGCGACACAAGTTAATACTGCTTGTCTAGCGACACTAGGCTTGTGTCGCAGGTTGCGACACAAGTTAGCACTGATGGTTTAAAAAAAATTGCGACACGGGGGCTTGTGTCGCAGGAGTATTTCGAAAATCAGAAGTGCGACATAGGGCTTGTGTCGCAATGGTTTTGGGCCATCTGCGACACAGAGGGCCTGCTGTGTTTTCATGTTCGGGAACTTGGTCAAACGTGCTCGGTTTGACCCGAAACTTTTAGGGAAGTCTTAAATATGTTTTTAAAGCCTAGGAAAATTACCGTTGCGTTTTGTGGTTAACCCGAAAGCGTCGTTTTTAAACTTTTACAAAAACAGTCCCTGTGGTCATTTTTCCAGAAATTTGTGTCGTTTTTTGTGGCTCGTTTTGACTAGTCAAAGTGTCGAGATAAAATTCAAGAAAAATACCAGTTGTTCCCCTATGTCTTGGCTACTTTCAGTAATTTTTCTAGAAGTTTTGGATAAGTCTAAGTATTTTTAATAATTCCATTTGTCCTCTGAGGTCCAATCTTGACCAATCTGGACACAAGTTCAAATATCTAATTACTGAGAAAAATCTACAAAACTTCAGAGAGTGTAATCATACTACTTTTAAAGTTAACAAGATTTGTGAGATTTTGGCGAAAACCTCATGTCGTTTGGAGTTGTGTAGCTCGAGTTATGGACCCGAGAATTTGGCATAAAAATCTGTCATCCAAGATAGATTAGCGACGTGTTTTTGTAAAATCGTTTTTGGGTATCAAACGGTGTCGAAAAATTACGAAACTACTTGGATCTTAAAGCTAACACCTTAAACTTAACTTTTGTCTTTTGAATCATCCATTTTCGTTAAGTTTTGAGTACGAAACTCCTCCTTGAAGTCGGGCTAAGACTCTGCCCAGAAAACTGTTAATGTTTTGTGATTTCAAAAATGTTTTTCGACTTTTATTTTGGACAAGATCTTGTTAAATGGACATTATAACATGTTTATAAGTATGTTCCAAGTAAAATAGAAGGGAGATGAAGTTCCTTACAAAGAAGATGATGAAAACACGAAGAAATGGAAGTCGTGAGCTCGTTTTCTTTCGTTTTCTTGCAAACCGAAATGGAGGTGCTATGGTGGTTTATGGTGGTGATTGTGGTCGTGTTGGGGGCTGTTGGATCTGCTGGAAATAGAGGGAGAGAGGAGAGATTGAGAGAAGAGGAGCGAAAAGAGATTGCGTGTTTGTGTGTGAAATGAATTTGAGTGTGGAAAGGAGAAGGAGGTATGGGTTTAAGGGGATGGGAGGGGAGGTATGGGGCTGATTTCTTGCAGATTTCAGGTGGGTCTCACCCCCATATGGGTGTGTTAAATTAATTCCTTAATTTACGTTACTCGCGGTGCTCTTTTATCCGTTCCCGTTTCGTCGTTTGTTTAAACGTTGAACGTTTATTAATTAAGTTTTTCGTTAACGATTTATTCGCATAAATTTTTTATTGAAGTTTTATTTAAATACTTCATTTTAAGTTGTTGAAATACAAATCGAGTTTCGTTCGATTGTCGAGCGCGATTCGCGCGTTTTCGTTGCGTACGGTACG
The DNA here is from genome assembly GCA_963930675.1 of Gnaphalium uliginosum. Lineage (NCBI taxonomy): Eukaryota > Viridiplantae > Streptophyta > Magnoliopsida > Asterales > Asteraceae > Gnaphalium > Gnaphalium uliginosum. Next base: position 37,683,196 of record OZ005686.1, on the reverse strand, counting down.
TTTTATACAAAACGTAAGGCTTTTGTATATTATTGTACAATAATAATATAATGTAAATAACTACTATTTAATTTTAAAATAGATTTACGTTATTTATTAAAAGTTTTCACCAACGTCCGTTTTCATAGTGTCGGAATCTTTCCGATCGTTTAGCGTAATTATAATTAATTACGTGCGTGTGTATATATAATATACCAAATGTTACTGTACTTAGCCTTATTTCAAACTAAGTACAAGTAATGATAATCAAGCTTAGGGTATTTAATACACCTAAGTGCCGGTTGTCACAGTAAGGGATAGAGTTTTCATTTTTCAAATTAGGAAAGTTAGAAAATCTTAAATCATATATTTCATTTTCTTAGAAAACTTCTCCGGAAAACTCTAATTTGAACGCGTTTTCTAATTTTTTCAGTTTTCATTAAAAATTTTCTAGAAAAATAGAGGAGTTTTTCGTAACTAAACGCTTTCAAGAAATGCTCTTCTTGCTTTTAACAGTGGCACGAAACACTCCATCTGCTTCCGCCGCAACTTTTTAGCAGCGACCAGCTGACTGCGGAATAGTGGGAGGAGCACCGGCATGAAATCTGGCAGCTTTGGCATGCTGATCATCACCACATCTTTCGTAACTAAACGCGCTCTAGATATCGTTGGTCAAACAAATTAGTAATCACAGAAAACACACAACAATTGCAATATGCAAATGCAAATCAACAATTAAAATAATGAAAAAATTACTCAATATATTGATTTCAAAGTTAACTCACCGAATTAATCAACAATATAAATTAGAGAAATGCAATAAGATAATTAGATTTGTAAGTACGAGCCAATTATTGAACCGTCCAGCGTTTAGTTTTCGTATTTTTTATAAGGTGATAAATTTAAATAATTTGTGTCACATAAACATGATGACTTTTCTTACTCCATAGTCCATATTGTTAAGCTTTCTAACTAATATACGTATAATTATCTCATAAATTCACCTAATTATTTAAGTGGGTCAATATGGTAATATGTTTTGAGGTTTACAATTTAGGGGCTGGAAGATGGATATTGGACGGGGTTTTGGTGGGTAATGAAATTATAGATTTTATGAAAAGGAAACGTACGAGGGTTTGTTGTTTAAGGTGGATTTCGAGAAGGCATACGACTGTATCAATTGGAAGTAATTCTTTTCAGTTATGAAACAGATGGGTTTTGGTGATAGGTGGATCAGGTGGATAAGGTGGATTAGGGATTGTGTGTCTTCGGCTTCGACATCGATTCTTGTGAACGGATCTCCGACTGACGAGATTTGTTTATTTAGAGGCATTAGACAGGGGACCTGTTGTCGCCATTTTTATTCCTCTTGGTTGCGGAAGGTCTTAATGTGGCTATGGAAGAGGCGATTAATAATGACGTGTTTAAAGGTATTCAGGTATGTGATGGGCATGAGGTGTGTGATAGTGTGCATATCTCTCATCTTCAATATGCGGATGATGCTATTTTCATTGGTGAATGGTCGGAAGAGAATGTAGTGGGTCTAATGTATATACTAAAATGCTTCAAACTTGCGTCGGGTTTGAAGTTGAACCTAAAAAAGAGTAAACTTTTGGGTATAGGAGTGAGGGAGGAGTCGGTGAAGGAGTGGGCTGAGACGATTGGTTGTGGGGTGGATTCGATCCCTTTTAAATATCTTGGTCTCCCCGTTAGATGCAATATGAATAGATGTGCTTCATGGATCCCAGTGGTGGAAAAGTTTAAAAGTCGCCTCTCGGATTGGAAAGCAAGAATGATTTCGTTTGGGGGTTGGTTAACCTTGGACAAATCTGTTCTGGGAAGTCTCCCATTGTATTTCTTTTCCCTCTTTCGGGCTCCGGTATGTGTTCTTAACTCTCTTGAAACTATCCGTAGAAAAAAAATTTTGGGAGGTGGGAATGGGGAGGGTAAAAGTGGTTTGTCTTGGATTAATTGGAATGGGGTTCTTTCGGGTTTTGGGGAGGGAGGTCTTAATATTGGAAATCTCAAAGCTTTCAATTGGAGTTTAATCGGTAAATGGTGGTGGCGGTTCAAAAATGAGGGTAGGGCTTTATGGGTGCGGGTTATTTCTTCCATATATGGGAGAGATGGGGGTTTGGATGGTTTGGAGGGAGGTGCGGTTAAGCTAGGAAAGGTGTGGGGTAACATTATAAAGGCGGGTAGGTTGATTGATGGGGCGGGGATTAATTTCTCTAATTCTTTTGGCAAGGAAGTCAAAAATGGGCTAGATACATTTTTTTGGAAAGACAAATGGGTGGAAGGGGTGGACACGTTTTGTAATAAATGGGATCGACTTTTTAATTTGGAGGTCAATAAGAATATCAAAGTGGGAGAGAAAGGGGCATGGGAGGGTGATGTTTGGAGATGGAAATGGAGTTGGATTAGGGAGCCAAGAGGGAGGGTGGTAAGTGAGCTGGACGAGCTTAAAAATATTATTGATGGATGTAAGGTCAGTAGAGAAGGAAAGGATGGTTGGAAGTGGGTGCTTAGTGAGAATGGGAGATTTTCGAGTAGGGAGTTAAGGAAGATGGTGGATAAAAAAGTGTTGGTGGATAGTAAGCGGAGGGAAGAAACGGTTTGGTGTAGGGTTGTTCCTAGAAAGGTGTGTATTTTTATTTGAAGACTAAGAAATAATAGAATTCCGGTTAGAGAAGTTATTGATAAAATGGGTATTGATTTAGATAATGTTCTATGCCCATGTTGTAATGATGCAATTGAATCGTTAGATCATTGTTTCTTAGAATGTAAGTTCGTAAAAGAGTTGTGGAATAAAATCTTTGCTTGGTGGGGTTTGGGTTGTTGCAATGTTTTTAATATGATGGATTTAATAAATCATAAAGACAATGAGTCTTTCTCTGGTCTCAAGCAAAATATTTGAAGAGGTATTGTTTGGTCTACTTTATATTTCATCTGGAGCAAAAGGAATGACACTGTGTTTAAGAGCAAACAGGTTGGCGGGGTTGATCTATTCTCTGAAGTCCAAGTCAGATCGTTCGAGTGGATTAATGCTAGATGTAAATATTTGGATGTTGACTGGAGCCAGTGGAAGAAAGCTGATGGTGATGACAGATAATGTTTTGGGTTCTCTTTATGTGAGCTTGGTTTGGTGGGTGCCTTGTTGGGGTCTTGACGCTGATTTTCTGGATGTCTTTTTGTTGCTTTTGTTTTTTTTATTGAGTGGGTCATAGTTATTGTGACAACTTGTAACTTTTTTTTTAGTTGTTTTAATTGTTGTTGGGTAGTGTTTTGCTTGGCCCTCGGTTACTCCTTGTAAGTTTTGGGGGTGATGTATGTCTGTTGCTGGATTTTTGTTGCTTTGCTCCCTTTTTGTATCTTTGCTTTTTGATAATGGTAATTTTGTGTGGTGCTTTTAAAAAAATTAGGGTGGGCCAAACACTAATTATTGATCAAAATATTACTAAGTTTTATGCTTATCACTACAAATAATAAATCTTGGGTGTGCCTTGGCCCTCCTTACTCCGTTTGTGACTACGCCACTTGGTGTTTGGTTAAGAAGTGTAGGTATTAAAATTTGAAAATAGAACCCTTAAGTTGAGAGGGTTTTTCAAACCCACTTAGAGCGACAGTTTTAAATATGATACTCATTCTTATTTTATTTCATTATTAATCTCATACATATAGTGATTTTTTAAGCAAATCAACGCACCCCAAATCGAACGAAGCAACAAACTCTACTATTTACAAGTAGGTGTGACATAGTCTATACCCATAGCCATCTGTTGATTCATGCGTTCTATTCCATGTGGTGGACGCATGCCCTCTACCTTCTACTGTCAAAACATTGAATGATATTCATTGACATCTTTAATTACTGAAGTTGTTGTACGTATATATTCGAACTTTACCATATACCATAAATCTTTTAAGTTATGCTGATGATGTATTTATGTACGAAATTATCATCGTTTCACACCGTCGTTATTGTCAATGGCGTTAAGCACAGTTGGGAATAGATGAAGCATCTTTGCAACAAAGTACAAGATCGTGAGTTCAAGCCCTAACACCCTAATAGCCACAATCGGTGAGTGAGTTAGGTATCCTCACATTATGAATAGAGAGACGATTTTGAGCCGGTCTAAGTTGTCAGTTATCCACATTTTTTTCAACAAATAAATATAGTTATTAACTAAAGTCAACGAATAACAAGTTGACTAAACGCTATTTAAATTCTTACCATATATGGGGATCTTATTAAACAATCATTATTATTTTAGAAATATACGAGTAAGTTTCAGTTATTTCAATGGTATGACTGAAAATGCATTCGATTTCACTCAAAAGTATCAAATTTTAATTTTTATTGTATATAACAAATTTTAAATTTTATATTGTGTTTATATCCGATCTCTTTGTAGCGATGACGTATCGAATGAGGTGGTAACGTATACTGTTTTGAAGATGCTAGCACCTTAACTAACCCATGTTGATTGTTGAGAGTACCATAAAGTTACATACTCTGTTTAGAAATCATTTGAACTCATTGCTCGAAGCTATTCAACTCATTTGTTCGGTGACATTTATAACCATGTGGACCATATACAAGTCCATAGTCAAATTAAGAATCAAAACAATTATGAAAGAGGAAGTTTCACAAATTTGGCAAAAGACCATAAAGGAAACTAGTTAGAATTCTAGCAAAGGGTGGCCAAAATGAACCCCATCTTTTTCTAATTGGTATTTGGTTCTTAAATAGTTTTAAAGATGGATGTGTCCATTTTGAATTTGGGATAGAGATTGAGGTACGTCCATGATCTCATAAATCGAAATATGTCATCACATTTTATGTTTAAATGTTTAACAAGTTGAAAAATACGTTTATGTAAAATTAGGATGGGGAGATGGTGTTAAAGAAACGAGGTATAATCTTAAAATCGACATAACTTTGATTTCGGAAGAGCTAACAAGAGTGCAAGTAGTGCACGAAAAGCTTATAAGTGGCTAAACACAAAATCCTGTTTCGTGGGAAATTTGGGTCGGGATTTTATGAATTCTATTCACCAACGACATTCGGAAAGAGTTGGTTGATCCATTCTGAGCTATTTCGAAGTTTTTTCAAGTTGCTTCTATATTTTATTGGCGTTTTTTGGGCTGCTGTTTCCCCAGCGTTTTTTGGGCTGCTGTTTTGCCAACCTTTTTTGTTAGTCGTGTTGTTGGTTGCTGGTGTATGATTATAGGTTCGTCGTGTATCAGCTTTTTCTTTCTAAATATTTCTTTATTCATGGATCATGGTACCTTAAGTTACCCGATATAGTCAAATACGAGTACTTTTATTTAATAATATCTCTATATTTTTATCCATTTCTATTGCATTTATTTGATTTTAGATACTCATGTTGTTAATATTTGCAAATAGGACGTTAAACATGGAGCTTGGATCAAAAAGAACAGAAAAAGGCTGAAAACGGAGCATTTGGAGCAAGTTTGAAGAATTTGTCATCTGAGTACTAACCGTCGGCTGGATTTATCCAACTGCCGGTTGGAGGGCGAAGGCCCGCCTCAAACTGATCCAACTGCCGGTTGGATAGGTCGGCCAGAAAATGCATAAATAGGAAAGAAACCCCAAACGACTAAAAACTTTTTTTTACCCTAATTCGATTGAAGGCACTTTCCGGAGGTTTTGTGGACGACTTAGAGACACGAGTTCACGAGGGTTGACTACGTTCAAGCTTTCGATACGCGGTTCGCGATTCGGTTTGGGCAATCTTTATCCGTATCGATTTAAATATGTTTTATTATTGGATATTAGTTTTGATTTACTATAATCTGATCATGAATTAATTAATTTGTGTATTCGCTTATACGATGATACCTAGATAATGGTTTGAGTATTTATTTAGCGTTTTAAGTATTTGTTCTATGATATTTAATATTTATTCGATGAACCATGATTGTTTGTGATTATTGATTATATACTTAATGTGATTAATGAATCTAAGTCGTAACGGATGTTGGCTTAGGTTTTTTAGCCATTTATAATTGTTTAACTTGTTAGATAATTATAGCTTAAAATTGTGACCGGTGATAGGTTAAGAACAATATAAATTAATTAATCTATGATGAACATGATAATTGTTACTGAAATAATAGGACAATTATATGATTATCGTTGACACGAATTAAAGTTGCTAGAATAAGTCATAATTAACTGTGAGAATCTTAAAGAGTAATTTGAGGTGGACAATGTGTAGCAGGACTCCTAACGTACTTAATATAGTCTTGTGTCTTTCCGAAAATTATAGAATTAGTTAACCTTGACAGGAGACTAATCCACACTAGCTTATTCACCATAAAACAACAAAATGGGCAACTAAGTAAACACGATAATCGGAATCTAGAGAAAGTAGTCTAAGTGAATACACATTTATCTCTTATTGTATACAAAGTTGTGTTATTTGCTTTATTTGCTTTATTTTTAATTAGTAAAATTAATTGTGTTTAGTTTCTAAAAGTTTTATTAATACGTTCGTACGGAACTAAAACGTCTCCCTTTGTTATTTTCTTTTTATTAGTTTAATTAATAATTCTATTTTATTTAAGTTTAAATTACCGTTCCATGTGTTCGATACTCGGACTTACTTTGGCTATATTATTATACGATCGGATATTTTTATCAATATCATGTGATAATCATAATTTAGTTATTTCCAGTTTCATTATAAATATAAAATCCGATTCACACGTATCATTAATGTGTGTACATTTTACTACAAAGTTTCACAATTAAATGCATAAGTTGTCCTTTACAAGGCATCCTTTAAAATTGTAATTATTAATTTTCATAAAACAAATATAGGTAGGTGTATGCAATCATCTGATTGTGTTTGGTTTGTTGTTGGGAATGATATGGGTGTGATCATCGAACGGAAGGAAATAGGTATGAGTTCGGATATAATTTCTTGCGCTATTGTTTGGTTTGACCTTGGGTTTGGAATCAAAATTTCAATGCAAAAATAAATCACAGAATATGGATGAAAATATATGTAGTGAAGACGGTTATAAAAAAAGGGTAAAAGCGGTAGATCGGCAACAAAACTTTTGTACCAAGTTAGGTAACGAACCCATTTTATTACTAACGTAAGTAGTAACGTTCAAATTTTGTATCAAGTTAGGTAATATGTATTATGTGACATTACGGTAATATGCCACGTAATACATATTATCTAACTTGATACAAAAGTTGGAAATTCGCTATCCAAATTAGTAATAAAATGAATTTGTTATCTAACTCGGTAAAAAATAAAAGTAGTAAATTTAACGCTTAAAGAAAAAGTAAGTAAACTCACCTCTCCCCTTGAGTTGGGTTACAAACCCAATTTACATTCCTATGGCATAAACCAAACAATACTATTTGAGAACATTCAATCATTCCTTCCAAACTCATTTCAAACACATGAAACAAGCAAACTTATGTACTTGTTTGAATGCTTAAACAACAATAAACTTTATTATTAACTAGTAGCTATGTACATCTTAGCCTAATGACCATGTGTTGCCTAATAATGCCTAAACATTGAATGATATTAATTAAAACTTTGTTAATGTTTCCTTTGGTCTTGACAATTTACTGTAAAAGTTTTAAGAACACTTAATGAACCATGTAAACCGAAGCCTAATTAGTACAGTATGTAATATATGATGTTGGGAAAAAGCTAAACCTATAAAAGTTATAATAAGGTACAACAAAATCACCTTTCATAAAGAAGAAGGCTTATTTTGTGTTGTATATGTCCTTTGAAACAACTATATTTCACACCGCCCTCCCTTTGCTTCACTTGTTATTTACCACTCACAATTAATTTCAAGAATTTGTAAATATTTTTTTATATTAAGACAAGTTTTCACACACTACTATCACGAATATACACATCAATCTACCAATAAATACAATTGTCTCATCCACATGACTTGAACCTATAACTTCATAACAGAAAGAGTCGACTCGATACTTCTAAATCAATAGCCCTTTGATTCAAAAACTCTTAAATATATTTTTTATTTTAAATAAACTTAGTCCTAAAGTTTCATATAATGTGGTGTATAATCTTAATCTGTATAAGGCCTTAAAAAGAAAGTGCTAAATAAGTAAGAAGATACATAAACAAATCATAATCATAATCTTAATCTTAAATAGATATAATAAAGTTTATTCTAGTTCTCCCTTTTCATAGAAAAAGCTTGTACAATTCTTTTTTCCTTTTTTGTAGAAACCAAGAAATTGCATATAGCTAGAAGAAGAATAGAGTTGGTACAAATAATTTACTTCATGGTATTGGTATTTTAATCATTATGACCACAAATGAGATATATCTATCTATTTATTTATTTCTTGACATGAAACTAAAGTAGGTTTATATAGAAATATACATACATTATTGTGAAAACTTTATCAAGTTCTTTAATAATTTATTATACCAATTACTAGAATGCCATTTAAATCTAGACATACAAGATAATATCAAACCACCAACCATTCAAACAAAAATCAGTGTGATATTTTTTACATAAAAATAGAAAAAATAGAATTAAAGGGTGTGTAATATGTAACATAATTGGGTTGTCACATGCATGTTGATGATGAGAAACCTAATTAAGCCGCCGTGGTATTAGGTTTGCCATTAAGAATTCAACTACCCAAACACATACACACACGTATATATACACACCAGAAGACACCCGCGCTAAGCAGCGAAATTTGAATTTTATTATAAATGATGTCGGTATTTCATCGATTATAGTATGCTTATCTAACGATTTTTGTGATAGTAAAAGAATTCGGTAATAGTTGATGTGAAATAGTAGATGAATCAAACTATTTAGCATTCATATACTTTCCAAAATTCTAATATGGAAGGTATTTCAATTTGTTAATTGTGTAATTAATGGTTATAATTATAATATTTTATAAGCTAATAAAAAGGGTATAATAGGAATTTTGTATCTTTAAAATGTAAGTTTTGTGAAGAAAATGTATAAACCCTTTATAAGGGTGTTAGATATATATAGGGTGGGATCAAGAAGGAAGTAAAAAAATTGGGGAATGAAAGAATCTATTCCTAGCCATACATTCTGGTTAACTCAAAAGTCAACGCGGTGGTAAAATTGTAAATAACTCAAAAAAAATTCAGAATATTAATATTCATTTGGAAAGAATGTTAATCAAAATTACAACTTAATATTTTTAAACATTCTTTTACGATGAATGTTAACTCATATACATTATTATACACTGATGAATGTTAAGTTATCTCGTTCAGAATTGTATAAAAACATATATAAGTTAATATTCATCATAAATTATTGTTTATAAATATTAATTGTAATTTTGATCAACATTCATTCCAAATGAATGTTAATGTTCTAAAAAATTTTTTGTGAAAATTCGATGGTTAATGACGACTATAATTAAATTAATTACTTGTTTATAAGTTTTGTATGTTGAAATTCGTTTAATTTTATTGAATTTATTGGTGAATCAAAATTTTCACAAAAACTCAAAAGTTATACCCAAAATTCTTAATATTTGATGAATATGAATTATGACGAATTGAAGATATGTATGAATGTCTTTGATGAATTTGAAATTTATAATGTTTTAATTGATTTACATGCTTTAATTTTGAATTTTAAACAAAAACTGATGAAATGGGTATTGTATATTAGTTGGAGAAGATACAAAAAAATATGTGGTTGAGGTTTGATTCCCTCCTTTCCTCAAATTTAGAGGTTCCCTCTTGATCCTTTCCCTATATATATATTATTTAGTGAGATTCAAATAAGAATGAAAATTTTAGTGAGAATGAAGGAATCAATAGAAATGTGTCACGTGTCACAAAACTCACTTCCCCACATTTTTAAAAATTAAATATCTCAATAATAGCTTATTGAAAAATTATAAAAATTGCACCATTAGAATCAACATTTTTTTCTCTTCGATTAGACATTTCACATGATATACTTTCGACGACTTTTTTTATAATTGTGCAATATTAGTAACACATGTGTTACTCGTTTACAAAACTCAACGAAAACGGGAAAAAAAAAGTTGTCGAAAGTATACTTTGTGAGATCTTTAATCGATGAGAAAAAAATGCAGATTTTTATTGTGCAATTTTTATGATTTTTCGACTTACCGTTTGTGAGATATTTAATTTTTGAAAACGTGGGGGAAGTGAGTTTTGTGACACGTGGCGCGTTCTTATTGGTTTCTTCATTCTCACAAAAAGTTATTGTACTCATTTGAACCTCAAATAATATATATTATATCATCAGAGTGAGGTTCAAATGAGTACAACAACTTTCTGTGAGAATTGAGGAACCAATAAGAACGCGCCACATGTCATAAAACCCATTTTCCCTCACGTTTTTAAAAATTAAATATCTCCCAAACGGTAAGTCGAAAAATCATAAAAAATGCACCATAAAAATTAGCTTCTGTTCTCTTCGATTAGAGATCTCACAAGGTATACTTTCGTTAACTTTTTTTTTCCGTTTTCGTTGGGTTTTGTAAACGAGTACTAACAAGTAACACATGTGTTACCAGCAGGTAACACATGTGACACCAGCAAGTAACACATGTGATACTAGCATGTAACACATGTGATACCAGCAGGTAACATATGTGATACCAACGAGTAACACATGTATTACCAACGAGTACTACATGTGTTACTAATATTATACAATTCTAAAATTAAAAAAAAAAGTCGTCGAAAGTATATCATGTGAGATGTATAATCGAAGAGAAAGAAATGTTGATTTTTATGGTGCAACTTTTATAATTTTTCAATGAGCCATTCTTGAGATATTTAATTTTTAAAAACGTGTGGGAAGTGGATTTTGTAACATGTGGCGCATTTCTATTGGTTCCTCTTTTCTCACAAAAATTTTATTCTCATTTGAACCTCACCTTATATCATCATTGTAACATTATTTATAGTTATTAGTCTTAGAGAGATGAGATTATTATGGTACTAATAATTTTTTAAAGTATTAGAGAACCAATGAAATTGTGTCATTTGTAAATTATTTTTGAAAATTAATTATTTCACAAATGTTAAATCGAAAAATTATGAAAATTGCACCATAAATTTCAGCGTTTTCTCCTCTTCGATTAGACATCTCAAAAGGTATACTTTCGACGAGTTTTTTTTCGTTTTTTGGTGGATTTTACAAATTATTAACACATGTGTAGGGACGATTTTTGAGCAAAACATAAACTTATTAGACTAAAAAGATGAAAAATAACGTATAAGGATGATTTTCATAAATCGGTGTAAACTACATAGATCATTTAAAGAATTTACTATAATGAAATTATAAGAGAAAAGATAATCAATAAAAAAAATTACGTCTAATTTAAATTCTAGATATTTCCATCAACAAAGTAATACTCGTGGTCCGTGAAGTATGTCTCTCAAAATTTGTTTGCATATCTTTTTGTGACCTAAAACTAAAATAAACTGAAACAATAATGCAAAATTTCACTATTTTGTAATGATAGTACATGCATACACTAAAAAAACTCACTCACATTTTAAATGTAAGATACATTGATATTTTAGATTGTTACAAGTCAAGTGTTTATTTTATATATTAACCAATAAAGAGAGTTTCTAGGTAATATAGATATGGAGAATAATATACTCACTCCGACCCAGTTAAAGTGTTCACTTTGAATGTATACACAGTTTTAAGATTTCCTACTAATTACAGTTTTCACCAATCAAATAACATATCTACTTACTAAACTCTTTTGATTGATTGTGATATAAAAGTGGACACTTATTTGAGATAACTCAAAATACTAACGTGGACACTTCTAATGTAACGGAGGTGAGATAGTAATAATTATTTTTCTAAAATTGTAATGTTGCCTTAGAACTTTGGTAGTTGTCGACATTTTTGTTCAAATATAATTTTCATGTTTTTATGCATTTTTTTATTTGTATCACCAAACATATGCAACCCAAAAAAATAAAGTGATACATGCATATATATTAATATATGTACATGATTCACCACCATTACTATTACTATTTCACTATACCAATACATCCTCACCAAATAACCCTAGTCATCATTTTATCTATAAAAATTTATAAAAGGGTCCCACTTTTTTAGTCTCACTTTACTTCATTTTCTTTAATCTCTAAATACAAACTTAGATAAATCTTTTTTGAGGAAATGTTTGTTGTCTCTTTAAAAACCACCCTTATAAAAAGGCAACCCAAGTTCAAATTCTTAAAGCATAACACCAAATCTCACAATGGGAACTCTTTATCAATCTCCCAAGATCAAATCTTCTACTCCCAAAATAATTGAAGACCTTAAAGTTATTATCCATGACACAATCACTATCTTCCCACCTCACGAAACCGAAAAACGGTCCATGTTCTTATCGAACATCGACCAAGTTCTTACTTTCAACGTTGAAACGGTCCATTTTTTTGAAGCCAATCCTGAATTTCCGCCACAAGTTGTGGCGGAAAAGCTTAAGTTGGCTCTAAGTAAGGCATTGGTGCCCTATGATTTTTTGGCTGGGAGGTTGAAGTTGAACTATGAGTTGCAACGGTTCGAGTTTGATTGTAATGGGGCTGGGGCTCGGTTTGTGGTGGGTTCGAGTGAGTTTGAGTTGGGTGAGATTGGTGACTTGGTGTATCCAAACCCAGGGTTTAGACAATTGGTTCAAAAGAGTTATGATAACTTGGATTTGCATGACAAACCATTATGCATTTTACAGGTATGTTAAAAAAATTTGTATGCTTTAATTTTAATTGTAGTTTACATTTAACGCTTACATTTCTTCTGTAGCTTTTATTTTTCATAGACCCGTGGGCTCACAAGTGTCTGTGTCAGAAAATCTATAGGGTTCAAATGTTATAAAAAGATTTTATTTTTTATTTATCGATTGAGAAAGTGAAGAAAGAAATTTATTTTTTATTTTCATCTAATTAAAATTTTACTCGTGTATTTAACTATAAATATCGAAATGAAGAAGTTATATATACTAGTAAATTAAGTGTGATGTGATGGACTCGTAATTTACATACGTTTTTTACCCAAAAAAAAAAAATTCATATACGTTAATATAAGTTAATATTTAGGTTGATATTTACGCCCTTATAACAAAAATGTCGAATTAATCGTTATAAAAGAATTTATAATTTATTTATTAGAACAAGATGTAATGTTGATAAGTCTTAAAAACGTGGGTTAAACATCATTTAAGAAATTTTGAATTTAATACTCATATTTGTTCTATGGTCCATACCCCCAATTAGGAAATAATCCGTATAAATGTGGGATATAAATAATGTAATTACATAGTTTTATATGATTTATTGAAAATTGAAATTGAATGTAACATGGAGATGTAACATACACCAAACTCATATTTTTTAGTATAATAATTAAACAATTCTAGCCATATTAAATGGAAACTAGTAGTAATAAAATATTAAAATTATAAATATTCACATGGTTTAATTATGTTTACTTTAAATATAAGTTTTGCTACATTAATGTTTTTTTTTCTTTTACCTTTGTTTTGTAAAATGGGATTATTTTATTCATAAATTTAGACAATGCATTGTTGCATAATTCCTTTTCATAAAATATTGATAAAGAATATTTGATATTTGGATTTTTAAAGATAAATTATTTTTTAATTTATAAGTAAAGGACTTAATATAATAAACCATTATTTTCCATTGAAGTTTAATGATGGTCTCGATAAGAATGGTACATAACCGCAGTTTTAGGCCTACATTTATGAAAAAGATCGACGTGACCAACTATTTTATACATGCATAATAAATAATAAATAAAATAAATGGCTTCCTGCCCAAATTAATTGGCTTTGCATGATTGCATGCATTTTTTAAGTATTCTCACATGTATGTGCCAAGTAACCTGCAAACAGAAGTTGCAACTCTTGGTAACAATTTATGAATTTATTACAAATTGGGTCGGGTCTGGTCATGATATCCGTGAAAATATGATTCATTCATTTTGAATTGTATAAAATAAATCAATGCTAGTTTGCTACTAATTAATTGTTTAAATGTAAGTATTAAATTATTATCCTGATGTTTAAATGTAATTAATGCATATATTTTAACATTTAACGAGAATTTTAAATTCATTTAATTTACCTTATCGTGTGTCTTGAGAGCATACATTGGCAAAAGCCTATAATATTGATATTAGAATACTATAGTTGCTATGATCATTTAAACGTAACAAATTAATTATAACATTTCTGATTTCTCCGTATCGAAATAAAATATTGGCGAGTCAATCCAACTCAGTTGGACACATCAATGTCTTGAACATACAGACGAACAACTAAAGTTTGTACGAGTTATAGGGAAGAATGTTATCGTGGTTTTATATTAATCTATTAAGATAAAATTTGTATGAAAGTGCTAACAACTGATTAAATGTGTTTTAACAGCTGACATCCTTCAAGTGTGGTGGATTTGCACTTGGTGTAGCAACAAATCATGCCACTTTTGATGGCCTAAGCTTCAAAACATTTCTTCAAAATCTTGGTTCTTTGGCTGCTGATAAACCACTTGCCGTCGTTCCCTGCAATGACCGCCACCTATTGGCTGCAAGATCACCACCAACAATCCAGTTTGACCACCCTGAACTCCTCAAAATCCCAACAGGAATAGACATCCCAAACCCTACAGTCTTTGACTGCCCAGAAGGTCAACTTGACTTCAAGATTTTCAACTTGACCTCAGATGACATAGCCCACTTAAAAAAGAAAGCCAAAGATGGGTCTGTGTCAACCAATACAAAAATCACTGGATTCAATGTGGTTGCAGCCCATGTTTGGCGGTGCAAAGCATTGTCCTCAGGGTCAGAGTATGACCCTAAGAGAGTTTCAACCGTTCTGTATGCGGTTGACATTCGGTCAAGGTTGACCTTACCATCATCATTAGCTGGCAATGCAGTTCTTAGTGCATACGCTTCAGCCCAATGCAAAGAGATTGAAGAGGGGCCGTTGTCAAAACTAGTGGAAATGGTGACAGAAGGTACTAACAGAATGACAAGTGAGTATTCAAAGTCAGTGATAGATTGGGGAGAGGTGAATAAAGGGTTTCCAAATGGGGAGTTTTTGATATCCTCATGGTGGCGATTGGGGTTTGCTGACGTGGAATATCCATGGGGAAAACCGAGGTATAGTTGTCCCGTTGTTTATCATAGGAAAGATATAATATTACTCTTTCCGGATATTGTTGGTGCAGATAACAACAATGAAGTGAATGTGTTGGTGGCATTGCCTGGCAAAGAAATGGAAAAATTTGAGGCCTTATTTCACAAGTTTTTGGCATGATGACTTGAAGCTTGCAGTGTATTTGACCATATGGAGTGTTGTTTAAAATGTAGTTAAGTTTGGCTTAGGGTTTTCAAGGAGTAATAGCTATTTCTAGGCATATAAGTATTTCTATTTTAAGATATGTAAATGTATCTCTATATGGTTTTTAAGGCATGATGCTAAATAAGATGTTCTATTTAGCTTTTGTAACTGAGTCAAATGATGTCAATTATTTAAGAGTTGTGACCATATGTGAACTATGCAATCACACCAATGCACTAACTTCAATCACAAGTAGAGCAGGATTGTTCACAAAGCCAAAATGCATACATAGACAAGATAAAAACATCAGACTAAAAGATGATATAATCCATGAAACTTGCTTTTTTTACATATCACAAAAAATCATGGTTATATGAAGATACACTGTGTCATAGTCCATATAGTCAAGTAGCAAAAAACCATCAAGTCAGTGAACACCAAAAAAAGAAGAAGACTACTAAGTATTGCATGTATTGTTCTGCATTTCAACAGCTGGTGGGGCCTTTTCCAATGGCAGTGGAGAGACTTGGTTAGGGTTTGTTGTTTTACCAGCAGGGGGCAGACACCTCTTTGAGAAGAACGCAGCTATAGATTTTGTCCGCCTAGACGTTTTCTCTGTTTTATAATAGAAACAAAGTCAGCAAATAAAACTAGAGGTGCAGATAATCAGATACTTATGGCCAAGTTATGCTTTATCTTTAAAGGGTCAACTAACAAAATTGCTTAACAACAACAGGTCAAAAGTCACCCAAAACAAACGAAATCTCCTGAATCATTTTATTCAAGAATTGTATTTGTTATTGAAATAATATATAAAATCATATACTTGAGAATTTGAAACCACGTGTTCCTGGTCAACTAAACCCGACCTGTTTAGACCAATACCCAAATAATACATACTTTGACCCATTAACTGACCCAGGTGACACGCCATATTTCCACCTCTAAATAAAACCAAAGATGGTACATGACAAGCAAGATTGTTTAATAGAGTACCTGGGGAACATGATAAGCCATGTTTGTCTAGGATTTCTTTCTTAACCTGCAAAACGAGACGATATCAAAAATTACACATCTACCCATAACAGTTCACTACATTACACTGTTTTGTTATTGGTTTAGGGGCAGGATCAAATAAATAGTAGGATAAAAAGGGGTTTGGGTCAAACAGTGTACTTTTATTATTACAACTTACATAGTCATTTTATTTGTAGTACTATGATTTTTCAACTCTTATTTTATGAATTATATTTTTGTATAAAAGCTTAACAGTTAAAAAAATGGGCAAAAAAGTGTTGCAGGACAGGCCAACGTGTTTCTACCAATGCTAAAAAAAACCCATCTTGACACATCACCAAACCCAATTTGATCATTTCACCGCCACTATACCCTGTAATTTTTCAGGCCAAGATTTTTTACCAAGTCTACACCTAACAGTGAAACGAGTGAGTATCCACAACTCCATTTTATTTCATGTAATAAAAATGATGTGATGCAAAAGCTTAATGAAATATGATTATTACAAACCTGCCAACGGTTATCTGAAAAAATGGACATCTCTCGCACTTTATTTCCCAACTGAGTTTTTGGAATATTTGGAAACTTCGATTGCAAAGTTTTCACCACTTTGTTGATCCCATGCGGGCAAGACTGGATGATAGAAACCTGAGATGTTTTATAATAAAGAAATTACCAGTATTAAGAACATGTTTCAGTTCCATCAACCCAATTAAACAAGCAGGCTGATTCAGGTTATGTTAACAAGTCCACTAATTATAACACAAAATGGGTTGGATAGGACACCTAAAGTATATTTTGATACAAACAGCTCACTAAATCATTTTATTCAAGATAATATATTATTCATGTAAAGGTATATGGTTTCTGTGACTATATTTAACAATTAACCCAGATCAATATAATTAAGAACAGGACATGTTAGGGTCAACCCAACCTGGACCAAATCCATAACCTCCCGTACAGAAATTACCCATTTTGACCAGTTATCCAACCTGTTCAACCTGCTTGTTATGCCTCCTTAAGTTATATTTCTAAATTCATGCACTTACCATTTCAGGTAAATCTGAATCTGAGATAACATGTCCACTTGATGCTGCCACCACACTGCTTTTGCTACTCGAAGGGTACTCTTCTTGCACTTCTTCTTGCATATCATCACCGGTTGATATCTCGGTAAATGGGCCCACAGGAAAAGCACGGATACTCAGAGCTTGCAAGCACGTCTGTTCACTTTCTGAGCAATCTGGACTTGATAATGTGTTTGACTTGGACTTTACATGCAATAAGTTTAAAATTACCAGCGGCCTGTTTTTCCTAAGAGCATGCTCAGTCAAAATGTTAAGATGCTTGAGCTGTCGAAATAGTATAGAAAGCTCCTCAGTTTCTATCTGGGAACAACTAGGTGAGCTCTTGACATCCTCAACTAAGTCACTGTGATCCATCCTCTCGACTTCAACACCCTGCAGAAAAAAGAAAAAAAAACATTAAATTATATATATATACACACACACACACACACACACATATATATATATATGGATATACCTTTATTTACTTATATATAATAGTAACGTTTAGGCTTTTAGTTGTCCCAAAAACAAACAACTAATATAGAAGTTAATAGCTATCGATACCAACCAAATATAGATTGTTCACCAACAGGCTACCATATTTCACTTTGCTCAGCAGATGCCACCTGACTTGCGTATGAACATCATTAAGCAATGACTATTACAGTAAAATCGTACACTTTTTCTACACGTTTTCTTATTTAATTCTTCATAATCATTATAATTGTGAGCATAATATTAATTTTGATATAATAAACGATTTCACATAGCATCTCCCCATGGATTTGGCCAAATGACATTGATAGTAGTCTACATTTTTTCATGAACTATGATAATCAAATGATAAAATGTTTGTGGTTCACAAGAACTTTATAATGCGGAAGTATCAGGAAAAGATATCAAAAAATGATTAACTGATCAATTATTATAAGGTTTTTAATGACGGTCACAAACATGAAACAAATAAAAGATAAATGTGTTTCACTGCCATTAACAGTTATCAATGTCAATCAACAATTGAATAACAAAACCACGCAAGGGATGGATCAAATATAAATGAAAGCTATCTAGTTCAATTGTAAGAAAAAAAAACTGGATGCTGGTATCTGAAAATAATGAGCAAACAAAATAAAAGTTGAAGATGCCAAGGTACCTCATTTTCTGAAAGGTACCCATCAGGTACAAAAAACCCATCTTCACTTTCATCTTCATCGTCAGCTTTTGTTACATTTTCCTCCACACTTGCATCTTCTTCCTTATCACAATCTGATAAGCTTTCCCCTGGTTCCTCCTATGTCATTTAGCATTATTTGTAGCAAGGTTAAGATCATTAAAGGTCACATATGAGCAAAATTAAGAATTATAATAAATATCCATACACTACTCTCTACGTGAAAAGAAAATTTGTGGCACATCAGCAACCTATTAACAAAAACTATTCAATTTTCTTATAGCAGCATGCAAAAATTAAAGACTCGGCCGAAAAAAACTTAATAATGATTCTGAATCACCAGCTTCTTGGTGTATTTAAAACTTTTTAAGAGGTTAGATTGTCAAACTGCCGCATAAACTTAGTGGGTGCCATCTTGAAATTTCTTTACGAAAACATGAATTAATAAATAATACATACCTCTTCCCATTCCTCATCACTATCAATCTCATAATCCAGGTCTGGATCCTTGACAAGAGGGCAACGAGCTTTAACAACTTCACTGAAGAAAAGCAAAGATACCATATCCAATCAGCACTCTTTTAAATGACTTGATCTTAATAATATTTCACAAACTATTACTATTACTCTAAGTCCGTAAAAACCACAACTTTAAGGATGGCTTATCAAATTGATAATTCTACTAATACTAGAAAAAAAATTATTACATAGAGAGCACACTACATAGTTCAAAAAGTTTGAACTTGCTGTTCAACAAATATTCTGCTTCAGCAGAACATCAAGAACAGTCTGAACCAGATGTTTGTGCCATATCATAATTGAAGAAAAACAGCAGAACAACTTGACCATTGACAAACAGATGCATTGAAGAATAAACAACGGTTTTCCACTTTGAGCAATTTTGATGTTCAAAACCCAAATGAAATAGTAGCTCAAAAATACAAGTAATATATGGATGACAGAATCTGAAGTTCTAAAAAGCTCCGAATACTGCATGTACATAGAAGTTTTACACCAAGCCACTAAAAAGAAGGCATCGTATAAACTAAAAAATTAACTGATTCTCTTGTTTTGTTCATGTATCCCCCTTTAACATTCAACGCCAAGATCATGATCCAACCAGGGGATACAATCAAAAGCATTGAAAGCCAAAATAGGTATGCCCTTTGAAGCATCCAATGCAGAGATTTGGCAAAAAATAAAAGGGTTATCGTATGCCTTCTACATAGTGGTAAGCTTGTAGATATCTCAGATAACTCGATTGATGTTTTAAAAAAAAATAAAGATGACCAAGAACATCACATGTACCTTTTCCTGGGCCAATAACCATAAAATGCAGGCCTGTGACTCTTATCAAACTGTAGCAACTGTTTACGCCGTCGCAACTTCCGGCTATCCAAAACAGAACTATCTGTGTTGGCATTAGATAATTGGCATTCATTTTTTGATTCGGCTAACCCATCATCAAGTTTCACTACACTTGGGTCCTCTTCACCCTTACTAGCTAGCTTGAGCTCCTTGACCACAGCCGTCTTTGGGGCCTGCCGGGTGCCCCAATGTCGTTTTCTGCTACTACAATGACCCAATTGATGCCAAGCATTCAAGTGTACTCTACATATATGAACACAAAATTCATATCAAAATAAGTTTAACAGCTACAATTATCAATGGGTCAGTTTTTGGGTCATGTTCTATTTCCAAAAGGTAGCATTTTAAATATATATATATATATAAGGCAAAGATTCACACACACAGTGCGCCTATTATATAAACCCATGTCTCAATTGAAATTTGAACCAAAACCTCTTGATTAATGGGCCACCCAGACACCGCAAGGCCAAACGCCTGTTAGTAACATATGAAGATATAATAAGAGCAAACAGTTCCAACCCGTCTGAAACATTACCCATTTTGACCTGCTACCCAACTTACCAGACTAGCACACTTTGTCCCCTCTGTTAACAACAAAGAGTGTAAGAGAAGGAGAATAAGCTACCTCCATAATTCCTTTACATCAAACGCTGCTTTTGATAAAAGTGCATTATCCATCGACTGAGTAACCGATTCAGGCACATGTACCCTTTGTTCAGGTAAAATGTCGGCAGCACGTGATTTAAGTGTTGACTGGTCAACCTGCAAAGGTGAACTACTTTTGGTTTTTATCAGGAATCGCTCCAAGATTGATGCTTGTTTTTGCAAAGCAAGTTGCTTTTTTTGTTCAGCTTCTTCTTTTTCACGCCGTCGCAGTTCTTTCTCTGCTTCCTCTTGTTGCTTTTTTAACTGCTTTTTCATTTCATTCTCACGACGTTTTTCCTCTTTTTCTGCCTCATCTTGCAAACGCTTCTGCTCTTTTTCCTACAGTCAAATTCCTAGGTCAAAAACATTTATACTAACAAACTGAAAACATTGATCAACCGTTGACCAGATAAAAAAGTCACGATATCTGTAAAAAGAAAACTATTATAGATATATAGCCCTATTTTGACATTAATCGGGGTTTCATTGTGTAGTTAAACCACTGTTTGCATTTGAGGTTGCAATATGAGCTATGAGTGTTTAAGTCAACTAATAGTCATTCTGATCTTCTGATTATATTAGATCAAATTAATTAAATTTGAATAATCAGGTAATTTAACTGATTTAAAACATGTTAAATCCCTAGTATTCAAAGACCAATTATCTGATTTTAATTCTTCATGTAATCATAAGATTGTGTCTACAGATTGTAAGTGCACATATAATCTCTCATAATATGGAAAAGTATGTACTATATACAAATCTTTAGCGGAGTCAATACACATAAATACATCTTGTAAATGGAGTATTTTTAGAAATAACAAGAGAAACTTACACTTTGCAACTTTTCCTTCAAATGCTCCCGCTCCATTCTTATTTTTTCTTTCTCCACTTCACGTTTGTTTTTCTCCAATTGTTTCACCACTAGTTTTTCTTCTCGTTTCACCTCTTTCTCAGCACTTCAACCATGAATATAAGGTTAAGTTATGAACCAATAAAGCAACTCAAGATAATACTTTCAGAAAAACGTATGATAAATACTTACACATCAGTGCCACTTTTCTGTTCCAGATTTGCAACTAGAGAACGTATTTCTGCTTCACTCAACACTTTACTAAGCCTTTCAGATGCTTTCATTACTTTCTTTTGACCATTTGAAGTGCTCTCTGGCTTCATTAGTTCAGTTATAACAGCTGAAATCAATCAATCAATGTCATTAAACGTGTTTCAAACTTTGCAACATTCCAATAAGGAATTTCTTGATATTTATTCAATCTACATGTCTTTACAGAGGTCGGCTTTCTGAATCTGAAGCATACAGCTAGATATAATAAAATGGGTGGGTGAGATGGATCATGTTGATACAAACATTTGTTAGTACATTTTTTAATAAATATCCAGTGTGTTAGAATATAATTACCAAAAACTAGATTAATACAATAATAATCAGCGTTTCATATATACAAAAGAGCAGGAAGTAAGCTTTGAAATGCACGTTTGGCATTTGGACCCATTTAATTCCTATCTAATTTGCTGATTAGACCCATTAGAGAAAACATAACCCGAATGAACCCATTCATAAGTCAACAGGTCCAAATTGCGACATTGTTTGGTGATACAACCTTAAATTTAAAAAAGGCAACAGAAAAATTGGCACAGGAAAGAAATGAAGCGACAAAGAGCATAAAATATGTCACAAAGATCTACTAAAGAAAATTCTCTTTCTTTATTCAGCATGGAATAAGGAGGCAGAAAACTTTAGTTGTTGCACATTTTTGTCAGGTTTTTCCATATTGATCAGCGCATGACATAGGGTCAAAGGTTGACCATTGATTAACCATACAAAATGAAATGATGAAACACTAACCAGAAACAGCAGTTATCCTCTCATGAATCTTTTTGCGACAAGTCCGCCGAATTTTAACTGCCCCACGAGAAGCCTTTGGAAGTAATTTTACATCTCTTGTCTGCAAAATCAGTGGTGGTCCACAAAGTAAGATCAACTAAAATTACTTGCTCACAAAATGTAGATGACAATAATCAAAACAATAAAAACTGAAACATCTCATCCGTATTGATGTATTCAAATTAAACAGACCGATGAGTAACATTATTAGTATGAAAACATTAACTGAAAATAAGTCACCCACTTTATAATATCCAATACAGAACTAACCCACCACCGCTCAATCATTAAAATGGCACACAATTTTTCATTCCACAATAGCACAACAAATACTTAGTAGCATAAAAAAATACTCAATACTCCATTCAACACAAATCCATATTCAAGTGACTAATATAGTAAATATAATATTTTGAAAACATCTATTGATGGAATGATTAAGAAATACTTTCATATATATAGATATAGATAGATAGATATGTGTATGTATATATTTTATATACCTCCCAGCACCAAAGACAAGAAGGAGATTCATCCTCCAACACATCAGCATTCAGATTCTGAACACCATAAAAAGATCTTTGACCAATAAGAATCACACAACTCTTAACAGCAGCAACTGTCATTAACCCGTCTTTCTCTTTCACTTCCTCATAAATCGATTCAACCAATTTCGATAACGGCAAACTGCTTTCTTCCAACAAACAAGCAACAATCGAATTACCTGACCCATTTCCCTTAATCAAATCCACATTACTCGACTCGTTTCCACTAATTCCTTCATTATAATACTTAATTAAACCATCAATTTCGTCACGTAAAACCCTAATTTTTTCATCTCGTTCTTCCAAACTCATCGATACATCCACTCGCTTTCGCTTCATTGATTTCTTAGTAGCATCGATTACCATCGCCTCACTCATTTTCACAAACCCTAACTTCTCAAAACCCTAGGGTTTTTTTGGTTAACTTTCGGATCAAATCAACAGCTTCAGATGCATATACACGCTCGCAATTGCAGAAATTGTCACTTGGATCAAAAGAAATGACGTAATTTCAGCGAAAATTAGGGTTTTAATGTGGGTGTGAAATTTGGGGGCAAGATGATACGTGTGTTTGTGTAAATGTTGCCAGATGTGAAGGCTTTTCAATTTTCAACAAGTGTATTGCACTACTTCACTATTTCTTCTGTATTTTTTTCTTTAATCAATTTTGGATCGATTGCTGTGTGTTTGTGTGGTATTGAAATGTGGAAAACATAAATTAGGGGTAATTGATTTCCCGCGTGATGAAAATGGAAATACAAAATGGTGGGAAATTGCGGGGGGTTTTGTTTGGCGCTTAGTATTTTCGATTTTTTAGAACGTGTTCGCGCCTGGTACACCTTCGGGTTTTTTTTTTATTTAAAAAACCGGATGTTAATTTATTATACTTTTTTTATTTTAATTCAACCGGATCTAAAAACAAAGTAGATGAAAATGGACAGGATTAGTTCATTTTCGATCGTTTAATTTACATCAAACAAATACGAATGAATAAACAAACATATATTCATGTTTATTTACGTTTACTCGTTAAGATAATCAAACAAATTTTATTCATATTTATTTATGTTCGTTAGAACATTTAACGAACATAAACGAAAAAATAAATGAACACAAGTGTATAAAGTGCGAATTCAAACTTATAAACATAAGTATATTAAACAATTTCCTTGACTATCCGATCAATAAGTTCAAATTAAAATATAAAAGATTGTAGATCGTTAGCTGATTATTTATTAGTATGTATATTTATATACAGTCGGTTCAAAATAAATAAGCTTTTAACTTAAAATAAATAAAAATTAGAGTACTAATTTTGAGGAACCTCAACATATTCCTCTTTTGAAAATCAATGTCATGAAAGGATTATCAATCGTCTTATGCTTTGTCTAAAAAAAACATTCACAAATATAAAGAGTACAAAATGAAGGGTAAAACAAAAGTACTGGTAAGGATGTAAAGAGTAAAACAAAACGAAGGGTAAAAACAAATATAAAGAGTGCAAATGATATTTCGTCCTCAGAATGGTAGTAGTTAAGATATAGAGTTTTCTCAAAGTGTTTGATATCACTATTTTAAAGACTTTTACACTCATTTTATCCACATTGATTGATAATAAGTTGTTTTTTATGCTTAAATTTGAGGATTTTGTCGTCACATTTTTATTGGTATTGTAAAATCGAGTATCTATTAGAGAATGATACGAAAAAATGGTAATCCTGACTCCGTACCGTATTTCAATTGTACGTGTCTGTCTCACTCGTAAAGAGCATGAAGCCGGACAAATCATCACATATGCTGAGTCACATATTCGAACTTCTGACATGTCGTTCACACGTATAGAGTTTGGACGTTTATGGTAGCGATACCACTTGAGCAATACCCGATCGGTTGAGAATGATACAATATATTATTAATGCGGAAAACTTATTTCTATAAACATGTTTAATTTATTAATGCTACCATCTAACAATTTGGAATTTTATTGTGGATATTATTCCTAGTGGCTTGGACCAAACCACACAAGAATACGAATATCTTGACATTACTATAAAATATTACAAATTTAAACATTGAAAACAAAGACGTAAAATTGAAATTATTAAGTATTTTGGCGTGGAGCTCTAATGAAATATATGACCAACAAGAAGAAGAACACTAGATACGTTGTTATCACCCACAAAAGTTGTCCTTTTGATGCTTCTCCGTTTCAAACAATGAAAGATTGCTTGTACAGTTGTTACTTAGTTTCTTTCAAATGTCTTTATATATATCATGACTACAGCAATACAAACTTCAATAAATTGTTTAGAAAAGGTGTATCTCTTGAGAAAAATCTATAATGAATGATACTATGGCATTCCCGAGTGTCGAAACTTGTAATTCGACCGGTCGAGAGAATCACACAGTGGTGGCTGATATGGACGGGACTCTGTTGAGAGGTCGGAGCTCGTTTCCTTACTTTGCATTGGTTGCATTTGAAGCCGGTGGAGCTCTTCGGCTTCTTATGGTGCTCTTATCGGCTCCGTTGGCTGGACTTTTGTACTACTTTGTATCAGAGTCTGCTGGTATTCAAGTCCTTATTTTTGCGACTTATGTTGGAATGAAAGTGTCTGATATTGAGTCGGTTGGTCGAGCGGTGTTACCAAAGTTTTACTCAAGTGATCTTCATCCTGAGTCATGGCGAGTGTTCTCGGCTTGTGGGAAGCGATGTGTGCTAACGGCGAACCCTAGGATTATGGTGGAGGGTTTCTTGAAGGAGTTTTTGGGGACTGATTTGGTTATGGGTACGGAGATTGGAACTTATAAAGGTCGAGCAACAGGATTTGTACTTGGCCCGGGTGTGCTTGTGTCCGAACAAAAAGCTCAAGCTCTTCTTAAAGAATTTGCAGGCAATCAACCCGAAATCGGGCTAGGTGATCGCCAAACCGACTTTCCATTTATGGCACTATGCAAGGTAACATGTACACGATGTCTTTCTAAAGACAAATACTCACAAACAATCACTATAAATACACACAAAATATCCCAACGAGGACTTGAACACGTTACGATGATTTTTTAACTTATCATTATAATATAAATCTTATATAGTGTAATTACTTTAATTGAATTTTGACTTTCATATTCTACTATCTAAAAATATATTATTGATTAGTTTACTTAATTTATAATTGTAAAATTGTATATTTTATAATATATATAAATTACTTCTATAAATATTCAAACATCTGATTAATCAATTGTTGTCTTTTAATTAACAACTTAATTTGAAGTAACAAAAAATAATACTATTGGCGTGTTTTATTTAACGTTAAACGTTACTTTTATATTTTTATCATTTTATAACTTAAACGTTTGTTGGCATACGTGTTATATAATATTATGAATTTTATCACTTTCTAACATGTCACATAATCATCTAATTTAAATTATTATAATTAGCATAATTTATTATTTATATTACCAATATAATGCTTAAGAATTTCGAAGATATCCCCTGATGTCAGATTTGTTGCTTACACTACATATGCACAAAAGCACATCTATTACGATATCTATAAGACATTATCTAGTATTATTAGATATAAATTCATACAAGTTTAAATTATATAAACTCAATTTGAAGGACATCTCATATGTTATTTTAAATCATTACAAAAGAAAGACGGAAGATTATGATATTTGTTTTCAAGTGTATATAAACAAAAAAAAATATAACAAAATCAAATTATAAATTTAAAAATAAGAATCAAATAAGCTATTAAAAAATGAATTTTTTTTATTTTATTTTCGTCGCAACGCGCGGGTAAAACAGACTGTTAGAATACAAATACAACGTAACATAGAAACTTTAACGGACCATAAGCCAGCAATTGGGTTATTAATTTCTACTGACCTAATTTATATTATAACAGTTTTAATTAAGACGTATTGCTTTTTACAGGAGGCTTATGTTGTGCCATACAATCCAGAACTAAAGCCGGTACCAAGCGAGAAGCTGCCGAAGCCTATAGTGTTCCACGATGGCCGATTAGTTCAAAAGCCTACCCCGCTAATGGCCATACTAATTGTCTTGTGGATTCCGATTGGTTTCCTCCTTGCTTGTCTCCGTATCGCCGCTGGCTCCCTATTACCAATGTCGTTAGTTTACTACGCCTTTTGGGCTCTAGGTGTTCGTGTTACTGTAAAAGGTAACCCTCCACCACCGGTGAAGAAATCCTCGGGCCAAACCGGCGTCCTCTTTATTTGCTCCCACCGTACTCTCCTCGATCCCATTTTCCTCTCCACCGCCCTCGGGCGCCCTATAGCTGCCGTAACCTACTCCGTCTCTCGTCTCTCCGAAATCATCTCACCCATCAAGACAGTCCGATTATCTCGCGACCGAGCCACGGATGCTTCTATGATCAAGAAGCTTCTAGAAGAAGGTGATCTAGCTATATGCCCGGAAGGCACGACTTGTCGTGAGCCTTTTCTACTTCGATTCTCGGCCATGTTCGCCGAGTTAACCGACCACCTCGTGCCGGTTGCCATGGTTAACAAGATGAGCATGTTTCACGGCACCACGGCTCGAGGGTGGAAAGGAATGGACCCATTTTACTTCTTCATGAACCCTAGTCCTGCTTATGAAGTAACATTCTTGAACAAGTTACCATTGGAATTAACATGTAGCAATGGCAAGTCTAGCCATGAGGTAGCCAACTATATCCAAAGGGTGATTGCAGCCACACTTTCATATGAGTGCACCACCTTCACCCGAAAAGACAAATACCGAGCACTTGCTGGCAATGATGGCACGGTGGCAGATAAGCCTAAGCAAAAGGCTAACAAGATTATGGGCTGTTAATTAGTTTTGCGTGTGATATCTTTTTTCAAGTGATCAAACTTGTCACAAATATGGTCATATAATAGTGAATTGTACTCAAAATAGCAAAATGGGTAATCAATTGTATAACCCCCATTTATCTGTTTCTCATCGATACAATAATAATACAAATTTTGTAACTTTGAATTAATACTTTGTTTCCTACTTTCCTTTAATTTATTTAAGACCATGTAACTATTTATATACATGATAGTTACAATAAAATATAATAGTGATTCAATATAGTTTGTGGGTTGTGACTAAATTTTACAATAACATAAATCTTACAACTAATAATTAAGTTCCACTCACTTTAGTTGTTGCTAATGGCTTAATTTATGTACTTTGCAAAGATTAGAAAATGGCAGGTGTGTAACATGATTGTCAGTAAATTGAATATCTTACCTCTCAATTATTATGGCGCGTTTTGTGCATGTTTTTAGGAATTACGGGGCCTTAAGTTTATGGTTTTAACAATCTCAATATTCTCTAAATGAATAATTTCCGGGTGTGTTTTGCACGGGAAATTTGAGGTATTCTAATATATTAGCTTATAGTTTTTAACAATTTCAATCTTCATCCATGTTTGGCAGCATAAATATATAAGAGATTATTGTAAAAAAAATTATCGATAATCCCCCGAAACCCATTTTAGCTATGCTTTTAAGTAGTTTAAAAAATAATCCATAGCTTCAATGACAATCTCCAGCTCCAACTAGTTATTACCAAACATACTCAACGCGTTGTATGGTAGGCATAATTTAACATACACATATAACTATTGTTAATTTGATGGACTAGATATTTAAAGTACACTAATTGTAACTACGAATCATCATACATCATGTCATCATACATCATACATAGTTAGAATAACAAAATCATTATAGTAAAATGTCATATAGAAACAATTCCATTTCGAAACAAATTCGATGAAATAGGTACACACTTTATAAAGAATAACATTTAAGCGCATACAATTACTGAAGGTAATTTTACTATTCGTAACCTACTCATTTTGGAAAAAATAGTTGAGTGGTTGATGACTTAAAGTTTAAACAAGAGGTTGTATGTTCAAGACCTTGAGTCTTTGAATCATCTTTTTTTATTTCTTTTCACTTAGACCATTATAAATAGTATAAAGAAAATCAAATATATTAAAATTACAAACTCATCTTACACCTCTCATACTCTCGAGAAATTGGACCATCCATTTTATTACTTTTAATTTGATTTTGCCAACCTACCCTCTTTTTATATTTATTCTTAGATTTTTAAGTTACGTGTCTTTCATTAGTTTTTCAATCTTGTAAATTACGAAAATAATAACTAATTTTATTGATTTTAACATATATTTTCCTAACTAATGAATAATATGTACTTTAATTTTGATTGGTTACTTTACATTCTTATTTACATGATATCTAATATTATATGTAATTCTAAGATCAAAGTATATTGTTTATTTTAACATATACTTTTTAACTTATCAAAACATCCGTTAAACGTTTATGCATATATCATAGTTAGTTGCGCAACATGTTTGTTGACTAATTGTGTTATAAGTAATAATAAATTGATGTTGCGAACACAATTATCATGGGACGTAACTTGATTACAGAGCAAAAAATGTTTAATAATTATAACTAGAAATTGCATTTACTATAATGATGCACATCAAATAAACAAATATATGATGTCAAATTAATCGTGCACTGACATTCATTTAAAGTTTGTACATTAATCGCGCATTAACTTTTATTTTTAAGTATGTCTTTTACTACTTCGCAATATATTACTTCTTTAATACAAATTATGAATTTTCTATTTTAAAATTTTTAATTTAAATTAATGGACCACTAAGTACATCAAGAATTTATGACATACATAGATTGTTGTAGTTAAAGTTATATTTATATGTCTTAAGTTCGCAAACAACCTAAAACATATAGAAAATAGCTCTGCCACAGCGCGCGTCTAAAAGAAACTCATTTCAAAATAAATTCGATCAAAAGTTAGTGCCTTAAAAAGTTGACATGATTTAACATACACAAATAAATACAGTTAATTTGATAGACTAGATCTTTAAAGTATAACGAGGGGACTTTTACTCGCTCATTGTGACGTTTTTGCAGGAAGAGTTTCAGCCTTTGTTCGTGATCACTAAATTTAGATCCTTAAATGAATTTAATATTACAATCATCATTTATCATACAATTTCCATGTGAGACATTTTTATAATATAAGTGTCTGTATTTACATGGTACTTCGTAAAATTACAAATAAAACAGTCAGATAATAGTAACAATATATACAGACATATATTATTATTACAACATTACTATAAAACATACAATTTAAATTTACATAAATTTGAGTTAATTCGTGCTTATATAATCTTACATCAAATTTGGCATTTTGATAAATAATGGATATTTACACGATTTACACCAAATACCTCGTATTATAATTTTTTTTAATATTAATATACAATATTCAATACAATTTGGAGATGGATCTCTAAAATTGACACATTCATGTACTTATTTTAATTACTTATCATCTATATATCACTTATCTAAATTAAATTGTATTCAATCTATATCGTCGGTAGTTCGACCTCGTGTTACCTTTTTGTTGACTTGATGCAACTTACAAAAATTTAAATTAAATAAATAGTTTGTGAGTTTCTATGTTGAGATAATTTTGATACTTCTCTTAGGTAAATTTCAAATGGATATATTGTAGGATTGCATTTAAAAAAAAAAAACCTAAAACACAAAACAATATTTTGACTAACAAACAAAATTACTATTGTTAATAAGTTGAGAACTGTATATATAGGTAATATATTCCTAATTTAATATTATATGGTATTCGCGTAAAACGTGTTGACATACTTTCTTGTATTTATTCATTTCATAATTTCATATGGCATTAACACTGAATCACTAATCACCGAGGTGGTGTAAAAATTAATCAAAAAACACGATGTTAAAAAAGAAACAAAATGACATGAGCAAATTATAATCAAGATTATAATAAACTGTAAGTGGTGTAAGAGAAAAAATTAATATTACGCGTCCTAGTCATATATAGAAGTTGATGTATAAATAAAATTTCAAATTATGTAATAAGAGAAGTTTTTCTAAAAGTATTAATGATATTTATTAGGGTGTTTGACAATAATTAACTGAAGCTTATAGCCGAAACTGTACCTAGCAGCTAAAGGTAAAGAATCCTTTAGGGAATTCTAAAAGTTACTTAAAAACCTGTTAATTTAAAGAATTTAGGGAATTATTTTTTAATATTCTCTTAAATATTTTTTTAAATATAAATATATGTAACGTAGGTTTAGCGGTTCTAGAACCATCAATGATTGGTGCTTCTCCGACATCTTACTGACTTTCCCCCCATCTTTTTGAAAAAAGCCGCTCCACGGCCCTCAAAATCATACCCTATAAATACACGCTCAAACGCAACTTATAGAATACTTTATTTTTTTCATTACTCTAGATGAAGATACAGCCCTCGCTAAGTCATATATGGAGTATAATTTTCTCGATATCGAAATAATTGAATGAAAAATGTTTTACTCTGAATGAGGTAAACTGATTAAGTTTTTTCTGTTTAGGTTATTCGGGAAGCGCAAGTATTTTCACTTACATCTACGCGGTTTAACTGGATTTTCTCGTGATCATTTTTGACTATTTTCATGGTCAATCTAAGATTTGCTGCTAGTTAGGTTTGAACTGAAAGCTCTTGTGAGAATATCATGGCGCAAAACACTAGATCATCTTATTATTATTTATTTTTACTCGAATATACGCGACGAGGCTTTTACCGAAAAAATGTTTGTGTGATACGTAAAATTTCAATTAAATTAACTTTGTACTCCATGTTTACTCAAAACACCCTAAATAAAAGTTAAATCGAAACTGTACAATTTTTTTTCGTAAAAATACAGAGCAAAAGGGACACGAAGTAAAAAGAAGCTTCGAGGGCTTTGCTTACTCGTCGATCAACAAAGGTACGCCGTGCGTCCAAACTTCCGGCAACAAACCCTAATTTGCACAAATATTCTCATTATACTGAATCAGTAATTATAATACCTCTTTACATGATTCAAACGATATCGCAATAAAATCTGTAGCCATAACCCTAATAATCAATGTTTGTATACATTTATAGCTTCGTTTTTCTATAATACACACACATACTCTTCAAAATCCGTAGAAATAACTCTAATAGTCAATGTTCGTCTTCATTTTATAATATCGGTTTTCTGTAATGTACACACACATATATATGGTCAATACGCAATATTCGTATTTATTATGTAGTTAAGTTATATATATACATGCGTGTATAAGTTGTTTAATTGTGTATATCTATTGTTTGAAGTGTTGTAGCTGATTGATTAGAAGTTTGGTATGGGAACTGAAGTTGGATGGTATATTCTATCTGAAGATCAGCAACATGTCGGACCATATGCAGCTTCTGAATTAAGAGGTGAATATTCGATTGAAGTGTTAATGGTGATGATTTAATGAATATGCTTTATTTGTTATAAACTTAGAAGCGTAGATGTACATATTGTTTTTTTTTTGCATTCCAGTTGTATTGCTACCATTTGGGGAAATTGGAGTGCAAGTTATTTGTTTGGTTTTTCTGTGTTATAGACTTATGGTTGATAATTTATTTGTATTCTGTGTAAGTTTAACTGTTCTATGTTTGTAAATGAAAACAAATAGATATTATATGGATTATATAAATTACTATTTCCAGTACAAGTAAAAAATGCATATCTAGTTATTTACTTCTGGAATGAGGCATAAATGTACCTCTTGTTTTTTGCACTCCAGTTGTTTGGAAAACATTTGGGATTTCGAAGGAATCAGAGTGCAAGTGTTCCTTATCAGCTTCTATATGTTAGAATTGATTACCTGCAAACTCAAGTAAATAACTACATATACACAGGCTATATTATAGAAGTTATTCATCGATAAGTAAAAGTCAAACTGCATCTATACTCTTAGATGGAGGGTTTTCTTTTGCAACTTGCTTTCAACTAATCATCAAATGTATTATTTTTCGTACTCTCGGTTTTTATTTATTTTCTCGCTCTTTTGAATTTCAGTTCTACCAGTAGGCACGATAACCATGATTCGGGGATGACTGTTCCAAATAACATAATATTTGAATGCTCATAGAGTCATAGAAGCTATTCAATCATGTACTTAAGATTTATTTCTTCACGTTCACAGAGCATTTTTCCAGTGGGTATATTACTGATAGCACACTTGTATGGGCTGAAGGACAGAGCGAGTGGCAGCCATTGTCTGCGGTTCCTGGGTTGATCACTGACAACTCTGAACAGGGTACATCATTTATAACGAGGTTTGTTGACTTTCTTTGAATATGTGATGATGCATCTCATCTCGGGGCTAATTTTGCAGTGCCTTCATCGACTGTAATTGATGATGAGTTTGAAAGGTGGCAAAATGAGGTGAAAAGTGCAGAGGCGGAGGCGGAGATAGAGTCTGGGGCTTTTAAACATGAGCTTGCTGATGATGATGAGAGACCGTCATCTCCCCCAGATGGTGAGGAGGAGTTCACTGATGACGATGGGACCGTGTACAAGTGGGACAAGAAGCTTAGGGTTTGGGTTCCTCAGGTTAGTTGACATCACTTTATATTTCCTTACATGTGACATATAAAGCATACAACTCAAAGAATAGCAAATTTAGAACAGTATAGATTTAACAGGTGGTTTACACAAAGTACGAGCCAATCTCTTTGTCAATTCTTTAGCCATGTTCTGTTCAAATTTTCGATGATGTACAAAAGTGTTGTATAGCTTTTGAAATATCCCTTCCTCTCAAAAGAATAGGATGAGTATGTTTTCTGTGATGACGTTTAGGAAAGAGAACCTTGGTCAGTCATTCTGTAGTTTTCATTTCTTATATATAAACTTTTAAACATTGTCAATAATGGGTGCTTGGGTTATTTATTACGGTTCAGGATCACAAATGGCATTGTTCATTACAATCTATTAAAGCCTGGCTCCTTTGTCTTTGGTATATTCAGCAAGTCGTGTATTGGGAAATTTAAGGAAGTGTGTTAAATAAGTGACGAATATAGTTGGTGAACAGTTTGTAGTGGAATAAGGTCTTGCAAGAGTCTATAAGAGCATCTCATCTATATAATGGGAAGCATACTTGATATGGCCAAATCTTAGCTTTAAGTCAGTGGCACAATGTTGGACAAGGCATTTGAACACACTAAAGGGGACATTACCTTTTTACTTCTATTTGATAATTGCCAGATAGATTATTGCCTAATTACTTTCTTCCTGCATATCAAAATCATGATCACATAAGTTTGCTGGATTTTATGCATGTGCTTGATATATACGTATCCATTATCTGTATTGGGAACATTACTCGACTTCTTGTTTATTAATCGAATCTATGATTTATGATAGGAGTCAATTGCTGGAAGTGAGCCGTTTGATGTTGAGATCATGACATTTCAGCAAGAAGAAGAACTTTTTCCTACAATTGGGGCTGATGGTATCCCTGCTAAAGAAGATACCGACACTTCTGCAAAAGTGAATGTTGATGCCCTTGCTGAAAAAGATACAGATGATTCTAATGAAGCAGCAAAGGCAAATGGGAAAAGGAAGTTGCCTGAGAAACTTGCTGAAAAAAAAGTTAGTTCAATATATTGTCTGCTTGTATGCCTAACGAGTCTTGTTTACAATACCAGTTTAATGGCTTCTCGTTTTCGGTAGTTTGGTTTTGTACCCAGTATCATTCGATTACAGAAACAATATTATCAGAGTATATTCTAACATATATATTTTTATAATTATCTAAAAATCTCTACTTTATGATGTGTCTCAGGAAGCCAACCAACCTCCTGATAGCTGGTTTGAGTTAAAAGTTAACACACATGTATATGTTACTGGGCTGCCAGATGATGTTACCTTTGATGAGGTGAGATACATAAATGCACTCATATAATTCTTGCATATTACCAATGAAGCACATAGAATATAAGGTTTCAAAAGTGGTTGATTTTCATTTTTTAACTTTTTTTGTACTCGTAAGTAATAACTGTCTTGTTGGATGTAAGTCACATCAGCTTAACCCTGTGGGCACCTGTTCTTTTATCATCCGTGTACACGGTGATAAATGTTTTTATTGGGTTCTACTCACCATAACTTTACAATATGTATGTGTGAACAATGTTTTATGATTTTCAAGCCCCCTTTGTTAACGACAACCTTATGGTTATATGGTTCAGGTTGTAGAAGTATTCTCCAAGTGTGGGATCATAAAGGAGGTACGGAACTTGAACGATTGTAATCTCTGTTGGATATCTTAGTTTGTATTTTACTACTCCGTATATTCTCTGTGTGTGTGTGGGTCCGGCGGTTCACTTATTTTGCCTTTTCTGGTATATCGTCAATCAAGTAATTACATTCTGGAAATATAGGACCCGGAAACAAAGAAACCTCGTGTGAAGATCTATGTTGACAAAGAAACTGGACGGAAAAAGGGTGATGCACTTGTTTCATATATGAAGGTACTTTATTTGTTCTTGGAACCATGGTCTTTTTTTAGAACTTTATATGTAAATATCATATTATTATGTCCACCGAGGATGGTGAATGCTTGGGATTTTCCGAAGGAGGTCTCAGGTTTGATTCCCACCAACTTCTACTCCTTGGGTGGCATTTCTTTTTAAAATACATACTTAGTAACTTTTTCTTTTGCCCAGGAACCTTCAGTTGCTCTGGCTTTGCAAATTCTTGATGGGTCTCCACTACGACCTGGTGACAAGATTAACATGTCAGTAACACCAGCTAAATTTGAGCAGAAAGGTAAGATAAGACTTCAGAGGTGGAAAGATAGCCAGACTGGTCTGGGTAATAAGTAGTTTATAGTACGGGTCGAAAGTCGAAATCTCTGAATAAGTTGACCCGAATGCCTTTTTTTAATCTTTTCTTTTCCTTCTTCTCTTCTAATGTCTGATTTATTTCGTAAGTACTTGGTTTTTCAGTTATGATTACAAAACGTATATATTTTAAATAAAAACATCTATCCTGATTTTTGAATAAACGATATAGGAGGTTTTATGTAGTAAAAACATTCCGGGGACACTTGACCTGTTTGACCCATTTGAGCCGTTATTTTAAGCTATTCTTTTAAGTTTACTCGTTCAGAGATAAAACATAAACTGAATTGACCCATTAATTAATAAGTAAATGATAAGTCAATGGGTTGAATTTGCGAGGTAAGATGCTTGGTTGTTTTCTCTGGTTATGCATCATCGGGCTTCTTGATGAACCATTCTTGTGTATATGGCTGAGTGTCGAGAATTTAGATGTAGTAGATCATTGGGTAAGTTGCTGCAGTGTGTTCTGTTATTAGTTAACTAATATATTTTCTTTCAGGGGAGAAATTCATAGCAAAACAAGTGGACAAGAGAAAAAAGAAGAAACTTCAGAAGGTCGAAACCAAGATGCTTGGCTGGGGTAGGTTACTTTAACCCAATTCTTTGCTGGTACATATATGACTGTATATGTTTGTGTGAAAATGGAGAAAGTGAAACAAATGTCCTGATGTTATGATCATAATCATAGTTTGATTTGAACAAATACTTCCATGCATAATTTATTTATTTATGATTTAGGTGGTCGTGACGATTCAAAGTTATTGATTCCAACGACTGTTGTTCTCAGATATATGTTCTCGCCAGCAGAAATGAGGGTAATGGTTTAGTAATAATCTTGGCTTGCCTCTTTAATTTTCTTATTTTTTCTTAAAAACTTAGATCTCGTTCGTTAGCCCATGTTTAAGGTGAATATGACTAATTTGTAGATTCGTACTGTACCAATGCTTTCATGACTTCGGATCATCCAACCTTTTGTAACCATTATTTTGCTCAATGATGGCAGGCTGATGGTAATTTGAAGGGTGAGTTAACAACAGATGTCCAAGAAGAATGCGCAAAGCAAGGTGCAGTTGAATCAGTGAAGGTAGCATGACTTCCTAAAAGGACCGATGGTCCATCTTTACTTCTATTTTTTTCTTTGTTTGCATGTGAAGGCTTAGTAAGGTGGTAATTGAGCTAAACTAAGCCAACTTGAGCACCAAGCTTGATCAATGCTGAAAATAGGCTCGATATTAGCTTCTAACATTCCAAAGCTTGAACAGCTTGTCCTAGTCTCGGCTTGGCTCACTTGAAGCGTACATGTTATCTCAACTCGTAGATTGGCTTGTTCAGGCTTAGGCGTATATAGGTCATATAAGCTTGAGTTTTAGTTCAGTTCCCATGGGTTTTTATAAATAATAAAATATTTATCGCTGAAAGACATCGACAACTAACTTATCTTTTAACAATTGCATTCTGAGTCCCCAAGTGGCTATAATGGCGGGGTAAGAAATATTTTGACACATGATAATCTTGGTCCTAAGGGACATGTGTTGCAACAAACCATGCGTAAGGTACCAGAAGAATAAAATGTTCTCTCTTTTTTTATTAATTCCTATAACAGCACTTATACCCTGGCACATTTTTACAAAGTTTTGAGTTTCGACTATCTTTACCCTGATGACTATTAGGATAGGGACTATGAAGAG
The DNA here is from genome assembly GCA_963930675.1 of Gnaphalium uliginosum. Taxonomy (NCBI): domain Eukaryota; kingdom Viridiplantae; phylum Streptophyta; class Magnoliopsida; order Asterales; family Asteraceae; genus Gnaphalium; species Gnaphalium uliginosum. Next base: position 37,645,542 of record OZ005686.1, on the reverse strand, counting down.
ATTACTAATGACTTCTACTAATCCTTCCACAACTGTCATGTTTGCCCATTTACTTAAGGCTGCATAAAATGATAAAAAGCATGTACACCAATGACATTCATAACTGCTTCTGAATCATTATTTTGTAAATACGAACCTATTCATGTCATTCGATCTCAGTCACATAATTTGAGCTCATATATGTTATACTAAATAGTCCTTTCATATGCTCCCTGCCTCAATAATATAAGTAGAATATTTTTTGGTTCAAGTGAGCAGGAATCTTGGATTATATTAAAATGATTTAATGTAGTTGAGTAAAGCATGACATCATCTTATCCTGGCTTGGTTGTCTTTGCAGGTTTGTGAGAACCATCCTCAAGGGGTTGTCCTGGTAAGATTCAAGGATAGACAAGATGCACGGAAGTGCATAGAGTTAATGAATGGAAGATGGTAAATTAATTCGTTCTCAATTCTCTTTATGTTTATAATGAGAGCAACATATATATAAACCAGAAACTAAACAATTCAATTTCGGATTTTTTTTTTAAAAAATAGCAAATTTGGTACAGAAACTTTGCAAAAAGAAAAACAATTGCAAAGATGGAAAATGATGAATAAAAAAGTGTCCATACAAGAACACCACTCAACACTCATTCTTACACTTGAGACGGTGTTAAATTTCTCTTCATTAGTTGACTTACTGTATTTACTAATTTCAAATTGATTATTTGCATCACTCGGTGCCTGTAATTTTCTGCTATTTAGGTTTGGAGGTAGGCAAATACATGCTAGTGAGGATGATGGTCTTGTGAACCATGCTTCGGTCCGGGATGAGGAATATGATGCTGAGCAGCTAGAGAGATTTGGAGCAGAACTCGAGGCAGAATGATTTCATCTGTTCAGGGTTTGCATATATATTCCCCGAGTAGAGACAAGTTTTGAATCAGCAATGCACATAATTTCTCTTACACAAGGTGTTCTTTTTTACGTATGATAGACACGAGTTTAACTGATAGGAGATCATTAATTCATGGCACCTTCGTTATCTAGTTTAATGGGCTGTATATGCTTCAGTATTATTACATCCGTTTTAGATACTCTTATGATGGTGCTATAACTCTACGAGGATATAGTATAATTTTATTCAGTCTTTTAGACGAATTGCTGATTTTGATCATATTGTTACAACTATAATTAACCTCTCATGACCATAGTGTTTTTAGAGTGGCAAATGGCAAGATGGGAAAAAATTAGAAAATGTATTTAAATTGGAGTTTCCGGTTTCGGAGAATTTTTCTAAAAAACAGAATTTATTTACATTACTTATTTTAGAAAATTAAAACTCCATCACTTGAACGCTTCTTAATCTGTTATGATTTAATCTGTTATGATTTTTAAGGGATAAAAAATTTTAGTAAAATAAAAAAGATAAAAAATGATATTTTTCGTAACTACGTACGCCTTAAACTTTGTAGCAACTGTAACTTACATTAATGAAGAAAACTCAATCTTAAAAACATTGACCAATCAACAACAGTTAGTTTTATATTATTAATATGTAAACTTTTTGATACATAATATTACATATAGATACATTCCCTCTTTTTGGTCTAAGAGCATTATTACGATGTAACTACACCTAACATTTTCCCAAATAAATTTCACGTTTTAATAAAATACAATAGTAATTATAATTATAATTATAATTATTTATATTTATAATAATAATTATTATAAAATAAATAAAGATTAATATAAATTAATAAAACAGAATAAACCACGTTCTTTGTATTTACGAGGTTTGGTGGGAGAGAGTACAACAAGTTACCAACCAAAATTTCACGCTTTCCTTCTTTCTGCACTCTGCAGGAACTTTTTATTTTTATTTTTGTTTTGCAAGTTGAACTGAAAAATGGCATTGGAGAATGAAAGAAATAAATTGATGCAACAAGAATGGAACTCATTGATTCCAATCAATCATCAACTCTCTCGTTCTGATTTCCCTCCCAATTTTCTTTTTGGCGTCGCTACTTCTGCTTATCAGGTTGTTTTACGTTCCGATTATTATGTTATATGCATATATATGTTCATTTTGTAAGTTGATATGCTTCTTCGATTTGAATACTATTTGATTCGGTTGATGTTTGTTTGAATCAATCGATTGATCGTTGAAGTGCGATTTCAGATTCCGAGGTTTTTACTTGAATCAATGAATGCTGTAATGCGCTACTTTTTAAATATGAAGTCGGTCAACTGATGTGTTGATGTTAGTTGAAATCACATGATTGATCGTTAAATCTCGATTCCGTGAATATGTGAATGCTGTACTGTTTAATTTGAAATCGGTCAACTGATAAATTCGCGATTTCAAAGTTTGTATATTTTTATTTGAATTGAATCTATGAATGCTGAAATGCTGTGCTGTATATGTTGAAATCGTGAACTGATGAAGTTTGATTCGAACTGATGCATTGGTGTTTAGTTCAAATCAAATGATAGATCCATGAATTATGATTTCAGATTTAGTGTTTTTTTTAAGTTAACATGTGAATGCTGAATTGCTGTACTAACAAATGATGAAATAGTGAAGTGATGAACTTTTATTCGAAGTGGTGGACTGATATTTAGTTATATTTTATGAGCTTGCTACTAAAAATGTACTTTCATTTGTTTGGCATCTTTACGTGAGTGGGAGACTTCACATAATCACATCAAGGACTCGTGTCTTAAATGAACTATATGTTATTAGTTACTATATAAACTGTCGTAATCATGATGGAAATGTGTTTCTTTGGCTAGGTTTTAGCGATTGTAAGTTTGCTTAAGATACTCTATCCAAGTTCTAATAGCTCGGAAGCACCATCATGCTCTATAGACAAATATAGTTTCTTAGAATGGTCTATTGTTTGTTTCTGTATTGCAGGTTGAAGGAGCTGCCAATGAGGATGGCAGAGGTCCTAGTATTTGGGATGCTTATTCACACACACAAGGTTTTCTGTTTTACTTGTTAAATATATGCTTCAATAGACCACAACGGTGATTGCTAAGGAAGTCTTTTTTTGCTTTTCTTTTCTCTTGGTCTGCCAGGCAAGATTAAAGATGGGAAAAGCGGAGATGTAGCAGTAGATCAATACCATCGTTACAAGGTCTTCTTTTCGTATAACATTAGCATTTTGTGAAGTGTGAATAGCCATTCATTTAGTTACTCTGTTTAAAAGTTGACCCATACTTTGTAAATTCATCCTCATCTGCTTGAGCATCTTAAGGAAAGTTGGTACGTTGTATGAACTAAGGTGGGTCTTCTTTAACTTTGCTGTGTGATGAGAGATGTTGCTAAACCCCAGAGACGTTTTTGCATTTACTATTTTGGAAGAACAATTTATCCACATTTATTGGTCACCATTACTTTAATAAGATGTAACATTTGCTTATTTGTTCATCACTATTAAGACAACATATTCCCACTGTTTACTAATGAATTCAATAACTTTAGTGTTTTCATTTAGTATTTTAACAGTATGAATTTATCTGTTGATTACTTTTGTGCCCTTTAACTTATCTGCATCTACATTGCCGAAATGCAGGAAGATGTTGACCTTATTGCCAAATTGGGATTCAGTGCTTATCGTTTTTCTATATCCTGGTCACGTATCTATCCAGGTAAACTCCATTACTATTTTTCTCCAACTATGTCTGCTTTTGACATAAAAACCAACATAAGTGCTAAAGTGGTCAAGTTGTAGATGTAGATGTAGTTTTTGTTTGTTTGTTTATTTATTTATTTATTGAGGAAAATACATTAAAATGACACCCTTTATTCCATTTCTGATTTCGCTTTAATAACTAGATACTTCTCAGAACTAAATTACATGCATTTTGTTAGTAGTTTCCTTTTCTAGTTTTCTGTAGTATTTATATATCAAGCCGGATGTAGTTATCGGTTTATTTATTGGATATACGGTGTCCCGTTTACATGTATTTCTAGTGATGAAAGTGTACCACTCGTAACAATTCTCTTTTTTTTTGCAGATGGTCTGGGAACCCAAGTCAACAAGGAAGGGATTACGTATTACAATAATCTTATCAACTATCTTCTTGAAAAGGGTATGAACTAGTCTGTTGCTTTTCTCTTTACGAGGACTAATATCTTGCTAGTAACTTGCAAGTTTGTTGCTGCAGGAATTGAGCCATGTGTAACATTATACCATTGGGATATCCCATTGCATCTTGATGAGACGATGGGAGGCTGGTTAAGTGACTCAGTCGTGTAAGGTTTCGTCTTTTGCTTGATTATCTTTTTAAATTTAGAAAGAAAGAAATATATGTACATTTTTTCCAGGGAGAACCCTGAATATATAGCATATCAGACCGATTCATGGGTCTGAACAAATAAACACAATAGAACATATGTAAATCATTTCTTACTTTGCAAGTAAAACAGAGGTCGAGTTACACAACAGAATGTACGGAAAGACTGAAATACAGCTAAAAAGTAATTCCTTAAGTTTTCAAAAATATGCAAAATAGACCACAAAGCTTCCTTAACAATTCAATCCTGAAATTGAACTTCCTGACATTTGCAGAATGAGCCTTGAACTTCTCAGTATGACCATTGAACTTCTGGAAATTATCGGACAGATCTAAAAAGTTTGAACCTTTAGATCTGAATCTGACAACAATACCTTAAAGGCTTAAAAAGCCACAAATTGAACCATAGTCACTTTTGATAAACACTAAGGAGATGAATAGATGACGATCTAGCGAGATAGCTCGGATGAAGGCCATATTAAAGTTATAAACAATAGAAATCGGGTTACTGGGCCTATAATTGCAGTTTTTTACTTTACAGTTTCTAGGTACTATTTTTTTCAAATAATATTATTCTTAGTTTTTATCTCTGTCCCAAACATCCAGAAAGTATTTTGGCATCTATGCCGAAACTTGCTTTGCGAGTTTTGGTGATAGAGTGAAAAAGTGGATTACAATCAATGAACCTCTTCAAACAGCAGTAAATGGATATTTTACTGGTGTATTCGCACCTGGAAGATGTGACTGTCAGTCAGCTGAACCTTATTTGGCTGCTCACCACCAGCTTTTGGCCCATGCAGAAGCTGTTTCAATATATAGAAGTAAATATAAGGTAACTATTTAGTGTTTGTAAAATCTTTTATTTGTCATAAATTTTTGTCAGTTAGTCATAGTGCCATACGAATAGATACAACATTCATAACTTTTTATGAACTTCAGTATTCAGTATTCAGTATTCAGAGTACTAATGTTGTAATATTCTTATCGTGTTGTTTCTCTTATAGGACCTGCAAGGTGGAGAAATAGGATTGGTTGTCGATTGTGAATGGGCTGAGGCCTTAACTGATAACGAAGAAGATATAGTTGCTGCAGCAAGGCGTGTGGACTTTCAGCTAGGATGGTAGGTTGACTGATACTTCGCTTCTGTGCTATGGTCCACTTCCTCACTACATATTGTATTCATACGAAGTGTTTGATAACGTGAGTTCATGATTTAGGTACTTGGATCCAATATTTTTTGGAGAATATCCTAAATCTATGCAGGAGAGGCTTGGAGACAAGCTTCCAAATTTTTCCCAGAAAGATAAGGATCTGATTAGAAATTCATTGGATTTTGTTGGCCTGAATCACTATACATCAAGGTTTGTGTCACATGTAACAAACACTGAAGAAGATTATTATAGAGTACAAGAGGCAACAAGAATAGGTTAGCCACTTCAATGTCTATATACTTGAGCTGTTTAATGATGAACAGTTATTTACCTTGTTCCATCATTTTTGTTTATCAGCTGAATGGGAAAATGGAGTGATTGGTGAAAAGGTACTTTACCATATCGTCAATCATTCATAATATGTACTTTAGGGTCTGCATTGTACTGCCTACGACAGTGGCACCAGTGCCAGTTTGTTAAAATTTTGTAACTCCTGGCAGGCAGCATCATCATGGCTATATGTTGTTCCATGGGGTCTCCGGAGAGTTCTTAATTACATAGCCAAGAAATACAATAATCCACCAATTTACATTACTGAAAATGGTATGTCTTTGTCATAATTCTCGATTGATGTACATTATGAATATATGCACTCTAGTCCACATTTTTGGTTTTGAATAGACTAGATGCTTGGGAATAAATTTATTGAATTCCTTGTCAACTATCTACAGGTATGGACGATGAAGACAATGATGCATCTCCCCTACATGAAATGCTGGATGATAAACTGAGAGTTACTTACTTTAAGGGATATCTTGCATCTGTGTCTCTGGCTATTAAGTGAGTCCCACTATTTTAATTTTAATTTTATTTTATATAAAGTTTCGTCTATTCATAGTAAAGAGGGCGATTATGAATTATTTCCAACAGGTGTAAATTTTGATAATGTTGCTAATATGAAAATGGTTAAATGATTTAAAAGTCTCTCAGAGTATACTCGGGTGTTTAAAACTCTTGCACAGTTTTATTATAATTATTTCAGTATAAATTTTGTAATCTTATTTAATGTATTTTACTAAGGATAATTTTCAAAAAAATATAGGAAAAGTGCATCTGACTCTACCCGTTTTCCGGTCAGACCTAAAGTTTTATTTATTTTATTTGAACCCCCTCCCATATGCCACATATACTGAATACTACTCCTAAAGTTCTCCAACCATGATACTCAACTATTTTAGTCAACATAACAAAGTTGACGCATCTGTAGGTAAATGGGTTTAAATAGCCACCTCTATTATTCATGTCATGTGTATACAATTGTTAAGCTGGTTCTTACACTACAAAATTTGATGTTCAGGGATGGAGTTGATTTGAGGGGATACTTTGCATGGTCATTGGTGGATAATTTTGAGTGGCAACAAGGTTATACAAAGAGGTTTGGCTTGATATACGTTGATTACAAGAACGGTCTCGCTCGTCACCCGAAGTCATCTGCTTATTGGTTCTTGAAGTTCTTGAAAGGCGAAGATGGGAAAAATGGCAAAGAAGACTAATGTAGACTTGCACTTGGCAGCACACCAAGTTGATTTTATCAGTTATGATCTCGTTTGGTTATAAACACAACCATAATAGATTGTGGGCTTTTCATTTAAACTGTCTCCAACTTCATGGACCAAAATAGATGTGTTGTATCATTAGAACGGAAAATGAGTAATCACAATATTACACAGTTACGTGGTTTTATTCGATGTGATCTGTGTCCATGACATCCGCAATAGCAGTTTCATATATGATGAGCGAGTACACATGATGCAACAAAATAACATATCCGACCCTATTTTCATGCAAATAAGCAAATGATCACAATGTATCCCCTAAAAAAAAATGTTATGACATAGCATAAGGTAATCGAAATCATGGAATCCGGGATATAGGTTCATTGTAGTGTATAGACAGATTTGTTTTGGCTAGCCATACCCTCAAATATGGATCACAACCTAAAAATGGCATATGCACAACAAGTTGGTTCATTTCGGTTTCTAGCCTCCTAGGATCAAAATTATAGTGTTAAATGGGCAGGACTCCGATTATACCTTCACGTGGACCTTCATAAACTCAACAATTGCAGCTTTAAAAACATCAAATATTTCTTTTTTGGTTAATTTGAACCTTTAATCAATTGGTTAGTACTTAGCTAGCCAATAATATACGCTCATCCTTGATTCATTACAGACATAGTGGACTTGTTTGGCACCTCAACTCCATTTGGATCCGACTTATTTTTTTAAAATCAATTCAGGCCGAGTTGGCTCCCTAAACTTCAGTATTGGGAACTAATCTCGGTTTTCACTCCAATCAGCTATCGAGTAGGATGAAAAAACGAACGAATCAAGTTCATTATGCAGTTAAGTTTGGTATTTGTGTTCCTTTCATATGGTTGTTATAACTTGATTTTAATGTCTTTCAATATATACAACCCACAAGTCAAAAGCCACCTAGGCATTTCATCGAACACCTAACATGCATGTACGTACAAACAACTTCAAGCAACTCAAAACGCTCAACAGATTTAAAATATAATCCCAACAACATTCAGACATAAAAATCCAAAACAAAATTCAATTCAACATTCAAATTCCAAACAAAAAAATTCTTCCACGGATAAGATTACAAAAAAAAGAAAAATAAAAGTAGTCAATTTTGTTTGTATTCCAGGGTTGAATCCATGAGTTTATCATCATCTGTAATAATGGAATCTTTTTTCTGTTGAGTATTATTATTATTATCAGCAGGAGGAATACCAGAAGAAGAAGATTCAGGATCCTGGGCATTAAGAATCTTGTTCATGTCTCTGATTCTACTTGTAGCAACATTTGCAACTAGCACTGAAAATAATACATACAATCAACATGTATTTTGTATGTATATAGTAAGTATGAGATAGATTAAAAAGGTAGGAGGAGTTAGTTACCGGCGGCAGTGCCGATGGTCCAAACCCAAAGAATTTTCACTCCGGGGCTCTTGTCTTTCCACATTATTACTTGCTCTATTTTTTTTTCAAGTGTTTTAAAGTTTGATTTTTCATATACTTCTAAGAGTTCTATACGACTATATATCAAGTCAAGGTGTACATTCTTACAAGTTTATGATAATGATAATATCATTGACAATATTTTTGTAGGATTATTGAACGTAAAAAAAAAATGATACTCCAATGGCTTTAATTTACTTGATAGACTTGTAAGTTGTAACTTGCTAAAATTTAACTTCCAACAAGTTACATTTCGCAGAAAAGGGCACAACGAGTGGTTGAGTTTGAAAGCCGACCTAAACTTTAACACTACAAACCATTTTTAATGGGAGTGATTCGGTGTGATATGTAGATCACAGTGTGAAAATGAACCCAAATCAGAACACACTTTCATCTTTTCACCCACCATTGAATATCAACTTTGATACTACCGCACTGGGAATTGCACTAACGGGTATAGTCCACCTGATGTGGATGGTATTCAGAACTGAAAAATGGAAAATTATGTGTGCGACTATTAGCACTAGCACGTAGCTTGGGTGCGACCAAGTGTAATTTATTGATTAAATATTCAAAGGCGTACAAACAAAGGAAAAATGATTGTTTCATTAAATTGACACCATTCCTTGCCAAAATGCAAGTATTTCAACCCTGTTAGCCATTGCAATTCGCGAGTCAAAATATTCACATTAGTTGACGAGCTGAACGCATCATGACCAACATTGGGTTCCGTTCCCATATACCTATGCCCTTATACAAAATATCTCAAAACAATGTTTTGAACAAATGATAAAAAAAGAACTATAACTATTATGCTGTAGTCGTTTTACATCAACTGAGACATCCTTTTGAACTTTCATTTCTGATTCATTCATACAAATCTTCAACGAAATTTGACCCTGCAAATGAGGAAATTTGTCTTTAACGTCAATAGGCCGGTATGCACCATGAGCCCAAGGAGCCAACCAGAATTGGGGTTACGTTATCTTCTAGCCGAATTTAGTTAGAATATATATATAACAGATACTATGTAACAAATGATGCAATTGGGTAGCCTTCAAGCTTTGCTCTTTTCATTAACTCCTCCTGCCCAATTAACAACATTAACAATTTATGAATCCATAAGCATTCATAAATTTCATGATATGTAATATCAATCAGTATACAGTCCTTAGAACCCGAAAATTCATACATGCCAATAGTTACTAATCCATATTTTACCTGAATTAACATGGTCATGCTTCCAGGACCATCCTAAAAAAAAGGTATCGACTTTTTCATTAGCAATTTTTTTTTTATGTATTATAAAAGAAGTCCATTTGCTGATAAGATATTTACACACCTTAAAGTGTTTCTCTTGCCACGATACCTCCTTCCAGGTTTTAGATCCCAATGAGCTCCATGAACTTGGAACTCGAATTGTTTCCACATGCTGCAAAAGCCTCAAGCCATCTGTAAAAAAGGTATACTTCTTTATTATGCAAAAATAATAATCAACTCTTTAAAGTAGTAGCATCTTATACATAATACATGAGGAAAACACAATTCATTTGTTTATCGGAGAAGCTCAAACTCAGGCAATAACGTTTAGGACTGTAAAATTTCATGAATAAGAGTGAGAGAATGAGTGGGCCAGCAGGTTGTGGTAACCCGTAACAGGGTCATTTTTGTCATTTCAAAACAGGTTAGGTTAACCCATGATACTTTATGTCCAATTATTTCTTAAATGTTTCATGTGTATGATTACAAATACTAAGTATTTTAAATAAAATGATTTAAGAGGTTTAAAGCATTATAGATACACTTTGGGCCACTTTCAACCTGTTTGCACATTTGACTCGATTCACTTTGTTAGTCTTTCTTATTTTTACCCAGTTGACCCATTAAAGATTTAACATAGCCTAAATGGACCCATTAAAGATTTAACATAGCCTAAATGGACCCATTAATAAGTAAATTGATCCAAATTGCCAACTATGGAGTCAAAGGCATACTTGTAAGAAATGCTTCTTCCCACAAGTGACTTTTGGACCATGACGGAGCAACTTCTCGTATTGGGATTCCAATTTCCAAACATACCCTGCACAACAAGAGTACCATACTCACAAGCTTGTAAATACATGTAGAAAATCATACAAAATACTTACAAACATATAACCATTATTTAATAACGTAAGGCTACCTAATACATCAATATAGTTGAGCTTCAACATTTTTAATAAATTGTTTGGTGGATATACGATGAATCAACATAATGATCTTAAAATAAATTTCGTTTAATGCTAGAAAACATTGAATGCTAAATTGTAAATAGAAAATCTTATCCTAAGTAAAGGGAACCGAAAAGTAGAAACGGGCTTACTCAATGACGACTTCGCGTACTACTCCTGGAAGTACACCATCACTTATGGGAGCTGTCTGTAATTCAAGGGAATGACCATACGTACTTTTTAGCTGCATTTTCTCAGCACGTTCACCTTCTTCTTCTATATTATCCTGCTTAGATGTAGAAAAGCATAGGCTAGACGATAAAACTGACCAAAGTTACACATGATAACAATAACTGAAATCTAGGATACAGCTTACATCTAGCAAACTGAGCGGGTCAGGGGAATCAAAGTCAATTTTTGTACGGTAGGATCGGGTTTATCTCAATACTTTTGGTCCATAAAGTAATAATTTATCTCTAAAAAAAAGCCAAGAGGGTCAAGAATGATTACAAAAACATCATATTATTTCAACAATAATTATTTTTGTTTTGAATAAAAGAATTTAAGAGGTCTTATGCATTTGAAATACACTTTGAGATACTTTCGACCCATTTGACCGGTCTCTTTTAAACAGTTATTCATTATGCCTGTTTGTTTGGCCATAGTTAGAGCTATAACATAACCCGAACGACCCGGTCATAAGTAAACGGGCGAAATTGCCAGCTCTAAAAAAAAAAATACGGAATGTAGTTTCGACACTACTTGACAGTTGACACATGAGATGACAATATTTTTCCTATAAAATATAGCACTGTAGAAATTAACCAATTGATACCTTACGACAGAGAACGAAAAAATTTGTCAAACAACCCTCGAGAATCTGATCCCCATCATTTGATAACAAGAGCTCAGTGGCTGATGGTGGCCTCAACTTCTCCAAAGGTTTCCTCATCCTGCTTACCAATCATAATTCAGATAAGTCAATTTGGACTTGTTTTATCTTAAACGGATAAAAAAGGCCAAATCAAAGATTATAGATAAAAGCGGAACATGTAAAATGGGTCTGACACGCTGAAAGTTGCCAAATCAATATTGTACTTACATTGTTTTGTAGTCATACTTTAAACATTAATGATTTTAGTTACACATAAATAGTAGACAAAAAAGTGTTCGTAGAATCCTGGAACGTTTTGACCGTACTAGAATATGACCCATTTCAACCTGAACCCCTTTTAACCAGATACCGAAAAAAGGTGTTTGTGGGTCAACCAGACCCCAACCCCGGCCTCTTTCAACACAAACCCGTTTCAACCCATTACCCACCACTCCATCTTGCCACCTCTATATCAAAAATTACCTAACCCAATCCGAGTATTTAGCATTTGCAACATCCCTCCCATTGCCCACAACAGCCAGATGAGCACCATTTGTCCGAGCTCCAAATACAACAGGAGCATACAAACCAACATGTAGATGCATATTAAAAACCCTACGAATATCTTCTTCACCTACCCTCTTATCTATAATCAAATTTTCCAAGTTTCCGCTCACAAGAGCCGTGAATGCCAATTCTGCTTCACTTTTTCTCTCCTTCAGTGCAAAGGGTATTGCTTTTGTCATTGAATCGTTAACTAAAGACGAAATCACTGATTCCCATTGCATAGACTTAATTTGTTGCAGGGATGCTGATGTCAGATTGCTTCCTGGCTGAAACATAAGTTTCGGGCAGGAATCAAAAAGAATCTTTGCAGAATTCACAAGCCTACGCAAATGCCTTTCCCAAAATAGCAATTGTAACCCATTGTTATGAGTTCTAAAGGTAGTGTAAGCACCTGAGATGTGTACAATTCAATCAAATCAATCAATCACTTCTTAATAAAGCTAACAGTTCCAATCCATTTATTTATTAATGGGTCGGTTTGGGTTGTGTTCCATCCCTCACGGGTCAAATGGGTTAAAAGGAAAGGAAAAAAACTTAGCAAAAAGGGAATGCCTGAAATAGGTTGAAGGTCTCCCAAAGTCCATCTCTAAGGCATACAATTTCTTAAACATCATCATGCTTCAAGCATTAAGGTTTATAAACACAGACAAAAAAGTGTTTCCGGGAACTCAACGAGGTATTACATTGCAATTGGTATTGAATTACATCACTACTTTAGGTCTGATTTTATAGATTTTCTTAACCATCTAATGTTTACAAAACGTACAGACTACAGAGTTCCATATGGTGCAATTCATTAAAAATCAGCACATCTAAAATTTAATCATTACTATTACTACTACTCAATTAAAATGAAATAAATATATTAATAGGGAGTGGAACAAACCAGGGTGTGATTCAAGCAATTTTGTGACTAGAGGAGTGGGGGTTGGTGAAACAACGCCGTTCACAAACAGAAATACCGGCCCGGACATCTACCGATGATTTATGTAGCTCTACGAAATTTCAGTAACATTCACTCCCGACCTAGATTTATGCGGGAATCGACCCAAAGCCCACGAGAAATAAATTTTAAGTTGCGATTTGGGCCTCTTTTGGTGGGCTAACATTATGTGTTTATTTAGATAATATAAGATGTATTAATTTAGTTTATTTATTGCTTATCTATACTCCTTATAATTTCCTTATAATTTGTTTACACCTTTTCCTCGTAACCTTAGAAAATTAAAGATCATAAATAACTTAATTACCCTTAGTTAATTTAAACAACTATAAAAATAGAAATAAACTGTAAGTCAAAAGATATATAATTTGAAAATATATATTCTTTTAAAGTTATTTATGTAAAATTAGAAACAACCTATAAGTCAAACTACATTTTCGATTCAACAAAATCTTTTGTCTATTTATGAAAAAACAATAATAATTTTTTTAGAAGTGCAATATGTAGCCAAATACTATGTACCAATTATTATACATTTAGTACTTGTAACAAATTAAAACGCTTGCAACTATAACGACTACACTGAATTTACAGTAATCCAAACGAGTGTAATTTCAAACACTTATCATTTCAATATGAATGAAGATATTGCCTTTCTGACGTACGTATAAAACAAACTTTTATTACCAATCATCATAAATTAAAACCGTATTTTATGTATGAGGTACCGCTGCATTGTGCGGGTAGCCTACTAGTCGTGTGTAATATGTTTATGCCCTACCTTAAATAAAAACAATGGATGTAAATTTTGAAGATTGATGATCAACGAGGATTACATGCCTGTCGCCTTCCAACGGAATATGTGTATAGTAAATAATATTCAACAATAAATCGCGTATATTTGTTTAGATGTTCTATATAGTATGTCTAGTACCTACAAATATGATATTATCCCTTATATTCAATTACTTCATATCCTAATTACACGTTAGTGAATAATTATTCACTACTTATAGTTTATATGCATAGATCGTTATGGTTTATATACATAAATTTGCAATATACAACTTTTAAAATGATTTAATCTCAAAACCAATGATAAAAATATTAAAACAATACATAGTAATTTGACATGAAGAATAGCAAATTATTATTAGTAAAAGGAACATAGTAAAAGAAATTTAGTTGCAATGTAGTTTATGAATAGTATAAATTGTGTGTATTAGAATTTTGATGCTTACTTTGTTTCTCAGACATAGATTTAGATTATCAAACCATTTTATAAAATATTCTTAATTGGAAGGATAATATTACTCTTAAATCTATTATGAAATCTCACTCTCTCATTTTCATTATATTATTGTAATATATTGCTTAATATCTCATGAGAAATTGCAATATAAGGAATAATGGTTTGGGCCACTTAAATAATTATTTGTGATAGAAATAGACCTTAACTTCACCTCCCACTATCTAATTGCAAGTTCTATTTTATACCAAATGGAAGTGAATCAATTCTCAAACATAATACATGTATGTTGCTTGCTGAAGATTAAAATATTCTTACATTATATGTTACTTGCTGAAGATTTAAATAAGAATACTTTTTATGATGAAAACAATTGTTATGATGCGAACAGTATAATACATAAAAATTATCTAATATTTTTAATAAAACATTATATCAAAATTATTAAAATTTTATGTTTTAGATGAAATCTTTTTAAAAAAAATATGAAACGTATTATAAAAATCATCTAATATTTTTAATAAAACATTATATCAAAATTATTAAAATTTTATGTTTAAGGTGAAATCTTTTTAAAAAAAATATGATACGTATTATAAAAAATTTAATATGTATCACAGTATCACTCTCGAAAAATTGTTAATACACAACTAAAAGTTTTGTATCAGAATAAAATTTTAATAATATTAGTATTATTTATTTTGCAAAAAATAAAAGTATATACGGAGTATATGATAAAATTAAAAGATGAATCCAATCATTGTAACATACTTTTCAATAAAAAAATTACCTCATCTTATGACATTGTTCAAAATAAAAGGTACAATTTCATCATCACAACAATACACCCATAAAAGTTGCCGCATCTTATGACATTGTCCAAAATAAGTACAATTTCATCGTCACAACAATATACACATATGTAATGTAAAATGTTCTCTATCATATGAATATACATATATTAACCCCACAACTTTTAACTGCTATCGTTGAAATACCTCAATGAAAGATCGACTCCGAGTCCCCAACTTCTTCGGTGGTAACACTCGTATCTTCATCTCTCGTTACACTCATACTCGTTTCATCCGACCCCACATTAGTCTCCGGCAACCCTACACCCAAAAGCATTGCCTTTCTCTTGCTTCTATTTTGTCTCCATCGTTTAAGATCCTCCGACGTTGGTCTATCTTTCACACCAACCATCCTCGGCCTCTCTTCTACCAAATCATCCGAACTCGCCAAACCTTGATAACCAGAAACTGTGGTCGTTGTTGTCATAGTAGTGGGGAACATAAGCGATCTAAAGCAAGATATTAAAACTACAAGAAGCATAAGGTAAATATATAATGATGTCCAAACATATAGTGTCCATTTCCAATTTCGAACTAATGCTTTTCTCCATGGTAACTCGGATTTCACGATTAACTTTGCTTCGTATAGTTGTGGAAGAAAGGGCATCCCTGCCCTTGGAATTAGGGCTACTCGGATGGATTGTGTTCGGGGATAGTGGCGTTCTTTGTATCTTAGGAGTGGGATGTTAACCGTTTGTATTTCGCTTTTGATCCCTAAAACTAATGGTGCACTAAAGAGGAATGTTTGTATGGCTCGAATTGGTGAGCTTCGGAAACGTAGCATGCTTGGGTGGCTCGAGCTCGATATGAGCTCCCCTTTCGATGAAAAAGCTTCCGCAACTACCTAAATGCACAAATGTATGCAATTATACACTACTAATTTAATTTCTACATATATAGCTTATAAAAACAAAAATGTTGCAAAATTTGACAAGTTTTTCACATCTATAAGCACTAAAAAAATAAAAATATTCTACTTACAAGCTTAAGTAATTCTCATGACATTTAGAAAATTCACCAATTTAAGACGGCCAATTTACTCTTTTTGATATCTACACAAATATAATTATGTACCCAAACTACAAATGAGGCTCATGATTGTATGATTATAATACAATAAAATTATAATATGAACCTATTTCATTTCTCCTAAAATTAAATACAACTTTTCAACTTAAAAATAAAGATTTCGTTAAATTACAAAAGTTTTCTAACATGGTCTTTCGGAATTTCGTGCTTACTTTTGTTCGGATTGTTTACACAATATTTAAGCGTTTATCTGCTTATTCCATTCGAGAAAACTACTTCATGTCAGCTATTCGCCTCATTTACCCTATTTTCACCTGCTAAAACAAGAAATTAAAGTTGGGGAACCTGAATTTACCTGAAACATCCCAATATCGCGATTATAATCCGAATCAGGCATCACAAAAACCAAACGAACATTAGAAACATGCCCAATGGGCACCCTTTTCATAACTTTCCCATATTCAACAAACCCCAAATCCAAAACAGCATAAGGATTCACATCAGTATAATCAAAATAAACATTTTCTTCAACATAAACCGGTTCTTCAACCCACAATTTAACCAAACTAACCCCTAATAAAACCGAAACCAACATAACCAACATCAACACAAAACAAACATACGCAGCACCAACAAATCCCAACATTGCTTTCTTAAAAAGGACAATAGTAGGAGTATTATTAGTAGTTATTGTTGTCATGGTTTGATTATTATTATTGGTTTGTTTGGTGAGAGAAAGTAAAGAGTTGGATATGATGTTTGATTGTTTGGTTATGAGGTTGATGAACCATGGGCTAATTGGTTGGCGGTCCGGTGGATACATGGTCTGAGAATGTGGCTGTTTTGTGACGGTGGCGGTTTGGTTTGATAAACATGCAAAAGAGTTGAGCATAGGGCGATAGTGTGAAGGACGCGTGGCATTTTGGTGTTTAACGTTGTGACACGTGTCATTTTAGTTTTGCTATCTTTGGCGTGTTTTTGTATTGTATCAAATTAAAAAAAGGGGATAATATACGGAGGTGCATGTTGTATGCAAATTTTGTTCGTAAATATTTACTTTTTTTATCCTTTAAGCTTTAATATATTACAATTTTGATTATTCTTTTAGCGTAATCAAGATCGTTAATTTAGAGATATCCTCTAAAATCGTCGTTAAGAAGATCGGAATCATAAAACATATGAGGTCGTAAGATCTTATCTTAATAAAAGATTTATATAAAATATAATTTATGTTAACATTTTTTAATAAAATTAAAACAATTCTACGATCTTATGCCTCAGTTTACGATCGTCAGATCCTACTTTAATAAAAACTTCAAATTTGAGTTATTCGATTTCGATGAGTTGTTCGAGTGCAGGGATTCATGACAAACCCATTTTATGCGCAATATAGCTCTCTCTTCCAATGTGAGATCCACCAAATAAATATACTTGCCCATCACTAACTCATACGAGTGATTAGGGCGGAAAAAATCGAGATAGGCCGAATTCGACTAGGCTCGTACCCTCCTTTATACGAGGCTTGTGTTGAGTACGTGACCTCCTTTATTTCCTAGAATTTAGATTTTAATATGTTATTTTTTACAACAACATCCGACATCCGGGCCAAATTTTATTCTTGCCATGTAACTCACAACCAAATCCCACCTACAAATTGGGTCATGCTCCCATGTTTCATAATAAAACTAGCTACGTACTCGTGAAAAGCAGTAGAATACCTATTTTGTTTAGTCCTAATAAGTAAATTGAATTTAACTAATATTGGTTATATAATCTTTTATTTGACAAAGCATAAACGTAACTTTCGTGTTTAACTTCAATGTAGGGGAATGTTCAAATAGGAACACTTCTTATTGTGAGAACGGTAGGAACGAATATTTTTAATTTTAATTTTAAGATTAACTAACGTTTTTGATTAAAAAGTTATATGAAATTTATTAGAATTTTATGCTCTTTAATATAAGATAAAAAAAATTTAAAACATGTGATACACATAATAAAAAATTTAGTGTGTATCACAGTATCACACATAAAAGCTATGTGATACACAACTTTAATTTTTGTATCATATATTTTTTATTTTTTTTAAATCGATCCAATATTAAAGAGGATAAAATTTTAATAATTTTGGCATTATTTATTTGGCAAAAAGTCTAGATATGTTGAAATTAAAAATGAAAAAGGGCGTTCTTATGGTTCTTACAATAAGAAATGATTCTACAATAACCCTCCTCCTTGAATGTAATATCTCCTTAATTGTTATTTTCAGAGACAAAGTTAAAATTCAATGATTTATTATTTGATATTTGCCTTATATGGGAGTAATTAATTTCCCTATACTCCTTTAATTGCTTGCCTTATTTAGTTATTATTGGGGCAATTTAGTAATTTTATCTAGTTGAGTCTAATTTAAAAATAAATACTAAAATGCTTTATATGTATAGAGATAATGTTTAAACATGATGATATAATAGTGTAAAATAAATAATGAATAACAAATATTTTATTAACATACCGAATAATTTGAGAACAAATTTATCTTTCAACCTGGTTAATGTTTAAACAAATATTTACATACACTTGAACTATACACAACGTTTGATTGATCGGGACATCATTAAGACACATAGTACCACAACTCAAATTAACCATTAGTTATAAGAAATTAGAGTGATTTATAAACCATAAAAAAACGGCATACTTATACTTATAAATAATAAGCAATAAGCATGCTTTATAACAAAATTTCTTGATGCCATACGTTAGTAAAATGGTCTTAATTCGTGAATAAGGAAAATAAGACGTTTTACATAAGATCAACCAACCATATGTCAAAACAATACCAAATGTCTCTCATTAATCTAAAGTTACGAGTTCAAATCTATTAGGAAACACATATTAAACTTATTTTACGTACGACTTAAAAGCTCTGTTCACGAATGTTTTACTATTTTGTCAAAGCACAAAATTGAATCTAACTTGTTACACTTTTTTAAAAAAATACGTATAAAGTACTTAGGTTATATATGTACTTCAATTCATGAATGACATTTAGAAAAGATAAAATTATCTAGATGGTTGAATTTAACCTACAATATCTAAAAATGGACAAAATCTACGAAATTATCCAATTTGGTCAAAGATCTCACTCCATCACATCAAGTAAGTTCGCTCCAATTATCAAAAATACAAATGAATTCGCTCAAATACCAAATAATTCGCTCCATAAAATCGCTCCAAACAAAGTCGACAAAAGCATCTGGAGCGAATTACTAGGCATTTTGTTTTATTTGGAGCGAAATGTAGTGTTTTTTTTGTAGTTGGAGCGAAATGTTTTGCATTTGAGCGAAATTCATGTGTTTATTTTAATTGGAGCGAAATGTTGTGAATTTGAGCGAAATGTTGTGAAATTTGAGCGAAATATAGTGTGTTTTTTTTTGTAATTGGAGCGAATTGTTAGACATTTGAGCGAATTCATGTGTATTTTTAATAATTGGAGTGAATTGTAGGGGCATTTAATTGAAGCGAATTGTTGAGCATTTGAGCGAATTCATGTGCATTTTTAAAAATTGGAGCGAATTGTGTCTTGACCATTTTGGATATTTTTCAAAATTTTGTCTATTTTTAGACATTGAAGGTCAAATTTGACCATTGTGGTAATTTCCTCTTTAGAAAATATTAATTTAGAAGATAAAACCATACAACAAATTTATGTGAGAATGGAGAAACCAATAAGAACGCGTCACGTATAACTAGGGGTGTTCATTAAACGGTTTAAACCGAAAAACCGCCCAATCCAAATAGGTTTCGTTTAATTGGTTTCAGGTTATTTGAATTTGGTTCGGTTATTTGGTTTTAACCGATCTTATAAATGGTTTTTGATTCGGATTTGGATAAGAAAATATTATTTTGGGGCCCACCCGAAAACCCGATATAGTATTAGTAGACTTTTTTGATATACGGACTCACAAATTGATATGGTTATTTAGATTTTAAAATTTAAAAGCTCTTTTACAATTTCTTTCTTTTATGAGCTTAGATAGATGTATTTATAAATCCTTCACATACTTACTATACGATGAACTTTCTCCTCTCTCATTATGTTTATTTTGTTAGTAAAATGTTTTTAGTTATTAGATGTGGGTTCAATGTAGAATGCTAAAAAAGTGAAGAATGAGTGAACCAATAGGATTGCTCCATTTCTTTAAAACCCAATTTTCACTCGTATCTTTAAAATTAAATATCTCACAAACGACACGATCACAAATTATAAAAATTACATATTCGAAATCAACATCTTTTTCTCTTCGATTAGAGATCTCAGAAGCTATAATTTCGACAATTTTTTTTTCATTTTCTATTGGGTCGTAGAAAATGTGACTTATATAATCACATGTGATTTTATGTATAATCACATGTGATTTATGAGTAAATAAATTATTTTTATGTTATTTTAAACTTATAATTGAAAATTTGATTATTCACATTTGATTATAGATAGTGATTTAAAACTTATAATTTAATTGTAAATATATTCACATGTAAGTGTTAAATCACATGTTATTTATTATTACGAATTTCACATACCCATTAGAAAACGAAAAAAAAAAGTTCGTCGAAAGTATGTCATGTGAGATCTCTAATTAAAGATAAAAAGACGTTGATTCTAATGGTGTAATTTTTTTTTTATAATTTATGGATATACGGTTTGTGAGATATTTAGCTTTAAAAAAAAGAAGTGGAAATGGGTAATTGAAATGGAACAATTCTATTGGTCTTTCATTCTACAATTTTTTACCATTCTACATTGAACTTTTCTCTTAATTATTAACATATATCCACCTTGTTACAGTTCACTTAAATTTATTCATATTTTCTATTTTAAACACAGTCAATAACCACTAATAAGAAAATGATTACTAGGCGATTAAACTAAAAAACACATTAATTCGTTGTTTGTGTAAGTGGTAGTTTACCATATAATATTATGAGTATATCATACATCCATTTCTTGAAAAAAAATTGAGTTATTTTACAACTATTCTTTAACGCTCATTATATATTCGGATTTACGGGTCCCAAACCGATTAACCCAATTGTTATTCGGTCGGTTTGGATTGGGTTTGTGTAGTTCCGGTTTGGGTATTGGGTGATTTTTATTTTTTCCAAAAACAAAACAAACCGAACCGAATAACCCCACTAAACCGAAACCCGACCATTTGAACACCCCTACGTGTAACAAACTCACTTTCTCCCATGTTTTTAAAAATTAAATATCTCCGAAACGGTAAGTCGAAAAATCATAAAAATTGCACCATAAAAATCAACGTTTTTTCCACTTCGATTAGAGATCTCACAAAGTATACTTTCGACAATTTTTTATTTGTTTTTTACATTTTCGTTGATTTTGTAAACAAGTAACACATGTGTTACCAATTTGTACCACACGTTTTGTAATACGTGGCGCATTCCTATTGGTTCCTCAATTCTCACAAAAATTTCCATTCTCACTTGGACCTCACTATATATATATATATATATATATATATATATATATATATATATATATATATATATATATATATAAATTAATATTTTTAACAGTAACAAATATATACATACACATGCACATTTGTATAATAACAGCTAGAAATCCATGCACAAATCCAAACCTCCTTTCAATACTTCTCGGCCAGCCATTATCGTTCCTAATTTCACGCTAACTGATCACTTCATTTCCTCTCTGTTTAATCCTTATAAATATTCATTAATTCATCTCTAATCCCAATCTCATAATAATTATCAAAATCAATCACACAATCACACTCAATTCAACTTTATTATTTTATCTAGAAAATTTAAACATGTTTAATTTGAGCTGAATTCAATTTCTTATACTACTTCTATATCAGTCAATAATTTGAATTGAATTCATGTTGTTTTATTTAAATTAGGGTTTAGTAATGTCGGAAAATGAGTGCGGCGATGATGATGATTGGGGAGATATAATTACAACACCTAATCGTTTAATTGCTGATGAATTTTTTATTTTGAAAACTGAAGAAACTGATAATAATCATCATGAAAATGATGATGTTTATGATGATAGTAGAAGAACAGTTAGTATTGCTGAAATTAGGGCTTCAAATTGGTCTCAATTTGTTACTATACCTTCTGGTATTACTACTGAATCATTGCTTGATTCTCCAATTATGCTACCTAATTCTCAGGTAAAATATCGAAAAATCGTTATATTGTAATTTAATGCAAGTTAGTACTCTATTCTAGTTTTAAATTTTTTAAATTAATCTATGGAGTTTAGTTATGCTAAATAGTTAATATTTGTTTTATGGTGACATGTTTAAGGGATTTGTGTGAAATGCATAATGAGAATTAAGTAACTTGATAATTTAATTAGTTACTTAGACAACTATAACAATCTAGTTGTTTTGATCCATAATAATATGATCATTTTTTCGCTCTGAAGATCTGTAATTATGTTTTTGGTTTATTGATGATTAATGACAAAATACTTTGGTTGAATTTTGAAGAAAATTGAGACAGTTATTGCTTACTGAGGATAGAAGTCACTTTATTGTAGGCCAAAAATGGTACCACTGAAGTAGACACTCTGAACCTCTATGACCATTGAACATGACAGAGAAGTCGGTAAGTATTGCGTATAATCGAGTAGAAAGTTCACATATTGTCTGTTTGTTCGACTTACAGTGAATGAACTTTAAAAGATTATATAATATGGCCTCTTATCAAATCAAATTTAAATGACCCGTGATCCAATTAACTGCATCATAATCTGATACATTTGGTAACAGATCACAATGAGATCCATTGAAAATGTGAGTTACTGTGTTAAAATTTGCATGTAAAGTATTAAAAGATAACACATATGTAGAGAATAACATATAAGTTATAAGGGATTCCATGTTACACATGTATTTGTATCATACAAGTTTTTAAAATGACCCATTTGGTGATAGAACACAGATTTGTACTTTTAGCTGTAGACTTTGCTTTTAATATACATACACATCGAGTTATTTCGAATGTAACATTAATGACATAAGAAAGTTTAGTAGGATATATCTCCATTTGAAATGGATTCTAATTTCTAGGATTACATTTTCATATTTGTATCAGTTTTTTGAGACTGATGCTCATTTACTAACATTTGATATTTGATTTTACAGGGATCTCCCACTACTGGAAATCTTCCGTTCCCTCCTGTCAATCATGAAATGTTAGGCATGAATTCAGCTTTTGATGACAGTAGCTGTGACAGTAATTCGTTCACTTACCACCCTCGTGGGGGTTCCCTATTATGGCCATACATTTCAGACCTACAAAATCAGGTAAACATTTTATACGTGATTCTCTTTGGAGTCGACTTGTATGTATTTCCCTATATGCACATCATGTTAGTACCCAATCAGCTCCTGCCATGTGCTAAGTACCATACATGACATTTATAAAAATAAGTTTTGTGCATCATCTAATTTCTTAAATTTTGGATACTGCCATGCAGCTGCCAGTACTGTCTGAATTACCAGAAGAGTTTTCGAAAGAAACTGTCACAAAAGTCTCTGCTAAAGATTTGCATTCATCCGAGGGGTTCAAGACTCCAAAAAGTACAACTGAGAACGAGAATGGTACGGCTGTACAACCATCTCGTACTGATAACCAAATCTCACCTACTATACAATCTAAAGATACCGCCATGAGGAACTCAGAAGATGGATACAATTGGAGAAAATATGGACAAAAGCAAGTAAAAGGCAGTGAGTACCCTCGAAGCTACTACAAATGTACACATCCAAATTGTCAAGTTAAGAAAAAAGTTGAACGTTCACATGATGGCCATATTACTGAAATTATATACAAGGGTGCTCATAATCACCAAGGTCAACGCAACGGGTCACCAGATGATAATGGGTCCTACCTTAAATTCGAAGATGGCGAGTTATGGGGAAATATTCAACAAATTCGTCAAACTCCAGATGGCATGGAGTTATCATCTTCAGTGTCAGTTGCCGCTAGTAATTCTGATTCACCTACGCAAGGGAAGTCTACAGGTGTTTTTAATCAATCTTTAAAAACTAATCTTGATGTTATTGAAGAAGATGGGACCCACGTAGGAACTCCGTTGCCAGGGGATGAGGCTGATGAAGATAAATCAGATTTGAAAAGGAGGTGTTCTTTCTGAGACCCATGTAGATGCACTTTCTCAATTTGATTTATTGATAGATGAATTTTGGGGCGTATTTAATATTTGGATTAACATTCGTTTCAGGAAGAAAGGGAATTTTTTGTTGGATACAAGTTTGGTAACGAGAGCTATGCGAGAACCAAGAGTGGTTGTTCAAATTGAGAGTGAAATTGATATACTCGATGATGGTTATCGTTGGAGGAAGTATGGGCAGAAAGTCGTTAAAGGGAACCCAAATCCAAGGTAACTGAGTTGTCAGCATTACATTTGGTTTATCATTTTGACTTGAATCTAGACGTGGTATTTTGGCCCATTTACTTAAGAATGAGTCAATTCTGGTTGTGTTTTGTATCTAAAGGGTAGAACAAAATAAAAAACCGAGAGGAAAACGGGTCAGATGGGTTCAAAGTCAATGATGGTGTATTTTTAATGAATAAAAACTGTAGGTCGTGTATTTTTTCAACTTTAGATTATGTTGAGATAATATTGTTTCTGGTAATATCTGACATGCTAATTGTTTAACATAAAATAAGTTTTTTGGTCAAGATAAGCTTTTGGGTCAATCCCGAATCCTTATAAAAGAAATGCCCTTTTTGACCCGTATTCCAACCTTCCCGTTCGCCATCCTTATTTGGATCTGACATCTGCAGATCTTGTCTATGTCGTTTTTCCTCATAAGCTTTCATCATAGTGGTTGTATATACAAACACGTTGGTAGATGTGTACTGGTCGTCCAAGCAACAAACTACTAAAAGGGATGACCTCTTGTGATTCACTTAGGGGTGGTAAATTGTATGGGTTGGGTAACAGGTCAAATCGGGTAGTTTTTTGTATGGGTATAAACGTGTCATGTAGCTTGGGTTAACCTGAATCACTTTTTATCCAAAAACTGGAAAAATTAATCGAGAATAATTAGTGTTGATCCGTTGACCCTTTCGACCCGTTTCCTTTTAAGATATCGTTTTTATTTTACATTTCTGAGACGTTGGAGATAAAACATAACCCGGATTGACCATTTAATTTTACCTGCAGGAGCTACTACAAGTGTACAACCCCTGGATGCCAAGTGAGAAAACATGTTGAAAGAGCCTCTGATGATCTAAAATCTGTGCTCACAACATATGAAGGAAAACATAACCATGAAATTCCTGCAGCTCGAAACACCAGCCACCCAAACACGGATACCTCAACCACACCTAATACTAATAATCTACCATTATCCAAGATCACTAACATCCCCAAGCCCGAACCACAAACTCAAGATATTCCACTTAGTTTCAACAGAAAATTCAACAACGAATACATGCCATCTAATTTTGTTGGGAATTTTGGTACGGAGCCCACAAAGTTTGATGCTTCATCTATGTACCAAACGAAATTCGTTCCTTTTCAAAACCCGTTACCTTTTAATTCTGTTCTACCCGATTTCCCTATTTCACTACCAATGGCCATACCTTCTTCTGCAAACTTGGTTCACAACGGTTTTGGTTTTAACAACAATGGAAAACGTCCCTGTGAAGCTCAGTCTTATATTGGACAACAGTTGAGAGACAACAATGGAAGAATTGTTAAACCAAAACTGGAGCAAGATGATGGTTTATATGACACTTTTATGCGTCTCCCGGGTCATGTGAATGATGCAGCCTCAAGGTATTGTCGAGTGATTCCAAATTTTCAGTCATAAGTGGGAAGCTTTTTAAAACATAAATTATTATTTTTTAGAGTAGGACTTGGTTCCTAACTTAGCTTAAGAGGTCCATTGGCCTTTATTCTTTTGCTTTATGGTTTTGTTCTTTGTTATGTAGTGAAGGAGTTATAGCACCCTTCATACTTGAAATCCATAAAATATCTCTGAGTTCCTTTGCACCTAGATCAATATACCATTTTTTTTTACTGACTATCTATGTTGATGGTTTTGACTTTTAACTTTTGAGCCCGTAATATTGTGTTTTAGTCAGTATAATGTCATAGACGGTATGGATAAATAATATGCTGATCACTTTTAGTTATTGACTATGAATGTTGAGTGCTTGACTTGCTTCTATATAACCAAAGTTGGTTTGTTAATAAGATGGTATAACGGTTGTATTAACTAATTTAGGGTGGTTTGATGTATGTTTTGGAACTAATTAACATCCTAATTATTGTGATTTAAAACGTGCATCCGATACCCCTTCTTTTAGAGTTCTAGAACCGAAAGCAATATATTAAGTAACAAACTGATGTATAAGATGAGGGTTATTTTGAGTACATTTTGTAACTCCTTGGCATCTTTTTTCTTTTTTCTCTGTTTTGGTTGTTTAATGTGTAGTATTTGATTATATATTTATAGATATAATTTTCAAGCTCAAATCTTGCTCGAGTCAAGGTTACAATGAACACTCATCGAGTAATCGAATCAATTTGGAACTTAATCAAGAAACATGCAAAGACGTTATTTCAATTAAAATGACTGTAAATTCAATTTGGAACTCATCCATGGTTTCTTTCATTTTCCTTCATCTTCACAAATAATACATATGTTCTTAACAATCCAATTTCCCTCAAGACAAACTGTCAGTTTCTCACATATTAAAGAAGTGAAGAATCAATGGTTAATTATATGGTATAATCTTCAAATTTAACTTATCATTACACATCATCATCATCATCATCATCATTTTAAGAAAGCAAAACCTTTGTAAAACTGCACAATGGATGAAGTATCTAAATGAAAGTTATTTTGGATTTGTGTAGCACGTCTTCTCCAGAGAGCAACCGTCTTTGTTTCTTAGAACCATATCCATGATATTGGTAAATAATGGTTTCAAGACACTGCCTTAAGTATGTAACGTCGTAATTCTCCAAGAATTTCAAATCCGTATCTCTTGATTTTACGCCTGCATAAACCTTGTACTCTTCCAATACTGACGAAAAACACCAGTTTTGTAACTTCCGTAAGGACCCAACAACACAACCTGTACGATGCTGTCATCACAATACCAAATTTCATGTGTTAAAACCGGCACATTACTATAAAACAGGGGAATGTACGTTTTGAAAGTGGTTATTTGATAATTTATTTATCTGATCATCAGAAACTAGTTATTGTAACTATAATCTGCAATTATTACATACTCAGTTCCAAATGTTGATCCAAAAACACCCCAAGTTATATGACTTCATGGAAACAATATCGTTACGATAATTATTTAAATCTTTGAGTAAAACGAAATTTGAAGGATGTATGCATTACTGTTACACCTCAGGCCACTATCAAGTGTCATCTGATATGACCCGTTATGTATTCAGCAAAATATTGCATTTGACCCGTTTTAGATAAAAAGTAACATAAATCCACCCATTAATACATAAAAGTGTTGCATTTTGCACATCTACCAGAAACCATATCGAACACCTTTACTGGTTATACATACCTTTCCTCGTTTGCAATGTATGAGAACAGGATGTATTCTAACATCTGGCAAAAGAAAAAAAATGCAAGTAGTTAATACAAAACAAGTACTCTTTACAACCATAAACGATTTTCAAAGTAAGATTCATTACCGATCAAAAGTGTTAAAGCTTCTGTGATAATATTCCTTAGAACATCTACAGAAGGCTCCTGCACATTGAAATCATGATATCATACCCAAAACAATATGATAAGAGACCACATTTATAACATCTATCACTATAAACATAGATAATAACCGACTGTTCGCCATAATAGATCATAAACATTGATTAACCTTTGTGCCATCAATTCCGAATTGAAATAACCGAATATTTTGTTCTTTTAGGAACTCCAAATTTTCCTTAGGATAAGGCTCAGGACACAAATATCTACACCCAACAAAAATACCAAATTCATCATCAATTTAAACCAAAAAAACATACAACTAACAAACCAAATGACACCATAAAAAAGGTTGAAAATTTAACAAAATAGCATTATACTTTAAACCAATGGTCTGTTCATGTGAGTTCTTGTACAAAAACATTATTGGCATAAAAAAATTAAACAAATTAGCATTATACTAATTAAACAAATTACCATTATACTAATTAAACAAAGAAAAACATTTTTTTTATTTAAACTAATGAAAAACATTACTATTACTATTTACTATAAATTATAAAAACAAATTAAAAAAACTTACATAACAGATTTAAGTTGTAAGGTTTGAAGAAAAGAGAAATTTGAAGGTTGAGGGAGTCCGCATCTATAAATTCGATCTTCAACATTCGCAAAATTAATCGGCGGAACCAATATTATTTCTCCGGCACCGGAACCACCATTTTCACCGCCGTGATCGTTACCAATCAATTCTTTCCCCCCATTTTTCATGATCATCAAAACCATCGTTGTATAATATATTCGTTAAATTAAACGAATAAAAAAATTTATATAAACAATTCACGATGATTCAATGCATGATTGAATGTAATGATTGGGGGATTAAAGATTGAAAGGAAACAAATTGGTTTCCCTACGTACCCTCCCCCCAATAGACTGATTTTTTGTGTTTTGTTTGCTTTTTAAATTATGAATTTTGGAATATTTTTGTTTATTTATGAAATTTTGTGTGATGATTCAATGGAACGATTCGTTAGGATTCTTTCAGACATCCACATGGGCATGAATGCATGATGCTGATAGGTTGTGTTTAGTGAGTTGTACGTTGTGCATTGGAGGTTGTATGTTTAATTTAAGGTGGATTCTGGTGGCCATGCAATTATATGTAGGTTTGACTTGATTTGGATAATGGTCAAAATATGGAATCGATTGATAATATTTAATATTTTAATTTTAATTAAATAAATGTTTAATTTAATATTGCTTCTAGAATCGAAAAGGATAAGATTTGAGAATTGAATTTGAAAATGATGTGCAGGATTAGCGATTATTTTACTTTAATAAAGCTTTTTATTTTTGACAATTTGAAAAATAGAAAGGGTAATGTTAAATAGTTGTAAATACATGGATCTAAAAGTAGACTTAATTTTGTGATTGACTGAAATTTTACTCTCCTAATCTTATCGAATCAATTTTTTAAATCTACCAATCACATCTTTAAGTCCATATATAGTCCTACAAATTTAGGTCTATCAATTATTTTTGAAATATAAAATATGTATAAATTTTATTTTTGAAATTTTATTTATTGAAGGAAAATGATAACAACAGCTTTTAGGGCTGTCAATAAAAAGTTAGAATATGCATTAATACTTGTACATATAACCCTCTGAATTTTATTTGATCCTATAAATATCACTTAAAATTTATCATTTAAAGTACAACTAATTTATACACCTTATTGATAGTTTAAAAGCTGTCGTTAACAATACACTTTATTGACATAGCTTAAAAGCTGTCATTAACAACACACTTTATCGACAGAAGTAATTTTATGTTAATTAAAATTCCAGTTCTGATAAGAACTCAATTTATAAGTAGATTATATTTGCCCCTTATTTTAATATTTATTGAAATGAAACTGAAATTGAAATGAAATATAGAATTGATTTGGCTATGTTGCAACTTGCAAAGAAGATAATAATTGACAGACTTTAATTTACAGTCATATATAACGGTATATATGATGTGATGGGAGTATAATGAAAAGGAAAAATTAGTTGGGGGTATTGAATATTGACATAATCTATTGAGAAATAATTTCATATGATCACGCAACACGTCATTTTTCTTTGTATATGATCCGCGTGATAGTTTTTCTCAATGTTTTGAAAACAACTTCAACCGGTCCGGTCCGACCGATTGAACTGGAAAAATTAAAGTTTCTGATCTATTTAAAACTGGTTTTAAGCCATTATTGAAAATTGGTTGAACTTTCCGATTTACCGGTTGAATTGGAACTGGGATCGAATTTTGAAGTGGTTTACACTTTTTTTTCTTACTTACTTATTTACTGTAAGAATCTAACAATAATACACATTTTAAATTGTATAAAAAGATCAAAATCGAAATAAAAACTTAACTTTTTATATATAATTCATCAAACCGGTTCAACCGGTGGTACAACCGATCCGACCGGAACCGAGTCTTTCTCCGATTCAACTTAAAAAACGGTTTTCAAAACATAGGTATTTCTTCAACACAATAGATTGCAAAACTGAAGAGATTGATGTGCCATGTGTCATATTTGTATTGGTTTTGAGATCCTTCTTATAATTGGTCTTTCGGTGTATTCAAACGTGATTGCTGTGTGTTGTTGTTGCAAAAAAACTCTTAATTTTTTTTTTCCTGCGGTACCATGAAGATAGACTCGAGATGTGAAGATTTAAGGGTGCATTTGTTTGGTTCGCATAATATTTTGACAGAATTATAACTTATCAAACGAATTGGAATTTCAATACCCGTCTGGATGGAATTGGAATTCCAAGTGTATCGAATTTAATAGAATTTTACGAATGAAACGTCACCTTAGTCTCTTCTTTCTGAGAACGCAAAATTGAATTTGCTGTCCTAATGCCTACTCTTTTTATTAGTGTTATTTGAACCTGATGTTAACATAGTAACCAAAAAAATAAATCAAGCTTAACACTCCTTTTGGATGTCACATTCAAGCTTAAAATAAGCTATTAATAAAGCCTTCATAACCATCATATACGAAAAAAAAAATTCTTCAAATATACATCAATTACATATCAAGCAAGTAGAACTTTTTATAATGACACATTATCGATCAATCGCATATTAATTATCGTCGTTAATACAATCTTCTTATTATCAAATAGTACGTAATTCATGTGCATACAATCGTACCATGTGTTATTGCATCTGAATCAGGACATCGTGACACGGCCAAGTTGTTGATGCTATGGTTGGCACTCGGGAAGGGTCCATCGAACCCTATGTGTGTCACGTGTTTTACATCGGTTGGAAGGCCAATCTCCATTTCCGTTTCTAGTTCATCCATCTCCTCCTTGAATACTATCATAATTTACATAAGTAAATACTAAAAGAATACCGTATAGTATCTGTAGACGCGACCTATATTAGAGGTGGTACGTAAAATGGAGTGATCGAATTTGCCAGTACATATGAAAATGGGTTGGATTGACCCATCCAACACTTTTTTGAAAATATATCTCATAATATTCGAAAATAACTACTATATTTATTTGGTTACATATACTATGATCAAATTACATAAAATGAAGATCCGACGATTCTAAACGTACACTTGATTACAATTAGGGTAACGTTTAGTAATAAGTTTAACCTTTTGGGCTAATTCAATCTATTTTTATACCCATCATATCTTTGAGCCAGATAAAATATACAGAATTGTGAAATACATGTTTTCGTATGATCGAATTGGATATACTTACCAAGTGATTGGGACAAACTTTTGATGGTTCTAGTGAGCCTGTGAAACCCAATGTATATATTAGGTTTTGATAGTGTTGGGAACTTGGACAACCCCTTCATCATTTGATCATTTGATGTGGCATTAACATCTTTAACCATTTCCATTGATCTACACACTAAAACAATACCAAAACTTAATCATACTCATGAGTCATGACAAGAAAAAATATATGTGATTGTTTTCAAATGGACTTTGTGCAAATTCTTCAAAAGATCATTACAATTTAATTACGTACTCTTAGAAAATGAGTTCTTTTAATTGGATTTGCCTAAGTTTTCCAAAATTTGATACAACGAATTTTGCTAACGTACATGAAAATATTGAATATTTTTACATACCCGTGCCTATGTTTTCCTTTGGCCGTCTTTCATGTTGTATGCAAACCGATACACTAGATGAAGAAACACAACCGACGGTGAAAGGAAGTACAACAAGACGTTCCATTCGATTCTTCATCCTAAAGAAGGATGAGAAGTTGATAAGGGAAGAGTGGAATGGTTATATATATGGGAGTATGGTGCATGCTTTGCGTTTAAGATATAAAGGTTAATCTTTAGGAACTAATTATATCTAATGTGATATGAATACCTAAAATTTGGACTTGTAATGCAAAGTCAGAAACCCTTTTGAGTCCAACTTTGAGTTTAAAGGTTTGAGTTTGGTAGAGTGATTAAAAGTGTTGCCAACTGAAGTAGTACATGCAACCAAAAGTTAATGTTGATTTTTTAAGTTAATGCAACTACTTTACAACCCCCAACAAACTCCACACCTCTTTAGAGCTTTTGGGCATGATGGACCCTTTCATTTTCTTTTCAAGTGCTTTATAGAAATTTAAGTAATAGACATATACTTTTATTAAATTATGGGTTTAAGAAATATTACATAAGTGAAACAAAATAATTATCAACAAACCCAAAACTCCAATATAGAGATGGGTTCAATTGATAAGTCGAGACCATTTTAAAATGTTTACGTTTTAAATCACATTAAATCACAGTGATTATAATTGTATGAAATTCATTCATTCACTCACATGGGATACACTCAATTTACATCATCCATTTTTTATTCTAAGAATTTAGATTGGTAGCCTAATATTTATTTTATTATTATTATTTTTTAATATATAAAATGAACTTCTTGCTACTGAATTTATATGTCTTGGAATAAAAGCTACGATATATAGTAATGTATTAAGTGAAGCTTTCCTTTTCAGGCACTTTGATTTCCATTATAAGAAACTAAGCAAAATAAAAAGGGTTGAAACACTTAAATTGGACTCCACTATCACAAGTCACAACCATGAGTGTTTCACCAGCAATCCCAATGAGAATGATTGTGGATTTGAAAGTGCTTTCAAATACAAAAACATGGTCCATTTATATTATATGAGTTTATTAGAGGTATATTTTTTTATTAGTGCAACTAAGAATCGTTTTTAGTGAAATAATTGTTGATCAAATGGAATATTAAAATCAAATGGTCATTCGCCTATCGATATCGAGTTAATCTTTCAACTATGAGGTTGGGGTTCGAGTCCTGAGGATGAGACAAATTAGATGAACTTAAAACTAAGCCTAAAACATTCATCGGTTGAAGCAATTTCTCTCTCATAATCTTACTGATTGAACTTGACAATGTCGCTCTTATATTTTTAGGTATAATTTAGGCCTATCTAAGTAGGTCAAATTTTTTTAGGAAATGGATGGTGATCTTTTCACCATTTATTTTTATAAATTGATCATAAATGTACATTAAGTACTTGTACGGTAAAATATGTAGGAGTATGCATAATTATAGTTAAATTACTAAAAACACCCCTAGAAAATAGACACTTCTTACAATTTTATTTTTTCTGAAAAACGTACTTAACGAGGGTTCATTTGCCCCTCACGTTGTGAGGTGATGGATTCTAAATTTTACAAATCATATCAGTAAATATAGTAACAAATATTATTGTTATTTCAAAAATTTTAGATAATGATTTAGTTTGATAAACTTATAACAATAATAATATTAAATATAATAGTAGTACCAATTAAAACCAATAATAAACTCATCGGAATGTAAATACTTATACATTCATCATCATTATAATATAGTAACAATAATTAAAACTAACAATAAATCCATAAAAATATTAAAATATTAAAATATTAAAATACACATGATGATTATATCTTTTGGTAGATAATGGAGTAATAAATACGCATTGATATAAATATCATGAAATATTAATATGCAAAGATAATTTGGTCAAAATTAAATCAATGCATTAATATGAAATATCATGAGAATTTTATTAAAATCTCATGAGAAAATAACAATTTAATTTGTTATCTGAATATAAGGGAGAACGTTGTTTTAAAACAGTTCATTCATTTTATACTAAAAAAAATGATAAGATAACTCAAAATTTACACTCGTATAATAACGTCCAGTGAAATGAAGTGAGATAAATTTTATCCACTTATTAGTAATAACATGTAAAAATCAGATGAAGTGAGATAATGAGAGCTTATCTTACGTGTCACACGGTATCACAATGTTGACCAGTCAAAGTATTTTATGAATTGTGGTTCCCCAAAATTGATTTCATGTCTGCAATAATTTTGCCCTAATTTTACAAACAATAGGTAAATCGTATACGCATATGGCGAAACGATCAGGTACCGTTAGACGAAGAGACGATGAGTCGTTACTAACTCGGTGTGTTGACTCAGTGTTTAGATTCATTCGATTTGCTGAGTTTGAGATCTTATTCGTTATGTTCTTTGTAATCGCTTACATTATCTTCAAAGATTTGGTTAGTTTTCTGCTTTTTATTTCTCTATTATTAGATCAATAATTTTGTCAAGCTGGAATTTTAGGGTTGTATTTGAAATTTGATTATGATGCTGTGATTATGTGATGTTTTTTTACATCATTCATGTTTTTGTGTGGGTAATTTGCTGAAATTGATAGGGTTATAGTTGAAGTTAATAACTTTTTAGGTATTTTACAAACATAGGAGCTATAAGTGTGCATTATTCTGGATGAAATGTGATACCGACAAATCATATAGCTACCGCATACTTCTAGGTTGCCGGTACTAATGACAGTAAAAAAGTTGGTTCGAGGTGTGGTGTGGTTCGGTATGTTTCCTGTAGTGTGTGAAACTGCCTTTTTCTTCCTTTGTTTTACCTAAGTAACGTTGTTTTGGTAAAAAAAATTTTTTTGCCTACAATCTCTTGCCGAAGTTTATAAGTATGTGTCTTGTAATGATGCCCAACTGGTGGTATACTCCATACGACATGGTATTAGGTATGCCCCTGACTGGAGTGTGTTTATGTGCTGTAGGACTATCTATGATCAAAGTGAGCTCATTTGATATATCATGTTGGTCAATTTGTGGGTCAATGAAGGATTCTTATTTTTGAAAAGTTGAAATTGAATTATGATATTATACTACATGGGGTTAATTTAGAGTTTGTGAAATTTTCGTGAAAAGCCACAGTTTTAAATCTTTCATCTTCGTGTTATCTTTATGAAGAATAACTTGTTTTATTAATGTTTGTCTATTGTGTCACTTCACTTTTCCTGTATTTTACTTCTCTTTCGGTACGAATTTAAGTGGGTCGGTAATTCATATTTATGACTTTGACCCTGATCTCTTGCAACAAAGTATGATCGTTTACTGCTTGTCATCAGCCTGAGAAGCTTTTCTGCATCACACCCTACCTGATATATGGCAAATACAAATGAGTATCTAGAAACATGACTTAAACTTATACCTTAGAAACTAGATTGGCAGTTGGAATGATGAAAATGAAACTGGACTATCTGCCTTTTGTGGTTGGGTAAAGAGAGTTTAATTTATACAAATAACAATACTTTTTAGCTGAGGTTTACGTGATCTGGATATATTTATGGATCGTGTGTAACATTTATCTGTACTTATGCTTAGATGCTTACACTTTAGAAATTAAAAAACATTAGATTTGGATGGATTATAAGGGAACTTGACTGCCACATCATGTACGTGATAGTTTTCTGTACAGTTTCGGCCTTTGAGACTCTGAATTTGGTTTAGTGTGATGAACACACTTGTAATTCTGTTGTCATGTCTATTTATAATA
The DNA here is from genome assembly GCA_963930675.1 of Gnaphalium uliginosum. Lineage (NCBI taxonomy): Eukaryota > Viridiplantae > Streptophyta > Magnoliopsida > Asterales > Asteraceae > Gnaphalium > Gnaphalium uliginosum. Next base: position 37,609,626 of record OZ005686.1, on the reverse strand, counting down.
CTTCAGTGTTTTAGACCATGACATACTGAGTGATTTTCATACACCAAATGTTTTTATAAAATTAACTTAACGAAGTAGAAGAGCAGTTAATTACAGTACTATCTGCATTATAGCTCCTCACTAGCCATATGGAAAGGAAACCCCACAATCTTACCCATTTATGACATACTCTGTACAGAGAGTACATGAACTTGGATTTTAATGAAATGTTATAAAATATCAATGACTGGATTTTAGTGAATACAAAATAACGTATCTGATGAATTTTTATATGAATGAATGGTGGATTACAGACGTCGAGACCAGAATATAATCAGATCCTGGTAAAGAAGCCTGGGGGACCAGATTGGTGGTTGTCTTAGAGGACGGAATGTCGGAATCAGGGTGGCATCTATCTATAAGACTATAAGTGTGTTCGACAATGCAAATACATGGAATATTGATACTATTTTTCTTTGTTGTTTATGGAGAACATGAAGCGTGCAGTATATGAAGGCCTTGCAAAACATCTTCATAAGTTTTGTTTATATGAACCTTTTTGTCAATTTCATATTGTAAACAGTGACGGATCTAAGAGTTTCTATCAATGTACGAATTGCCTTAACAGATTATTTTTAGAGTATGTACTTTAATAACAACTTTTAATCCTTATTCCTTTTGCACTAGAAACCATCGGGCTCTGTGTTTGGGTTTCAGTTATGAGATATTAAGTTGGTGTAATGTTAAAGATGAAGATTGAAATAGGTCGTTGATAGAAGTTGTTTTCGTCTTTAATTTGGTCTGTGAAACACTAAAATTGATCGAATAGGTTGAAGGTGATACTAATGAGCATCTAGGAAATCAGTCTTTGGAACCAAGTTGATATTTATTTAACGACTGGCTGCCAGACTGATATTATTTCTCGTCTAAGGACTGAATATGAAGACTGAAAATGAGTTTTGGAGTTGGATTTGTAATTTATACAAGTGGACCATTGTATTTAGTTTTTTAGTTGTAAATATGCTATAAAAAACAGGCACAAACGTGAAGGAAAATGAATTGTTTTGAACAAGTTATAAAGCTGCCCCTACGTCACGTTATAAGGTTTATAAGACCATTTTAAAAACTCTATTTCATCATTGTTTATGAACAAGTCAAGGGAGTTCATTGTTGCACTCATTTGTATAAGAAAATCAACTAAGATGAGTCATTTTGCACGAGTCTTGTCGATTAGAAAAGTCTCGAAAGTTGTAATACCATGGTTGTTTTGTAGAATGATCAATGAAGTGCAATGCAAGTTGTAATACCATATTGTACTTGAGTTTGATAAAAGCTCGACTGGAACGAGTTGTCGAGTCTGAGTTTAAATAAATTGATAAAAATGACTCCATCCCTATGTATTCCAATCATCTATTTGCTAAACCATGTTATAATGTAGCAGATAACCAGTTACTAACTTGTGTCCTTCTCGAACAAGACTGTGTGGTTGGGATGATATAGTAAGCGCAATATGACACCCATGCATTGTTCGAACTAGGATGAAAAAACCAAGGGGACCACATCTACTCTCATGCATATTGACTCGCCCTATATTAACTTAGCAATTCACTAATGCAGGATTTGACCTCAAATCCTTGAAGTTACCAGAAGAACTCCTAAGTGCTACATAAGCATAAGTTTTCAAGTATCAGGATTCACGAGTTTACTAGCCATTGAAACCAACAAGACCAACACACCTTGTTTTACTTGATAATCAACAGAAGAGTCATATGTCAACTGTAACATAATACAGAATCGTCGTTAATACATGAAGATAGCAATGGTAAATTCTGTTAGTTTGGGAGCATTCAAATGCAATAGATTCTAAAATCAGTTTCATACAATGAATTTACACAAAATGAGAGATTTATTGTGAATCTCATCATGCATCTTTTTTAATTTAATATAATTAAAAAAATAAAATTTACCTCAGTTGTTTGCAAGAGACCTTGAATAATGTGATTGGAGTCAATTGATGCTTGCAGATCTGTCTTGAATCCTGGTATTGATACACCAAGTGGGAGCATTCGAGTAACTCTACTTTAATCACCGCAGTCGTACCTAAAAAGACAACTTTCATTAAATTAAACAAAATACATACGAGAATCTAATATCTAATATTTTTATAATATATGTACCTGCTCTATAATCACCGACAAATATTTCCCAATATAGGAATCACCATGCTGATTGATTATAAGGTTACTGACTTATTTTTGAATTTCTTTCACGAAACCTGTAGGTGGAACTGAGGATTTACAAAATTTTAATGCAGTTCAGATACTTTGAAAGTTTGAGATTGTCGATGGAATTTAATTCCACAAGAATAGGTTAAAGATTTAACATGTATTCTGTACATCAACAACCATAGTGAAGTTACAGGCAAATGTTTAAATACTGCATAATAATTGTAGAAAATAACTGTTCAGGTTACTGGGAGGTCCTTATTCCTCTGGGTCAATATTATTATCACTGGAGGGCATTTGTCTTCTCTCTGATAAGGTTATTGGCCCTTCTGATGTGATGTTTAATGGACCAGTTCCTGAGGATGATGCTAAATAGTGGGCATCAGCTGAATTTGGAGCGAAATTGTAAGTGAAGACTCCCATTGGGTGGTCAAACTTGCAACTTGGACCAAATTTGCATATTCCATAACGAGAATAGAAAATGCACATAGGCTCTCCCTGTTGAAAATTGGGAACAACATTGTCAATCATTTTATCTAGAACCAGTATATTCATTTTAGCCCCGTTCCTACTTTCCCTTTTCCCTTTACTTATCCATTTTTTTAAGTTCTAATATTTGGTTAATGCTTTAAATATGATTAGGATAAACAGTATTAGCAAAATAATAATTTAAATCTTGGTTAAAGTGATTGAGGTTGTATACATTAAAAGTACCCTTTGGGTGAGCTAACTTTTTATTTGACCGGTTTGAGATATTCATAAGTAAATCAATTGAATTGCCAACTCTAGCTTGACTGAAAGAAATTATTGTACTATGTATTATGTAATAGCAACAATGGATATGATTATGGACAGACCACATTGAGCAACTAACCGGACGTAAAGGAAGCCCGATTGGACTCAAAACACAGTCAGGCATAGGAATCACCCTCTCTCTTGGGTGATGAAATCTGCAAACTGCACCAAACTTACAGTCTCCAGTCTTCATATAAAATTGGCAATCAGGCTGACCCAGCCTCTCAGGGAATACATTCTCCCTTGGTAATGCATAATAGCTAGAAGGTATAGAGCCAGCGCCATATGACGGATATGTTCCACTTAGTAGTTCATTAGCTGTTTCATTCTGGCGTGAAGTTCCATAAATTTGATTGTTTCCACCAACTTGCTGTTGGCTCTCTGAAGATGAAAGTGAACCCAGAGAACCCTGAGGAGATGAATTATAAAGTAAGTGGCTGAGTTTCTGTAATATTAAATACAAAATCGATGTTTCAAATTAAGTAATACTTCTTAAAAGAAAAAAGAAAGCAGACAAGAAACCATGCATGTAGGTGGGGGTAGGGGGGTGGGGGGGTTTATAATTGTGAAGTTTACTAGCATTATGTTTCTCGTGTTTATAGACTTATGACCGGAGGTCTTAATATTTACTAACACCTAGATACTTTGAACAATTCTCCCGCACTTATATATGCTGCAAATAATTATTAGTTTTACGCGTTTGCATAATCCACGAAGATTTCACATATATGTTGTAGCGAAGAGCCCATTTTATCACCACTGATTATCTGTTTCAGACTGCTTAGTACTTCATAATCACTTTCAAAATGTACAACCAAACACTCCATAACAACATAATATCATGAAATTGAATATAAAAATAATAAAACCTCATCTTACTCTGTAGGCATTCCATCCTGGAACTGATACGACACCCTGAGGTAGAATCATCTGTGCATAATTGGAAGGGGCTTGCCAGCGTGGACTAGGAACAAAGGAAGCTCTAGGCATGGACCAATTTGTAATTCCTCCAGGGTATGACTGTTGACCAGGACTTGTTGGTGACTGTACTGTAGGATAACCTGGAGAGCCAGTAAACGCGACCATCATGTTAGATGGCTGAGGGTGGTGGAATTTACAAGTGTTTCCAAATTTGCACTGTCCGGTTCTCTGATAATAACCACATTCAGGTTCATTCTGCTTGAGAGCATTACAAAAATGAAAATCACATCAGAAAACCAAAATTCTCAAATTAGGTGCACCATAAGAGTATAAAATCGATTGTATAGAAAGATGGGCGAACTTTCCTCGAGTCTCTACTCCTGGGTAATATAGTACCTTATTGCCTTCTCACTTATAAAAAGGTACAAACTTAAATAAGAAAGTACTTGAGTAACCAGAAAAATGATGTGTATAAGTAGTAAATTTGACGTAGATGTGGAAATGATGGTTTTTGGCAACACCCACTTGCCTCAAATAGAAAAATGGGAGTTGGTAACCTTAAATTAAAAAACAACAGAAAATTCGATTACCCGAAACAGAAACATTTTGAAAATCCTTAGCTTAAATAAAAACAATTAAAAGTTCGCACCTATTTATGAGTATAAGAAAATACTACTCCAATATTAATCAAAACAGAGATTTGATAAAAGTTGGTCAACTGTTTATTCAATCAGCCCCATTAATTAACAATGATAACATAAATAAACTAGACTATTTTGTACTAAATAATATAAATATTATAGTATGGCCAAACATGCTGAGACAAGGTTGATATATTATAAGAGCTGCAAATGCAAACCGGACGAAGTGGATAACCCAAAACATTAAGTGAAACTTGGCCCGCCACTCCAGCCATGTCTCGAGGATGATGAAACTTGCATGTTGCTCCAAATTTGCAGGTACCCGTCTTTAAGTAGTACTGGAATGACATGCAGAAATACATGATTTACAAAAGTAGACTCTGGATACAAGGGTATTTTTAGATTTATATGATATTAAAAAACAGGACAATAAGGCAACATAAATATGCATACACGGACATAAGCTACATACCTGGCATTCAGGTTGTCCTGCTCTTTCTGGATACTCTCCTCTCAATTTTGCAGTTGCAATAGCCTGAAACGAATTCAACATAATCGATTATATATTAGTAACGCAGGTAAGTGTACATAGATATTGAGTATATATATATCAGAAAAGGGCTCGTAGATCGGGAAAAGAAAAGTTACGTTTTTGAATAAGAGCAGAAGCCTAAGAAGAGAAACGGAACCATTTACCAACAAAATAATAGAGAACAGAGGGAAAAAACAATATGAAATTGACATACAGTTGGCTAGAAAAACACCAATTAGATAAGTTATTACCTACTACGGAGCGTCATGAACTTCGATACACTAGAAAAGTTATTGACTTCCAGTGATATCTCTATTATCTCCTTTATTTTCATATGGAACATTCCATCAACATAGTGTTGCAATATTCAACATACTATTTCTATGATAACAAAGTAGCAATATAGTATATTTCCTTTTGTTTAATGCAGAAGCCTTCATAATTTAGAATCAGAATTCCAAAGACAGTTTCCAAGAATTACTTCTATATTCATTTCTCCCATTTTTGTTATAAATTTAATTACCTTTCCCCTTCTTGCAGATAAAACTATATTTATCACACTGTTCTAGTGTAGTTAACTACTGTAGTGCCATATCTTATTACTCTTTTCGCCCTCTTACATTCATATTACAAAATTATCATCATCCTGTACTATTATACAACGATCGCAAAGAGAAACATGAATATGTCATTAATCATTACTAATTGGCTAACTGCACTATTGTTAGACTATTTATTAAGAAAATGAAAAGGGATTACTTCAAATTTGCCATCTCCCTGTAGGAAAATGAAGAAACCTATAAAGGATGACTCTTCCATATAAATTTTGTATCATTGTGATTACTATAACTATCATGAATGAACAACACTGTGACTTTTGTAATCTAAGTGCTAAAAAAGATATCATTTTTGGCTGATATATAGTCAAATCTACCACAATATACATTTTAACTCATTAATCAACAAAGGTACCACTTTTCAAAGAGCAGAACCAGCTTTACCAGTTTTCTGTTTGGAGGATGATTGAAACGACACGTTGCCCCAAACCTACAAAGGCCTGTTCTGATGTAGTAAGAACAATCTTGCTCTCCTTCTCGTACAGGATAAGGTCCTGATTCCATTTCTTCCCTTGATCTTAAGTTCAGTTGCCACAACGCATCTGAGATGTTGAACAATCTAAAATAAATAAACAGGCACCACAAATCCACAAGCATGAATGCATTTTTCTATATACATATATTTCACTTCTGCAATAACGTATTTTGTTCTCTCTCTTTTCTGCTACTGTAGACCTTTCACACAGAAAAATGCATGCTATGGCATTAGCGTCTTTTATGGTTTTCCTTCTAAGAGTAGTATTTTAGCTAGAAAATGTGTACAAACACGCATAAAAATTTACAGTGTTTTTTTAAAGATTCACATGCCACCAGCATTTGGTGTTCCAATACAGTTAAGCTTCCTATACTCTATCAAGCATCAACAGATATCGGTAAAAATTTAAGATTTTGCTTGTTTCCCTTTTACTCGTATCGTTTATTACCTTTTTTCATCGAAAGATTCTTTCTATATATGAAGTAAGCATGGGAATAGTGGAAAACCAGAAGGTACATGAACCATTGCGATTGCTTATTTACCAATAATGTACTCGTCCACATAGCAAAAGAAATACTAAGATAAGGATAAGAAAGAACAAAAGTAGATATACACTTTTAAGATGTGACCTCTATGGTTACCGATTTTGAAAATTGTACTAGTGATAGCTTCACGTGCTTTATAACAATCGTAAAAATGAAATTCTTTCAAATTCAGAATCTATATAGATTTTTCTGTAAGGACTGAAATAGACAGGTTAATATTAATTCATCTAACTAGCATCAAATGAACAACAGCTAGTGGCTGAAAAGTACTAATTACCTAAATTTCACATGAATACACAATACACTCTCTGAGCTTAATTTTGAATTAGTTTTCTATAAGTATTTTAGCTAATGACACTTAATCACATTTTAACAGAATCAGCAGAAATAACAATAAACAACATATACAGATACAAATGAATAAATTAACTTCACATTAATCACTAATCAGTCCAATTACGCAAAAATCATCAACAAATTCAATATTAGCTTTCTTAAAACAGAGAAAATCAGAAAAAAACCGACCTTCATCTAACGGCGGAGACGAGGATGACGACACTCCGGCAGTCACCGCCGGTCGTGACATCGGAATTTCACACCGAAGTCCGTACAACCACCGCCGGAACGATATCGTCCATCAGCGATCGAACATCATCTCCGGCAATCACGTATACGTATAGTTCACTTTAGGTTTTCAATTGATTTCAAAATTCAGTCACTCTGATCAAATGTATGTGTGCGATTTAGTGTGAGAGAGAATCGAATTATGTGTGTGTTTTTGTGTGTGTGAGTGTGTGTATTCTGGTTCGTTCTCTTTCTCTCCACAAACGAACAGTAAGAAAGAGAAGAAGAAACAACCAACCAAAAACCAATAAAGATTATTTATTTTTTAAAATAATTTAAATTAAATAAATAAAAACAAAAAATCTGATTTGCGTTCTTCTTTTCACACGCGCGAACCAACGAAAACTCGCGCGAGTTTTGTGTCGTTTTCAGACTTTTTACAAAAGAGCACACACGTTTTCTATTGGGTTTGGCTCCTTGGGATTTGGTATGGACATTTAACAAATATAAAATTAATTTATTTAATATTTTGTAAAACAAGATTTTATTTTTTATGAGAAAATTTAGCAAGTATATGCTGTCATTTTCGTTAGTAAAAAATTAAGGACCAATAAGGAAAGTTCATGACAAAGCAAGTTTAATCTGATGTACATGCGAGCATACATAGTAGTTAATGTTTTTTTTTGTATTAGTCATCAATTAAAAAACTTGATCATATATAAACGTTTTTTAAAAATAATAATAATTTTGAACTTTGAATTCGGACAATTTTTATCTTATACTTGTTTTTTTTATCATAAACAAACTTGTTTCCTTCCTTTTATTCATGATCGAATAACTTCTTTGTTGTACTGAAAATAACAAGAGAAATGATATCTTAGTCATTTTAGGTGGAAAAAGAATCATTTTCGAATAAAATATCAACCTATTAAATTAAAAATTTGAAAAAAATTAAGTATATCGACAATTTTCATAAATGGTGGTAAATGACTTGAACATTTTTGGAATTTACTCGGAATAAAATAACCCTCAAACCGGGATAAAATTAAATTAAGCAACAAAAATGAGCGGGAGAATAAATAAATTTCATTGTTATATACTCCGTGCTTCACATTTTGCCGTAAATCAAACCGTCAAAAACCCTAAAACCGTTCAATCGCCGCTCGCCATTTTCTGATTTCCGGCAGGCGATCGCTGCTCGTTTGCTCGCCGGCGACATTCCTCCGTTACGCTTCTGCTCACAACTCGCTATCCACTGGTATTATGTATTTTCCTTTTTGTCGATCAAGTGTTTATTTAAATTAGTTAGTTCGTATTTCGAAAATATTGTCACGTTTCATGTAGATTTTGCTAGCAGCTATAATTCTGATTCACAGTCAATGATTGTTCTATGTATGTATATATACTCTTAATCTCTTATATGTATCGATATGTATATATGTGTGTTGATGAATATTTCATCTAGATTTATCTAACAGTCAATTGCTAGACGCTACACTTTTATGCGTTCTTTATCATCTGGTTGCGTTAAGTGTTAGAAGACCTAAGTTACTGATGTTTGTTCCGTACATCTGAAGGATGTTTTGATTCGAAACTGCAGCTGATAGCGTTTCGTATGTTGATTGATGTGTTTAAATAGATTTTGTTAACAATTGATTGCCAGATACAACTCTATTATGCATTTTGTGTGTTACTGTTGAAGACCTAAGTTACTACCGGATGTTTTGTCTGTGCAGAAAAAGAAACTTTGGGACTTTCGAACCTACAAACTTTTTGTATCGTTCATGTAGATTTTGCTAACGATTATCAATTGCTAGACACAACGTATAATTTGGGCTTTATAACTTAATAGGTGAATATTTGTGGTTAAAATTTCGAAGACCTGTGTTATTGATGCTTGGGCTTGTGTGGTTTAAAGAGATTATTGTGATCTAGAGAACTAGAATGATATCGATTATCAGAATTTGCTTTTTGTAACCCTAAAAGATCAGAACATCAGAGTACACATCAGTTTTGCAAAAACATTACCAAATTTATTATTGCAATAAGTTGTATGGAGAGTGGAAATTATTTTACAGGTGCATGGAAAGTGAAAATGTGACTTGTTATCTGCACTCTTTAATGTTGGTCCTTTTATTGCTAATCATGTACTAGTATTCTACAGGTGCTTTCTTGGATTCTAGAGGATAAATATGGCACCACGTTGTAAGAGTGTGCAAACAACGAAGTTTGAACCTGAGGATGTTTGAAAAGCTCTAGTAAAAATGATAATCGTCGATGCACTTCCGTTCTCTGTTGTTGAGCAAAGGGATTTAAAGGTCTTATGGAAGCCGCATTTCCTGGTTTTAAAATGCCATCTTGTGAAATGATTGCTAAAGATTGTGCCCAACTTTTCATAGAAGAGAAGTTCAGTTTGAAAAGTGCTATTAAAAGAACAAAACAAAGGGTTTGCTTTTCATTGGATACTTGGACGTTGAACCCATCGAAGTACTTGTGCATTACTGCTCATTATATCGATAACAATTGGGAATTACAGAAGAAAATCATCAATTTCACTCCAATTTTAAGTGATATAGGAAGGCTGGTTGAAAACTGTTTAAATGATTGGGAAATCTACGACTATCTCTACTTGTGAAGGAAGTTCAAATGATGCTGCTGTTACTTATTTAAGACGAAGTTTAGCTAATACTGTGTTGGATGGTAAGTTTCTTCACCTTAAATGTGTTGTTGACTTTACCAATAATATGGTAAAGAAGGTCTTAAATGAGCATGCTACATCGATTGCACATGTGCGTGCAGCCGTTAGATACGTGATACAATCAGCTGCTAGGATGGAAAAGTTATATGAAGGTGCTAGAGAATATGGGTTAATACCTAAAGTTTCTGTCACTTGACTGTCCTATTAGATGGGACTCAACTTTTAAGATGTTAAAGACGGCGAAAAAGTTTGAGGAAGCTTTCTATAGGTTTGAGGATAAAGATCCTACATTTATGAATGATTTGGAATATACTTGTGGGGTTCCGGATCATTCTGACTGGGAAAAGGTAAGGAAGGTCGTAAAGTTCTTAAAGGCTTTTCATCGGTCAACTGAAAATATATTAGGGATGTATGTGACATCTACTATGTTTCTTGAAGAACTCTCCCGTATTGATTTTCATTTGAACAGCTGGGGGAAAATGATGTGTGATTGGGGATTTGGTAGTGATAGTGATACTGAGGATATTACTACGGCACTGGACATGAAATGGAAGTATGACGAGTATTGGGGAGACGTTGAGAATTCAAATATGTTAATACATATTGCGAGTATACTTGATCCTCGTTCTAGAACAGATGTTATGGAACATTATTTTATGAACATATACAAACATGAATATACAGATGATGGAGAGCGTTTGTGGAAAAAGAAGGCAGAATGGGTGGTTGGTGCCATATACGAGTTGTTCAATGAATACCTAGGTAAGATTTGCCCCCCACAGCAAAAGGCAAACTTTCAAACTAGTGGTTACAAGCAATACTTTTACGAAGACACGAGTCATTTAGGGTTGTTTATGAAGCATGAGGTGGGTTTTGGAGGTAATATAAACTGCAAGACGGAAATTGATATATACCTTAATGAGGATACTGTTGCAGATTTTTCTGGCTTTAACACGTTACTTTGGTGGAAGTATAATAGTGCAAGATATCCAATTCTCGCTAAAATGGCTAAGGATGTTTTGGCCATTCCTATTTCAGTGATTGCACCTGAGTTTGCTTTTAGCACCAATGGGAATCTAGTAGAGGATTTTCGATGTTCTTGGTCGCCTTCAACAGTTGAAACCTTAGTATGTACTCAAGATTGGATAGACAAGTCAAGAAAGCAAAATAAAGTGGAAGATGGTTCACCTAATCTTGACAACTTCCTGAAAGGTATATTAAGTTATTATATACCTCGAGTATTACTGTTTCTGTTCTTTCTATACTTGAATTTATGTTTGATCATAATCATTTTTTTTCTAGGTATCTGCTTGAAGCATTGATCGCTGAAAATGGGGTCCTTGAATGAGTTGAGAATATGTGTTGCTTGGCTTTTTGAACAGTTTATGGGTTGGTTTCAGATGCTGTTTTGTTTTTCTGTCCATCATTTTTGTTTTACAGTTTGTGTTGGTTCTGTTAGTACAACCAACTCTGTCTTTCCTTTGCCTTTCTGGTTTAATGCTATCACGGCTATATTTCAACTAATCTTGTTTTGTTCTCTACTGTGGTAATCTGATTCTGTTTGCTTCCCATGCTTAGGTATATACAACATTATATAGACCAACTTAACTGCTAGAACTCTGTTCTCATCAATGATAATTTAGAGTTTATATTTGCAGTTCTTAATGTTTATCGTGTTCAGAAATTGATGTGCCAAAATGGGCAGGCTGGACTGTTTGTGTAATGTGTAAACAGAGTCAAATGTGCAAGGCTGGACTGTTTTTGTAACGGTTTGGGAGGCTACGTATAGGATTTCTATTCTTTTAATAGACAAATTAGTTTTTGAAGTATATGATTTCAAACACTGTATGGAAATGAAAGGTGACCAACTTAGCATTCTATTTTGGTACTTATGCTCTCTAGTTTAAGTGGAAAAATGTCGTATTCTCGAATGTTATATGGCATTCTCCGCTGGTAACTAAAAAAAAAAAAAATTGGTTATGTGACCAGCCTGAACTAGCAACTAACATGTCGCACAAGTATAGGTTGAAACCAATATGTTATTGACAATCATTGTTAGATCAATATGAAACTTAATATGGTGTCTAACGTTCAATGCTAGTATGGTTCATGTTAGAGATGACGTGTTCTATTATTAGTTTGTGAATTTGGACAACATTTTACAACCGAAAGCTGGGGGCAAACTAGACATAAATCATTAATTGCTATTTGACACGTCATTATTATCGAGCAGCATTGTCATGTCGATCCATGTCTTTTTGGCTACAATTGTACACGGCCATTGGCACACTTGTACAGTTTTTACTCTAAATTGCAACGTTTTGTTATCTGTAACCAATTGACATGTATTATATCAAAAATCACTTTGTGAGATCGACTCATTCGAAGCTCAAGTAATCAAAAAACCAAACTGTAGAAATGAGGATTAAAAAAGAATATCACTTTGAACGTCTGAAAAATGACTAACCCAACAAAATGATAGAGTTGGAATTTTACACTGACAAATTACACGAGAAAAAATTTATTGAAAGTCTAACGAGATTTGATAATATTGCACAAATAACCTTAAATTACTTTTTGTCATTTATTTTTATGATGTAATTTTAAGAATGATGCTTTTTCAAATAAATCATTAAAGATACTTAAAAATCATTAATAGTTGTGATCACTTAATGTGTACCCAATTAGTAATAATTTTGCACAATTAGCGTTATTACGGTGATCCATTCTACCATTAGATTTGGGGTTTAAGTCTCAAGATGGGACAATTGTAAATATGCATGAATTAATAGAAATATTTGTGATAATGCGGTGTGTGGGTATTTGTCCGTCTAAAAAAAATTAAATAATAATAAGTACAGTAAAATAAAATAAAATGAACCTTTTCAATATGATAAAAATTGTAGGACTAAAATAAAAAATAAACCCTAAATCAAAAGGAAAATCGAGCGGGAAAAAATCAAATTCCATTTAATTATATTTTCACTTGCCCACATTTTGCTCCAAACAAAACCGTCAAAAACCCTGCAACCGTTTGATCGCCTCTCGACACTCTCATTTCCGGCCGGCGATCGCTGCTCGTTTGCTCGCCGGAGACGTTCGTCCGGGTACGCGTCTGCTCAGAAATCACAATCCACTGGTATTATGTATTTATGTTGTATATGTATTTATGTATCGTCCTTTCTCGTCGATCTAGTGTTAATCATAATTAGTAAGTCCGTACATCAAAAAAATTATGCTGCTTTATCTATACTTTGGAATCAATTATTACGTAGTATTATCATGAGTATGATTTAGAGCTAATAATTGCTCTGTATAATACATTAATCCGGTATATTATGTGCAAACAATTAATTGCTAGATACAACACTTTTAATCAATCGATGATGATTATTTCTACACAAGTGTTGTAGACCTAAGTTACTGATGTTTAGTCCGTACATTGGAAATCTTTTTGAATTCGAAATTAACTGCTGATACATTGGGTGTCTTGATCAATCCATTTTATGTGGATTTTGTTACAATTTATTTGCTAGATGTAACGGTTTTATGCATTCAATGGTAATTTATTTGTGTTTAAGTGTTGTAGATTGATGTTATTAATGTTCAAAAACCTTCATGAATTTAAAGTTAACCGCTGAAACATTTTGTGTGTTTGACAATCTGTTTGCTAACGTTTAATTGCTAGATACAACACCTCTGTGCATTTGATGGTGATTATTTGAGGTTTGACCGTTATGACTTAAGTTACTACTGAATGTTGAGTTGGTGCATCGAAAAATGTAGTGAATTCAAAGTTAATCGCCGAAACATTTCATCTGCTGAATAATCTGTTTAATGTAGATTTTGTTAACAGTTAATTGCTAGTACAATACTTAATTAGGCTTTCCATAACTTGGTGATGATTTATTGGTAAAATGTTGAAGATGTAAATTGAGAAAGTGACTTGTTATCTGCGATTTTGGTCCTTTCTTTTGCTAATCGAGTAGTATATTACAGGTGCTTTCTTGGAATCTAGAGGATTAACATGGGAAAACGTGGTAGGAGTGTGCAAAGTAGGAAGTTTGAACAAGAGCATGTTCAGAAAGCTCTACTAAAAAAGATATTAATCGATGAACTTCCGTTCTCTGTTGTTGAGCAAGAGAGGTTTAAAGAAGCAATGGAAGCTGCTTTCATCGAGTTTCAGATTCCATCTCCCGATATGATTTCTAGGGATTGTGTCCAACTTTTCATGGATCAAAAGCTAAAGTTGAAAAGTCTTATAAAGGGAACAAAGCAAAGGGTTTGCTTAACGTTGGATACCTGGAAGTCAAACCAATCAGTGAATTACTTATGCATTACTGCTCACTTTCTCGATGATACTTGGAAGTTACACAAGAAAATAATCAGTTTTACTCCAATTATAAATGATAATGGAGAGGAGATTGGAAGGATGGTTGAAAACTGTTTGAATGATTGGGAATTTAATGATGTTTTGACTATCTCTACTGGTAATGGAGGTTTAAATGATGCTGCAGTTACTTATTTGAGAGGAAGATTGGCAAATCTTGTGTTGGATGGTAAGTTTCTTCACCTTAAATGTGCTGTTGACATTACTAATGCTATTGTAAAAGATGTCTTAAATAAGCATGAAGACATTACTAATGATGTTTTGACATTACTAATACTATTGTAAAAGATGCTATTGTATAAGATGTCTTAAATAATGATGTTTTGACATTACTAATACTCCGTTTGTCCTATTATAACTATTCACTTTGAAATTGCACTAAGTTTTAGAAAATTCAACTAACAAAACTCATTTTCAATATAATATTATTCTCACTCACTAAAATTTTTTCTCATCGGTTAAAATACAAAGTGAACGCTCAGTTAGTGTGAATCCGAAATGAAAATGTGGTACTTGCTGAGGAACGGATGTATTATTTATATTTATTTTGAAAATTGCGGAGCATTATATTCTACGCTTCACATTTTATTAGCGGTAAAAAAAGAAAAAGAAAAAAAAAATAACAAAGCATGAAAAACCGTGCCATCTTTTGATCGGCTTTCCATTATCTCACTTGCATTTCGGCCGGCGATCGGAGCTCAGAAATCACAATCAACAGGTATTTTTCTCACTTTTTTTTTTGCTTAAAATTAGTTTACATCTAATAAAAACTTGTTTTAATGACACTCATTGTTGCTACTATTTGAGAATTCAGTACCACTACTCATTGTTGTATAATTGTCTCTACTAATACCTTTTTAGGGCTCGAAGTCTGTTTCATTGTTGTATAAATGAGTCGAGCCGAGCTCGAGCTCGAGCTCGGTCGGCTTGATTACAGCCCTAGTTTAGGACTTGTTTGGATGTACGTCTTGAAAGTGATTTCTGTGATTTAAATAACTCAAATGAGGGATATTAGTTATCCTATAAAATGCAAATAGTGCTTTTTTTTCTTCTTCTTTAGAACGGAAAATCTACAACAACTCACATACTAATTACAACCACGATATATGTAAAACCAAACACCAAACACTCACCGCGTCAATGCTTGAATCCACAATTTTTGGTTGATGGATTCCTCTCTGCTTGACAAATAGTGCTTTTAGCTTAAAAAAGCATAATTTGTTTATTTTTTACAAAGAGGTGAACAAGTTCTTAGCTTTTTTTATAAAAATAATATAAAAAACTTTGTGCATCAGTTTTTTTTTATAACAAAAATCAGTTTTATCTCCGATTTTTTTTTTTTTATGTTTTTGATAATTAGAAACTTGATTATTGCAGTGATTTGTTTTGCAACATAACCAAATACCATATACTATTGACTGTTGTATGAGCTTTCTTATAGACATATATATTTAAGTTGTATGGAGAGGGGATATATATCATAATGCAGCTATATAAACTTGGAAATGTGACCTATTATCTTCAAAATAACATTGATAGAATTGTAGTTGTTTTATTTGAAGCTACAGGGTTAATATGGTACGGCGTGGTATAAGTGTGCAAGCTCGGAAACAAGAGCGTATTCAAAAAGCTTTAGTAAAAATGATAAAAATTGAAGAACTTTCGATCTCTGTTGTTGAGCAAGAGGGTTTTATCAACTTATATTAGAAGCCACTTTTCCTGGTTTTCGAATTCCATCTTGTGAAACAATTTCTAGGGATTGTGTGCAACTTTTCGTGGATGAGAAGTTGAAACTGAAAAGATTTATTAAGCGAACAAATCAAAGGGTTTGCTTAACCTTGGATACAATATGGACGTCGAACCAAATAGCGAAATACTTAACCATTACTGCTCAAATTATTGATAATAATTGCCGTTTACGCAAGAAAATGATTGGTTTTACTCCAATTTTTAGTAATGAAGAAAAGGAGATAGGAAATGCGGTTTAAAAATGTTTAGATGATTGGGAAATAGATGATGTCATGACCATCTCTATTGCTGGTCATGCTAGTGTAAATGATGCTGCTATTAGTTATTTAAGACAAAGATTAGTGAATACTTTGTTAGATGGTAAGTTTCTTCACCTTAGATGTATTGTTTCCTTTTTCAATACTATGGTACAAGATATCTTAAATGTGAATGATCATAATGAATCGCCAGCACGTTTGCGTGGGGCGGTTAGATATGTGCTACAAACACTTGCTAGGATTGAGACGTTGAAAGAATGTGCTAAAGAATATGGGATAAAATGTGAATGTTCTTTGTCTCTTGATGATCCAAATGGATGGACATCTACTTATGAGATGTTATATATGTGTAAAGAGTTTGAGGAAGCTTTCGATTTGTTTTTTGATAAAGATCCTACGTATACGCATGACCTGGAAGGCATTTGTGGGGTCCCAGGATATGACGATTGGGAAAATGTAAGGAAGGTTGTAGATTTCTTGGAGGGTTTTTATCGATCAAATGAGTTTCCCGTGCATGGTTTTTAAAACTGTTGTTTTTATAAGGTATCTAAAGATGAAACAAATTTGACAAACATGCCATGTATTCAATTGAGATTGTGCTATAGAATTAACGAAGACGGATCGTGGTTTCTTTTGAAACGGGACAATTATTGAAACTGCTCACACTTGTTCTGTTTTAGGTGTGGTTATATTCTCATTTTTCGTTCATGTTGATTACAAACGACCTTTTCCGGTTCAACGATTCCAAAACCCAACATATAAGACGGAATAAAATCAATACAAGATCATGTTTACGTGTAACGATGCCATGTGTGATCGAACCAAAGAGTATCTGATCTTGATTGGTAATTAAACAAGTATTTTGGACCACTCTAAAATTTTAAAAATATAAGAGGGTTGTGTCACGTTTTTAGGAAGATTCTAGAGGGTTGAAATTTCAATTTTTAGAAACTCAAGCTCTTACGTAAAAGAATCTTTGTTCGACAAACAAAATTTAAAGGGGATTACTAAAAAAAGATTCTCACAAATTTTTTTATTTTAAAAGTATTTTTAACTAGCTTCTAAAATTCTCTCTAGGATTTTTCAGCTTTATTACTAAACACACCCGATAATTGCGATACCAATGAAGCACTCCAATTTTAATAATTTAATAAAGTGAGGATGGGCATCAAAAAAGCATGCCTTTCCTTAAAGATTTAATATACAGAATATATAATATAATATAATAAATATAAAATCAAATCAAATATCAGATGGGAAATCTTGTATATCGTATATTCGTATGTGCCTATGTGGTTGTCTGAATTTGGTATCGTGGAATGTGTTGCAACATCAAAGATAATTATTATGAAATCACATGTGGACAAAACATCCTTCAAACGTATCTTTTAATTTGTTTTCTTTTTTATTTTTAATAAGGCCATGTGACAATTTCATTTTATAATTTATCACCAACTTATATAATATGAATTGTCTTCTATTTCGCATACCAAAGTTGACCCAATATTTGCTTATGCTATACTATAACAATGGCACTTTTTATTTCAGGTTCATGGTTGAAAATGTATCAAATCCTAATTATTGATATTGTATGTTTAATGTATACTTTCAGTTATTGTTATTTTATACATATTTTATTATGTAGTAAAAGGTTGATAACTGAAAACCTCTACTGACTCAGCTGTTTATTTATAATGTGGAGATATTCCAAACTCATTCAGTGTTTGTGACTATTATAGTACCTGAATTCGAGCCAGTAACTTAATTCGAGCCAGTAACTTATGTTATTTGTAACAAAGATACAATCATCCACTACCAAATGAACTACATGTCATTGAATATTGTTTTTATATGTATACCCTATCTTTTATAGCTTGTAAAACGAAGGTTATGTTTGATATAGCAATAATTCCAAGGATATGGCATACCATACATTGACATGACCACATATATATAAACAAATATTTGAAAAGTTACCTGTTTACACGTTATAATTAGGGTTAATAATAGTTTAATTCTTAAAGTTTCACTTTTTTTTACGTTTTAATCACTCAAGTTTTTTTCTCATGATTTAATCTTTGAAGTTTTAAAATTCTGTTGGTTTAAGCTTAAAATTTTGATGGTTTAATATCTAAAGTTTATCTTTTATAATGATTTTGCCTTTTTAAATTTTTCCAGTTTAATCATCCAACTTTTAAAATTTTAATGGTTTAATCCTTTGAAGGTTCAAACTACTAACTCAATACGAACTTGAAGGATTAAATCATGAGATAAAAACTTGAGTTGTTAAAACGAAAAAAAAAATAAAAGTAAAACTTTGAGGATTAAATTATTATTAACCCTTATAATTAAGCCATTCAACTTTATAAAGTATTAAATTACCATATCTAGCCTTATAAATATGTGTTGGAAATTCGTTTGTGAGCTTTTTCTTTTTATTGGGTGCCATATATGGCAATGTTTTGAAAACTAATTTTTAGTTGAACAGAAAGAGGACTTCGATTTCAGTCGGACCGGTTAAACCAAACGGTTTAACCAGTTTTAAAGTTTACCTTAAAATAATCTATTTTTAATATAATTGTAAACATAATCAATAAAATAAAATCCTATTAATATTATTTATATAAACAAATACCACCAACAATCATATATGTATATACTAGATATTAAACCTGTGTATACACACGGGTCGTTGATTATTTATTTGATTGTTTAATTTGTTATTTAGCAAATAACGTATTTAAAAAATGATATACTATTAAGACGTTGCGAGTATACGATTTTGCTTTAGTAACTTCAGTAGTTGGTTAAAGCATTAAATGCAAATAACAGTAGTTGGTTAAAGCATTAAAGCAAATAACAGTAGCGCTGAGGCACGTGCACTTTTTGTATTGAGCAGATAAATAGACAACAAGCGCCAAAACTTTTAATGATTATTACCATAAAAATGGTTAAAGCATTAAATGCAAGGATATTGTTGTTTATTTAAAAAATAGAATAAAATAAAAATAAAAAAATAAATATATTAAAATTAAAAAAAACATTTAGTCTGAGTGTATAAAATCAGTCTGTGCAATGAGTCTGGGTGACGTCACACAGACTGAGCCATATAACAGACAGACTAAGAGAAAATAAAAGAATTTAAAAAAAAACTTTTGTGCCAGCAGTGGTAACAGATTGATATTGCTAACAGTACTAACTTGTGAAAGCAGTACTAAAATTAACTAACAGTAGTAACTTTCGAAGGCAGTACTAAAGTTAACTAACAGTGGTAACTTGCCAAAGCAGTACTAAAATCAACTAACAGTGGTAACTGCGAAAGCAGTACTAACATCAACTAACAGTGGTAACTGGTGTGAGCAGTACTAAAGTTAACTAACAGTAGTAACTTGCTACATTAACAGTGTTAATTGTACCAATCTTTACCAGCAGTGCTAAAATACGAATTCATGGGGGCAGTGTTAAAAAGTCTTATCAGTATTAACCAGCAGTACTAAAAGTAACCAGCAGTATTAATACTGATAGTACTAAAATACTAACCTTATGAATTAATAAAGCACAAAAATGGAAGGTCTAGTCTGAATGAATATGGTCAGTCTGTGTAGCTAATCTGGAAGAAGTTACACAGACTGAAACATATAATCAGTCAGACTGAGAGAAAATAACAGAAGGTATAAAATCTTTTTGGTATTTTCTTAGAAAGTATGTACAAAGACATCTCTTTGTCTGTGCTTTTTGATTGTATGTAGCTGAGAATACAGTTATACAGATTGAAAAGCAGACACAGACTGAGAATTGAATCATACAGATTCAAGGTTTTACTAGGGGTTGAGCATTCCTAGTTGACCAAGCAGATACAAAAATCTATCTTCATTAAGAGGTTTAGTAAAGATATCTGCTAGTTGGTCATTTGTTGGCACATATTTGAGAATCACTTTACCTTTCTCAGCACAATCTCTGATAAAGTGATGTCTGATCTCAATATGCTTTGTCCTGGAGTGAAACACAGGATTCTCAGTGATGGCAATGGCACTTTGGTTATCACACATGATTGGAGTTTTTGTAAACACCAAATCATAGTCTGCTAGTTGATGTTGCATCCATAGCAATTGAGCACAGCAACTACCAGCAGCCACATATTCTGCTTCTGCAGTGGATGTAGCAACAAAATTCTGTTTCTTGCTTGACCAACTGACTAGTTTGCCACCTAGCAGTTGACATCCACCAGAAGTGCTTTTCCTGTCTAATTTACAACCTGCATAATCTGCATCTGTATATCCAATTAGATCAAAACCAGAGTCTTTGGGATACCAAAGACCCAGGTTGGGAGTACCTTTTAGGTACCTAAAAATCCTTTTTACAGCTTTTAGATGCGATTCTTTAGGTTCAGATTAATATCTAGCACACAAACATGTTGAGAACATGATATCTGGTCTACTTGCAGTGAGGTATAGTAGAGATCCTATCATACCTCTATAAGTGGTTTGACAGACTGACTTGCCCGACTGATCCTTATCCAACTTATCTGCAGTGCTCATTGGTGTTTTCATAATTGAACAGTCCTTTAAAGAATATTTAGTAAGTAGGTCATTGACATATTTACCCTGGTTGATGAAGATACCATCAGGTTTCTGATGTACTTGTAGACCAAGAAAGTATGTTAATTCACCCATCATACTCATTTGATACTGTTTTGACATTAAGTTTGAAAACCATTTACACAATTTTTCATCAGTAGACCCAAATATAATATCATCAACATAGATTTGGACTAGTATGACATCTGCCTTGTTCCTTTTGAAGAACAAAGTTTTATCAATTGATCCTCTAGTAAAGTCATTACTAAGAAGATAGGATGATAAGGTGTCATACCAAGCTCTTGGAGCTTGTTTTAGCCCATATAGTGCTTTCTGCAATTTATAGACATGATTTGGAAAAGTGGAACTTACAAAACCTGGAGGTTGTTTCACATAGACTTCCTCCTGTAAGTTGCCATTCAGAAATGCACTCTTGACATCCATTTGATAGACTTTGAAGTCCTTGAATGCAGCATATGCCAAGAATAACCTTATTGCTTCAATTCTGGCTACAGGGGCAAATGTTTCATCATAATCAATGCCTTCTTCCTGCTTGTAGCCTTGAGCAACTAGCCTTGCCTTGTTTCTGATTATCACTCCATCCTTGTCCATTTTGTTTCTGTAAACCCATTTTGTTCCAATAATGGTTTTCCCTTTTGGAGCAAAACTAGGGTCCAAACATTGTTTCTGTCAAATTCTGTTAACTCTTCCTGCATTGCTTCAACCCAATCATCATCTTTCAAGGCTTCTTCAGCTTTCTTTGGTTCAATGATTGACAGGAAGTTTGTGTAGAAACAGAAATTTGCAGTAGATAAGTTTGACACTTTAGCTCTTGTTTGTACACCAGAAACATAATCTCCAATTATTTCTGTAATTGGATGATACTTGTGTTCTTTGACTCCTAGAAGTGATTCATCATTTGATGGTAAATCATTCTCATTTGGTGGAAGAATAGCAGGACTGAGTTCTGCATCATCTTCTACACAGGGCAAGTCTGAGTCTGTAGAGTTCACAGACTGAAAACTATCAGACTGAACACATGTATCAGAAGAATTTGAATCTCTGGACATAGATTCATCTTCTGTTGATGAAGGTATTGTCATAGAATGAGCAGGTTGATCATCTTCATTATCACTTTCAGAGTCCTGTTGTTGGTTAACAACAACTGGGATTTGAGATTCAGATCCCACAACAGATAAATCTTCTAACAAATGAACATCAGACTGAGAAACATGTTCATCATTAGCAGAGGAAGCATCAAAGGTGACATTGATGGTTTCTTCAATTTTATTCCTTCTGTTGTTGTAGACTCTGTAGGCCTTTGAGATAGATGAATAGCCAACAAAAATTCCTTCATCAGATTTAGGTTCCATCTTAGCTAATTGATCTCTTTGATTGAGAATATAGCATTTACTACCAAAGGTCTGGAAGTAATGGATGGTTGGAACCTTCTTATGATACAACTCATATGCAGTTTTGCCATGCCTTTTGACCAAAATAGATCTATTTTGGGTATAACAGGCAGTGTTAACTGCTTCTGCCCAAAAATAAACCTTCATTTGACCATGGCATAACATGGTTCTTGCAGCTTCTATGAGTGTACGATTTCTTCTCTCAGCAACACCATTTTGTTGAGGAGTTCTGACAGAGGCAAAGTTTTGAATAATGCCTTTGTCAGTACAGAATTCAATGAGAGTAGAATTCTTAAATTCTGTACCATGGTCACTCATGAGTTGCTTGACAGGTGCATCTTTCTGCAATTCTTCTCTCTTGATTAGATTAATAATCTCTTCAGGAGCATCACTTTTAGCTTTAAGAAAGATGACCCAAGTATACCTTGTGTATTCATCCACAACCACAAGTGTATACTTCTTTCCACCCAAACTGCTAATGCTCATGGGTCCAAACAGATCCATATGGAGCATATGCAGTGGTTGTTCAATTGTAGCTAACAATTTGGATGGAAAATGGTTCTTGGTCTGTTTCCCTAGTGTACATGCAGGTCTTTTGCAAATGTAACATCAGGCAGACCTCTAACCAGTTTCTTCTTTGACAGGAGGTTAATATTTTTGAAGTTCAGGTGGGATAACCTCCTATGCCATAGCCAGCTTAGTTCTGGCACAGACTGAGTATAGAGACAGGTCTCTACATTGTTGTCTGCAGAAGAAAGATCCAAGAGATAGATATCTCTTTCTCTTTTGGCAACTAATATAGGTTTGCCTTTGGAATTATAGATAACAGCAGCCTTCTTTCTGATTCTGATTTCACCATCATCATCACAAATCTGGCTAGCTCTAAGCAGGTTATGCTTTAATCCCTCAACATAGGCCACCTTTGTTATTCTGATGTTGCCAGCCTTCACCACACCATAACCTTTTATCTTGGCAACAGAGTTGTCACCATATTTGACAGAAGGTCCTTCTTCTTCTACAAACTCTGACAGATTTTTCAAGGAACCTGTCATGTGTCTTGAGCATCCACTGTCTAGGTACCATTTGCTGTTACCCTGCACAGGACAAACAAAATCAATTAGTTACTTTTGGGAACCCATCTTTTGATGGGTTCTTTAGAGTTGGTTGAAGTCAATTCTTTAGCAGTTTTGGTGCTAAGTCTGTGAAGTTGACTTTTAACCTCTCTATTTTTGATTTTGTTGTTTGTAGACGACATTTGTTTGATCAAAGCAGCCTTTGGCTGTTTAAGAGTGGACTTTGTGCATTTAATACCTTCATGTCCCAGATTTCCACAGTTGTAACATTTTCTGTTCAACATGATGGTCCTTTTGGATTTTGGGTTATTATTTGCACTAGATCCTCTGTTAAACTCTTGTTTTGACTCAACAAATGTTTTAAAATCTGTGGTTAACTTCATTAAGTTTTCACTAAGCAGCTTAATGGTCTCAGTCTGGTTGTTAAGATTTGACTTTGGAGAGTCAGACTGAGTGTTAACACAAACAGATTTGGAGTTAAGTTTGCCAGACTGAAAATTTATTTTTCCAGACTGACAGTTATATCTCACAGACTGAGATCTTTTTAACTCCTTTGTTACTGGTTTTATGCCTTTAGATTTATCATTTGGCATATTATTGTCTGGACCAGTTACAGACTGAGATGTGGAAGGTTCAAACACATTATAACCTTTCTGTTTATTCTTGATTCCTTTTACCTCCTTTTGTCTTTTTAAAGATGGTACTGTGGGAATATTAACTTTGCCTTTTATAAATCTTTTCTTTTCAAGTTCTATAGTTCTTAAAGATTCATTAGTGATTATAAGTTCAGGCTGTTCAGATTGAGAAGTTTCACAGACTGAGATTTCTGAGTCTGTGTCTTCAGAGTCTGGCTCTGTCTCAAATACTAGTTCTTTAGTAACTATTTTTGGTCTAACAAAAGCATTTGTCAATATAACTTTGTCTCCCACAGTATGACTAAAAGTATGAGGTAAAATCTCAGGTATAAATATAGTAGGTTTTGAGTTTATTTCTGAATTTATGTGACTTTTAAGATCAAACTCATCACCTATGACCGCTTGTATCTGAGCTGGAATCTGTTTGGATAAACAGTCCACATTTTTAAGTGATGAAATACACCAAGATTTACAGATCCTTTCATAATGATCAGCTTTGTTTTTATAAGCTTCTTTTTCCAGCTTGATCTTTTTGAGAAGGTCATATTGAGCATCAAGCTCAAGTTTGTACTGTTTATTTTGGTTTATTTCAATCACTTTTGATTGTAGATCTTTTTGAACTTGACTGAGTTTGGTTTTTAAATCTTGTATTTCCTCAAGTCTTTTCAAAAAATCTACATAAATGTGTTCAAACATTTTCTGTTTTTCTGCATCACTATAGTAAAGTTTAAAATGATTTACATTGTAAGCAGATCCTCTGTCCCAATCTGGATGAACACATGCCTTTTCTGCAAATTTGACATCTTTGTCAAACTGGCTCTCTGTGATAGCCATTAAGCACATATCTTCATCATCCTCAGATGATGAAGATTCTTCATCTATCCATTGTTCAACAACCAAAGCTTTCTCTAGTTTCTTTGGTTGTTGTTTCTCTCCAATTTTCTTGAGTTGAAGTACTTTTTCTTGTACTTCTTGGCCTTTTCTTCCCACTTATCAGAATTTGAAGATTCTGCAATCTTCACTCTGCAGTCAGAAGAAATATGACCAACTTGCCCACATTTATAGCAAGTAGCTTTCTTAGGATCAAAAGTTAGCCTTCCTTTTGAACCTTTGAATCTTGCTTTTTCTAACCTTTGGGCTAGCAATGCCATTTCAGCTTCTAGAGACTCAGTTTCATCATCTGATTCTGAGTCTGTAAGAGTAAGATGGTAATCTGCTCTAGAGAAAAGTTCTCTATTTTTTCTTGTTGTTGCAACAAGGGCAGCAGATGGATCTTTTGCAATCCTTTTGGCATTTAGATCCTTTCTGGCTTTGGTTTCTTCAAAATTTAGTAGAAGTCCAAACAAGCCAGAGAGATCATATGTCTCCAATTTTTCACTTACAATTAATGAAGTGATAACTTCAGAAAAAGTGTTTGGAATGACATCAACAAATTTTGCACAGATTTCAAACTGTCCTTTGATGATATTATACCTTTCAAGATCATTGATTAAGATCTGAAATCTGGTATGAATATCAGTTAATGACTCTCCTTGACCAGCAGAGAAGTTCTCATAATTTCTTATGAGATTCTTCTTCTTTTGGGATTGTACTAAACTTACACCATCATATTGGTCAGTTAGCATATCCCATATGGCTTTAGTAGTTTTGCAGCCAGATATCTTAGCAAAGATAGGCTCAGTAACTGCATTGCCCAGAATGGATTTGGCCTTAGAATCTAATGCATATAGTTGCCTGTCTAGATCAGTCCAGGTACTTTTGGCAGCCTCAACAAATTTTTCAGGTGTCAAAATAGTGCCATTTGCATCTAAAGTAGCAGGAACTATTCTGCCAGGAATAATGGGTCCTTCCTGAATGACTCTAAGCATTTCATCATGAATGCTAGCAAGAAACCATTCAGCTTTCAATTTCCAGTGGGTAAAATTTACACCATTGAAGATTGGAATCCCCTTCCCAGCCATAGCAATAGAGGAAGTCGTTTTTCAAAGTAGAAAATGTAGAGAAAAATGGATTTAGATGATTGTTTGATAAACTGGGTTCCTTTGATCGTTAAAGATTAAATCTTTATTTGCTCTGATACCAGTTGTTGGGTCACAAGGTTCCCAAAACTTAGATACAGATTAAATAACAGTTATCTCAACGTGTTAGTTTATATCCAAGTTTTATATCAAACAAGTTTAAGTTAATCTAGGCGGAAAACAAGATTAATTTTAACACAGAGTTTATTATGAATCAAAGTATTATTCACAATAAAGTGTTTGTCTCACAAAGATGACAAGGTATTCAAACCCACACAGATGGTTTGAATACGATCCAAGTAGTATACAAAGATACAGTTATCACTACAAACTTCACAGTAAGTGTGGTAATGCTTTAGCCTAAGCTCAAAGGTCTAGTATACTAATTCTCTTGAATTTCTTGGATAATAGCAGTGCTTTTTGGACTGCTATTTATAGAGTTGGATGTAACTCTATATTATCCAGCTTACATAGTTGTCCAAGGGATAACAGATGCATCTTGGGCAACTTTGCACGCCTTCCTTTTTGCTTTTCTTGGAAATAGAAAAAGCAAAAAGGTAAAAGGTTTCTTTGCTGAGAAGAGAACCTTTATATGATGTTTGATCTTTCTCAAACATCTTATCAGTTGTATCTAGCCTAAGGAAAGAAGAATATCTCCTGTACATTTGTACTTTCATTCTTCAATCTGTGCTCTTCAGTCTGTGCTCATCAGTCTGTGATCTTCAGTCTGTGAACTTCAGTCTGTGAAGCCTTCTGTATTCAATCTTCATTCTTCAGATGATGAATTCATAAGTCTTCAGAAAGAGCATGGCTTTCAGTCTGTGAGGATCTTTAGTCTGCAGCACAGACTCAGAAACAATTCTTCAGTCTGTGTAGCACAGACTCAGAAACACAGACTCAGGAATTTCACTAAGTTTCCTGAATACAACTGAGTTAGATTTTGACTCTTCAGATTTATAACTTAGGTTTGATCATTGTTTTTCCCAACACTGTACTATTTTTTTACCTCTTTGACTATTTCACAAAAAAATGTCGTATTTTGCGCAATTTTTTTAGGATACGTTTTTCTTTTTTTTAATGTTGATATATTGCGAAGTATTTAATTGCATCACTTTTCTTGATCACCTATCGTCTCAAATTCCTCCACGATAATGGCACCAATATTCAAATTTCACTACAATTTCAACACATTAATATTATTTAGCATTAATGTATCATTTTTTTGCGCAATATTTTTTATGAGACCATATTTTAGCCATTTTTGAGATTTGGTGTCAAAATTTCTTATTTGTTGTATACATTTGTGTATTAACTTTTCTTTTGATGCAAAATTTTCCACTTTATACTATTTTTTTCACCTCATTGACTATTTCACGAAAAAGTGTCGTATTTTGCGCTATTTTTTTAAGATACGTTTTTTTTAAGTGTTGATAATGATATATTGCGAAATAATTCACTGCATCAATTTCTTAATCATCTATCGTCGCAAATTCGTCCACAATCATGGCAGCACTTTCCAAATTTCACTCCAATTTCAACTCATTAATATTATTTAACATTAATGTATCACTTTTTTGCGCAATTTTTTTGATGAGACCATGTTTTAACCAATTTTTATATTTGGTGCAACAATTTCTTATTCCTTGTCTACATTTGTGTATTAACTTTTGTTTTGATATAAATTTTTCCACTCTATACTATTTTTCCACCTCTTTGACTATATCACAAAAAATTGTCGTATTTTTTCACAATTTTTTTTCGGATACGTTTTTTTTTAAATGTTGATATATTGCTAAATAATTCAATCCATCACTTTTTTGATCACCTATCGTCTCAAATTCCTCCACAATAATGGCACCAATTTTCAAATTTCACCTCATTTATATTATCTAGCATTAATGTATCATTTTTTTTGAGCAATTTTTTTGATTAGACCGTGTTTTAGCCATTTTTTATATTTGGTGTCAAAATTTCTTATTCGTTGTCTACATTTGTGTATTAACTTTTGTTTTGATGCAAAATTTTCCACTATATACTATATTTTCACCTCACTGACTATTCCACAAAAAATGTCGTATTTTACGCAATTTTTTTAGGATACGTTTTTTTTTTTAATATTGATATATTGCAAAATAATTAATTGCATCATTTTCTTGATCACCTATCGTCTCAAATTCCTCCACAATAATGGCACCAATTTTCAAATTTCATCTCATTAATATTTTCTATCATTAATGTATCATTATTTTGCACATTTATTTTACAAGACCATGTTTTAGCCATTTTTTAGATTTGGTGCCCAATTTTCATATACATTGTCTACATTTGTGTATTAACTTTTGTTTTGATGCAAAAATTTTCCATTCTATACTATTTTATCACCTCATTGACTATTATTTAGCGCATTTTTTTACGATACGTTTTTTTTATAAAATGTTTATATATTGCGAAATAATTCATTACATCACTTTCTTGATCACCTATCGTCTCGAATTCATCCACAATAATGACACCTATTTTCAAATTTCACTCTAGTTTCACATCATTATTATTATCTAGCATTAATGTATCATTTTTTACGCAATTTTTTTGATGAGACCATGTTTTAACCATTTTTGAGATTTGGTGCCAAAGTTTCTTATTCGTTGTCTACATTTGTGTATTAACTTTAGTTTTGATGCAAAATTTTCCATTCGAAATAAATTCTAATGAGCTTTGCTTTTTATTATCATGGGAAAATTTCTACTATTAAATAATTTTTGTCATAATCGTGCATTTTACGTGTAATAATCTAATCTAATCGAAATATTAATAAAAGAAAACTCTTCTAAAAAATTTAAATGCAAAATTGAACTCCTATTAGCCAATCAAAACTCTCATTTTCACTTAAACTTTAATTAACCAATAAAATGTCTTCATTCCCCTAAAAAAATCTAACCTAAAATAAATAAATCAAACCATATAATAATAATAATAATAATACTAAAAAAATAAAAATAAAAAGAGACTAAATATTTTGTTTCTCTATACCTTACGAACATTTTGTACATTGCGAAGAAAGCCAATTTCATATTCTTTCATATCACTATATATGAAATATTAATACTGATATTAATTTAATCAAATTGAAATTTGAAACATATATTTTATTTCACGTAATTAATCTTAAATACAAGTTTATACTTTAAACAACTCAAATTTTAATTGTATTTAATTTGATAGGTTTCTTAATTTTTACGGGCTTTACAAATGAATTCAAATCAAGATTATAGTTGTTTTTTCAAAGCATGTGACAATACCGACTTCATAAGAGGTTTGGATGGTTTAAACATGTGGGTTTAATTACGGGTCTAAATAAGACGAACCAATTCATGAGCTCAAGAAACATTCGAAATCAACTCAGTACAGATCGAGTCTAGCTTGAGCTACTAGAGTAGAGTTTCAAATCAAGCTCTCAAATTATTTCTAAACAAAACTTTAACATTGCATAAATAAAAAATTAACAACCTTATTTATCACAAAATCACATAATATCAATAAATAATTACAGGTTTTGTATTCTATTTGAATTATAATACCAATGGATAAGGCATTTACCAAAATAAAATAAAATGAAATAACGGGTTTCTCTATTAATTATTCATAACACCTTTAAGTTCACTTAAGAACTTATAATGAGACAAATTACGTAATACAAATAATAATAGTTAGTTATAACTATGCTTCTCCATGTAAAGAGAAAAGGTAAAAATAAAAATAATCGTAATACTTATTATTAGTAAGTGGTAACAAAGAATAGAGGGTATCTACGAAAAATTAATAATAAAAAAGGATAAGTGAACGAACGGGTTTTGTCAAACTCCGTAAGACGTAATATCGATATATTTGCATTAAAATCTCGTGTGTATACACGGGTCTATAAACTAGTTATTAATAAATTAATCATTGACCATCACACTCTTCTTCTCTGCAAACATTTATCACCAAACGTCTAAAACCCTAGAAATCATTTGAACTTTCTTTATCATCCTTTATACAAAAATGAGATGTTTCAATTTTTGGAACGACGAATCTGTAAAAGTTCATCTACAAATTAATTGAAATACTAATCACACCTCAGATTTAAAATCTGCGAATAATACAAGGTTGCTTCTGCTATTGAATGTAAAGAATCATCCATATTCCTTCGCTTTTTGTACTTTCCGCCTTACGATAAGGAATTTTTTGCCACACCTTCAATTACAAGGATGTATTGACTGAGTATTTCAATTCAATCTCAAAGTAGGTTAAGATGTACTGAGTTTGCTTATTTATACTTCGAATTTTCTATTGCCTTTTGACAGAGATTAATTAGAACGATGCAAACGGGCTTAATCGGTTGGTAACCGACGACGACCGGTGAACCGACGCCGTTGACACAACTTCGTCGGTTTTGATTCTTTGGTTTAGAGACAAAGGGACGTAGTGGTTGTGGGCCCACATGTAATATTTAAAAAAAAATAGCCGTTGTAAATTAATAAAAAATAATGAAACGCCCCAGATTTTTTTTTTTTTATACTCAATTTAATTTTCTCAAAACACTTTATATATTAATATAAAGTGACAACCACATTGTTTATTACAAAACATGCTTTTCATCATTACAAAATATTACACGTTATTATCGAGCATAATTTACGAGTCTCTCCTCTTACTATCTTGCAATAGTAAGTCCATCACTAGCAGCCCTCGGGTCGATTGCCCGGATTCCCACTCTTCATTCCTCTTGACGTACCTATCACACACAAAAATCAACACATAAGCATATTGCTTAATAAGCACAGGAAAGGTACAATCACATACAAATAATTTAGCACAATTGATCACTCAGCAATTGGCAATTCAACTTATGCGACTAGGCACAATTGATCACTCAGCAATTGGCCATTATGGGTACAATTGATCACTCAGCAATTGACCGCTCAACTCATACAACTAGGAACAATTGATCACTCAGCAATTGGCCGCTCAACTCATACAGCTAGGCACAATTGATCACTCAACAATTAGCCGTTCAACTCATACAGCTAGGCACAATTGATCACTCAGCAATTGGCCGTTCATCTCATACAGCTAGACACAATTGATCACTCAACAATTGGCCGTTCAACAAAATCAACTAATTAAACTCTTTACTTTCCTACTACTTACCTCGAAGGCGACGTTCAGATATTCACAACTTGCTATCTGAAATACCTGTCAAGGCGACCGTATTCAATTAACTCTGATTAAATATCAATTTACAACTATTAATTTAATCATATCACAGAACATCTCAGTTCGCAGAGCATCTCAGTTCGCAGAGCATCTCAGTTCGCAGAGTATCTCAGTTCGCAGAGCATCTCACTTCGCAGAGGAGCTCACTTCGCAGAGGAGCTCACTTCGCAGAAAAGCTCACTTCGCAGAGTAGCTCACTTCGCAGGGTTCAGTTCGCGAATTTCAGTTCGCAGGACAACATCTCAGTTCGCTTCGCAATCAAGCTCTGCGAACCGAGTTCATCTTCAACCTTGAGAAGTTCGCTACTGGAACCCAGAAATCCAGAATTCTTATTCTCCAAAACTCACGAATTCGGCTTCCTATCATCTTAACAAGTTTTCTAGCAACTTGTATATATCAAATAACGTCTTTTAAACCTCAAATTCATAATCGATTCGCAAATTGATTAATTTCATAAAAACCATTATAAACACTAAATTTACTTACTGGAATCAAGACGATGATGATGATACGAATATGATTATTACTTCACCAGCAATTACTTTCGATTTTGCACTCAAATTTCGGTTCGCGGGACACTTTGAAAGTGTGTGGAATGTTTGAGAATCATTCTCTGATTTCACGTATGTGTATATATATATATATATATATATATACATATATATATATACATTAGTCCAACCCAATACCATTACGATTTTAGTTCCCTTCTTACTCTATTGTCTGGAACCTAAAACCATTTTGCGAGATCATCAATTTTCGGGGTGTTACAAATAAACAAAAAATAAACAAAAAAAGAAAACTGTAAACTTAAATTCACACACACTTTTCTCTTCCATTATCTCAATCAAATACATTATTCTACCCAATTATTCTATACAATTCAACACTTTTCTTTATCAAATCGTAAAAATGGATTCACCCCTCTTCGAGCTCGTCCGAAGACGATTATATACAACAAGACCATTATCCAGAATGGACGACTCTTGTTAAGTCATTTAAATGTACGATCGAGGAAAAGAATATGAATTTCAAGACGTACCAAAAATCGACACGAAAAGATGTAGAACGCGCATTCAGAGTGCTTCAAGGACGTTGGGCAATTATTAAAAACCTTGCAGGGCCATATAGTGTCAACAAAATTAAACGAATCATGTAAAGTTGTGTTGTCTTACACAACATGATCACTGAGGACAACAGACGCAATATATGTCAACTTGAGGAAGATTATCCGTCGGACCCGAGAAACAGACCATGACATACGTGGGACGAGAGGGTTGAAACACAAATGCGCATGGACAAGGAACTACGCGAACAAAGGGTTCATCATCAACTTCGCAATGCTCTTATCGAACATATTTGACACATCTCACGTGGCTTCCGTCGTCAAAATCGTGCTTAGTTTATTTAATTGTTTTCAATAAATGTAATATTTTTTTAATTATTGTAATGTTTTATTTAAATTATTGTAATATTTTATTTTAATTAATGTAATACTTTTTAATTTTAATAAAAGAGTTTTAATTTAATTTGTGTTTTAAAACTTAAATTAATAGTCATTGTGTCCTAGAAATCAAAGTGACGAAACCGTGGATGTGTCCCTTGATCCGGCCACGCAAAGCAAGATATAGGAAAATTGAAAATAACACCGTGGATGTTGAAAAAGAATAGTCGTGAAAGCGAGGTCACTGAAGCCAGGGAAGGACCGAGGTGGTGGTCGGATGGTGGTTGCATTGTAGATGTGTAAGCGAGGTCAACTGGAGTAGACAAGGTCGTTGGAGCTAGGGGATGAAAGGAGGTGGTGGCTGACCCGATTGAGAAGGGATTTAACGGGGCGAGATATGGTGTATGAATATATGCATTTATTATTATCTAATTTAAATAAATTAAATGTAATTAAAATGAATAAAATAAAAAAGATGAAGGTATTATAGTCCGTTTAGTTGAAGAGGAATCATGTTCAAGTAAAAGTCAAATTATTAGACCAAATAAACAAAGAAAAAGTACATGGACGAATTTCGTAAATCAGTACAAATTACAATGACCGATTTTACTCTTTTTAACTTATGTGAGATATGTTACAAACTTTGTTTTATGTGATTTTATATCTATGTTATGTTATGTGTTGTTTCGTCAAGCTATAAATTACAAACTTTGATTTTATAAAATGATCGTTAGTTATCGATTGACTTTAAGTGTACAAAAATGTAATTATTTTTGCTCTTACATTTATAGTATGTAACAAAGTATTCGGGGTTACATTATATGCAATGAAATTTCAACAAATTGTATGTATTTTGATGACGTAACCACTTGTAATAATGATGTATCAGCTCATACAACTGACACGCAACTAAATTTAAGGACCAAAAATTGCGCATAATAATAATGAATAAAAAGTTTATTAAAATCAATGGAAGCCTGGATAGTTCGATACACACCATGAATGCCAGAGCATAAATACTTACATTTCGTGCACTTAAGCCTTATTAATTAGCATATCGATATCTGTTTATGTATTTATATTTTATTTAGAGTAAATTACAAGAATTGTCCATGTGATTTACACACATTCTCACCGTTAGTTCTTGTATTTTGTTTGTTGCATGTAAAATCCAAAAATTCAATAGTTATTGCATGTTTAGTCCCCCCTCTACCTAAAATACCTTTTCTCGCCGAGCAAAATAGATAATATCGCCAAGGGTATTCTAGTAATTTTAGGTAGAGAAGGGACTAAGCATATAACAACTTTTGAGTTTTGAACTGTCCATGCAACAAACAAAGCATAAGGACTAACGGTAAAAATGTGTGTAAACACGTACACACTTTTTTCTAACAAAAGTGATCATGACGCATCTAACTATCTATATATATTCGGTGACAACGTTTTCATGAAACATTTTATGACAAAATTGAAATTCTTTTGCCGGTACCGGTTCTTGCATTCATTTTGCCACGAAACTTGAGAGAAAAAGCATTAACCATGCTCTTTTGGGCTTAATATTATAAATAAAAAGAGAGTAAAGATGATCATGAAGCAAGTCTATAAATTAAAGTGATACTAGCTAGTCAATATAGAAGCTTTAACCTAAGGGTACATATCTGTGTTTGGTCTTATGAAGTAACATGTAAATGTTCATGTCGAATGAAATGTAGTCTGATGCGTGTTAAGTGGTGATTAAAAATAACAAGTTTTAATTGAATGAAAATACTAAAGTTAACTTTAACACAACCAAACAAGAATACATGTTCGTATTATAGTATAGCTTAGGTAAGATCGAGTCGAACCACAGGGAATCGGTGTAAATTAAAATAATTAATTAAACTTTTAAATTACAAATTACAAATAAATAAGGGGTGCGTTTTAGTTCCGTACGAGCGATTATAAAAAAGATAAAAAGTAACTAAAGATAATCAGATAGAGAAGCATGTATTTACTTAGATTCGTGATTTCTCGATTCAGGTTTCAGATATGTTTATTGAATTGTTGATTATTTATTATGGTGATTTTAATAAATATAGATAGTCTCCTGTTAAGGTCTAAAATTGGATCGTCTTCAACATCTTAACGACACCTAATAAGCTTCTTAAGGTCTTTGGAATCACAGTAGAACGATTTTGGGTGTACAGGTAATTCAAATCTTAGGGTTTGATTGTGGTCAAGCTTTTTGATGCCATGTATCAACGACTCAACAAGAGCCCGTTTATCGTTTTTCTATTAAGTATTGTCTGAATATGTACAAGCTGTTTGCAATTTTACATAACGGAAGGAGTCAGAGTAATTGGTGAACAAAAAATTGTTATTCATATACCGAATGAATAATTAATGTTGGAAGGTTCAGTCACTGTATACATCAAAATAAAGCATAGTTATAACAAACGTCTGTACCGTTATTGTAAACGACTTCATAGCTTGTGTTCTTGCTTTTCTGTGTTGCTTCTTTGAAATGTGATGCCCAGAAGAGACAGATCCTGCTGTAATAGATCTGCATTCTTGAACTGAATACCAACGATGCCAGCTTCATTTGCACCCTCTATGTTTTTCAACCTATTGTACAGAAAAATACATGCATATGAGATGCTAAATTCTGCATGTACTTAACTAGCTTTACTAAAGTATTAGAGTGAGTTGGTAATGGATCAAAATAGGTAATTTATTGTGCGGGTTGGAACATGTTGAGTTGGGTTGACCCGAAACAGTTTTCGACCAAATTTTATAGATTTTTAATAAATACTTACCATGTCAAATATGATTAAGAAATTATATTTTTCCAATATTAATTTAATTGTTTAAATAAAATGATATAATAATGCAATAAAAATTCACTTGGGGTGGCTTTCAATCTGTCCCATTTTTAGCTATCCTTTTATTGTACTCGTTTGACCTGTTTGAAATTATGCATAACCCGATTCAACACATTTTTTTAGTAATAGGGCCGAAATTGCCATCTCTAGATAACAGCATAAAGACCTTGATGAATAATGAAACACGGTATGTAAATGTAGATATAGGCACATACATGCATGCAATTTGACATTGTAGTATATTAGAGACTATAATACCTGTCATCAATAAAGACACAATTTTGTGGCTCGATATCTAGGTGCTTCACAACTTCTTGATAGAAAAGAGGATCTGGCTTTCTTTTTCCTGAATTTAGAGATGAATGGTCATCAGATGTAGCATTAAACATGAAAAGTACTACTTGTGAGCAAAAAATTAAGATAATATCATTTCCATTAATTTTATATGTATCAGAATGTACAATGTGAAAGGAACATAATTTCAGAAAGCGAAAAATGGTAAGTGAATCATGTTTTATTCGTACCAAGTACACATGAACAAAATGTCCAAGATAAGTAAGAGGAAAGCTTCAGTTTGTCCTCAATCATTCTATACCTACAAAACAATAATCACTTCCAACTCAATGAAATCATCAACTACACTCATTAGCAATTTAGATCATTGGACCAAATTCTCTTAATAAGCATAAGAGTAAATATGGCATTGTTATACTTGATAAATAAGTATGTGACAAACCTTGAAGTTCAGCCATACCATATTGGGTAATTTGTAAAAGCATGCATCTCATAGCCATTATTTTTCAGTGTCCAAAGAAGCTCTTCAATGCCTTCTAGATACGAGTATCCTTGCCAAATACAACTTTTAAGGCCTGAAAAGAGAATCAAATGTCATTACAAAGAGATTATAAATTGCAGCTACGGCTTTTGATCTGTTTATCTTTCCAACACTTTTGACCCAACTTTAACCATTTCTGTATAAATGAGTTAAACTTGTTACCACTACTGAAAAAGTGAAAAGGTTAGAAAAGGGATATTAAGCCAAAGAGGCAGTGGAATGAAATTTATAATCCACAAACATATAAAAACAGGTTACATCTAGATAAGGATTAAAACCAAAAAACTTATTTTGGCCAACCCCAACATGTTTGGATATAAGACTTGTTAAATACACACGAGCTGAGGCAAACTGTTATACGGAGCATTAGATAACAGGTACATAATATATAAAAATATTCTACCTTCCAAGTCAAAATTCCTTCCATCTTTGAAAAATATCCTTGCTAGCTCCATCTGAAAAAAATAACTTTAAAAAATAAATCAAGGAGACAAAATTTTAAGTGAATCACAATATTCTATACATTTTGAATAATTCAAAAACGCTACTTTTGTACAGGTGACATATTCAAATATTATGTACATGGTGTATGTATTTTGCTGATAATTGAGATAAATCGGGATTTTAATCCGAAGTTCGGACACAACCAGGTGTATGCAGTGCAACTGTATTTCAAAAGACCAAAACCTGCAAAAATAATAGTAATAATAATACGACTATGAACAAAGGTCCAACTATACCTCATTAATGTGACCTTTTTCAAACTCAATCCACGCTGTAGGATGTTTGCAGTCTAATAGTTCCTTCATCGACATTCTGAATCAAACATCTCAATCTCAATCTAATAAACGAGTGACAAAATCATAACAATCTATCAAATTAAACTTAAGAATAGTTGCAACAAATTAATATTATTTATCAGATTATTTACTATTATATCAAAGTATAGAACATTTATCTTGTGGAACCCTCCCAATTAAAATTATCTTTCGATACTTCCATTTTGTATCTTCTTAACCAAACATCCCCCCATTTTTTCCACCCAATATAAATCAACACAACTCACATACTACACACCTAAAAAAACACAACCTGCATTGTGCGGGGGATTTAGCTAGTTAACATTCTTAAATAGTTAAATGTGTAAAATTTGTCAAACATTCAAACAATTGATTATCTGATAATCACACCTTCAAAAAGCATAATTTATTTAATAACTCTCGAAACGGAACGCCATACATACCATAAATTATCTACTTCAGTTTAGCATATCAAAAACCTACAAAATAACTAATTTCAAAATTTGTTCTCAATTCAACAAATTTAACAATCTACTGCCTCCAATTAGCTGAAATTTCTGCTTACACCAATCGAAAATTCTTCAGATTTTGGGATTCAAATTAACTTACAGTTAATTCAGTCAAGCAAATCAAACTTCATGTAAAATTGGATCATAATTCATTTATTCTGAAGCTGAAATGAATAATTACCCAAAAAATTCAGGGATATCATGGTAAAAAGGATCGCGAACAATTGTGTCCATTATATCGAATAGCAAAACTGGAAGCTTCCGTTCACTGACGGCGGAACCGCCGCCGGCTGCGGCAACGGAGGTGACGTGGAGAGCCGTTTTTGTGGTTGAAGATGATTTTAGAGATGATTTGAAGATTAATGGGAAGGTGGTGATTGCTTGATGATAGGGTTTCAATGGTGGTAGTATTAAAGTTGCTGCCATTGATTTTTTATTTTTATTTTTTTCTTTCTTTTGTTCTTCTGGTTTTTGAGTCAAACGTCAAAGGATTAGGTGTAGTGGCATTTTTTGTTAATATGAAATTTTAAATGGATTAAATTGATAATGAAAATTAGTGCTTAGTTACTAAAATGCCCTCTCTACATGATCACCTGATTATTATTATTATTTTTTATTTTCTTTTTAAGTTTAGTTTAGATTTAGAAGTTTCTTAAGTTCGTTTTTACTTGATAATCTTTAAGTTTGAACAATTTGAATTGACTTGACGATTTGCGTAAATTTGGTGGATTAACGACCTACTACATGTATCGTTTATGATTTTCAAACAAGTTTAAATCGATTAAAGTATTCTTGTAATGCAAATGTAGTCATGGAAATAAAATCGATTGTCAATTATTGTTTAATATCCTTACCGAACTAAATTTTATAGTCTAATAATCGAAAGCAACGGATCTGACTTGGAATAACATAGCGATCTAGATGCATAACGGAATTAGTACTAAAACGAAATCAAATTGTTCAAAATGGATGTAATTGGTGATAAACCAACAACCAATCGGCAACTAATTCCTTTCGTACACAAAAGTCTCAATCTAGCATCAAAAGCTTCGAAAGAAGATGACAATGTGTGCTACTACTAGGGGGTGCTTGTTTTAGCCTAATTTCATAAGTTCATTGCTTAAGCTTAGGTTATGTACTTTTCCAATAAGCTTCAAATATTGTGTTGATGCTTATTAGCTTATTTCTTCACACGTAATAAGCTCATAAATTTATAAAAAAATAAATAATTAAGTCCTTGCAATAAGCTAATCCAAACACCCCTAAATATAACTCCCTTATAAATATCTATTTAATTTATTTTATTTTATTTTAACCCCCATCAATCAAACTATTTAATCTCATTGATGAACTAAACCCTCTTCAATTTTCATTATAGAGGAGCTTTTATATTATACTCCCTCCATCCGAATTTAAATATCTATCTTACTATTTTTGTTTGTTCAAAAAATATTGTCCACTGCAAAAATTAATTATAAAAAATAATTAAATTTTTAAATTTACCCTCATTTATTACTCACAATAACTCGTTAATTAAATATTTTCAGTCAAATTTATCTTGAATATAAAAATAAAATTGCAAAGCTATCATAAATCCAATAAACTTTCATAAGGGAAATTCTTTCTGAACTTAAAAGCACGTGACATTTAAAATTTAAAATCAACCAAAGGAGTTGATTGGTTCAAGCTTTATTTTTCTTCATGGACTTTATTTAATTGGTATATTAAATGCATTAAGTGTAAAAATGGAGTTATGGTAATTAAAAGTTGCATTTAATATACATATCTTTAAATATGTGTTAAATGTTTTTGAATAATAAGTGAAGGAAGAAGGAAGGAAGCATGTCATACCTCTATCAATAATTCAGCCTCACAAAATGTTACAAGGTCCAAGTCTTTAAACTAACTAATTATCAACTTTTTCTTTAAACACAACAAATGGAAAAATAAGAACTAATAGGATCTAGTTATTTTTGAAATTGAAAAAAAAATGTAATTCAGAGGATGCCCATGATCCCTATATCATATATTTCAATGGTACGCGTTCGCCTCACCCGCAAAGAGCATCAACATCGAGCAAATCATATGTTCACAAATCACTCACACATGCTGAGGCACGAATTCGAACTTCTGACTTGTCGACATGTAAAGTCTGTGCGTTTGCGGTGACGGTACCACTTGGACAATGCTCAATTGGTGTTATTTGAAATTGTGCATTGGATCAATGTCGAAGGAAGATTAATTACATCCTTTCTGAACCTGTATTCGCTTTATTTAGTAATGCACAACGTGGTTTGAAATACTATGAGAATTTTTTTTTAGGCAAGTACCTCACACATTACACCGACAAATACATACACTTTTTTCATGGACATTTACATTTTTCTCAACCCCGAACTTAAACCCACAACTGTATGACATGCGAATGTAAATCTAGTGTGATCAGTCTATGTATGCCATCTAAAACGCGTAGCAGCCTGTCTAACGAATGAATATCCAGCAAATGAAGAAAAAAAAAAACCAAGTTGAATCATATTGCATTGATTCACCAACATTTTGTACTAATATGAACTGAGTTTGTTATGATTAACAAAATCCATAAAAACTATACTTTTGAAATTATTATCTAACTTTATGAATTACATGATTTATGAGCCTGTAACCATTACTAATTTGGACAAAAGTCAACCTTGTGAATCAAGTAACACTTTTATTTACCCAATTCAACTTGGAACCAGAGTCCACTAAACATACAAAAACAAGCATAGAGAAACTTGTGGACACCTACACTTCTTTGTGAAGTAGTCTCAATCAAAACTCACATGGGTTGTGATTGATGTCAACATCAGTGCCAATACATGCTGACCAATTTTGTAAGGCACCCAAAAACAACTCCAATATATGGTCCAAGTGAAATCTGCTTTAACCATTCATACATGTCCGAAATATCTAAAAGAACTAGATACAAGCATTTAGCCCTTGGTTTCGACAACAAAGAAGTCATCTTTGAGGATTTCACCTTCTTTCCCTTACCTAAATCTTATTTATAAGCAAACATGCAAGTACTACGCGGTCATTTTTTCTTCGGTAAACTGATGTTATTGTTATTTTTAAAAGCGGTAAAGTAAAACATGTTTGAAAATGTTAACTTGGGTCAAAAGGTTAAAAAATTGACCAAAAAAAATCAAACAAATGAGAGTATACAATGTGGTTGCATAAGGTAGGTGAGTTTAATTACTCATGGTCCTGCCCAACTTAAATTCTTAGGCACACATTAATGTTGTTGAAGGTAGAGAGCCATGCTAACAACTAAAATAAACAAAAACATGCAATAGATTTAATTTTGGTAGGATTGAGTGTTAGTGAGCTCAAGTGTCAATCACATATCAAATCTTTGATATCGTTTATGCTAGTTACAATAGTAAATTATGCATGATTGATCAAACTGATACACATCTTGAAAGTGTGTTCTGAAAGTGATATTAATAACAAGACCCCTCAGAATTCAATAGTGATAATGTGATCTTTAATAATCAAGACCCCTCGGAATTCAATAGCACATGTGAGATTAAAAACAAGGTGTACTAAAACCACATTTAGGGTTTTAAATTCATAGAAGTTTGATTACGCAATCTTGAGCAATGAGCACATTGCGGGGCACTGTTAGACATTGCAATAAGAATTAATCAAAGGCCAAAATGCATGTTAGTATCTGAACTTGATTGACCAAGTGTCATACTGCACCTTTCATAGTTCGAGATAGTGAAACGCCTAATCAGTCAAATTGAGGGTACTACCTTAAATGCAACTCACCTCTGATGTCTTTGGGTGATTTCCAAATTTTTAGGCATTTACAATCTCAAACCCTTAAACAAATTATTTTGTATAGCAAGTTAATTCTTGAGTCACTATCTCATAAGCCAAAGATAAATCAAAGTTTCCTTTACATACATTAAACCAAAGGCAACGCTCAAGCACTACTAATAATAACTCTCACCTAACCTATTCAATATACCTACATTAATAATATAAAATTTAAAGGCAACCCACATGCATTACCCTAAGTTTTAGCAACGAAAATGAAAAGATACAACACAACCCATATATATCTCTTGTACTTGGACCTACCCATTAATGTATGTACAAACACATTACATACTCCCATGTTAGACCAAAGCAAATACACTATGAAACAAATAGATGCAAGTAGCAATACTCTACAAGTGTTTATCTAAATCCAAACAAGAAAATTCATCAATGAAAAAACAACATCATTCTATTATTCGTTGATCGTTTACATCAACTAATCGATGAGGATCACACGACTGCTTTCATGAAGCAAACTTGAGGCCTTTTAACTAAGAGCCATAATTCTAAAATACAACGTCAACTAATTAAAATATTTGATCATACCCACGAGTGTTGCCAGTTATCAACGTTTTGCAAGATGCCCGCTAACGTTACACGTACAAACTTAAAGTACTTAAACCAATGGTCATAACCTCTACAAAAATGGAAAACGTGAGACCTATTTCATAGAATCCAAACTAAGACCATATACATTGAATAAACAACATTCTTAGTAGATTTCACAACATTTTGTTTAATCATCCAAAAAACTAAATACAAACTAAGATTCTCATAATAATATAATAATAATAATAGTAGTAACAAATAGTAAAATCCTAATCCTAATAACATATGATGTAATTAATTGATCACATTACCATAAATTCAATCAAAAGACCCTCTTAAATCAAACTAAAAAATTGGGTCTAAATTAATTAAAGATGACATCTCATGCAATTACAAGTCTTTGGGGTAAATGAACAGAACCCAAAAGGTCTATTTGGGATATTGCAATTGATCGCATAGCAACAAGGAGATGGTAAACAA
The DNA here is from genome assembly GCA_963930675.1 of Gnaphalium uliginosum. Lineage (NCBI taxonomy): Eukaryota > Viridiplantae > Streptophyta > Magnoliopsida > Asterales > Asteraceae > Gnaphalium > Gnaphalium uliginosum. The sequence continues at coordinate 37,566,922 of OZ005686.1, read as the reverse complement.
TACCCTTTGCCGCCGCCGCCGCCGCCAGCGGCGCAGCAAGTACACAATGAACAAATCTGAAAACTACCCAGTTTCCGGCGGCTGTCATTCAGTACCAGCCCCATCATTCCACCTTTTCCAGGATCTATCCACGGAACCATCATCGTCTCCGACTCCGTGACGTTCTCCGGCGGCGCCGCTACCACCGGCGTCAATTCATTTTCCTAAAAAGTTATAAAAATCAACCCAAAATTTAGTCTCTTTTGTTGGGAAAAGACACCCGCAAAAAATAAATTATGGGAAATGAATAAGGTAATGTGCTTGGAAGACTTACATCGGAAAATTGAGCTCCGGCGAGAATAATGAAGAGAGAAAAGAGAACCCAATTAAAGAACATATTTTTAAAAAAATTTAGTGTGATTTGTTGGAGGTGGGAAAACTAAATTAATAGGTTCTTTTTATGAGTTTTAAGTGGAATTTGGAAGAAATTTGGGAAATGGGGTTCTTTGATTTTGGTGAGAAATTTGTAAGAGATGATGAATGAATGTATATGGAGATGTGTATCTATATGTGTGTGTTTTTTTTCCCGTGTAATAAATGGTAGTGTGGGTGAACGCAATAATGTCAAAAAAGGCTTTAAATAAGAAAAATGTAATATATGATATAAGATATCATCATTCAAAATTAAAATCTAATTAAGTAATTATGTCTCTATATTTACTTATAGTTATTATTTAAAAATTTATAAAAATTGTGATGTATTTGTAACTGATACAAAATTATATAAAGAATACAATAATAAAATATTTTAAACGTTCTATAACTTCTATGTATTTATAATATAATGTGTATTAATTAATTAAAAATTATATTAACATGATAATTATTATAATAAAATACAGTATTACATAAAATAATTATCTAAAATAAAAATATATTGACAGAATAATAATACTCATCTAGAAAGTTATCAGAAATTCAAACATTTATTACAAAACCATTAATTTAATAATTATCTAAAATCAATCGCATTAATACTTCTAAATAAAATTTTAAGGTAACAAATTTATTAACAATTATTAATCTATAATAAAAAAAATATAAGATATGAAAAAGAACTTAAGACAGTACAACTATTCTTATGAATAAGCAATTAAATTTAAAGTATTGTTAATTTATTAATGTAGATGTATAAATATCAATATAATAATAACAACAACAACAATAATGATAATAATAATAATAACATATATACATGGTTTTATTGTTCAAAATGTGTTAAACTATACACTTAGACTATTGCATGGGACGAGTTTTGAAAATGTCTATCGTATGTATTTAAATTCTAAAAACATCTATCTGTATATACTTAATTTCCTATTGTATGTATAAAACTTACTAGAAACACGTCTATTTATGTGGCAAAATATGCCCAAAAATGCATTTAGTGTACGTTTTTTAGAACTTAAATAAACACAATATAAAAATTTTAAAGTTCGCCACAATTAACTGTAGAATGCGTAACACTTAATACATTTTGAAACCATTAACCTTTTTAAATTTAGTGAAATTAATGAACCGATATTCAAGTCTTCAATATTTCATAATATAATAATATCTTTAATATATATATTTTTCATAATCAAAATGATAATTACTAATTAAATTTTTAATTTTTGTTATATATAGTGAATTTATCCATCAAAAGTAGGCATACGGATATCCCAATGACTAGGGGTGTTTAATCGGTCGTGTTTCGGATTAATAGAGTTATCTGGTTTGGTTTATTCGGCTTTGTCAATTCGTAATCCATTTGAGAGTTGAGACCCAATTCAAACCAACCAAATAAGAGTTTGGGTTATTCGTCTGGGTTTCTATTTAGCAAGATAAAAGTCTTAAATTATGATTTAGATTATTAAGATAATTTGAATTGCCCAAATACAAAGTAAAACATTTTAATTATTCATATTGGGTCATTTGGATAAATGAATTTGTATTTGAGGTAATTGAGTTATATGAGTAATTAGAGTTGTATGTCGGCTATCGGAATTGAATTATCAAAGATAAATATTAACAACTGATGCTTATTCGGTTCTTCGAGTGGTCCCTAACTGAAAATATTTAAACCAAACAAAATCCAAATAACCTAATCCAAAATATCCAAACAATATATGGATCGGTTGAGTTATTCTGTTAAACCAAATAACAAACACCCATACCAACGATAATCAATGGCATGAAAAATCACATTAAAAATTATTCGTAAATCATGATAACAAATAAAAAACTCTTTACAAAACACTTTAAAACTCTTTTACAAACATAATACTAATATAGTTATGCTTGCTAAAGTAATATAAAAGTTACATTATTAATAAGATATTACGTATTCAAATTAATGATACATGAGTCATAAAAGATCTATAAGTTGGTAATTAGTATTATATTATATTTTATTATTAGTTTAATCGATATTGTAATCTCTCTTTACGTTAATATTTCACTTTCAAAGTTCATTGTGTGTTTAAATTCATATGTGTTTACCTTAATAACTTACTTTTATACTCATGAGCACCTGGACCGGTCCAATTTGTTAGTGAGTGTGAACTCTACTAATATGTTCAATACTTTAAACCATTTTTATATTTAGTGATTTAGTGTGGATCAAATTGTGAAAAGTAACTCACAAATAAATATTTAACTAATAAAAGGATATTAAAAGTAAAAGATCTGACTCACATTCTTTTCATCCACTATTATTTCATCAACATTGATCGCTTCTCTTTGTCAACTACGTCGAATGCATAATACTAATATAGTTATCAAATAAATATTTAATAAACATTCGTTTCTCTTTGTCAACTACGTCGAATGCATAAAGGTTCATCCACTATTATTTCATCAACATGTATTCTTTTTGTAATTTGTGTTGTTAAAAACACTATTATATGTCATGTCTTCGTCCATTCAAGCTTAATATTCAAGAAAGATAGCAACAATGGATATACATTTGAAACTTCGTTTTCAAATTCAAGAGTAATTAATTATTAAATATCAATTGTCCCAAGTATTGATTGTAACTTCGATCTCAAATTATGTTTGCCAAAAAGTAACAAGTACATATATTGTCTACAAAACATATATTATCTGATAGTTCACTACACATAATATATTTTTATTTTGTTATTCTCATTCAATTGTTGCAATATATATATATTATTTGTACTTGAATGTTGTTGATACTTTTGAGGATAAGATTTTGAGGGAAAGAACCAAATGAAACAAATGAGGAATTTGTCAGATTTGATGCATTTTAAGATAAATTTGTACGGGGAAAAGACGATGTTGTTAAAATATAGTCAAATTTTGATGTAAAATACAGTGTTATTAAAATGCAATACTGTTAAAATGGTCGTTAAAATGCAACCATTAGTAAGATACAGTAAATCTGAGCTTAGATCACAAACAAATTTGTCCTAAAATGCAACAAATTCGGTGTGCTTCTCATTTGAGGCCTTCCCTCTTATCCTCCATCTACTTTTTATAGTTGGTCTCAACTACTTGGCAAGGTTTATGGTCATAAACTCACAAGTATTAGCATGGGTGAAGGCTATGATATCAAAGCTCATAAATAAGGGTGACAGCCTCTAAACTTTTGTTATAAATTACTTCCAAAAATAAACATAAAGCATGGTGTCACTTTTATCACACATGTATGTTAAGATACAGTTGTTTATCAAGTGCAGATCAGATCAAACTAAACTCTAGTCGGAAACAAAAGTAGAAACTAATTACTAACAGAACCAAAAACTAAATGGACCACAACCAGTTTTGTCTCAAACCAACTTTTGATCAATTCACTTTTAATATAAAAACTAGAAAACGCCCTTTCTTTAAAACTAATATATATATATATATATATATATAGATATATAAAGCTTTCAAGGTTTATTAAAAGGACTGTTTAGTTCCAGTTTCAAACCAAACATGAAACTTGCTTCAATTCTAGAAATGAACCTAATGGGTCAAATATTAATTAATTAATATAATATATAAAATATACTAATACAAAAAGAATAAAACAAACTTACCCATAAAATTACATGATTTCTGTAGAGAGCAGCATAGAGCTATGGGAGAATATATAGAACATAATATAGATCAAAACGATAACAATTGCACCTAAAGAGTTTAGATCTTCGATCTGTTATAGAGGAGGGTAGAAATATGATGATACAGAAAAACCAAGGAATAGCAAACCCCCAACTGTCGCAACAGTGCGTTGTGAGATTTTTGACGCTAACATGCTTCCCCCAATTACTGCTACAGATGTACAAATAGTGTGACCTATTGTTGCCCCAACGGCAACCCCGACTGCATTTTTATGCGTTGCTAACTGTAATTTTAAGGGGAAACACTTGTCAACCATCCATCAAAATAGCAACCACAACTTTACATAATGGAATGTAACTAGTCGTACAAAACTAAGGATGTGTGTGTTTGGATGTGTTATATCAAACTGGTTACCTGATTACTGCACCAAAACTGATTATTTAGGGATTCTAAGATTACATATTTACCAACAATTTTTCCTCTTCGGAAAATGAAACTACTGAAAATACATACTATGAACTTTTTTTTTACTTATTAACAAATATTAATAAGAACATTATAGCTCACGATTGATAAGCTGTGATGCATCTTAAATTTAAATATTTGTAAAAATACCCATTTTGGATATCTTATCTATTGGTTTCTTAAATAATCAGAATTTGCCACACACAAACAAATGATAATAATTTCTCACAAAAGAAAGAATATCTTACAGCAATGGTTGCTATCTGGCTTCGATCTCCCCACTCAGCTAAAAATGTCAATATAAACGACTGCAATAACAGCACAATGAGAAAACCATCAGTCAGTTGACCAATCAGCAAACACAAGGCTAAACTACAAACATGTCAAGGGTGTTTTAGCTTAGCCGTCTTATTTATCTCTCTAACCTCATCGGATCACAATCGATCTTTATTCACAAACAGGTGCATTCGCTTAAAATTCATTGCCTACTGACTCAAAACTAAAATAAGAAGTAAGTTTAATGTCCTCAATGATAAACCAATCTTTTCAAAGCATGTGTTGCAAAATACTAATAGTGTATGTTTCTTAGACCTCATCTGGTATCAGATGCATTTCTAATGGAAATAATAATAATAAAAAAAACATATATTATTGAGTAATAAAAAATAGACATGCTTGAAAAGATGAATTGATGTTTAAAGACACCATAAATTCTTCAACCAGTTTAGTTAACATCTATAATACCAAAAGGCATCATTTTCCAATATGATTCCAACAGTTGACTTTTACAAATCTTAGCATCGATGGTTTATGTGCATCTTAAATAAAGTGAAGTAACAATAAGAAGTAAATAAATAACGATAATAATGAGCCATTGAATTAAACATACCTCCAAGAAAATAGGAGTACAGAATCTAGAAAAGAATTGGCGTGCAGCTGTTTTTCCTTGTCCAGACTCAAGTTTCTCTTCTACCTGTATATATTTGATTGTTCGTTTAAGTCAACAGGAAAGCGCATTTACAAATAGATGGAGACACCAAAAACTTGCATGAGCAATCATAGATGACTAAATTCCAGAGTTAAAAAGGCACGATACTGGAGTACATGATTACTTGCACTACAAATTTGACATTATATGGAATTGCTTTTAGAAGAAATTTTGACTTGGTTTTCCAACATTTATCCCAGTCAAACCTTTTTGTGACAAGAAGAAAAAGATCATGATTCTTTATTTTATGATTTCATCTAAGAGTAAGGATAATAAGAATTAAGCATCTTTTAAAACCATTTAGCATAGAGTTTTAAGAAAAAGACCACCTAAAACAGCCATTTACCAATTGAACACTGTACTGTGAAAGTTGCAAAAATCCTTAGATGATGATGAAATGTTGAGAATAGAACAAACATACCTCCTCTATTTCTTTCTTCTGAGAAGCTTTTGAATCTGATGATCTCCAAGCAATATAGAGCAATCGCAATCCAAAGAAGGCATACAGAACTGTATTATATAGCAACGCATTAGATGTCTGGCAATCTTCATTTTTATATAAAACTTAAATATAACAATATGAATCGTATGTGAGATTCATATAGATGCTGTACTATTGACAAGTATAACTGCCTAATAATCAGCAATTAAGCAGAGATGGCCAAATACATGCCTGTAGCAGCGCTGTTTGTATGCTTCCTTGATATCAAATTTGGAACAATCCTACCAAGGCCTGTAGAAAGTATCTGCATACCAGTTAAACCAAACTAAATGTCAATACGGCTACTTTAAAAACAAAAAGGTTGACATGTAAAAATGCAAAAAGATCATAATGCGTGATGAATTAAAAAAGTAACACAAAAGCAACTTGCATCAGGCTCATCGTAACTGCTTTCATTATTTTAGTTAATGTTTAGAAAGATTCATAATCTATATCAGAAAGAGTATCAAGAAATACAATAAAAAAAACACAAAGTTACTACATACCGTCATTACAAACAGAGCACTGAGTGCACCAGACAAAACAATTGACTTTGGATGTCTCATTGCCATAAGAGCCGCTATAATAAAAGTCTCGTCTCCAATCTATATGAAATAATTAAACAGAACTTTAGATTATGTATCTGGAGGAACCGTTTATAAAACAAGAGTGATTAATTACCAAACATAAATCACACAAGTCATACACTCATACATCTAAAGGACATGTAACTGTCAGTAGTAAGTAGTGCAGAGTTAGGATATCCCTCAAATATGATTACTTGAATTTGAAAATTATCAATTTATTTGAATCGAATAATTTATGAGATTTATACTCAAGTAAAAACTTGAGACTTTTGACCCGTTCGACTGATATCCTGTAAGCTACCATTTATTTAACCCACTGATATCCCGAATTGTAACTCTCTAATACCAAACCAATCGAACTGTAGCACTAGTCAAAAGCGTCAATCTGATCCTCTAATATTTGGTATTGGTTTGAACTCTCTTGGGAGAAACGGGTGTACAAGAAACAAAATTATCATTTCATTTTTTATGTTGAAGAAATTATGACTGAGCATATAAAAGTATATGTCTGCCTTGTACAGCGATAATTTCCAGCATTTTTCATAAGTAGTAAACAACGGCTGTAAAAAAACTGGGAAAAGAGAACACACCTCACTAACAAGTATCATGGACAAACTAGCAAAGAATGCATCAACAACTCCAAGACCAGAATCCAAATTGAGTACAGCCTTCGGATCAATATTGTCACCTATAACATTCTTTTTAAGTGTCTCCACAACAACCTGTCCAAAGGATATATCACCCATTAAGATGTATTAAGTAAATTCAATTATCATTTTACTCAATGTGCAACACAGACGGGCATATAACTAAATATCAAAATTTGGTCAACATCAGAAACAAGATATTAAAATCTAATTAAAATACGCTTAACATTATTAATTTATACTAATATAGTTTATAGTTACTGATTAGGTTGCTTGAACTTGTCACCACAGCACGTAACTTTCAAAGGAGAATATAAAAAGATCATTCTGCATATTAAGGTTTTCTTTTTCAGTAATGAAAAGAAACACTCTCTTTGTCGGCCCCTCAAAGATTGATGGCTTAGAACACTTCAAAACAAAATAGAGATTTTACCTTCAAAAGCAAAGCTCGTTCTCTCAAGAGACTATAAGTACCTTGTCTTTAACTTGTTGCAGTTACATTGTCATACAACTACATGATCATGTATGGAAAACTTAATACTCATTCTTTTATGTTAACACTCCTTTAACTAAAAATCTTATTCAAGTGGTTACAAGGTCAAACTGAGTCACACCTAACTATTTCTGTACCCACCAAGGAGTCTTATTTCAGAGGACTGTCATAAAAATCGTATAATGCTATGCTCTACTTAATACGGGAAACCAAACAAAACCCAGATATAAAAGATACATACAGCCCATCATTACGAATAGACTCCATGGCATAACTAAGATGTTGCCATAAGCAAGACTCCAAAGCAGTTTTTTTTGTCACCCTTCTCTAATATCTTATGATGCGAGGTATTAATTTGAAACGAGTCACCCTCTCACCATAAGAACTTCGGTTAGGAGTGCAAATACTGTCGACTTTGATCATTTCAAGTACTAATGAGCAGATCCGCCTATCTGAGTTACAGATTATATACATCCAATAGCTCCCAAACCAATACCCCAAGGTCCTGGTAGTGTGTCACATCTAAGAGGACAATAAAAGACAATAATACTTCCTCCACGTAAACGGAGTAACCACGTCAAAAGAATAAACAGAAACTTGTGAAGTCATAGTCGACCCCAAAATCTTCCGGTCTTCCCTTCCAAGATGGTAAGGCTATCGATTGCCTGTCACTTCTTAACTTTGCATCCCAAAAAATCATACCTAATAATGTGCTTAACTGCTTATAACCAAATGTCATCACAAAATATCTCTTACAACTAGGCTGCATTCCATGTATAAATGTTCAATCGAAACAAATAAGTTTCCAGTTTATTAGAGCTCTATCAATATCATTAAGTGAGGTCAGAGTTTTATAATTTATCAATATCAAGTCAGCTCACAAAACTATAACTATTAACTATTAACTATATGTTAATAAATGAGCTTGAATTCACTGTTATACCCCCAAAATCCCAAATTGATCGTACCATAAAGTGATCAAATATTATTAAACCTAACCTAACTTCACTCTAACCTAATAATTACAACTTCTCATAATAAATTTACATGTATAATATTGTAATATCAACACTTAGCATTAATTAGCTGGAATTAATCATATTATACAAATAAAATAATTAGGGTTTTGTATACTAACTTTACTTCGCCGGCCTAGATCTATAATAGATCCAGTTGATTCTTCATCATTATCACCAGCAACATCCTGCAATTAAGCAATAAATCAATTCAAATATTTAACCAACATAACATATACATGCATACTATATAAAGAATAATAAATAATGAATGTACCTGTGCATAAACGCGAGATGCAACGAGGAAAACGAAGATGCATAGAATAAAAAATCTATAATTTACATGTAGATTCATGATTTGCGAGAGATCTGTAAAGAATTATCGATTTAGATCTTGTAGGCAAAATATAAAAAATAAAAAGAAAATATGCTAACTATAGCTGCATTTTTAGCAAATGAGAATGACGATCGTGTTGCTCATATATATACGTATATGTGTATGTATGTGTAAGTATATACGTACGTATATATATCTGTGTAAATAAAAATGGTTGATTCAATTGTGAGGTACCGTGGAACGGAAACGTGAAGGAAGGTTGACCTCCTTTTTGAATGATTTTATTGGGATTTTACTCTCCCCACTGTCGATACAAATATTTAGGCCAAATTCCAATTAATTTTAGGGTTTTTCGATTAAAACTAGTTGTGAATATTTTTATTATTTTTTTGTAAATGACAAAACATATTGTGGCAGCCAACATAACTATTATGTACGAAAATTAAATTATAAAATAAAATAACGTAAATAGAAACTACCGAGTACTTTACTGTCATTTTTGTTAGCAATAAATTTAGGTGAAGTGGTTTTGAAAGAAAAATAGTGTAGAAGGTTAAAATACATGATAATGGTAAATGAGTTAAACAAGATCTTTGGGTAAAAAGCTTTTAGATGCCAACAACTGTAAGTTGTTTATAAGAAAAGATAGAAGATAGATTATTAAACGCTCCGTATATAAGATTTAAAGAATTTAATAAATTGATGTCATAAGGACTTGTGAAAGGTTTATTAATGTCTATAAAGACTTGGAAGACTTCACTTTTTTTTCCCACAAAAAGAAGAAAAAGAAACCGAAGCTAGTCCCACATTTCACTTGTTCGTTACTGTTCTGTTGGGGACGAAATCAAAGAGTTGTGTTAGAAACGAAATCCTGTCACACCCCGCTAAAGCGGAAACACGAGGTGTAACAGCCAAGGAATTCACACCACAAAAGATATAGTAACAATACCTTAAATTAAGAAGTCGCCTTAAAGGCAATTAACAATATATTAGTTTGTTCATGGTTACAAAAATACTGTTACAACAAGATTATAAAAGTTTCCTTCAAAATGTCCATGATTTAAAGCTTGAATAACATGATCCCGTGCATTTGCCCACATATGATCCAATCTTACCGGCGCTCTCCTGAAAAGCACGACAAAACAAAAGGGTCAACTATGGCCATAGTTGGTGAGTTCAAAGTTTGTAACTGTTAAACCAAAGATGTGTCCAATCGGGGACATAAGTAAGGGTATAGCCGTCCAATCGGGGACGCTATCATCCATGTGTTCGTCCAATCGGGGACGTAAGTATAGTGAGCATTTGGTTGTTAAATGTTGATGTAATTAAACATGTGGTAATAAAGAGAGAGATGTTCAAGCCTTGAGACCACTACTAATCCGATTATCCGATCGAGGTTTGCCCCAAATGCACCATGTTCTTCAACCAACATGGGTAATGGCGATATTATGCACCCACGTTGAAGTGTGAGTGAGAGATGGTCTACCCTAAATAGCATGCTACCCATAATATCTACGGCTAGTCGCTACGAGTTAATTAGTAGTGAATGAGTTGCCGGGGACTTTATACAAGAATTCTCAAGCTCAACATAATGACATACCACAGTTTGCGTAAAATAGTTCAAAAACAGTTGATAACATGTAAAAGTGCAACCAAAAGTTTAATGTAAATTCATGCTTTTCAGCCCCAAAACAGAAATCAGAAAAGGGGGACAGTGAACTCACCTGAGTATGATAAGCAACTAGCAAATAAACGAGCGAAGTGAGTATGCAACTGCAACCTCCTAACGCCCTAAACGTATGAGGTTGTGTGTGTAAGTAGATGTCTCAAAAACCATCTATGTAAGTAGGAGGTTAACGTCCACTTATGTAATGTTCACTCAATTAGAGATGTCTATTTATTTGGTTATCGCTTATGTTTAGTAAATATGTACGGCCCGTTGGTGATATTTTGTGAAAACACAGATTTGATAAATTATGTTACGCATTTTCTACTTTCCGGTTATGGTTAATTGATTAGTGCGACAAGGGGCGAAGCCTATTAATGACGGGGGTCCGGGGGCAGCGCCCCTGGTAGTGGGGTCCAAGGGGTGGCAACCCCTGGCGGGGTCCAAGGGGCAGAGCCCCTGGCTGGGGTCGAGCTGCCAGGTCAGCTTGGAAAATTTTTATTTATGTTTATATTGCTTTAATAAAATCGTATAGATTCTGTGTTTTTAGCGACACTGGGTTAGTGTCGCTATATGCGACACTAAGGTATTAGTGACACAAGCCTTTGTGTCGCCAACGTATTAACTTTTAAACCGCGAAATTTACGCTTAAACGAACGAAAAACGTAACACGAAATCAAAAAGCGAGTCACGAGCCCAACCCTTGGAAGAGTCAGACCCAGACCCACGGCCCAAGGCCCAATCGGCCCAAGAATGGGCAGCCCAAAGCTCATGGAGTTAGCCCATGTATATATAAGTCTAACTCTTCTCATTTCTCTAACTCAGTATATATAAGTCTAACAATCATTTAATCAGTTTGATTTTTGAGACCCACTGACTATTAATTTAATTTTTGAAACACAAATTAAATTAAAACTCTTTCATTAAAAATTCAAAAAACATTACATTAATTAAAATAAAAACATTACAATAATTAAAATAAAACAATACAATAATTAAAAAAATTACATTATTGAAAACAATAAAATAAACTAAGTGTGTATGAATTGAAGTTTAGTTGTGTGTTTATTTATAGTGTATTTGGGGTTGGATAAAAGGGTTTAAAAATATTATTATTATTTTCTTAAAAATATCGACAACTAGTTTTGAAAAAAATAAAATAAAGAAAAATAGGAAATGGGCCCCACTGAACCCACTCCCTTTCGTTGGAAAACCGAAAAGTAAAAACCGATAAAGCAACCGATTAAACGGTGTAATCGGTGTCACTTTGGAAGTCTTTCATCGGTTTCAAACCGATGAAGCCATTGGCAGCCGTCTTAGGGGTATTTGAGAATACTATCATTCCTTAATTATTTCTAAAACTACTTATTGACTCTCCTAAAACACCTCTTTAACTCTTCTACTTTGCTACGTCATAAAATTCAAGAGAACTTCATCCATGGAACAATAAAACTTTAAAAAGTAAGTGTTTTTTATAAAAATAAAATTAATAAAAGAGAAAATTACCTAAATGGTCAAATTTGACCTCCTATATCTAAATATGGACAAAATCTTGAAAAATATCCATTTTGGTCAAGAATCTCGCTCCATCACATCAACTTGGAGCGAAATGTAGTGGTTTTTTTAAATTGGAGCGAAATGTAGTGTGTTTTTTTTCAATTGGAGCGAATTCCTAGACATTTGAGCGAATTGTTGTGCATTTGAGCGAATTGTTGTGCATTTAAGCGAATTGTTGGACATTTTAGCGAATTCATGTGTATTTTGAAATAATCGGAGCGAATTGTTGGTCATTTGAGCGAAATGTGTATTTTTTAATAAAAGGTATTTAAGCGAATTGTTGGGAATTTGAACGAATTCATGTGTAATTTTTATCAAATGGAGCTAATTGTTGGGCATTTAGTTTGAGCGAACTTATAAGGATTTTTTTATACTACAATTCGCTCCAAATTGATGTGATGGAGCGAAATCTTTGATCAAAATGGAGATTGTTGTAGATTTTGACGATTTCAAGATATTGGAGAAGAAATTAGACGAAATAGGTAACTTACTGTTAATAAAATAAACTGTTACCAACTAGCTCAAACTATCTGCATTCTGTTGTCATTTTGAAAGAAACGACTATGTTCGTTCAATTCTTTCTAAATCCTGTGCATATAGTTCTGTCCAAATTTTAGAAACTCGGTTTTGAATCGAGACAAAACCGGTTTAACTGATTCAGTTTTCTCGAAATAGAGTGAATCAACATCAACAGAGACATAATAGCTAGAGCTCAAATGTAGCAAATACCGTCATCAGAATCATATGGCCAGACGATATCTTAGCGTCTTATTTCATATAATATCCAATGTAGCCAACTACATAAACTCGAAAAAGAGTAACAATTGTGAAGACATCACAATCAACCAACCCTAATAAATGTTTGAATAAATAGATTAACATAACACAATCACATCACTTGCGTACCAACCGCTCCTTCATTCTTGCAACCGCACTTCTAAGAGTTTCCTCATCTTTACAAAACGTAAACCTCACAAGGTTCTTCCCCTCACTCGGGTCTAAATAAAACACACTAGTCGGAATTGCCACAACACCGACTTCCTTGATCAAATACTCACAAAACGAAATGTCATCTGGAAGTCCAAAAGGCGTATGATCCACCACCACAAAGTAGGTACCACTTGACGGGTAAACTGCAAACCCAGCCGCCTTCAAACCCTCGACCAAAATGTCTTTTTTAGCCTTGTAATCTTTCCGTAACTCTTCGTAGTAAGAATCTGGGGCTCGTAAAGCCGCTACAGCTGCATGCTGCATTGGGGTTGAGGTGGCGAATGTTAAATACGAATGTGCTTGTTTAACTCCCCAAATCAAGTGTTTAGGGGCTATGGCCCACCCGATTTTCCATCCCGTTAAAGAAAATGTCTTTCCTAATGAATTCAGAGTAACGGTTCTTTCATACATCCCAGGAAGGGAAGCAATAGAGATGTGATCCATTTCGAATGCTAATTTGTCGTAAACTTCATCACTAAAGACTAAAACATCGTTCTCAATGCATAAAGATGCTATTTGATCGAGTTCTTCACGGGCAAACATCTTCCCTGTTGGGTTATGAGGCGTGTTCATTAGAATCGCACGTGTGTTTTTCGAGATTTTGGATTTGAGTTCTTCAATTGGGACGGCAAAATCTGGAGGGCGGAGAGTAATGGATGTAACTTTGGCACCAGCCATCGATAAAGTGGCTTCATAAGAGTCGTAGAAAGGAGCGAAAACGATTACTTCGTCCCCGGGGTTAATTAAGCCTAAAATAGTGGCAGCAATAGCTTCTGTGCATCCAGAAGTGACAGTTATTTCCTTCTCCGGGTCAACTGTAAGCCCAGTGTCTTTATGGAAACGGGCTGCAATGGCTGAGTTGAGATCCGGAACTCCATACCCACGTGCGTATTGATTTTTTCCATCCTTAATGGCTTGAATGGCAGCTTCTTTAACAAAATCTGGACCATCAAAATTAGGGAATCCTTGACCGAGGTTTATTGCTCCGTGTTCTATGGCGAGTGAACTCATTTGTGTGAATATTGTAGTTTTGAACTTCTCCAAGCGTTTTGCAACCTGGAATGAAATAATCAGTTATTTAGGTGTCAGATAGTCGATTTCTAATGCTTAAATAAAGAAATTATGCCTCTGGGTTTGGGCTTTTGGCAAGAAGATGCAAGTCCTCAAAATTAAAATAATGCATTGTAAGATTAATTCATACAAATTTGTTTCATTAAAACAATTAAAGTAAAAACATATAGACACAACAATTATCTATAAAAACTATTAATTCTCAAACTACAATCACAATAATACGATGACAATTATATGATTCGGAAATTATAGTATGGTAATTATACTAAGTTTGCCTATATATAACCACTACATAAAAAATATCACTATATAATACTCATATAGTTAGTTGATGTTGATAAGTCGATATGAGTTTAAAAATAGGTTTTTATACTCATAAAAGAATGTAAGGAAAAAAGAATATGCATATGATTAGTATAAATTTTACTCATTATTTATAGTTTTATACAACGATTCGGTCCAGGTACCCGCCGGTATTTAAAATTAAAAACCGTAACGACCCGTACTACGTCGGCTTTTCCGGGCTACGAAGAAAAAAGGCTTTCGTCGTCTTTTTCCCGCTTTCATCTTCGAATGCGAAGGGATTTTTTCCGGCTTTCGGATATCGGGTTCCGAGTTACGGTTTTCTCGGATTCGGTTTAAGCGGGTCAGCTATGGTTATTCGGTTTTTTTTAACATCCCTATATATAATCAAAATAACTATATAAAGAATTAAATAAAACTAATAAAATGGCAATGTCCAGCACTCCAGCTAAGCAAATTAATCAAAAAGAGTATAAAGTCAACAAACCACAGCCTTCAGCTTATGCAAATACTCTGTAATGGAGAATCACAGGAACAAGTACATTGAGAGACACAAAAACACAATATCGGGAACACTAAATGCAGCGAGAAACAAACCAAAGTATTTACTTTGATTGATTGTTCTAATTGCCCTTAAGTATGGGGTGTCAAAGGAATTTGGCCTAGCTATTACGTAAATGGATTGCTCTAATCAGCCCTAAAGCAAGAAACTGATGATGTTCTAGCCTTCTAGGGGTGTATTTTGGATGGTTACAAAGTAGTACATGTCTTAAAGCACCATTTCGATAACTACTCTCCAAATCTTGTAGAGTGACTTAGTATAATTACTTTTCTAGGGGTGTATTTTAAATGGTTACAAAGTCGTACATGTCTTAAAGCACCATTTCGATAACTACTCGCCAAATCTTGTAAGGAACTACCAAACTCTTATTACTTAGAAAACTAAGTGGAAACATTTATTTATCCTCGAGAAGGCTGATATGGGAAGCAAAGGAGACAACAGGAGGTCAAAAACTAAAAGATACAGTTAACCCAACTGTTTCTAAATCTTACACTGAATAAAGTATAATTTATTTCGAACAGCAGCTGAATAAAGTATAATGAGCAAAAAATCCCTGGAAGTTTGGCAATCTTATCCAAACTTTTAGGATTCCGTATATTTTGATCTGTAAATCAAACATCCCCAACCGAAAGAGCATAAACTAGTAAACTACACACAATTCATAGAAAATGAGGTGTAGGAGAACATCTAAACAAAATTGGGGTACCAAGGATATGGAAACCTAGCCTTCACTTGTCCTTTTGTGCTTCCATATCCTATATTGAGGATTTTTATAATATGAAGTATCATTTGTAAAGAATCGTTCAACTTGCTCAATGAAACCTTCATGTCACAATTTCTAAGTATCCAACAAACACGATATGCTATCAACTTAAGAACAAATAAGTATTTCTAAATGTATCCAACTTTAGCCAAAAATATATTGTACTACGCCTGTATCATACTTGAAAACTTGTTATTGCATGCATTAAATAATTGTATGTATTTGACATCTTATATGCCGACACACAGGGGCGGAGCCGGGGGATGAAAAAAATTTATTTTTTATTCTTTTATAGTTTTGTTTGGGCCAAATTTTTTAAATGTCATTAATACCTTAAAATTTTTTCTTTTTTACGTAATTTGAAATTTCTTGGGAGCGACCGCCTGCACTGCCACCATCCTGGCTCCGCCCCCGCCGGCACAATGACAAAATTACAGGTTGCCTGGAAACAGGTGACTGGATACATACAATAGCAAATTGTACAGCATAATGATACATCAATAATTTAACAAATAAAATTAAATACACTTAAAAAACATATTCCGTATAACATATAGCGATTGTAAACGAAGCTAAAAAAATCTGATACTTACTAAAACTTCATTACTCCCCCAATCGGAACTAATAACTTCACGATTTCAATAAAAAAAAACCCTAAATCAAACATATACACTAAAAACGCCAAATTAATAAACAAACCTAGATACAAACAGCATAGAATGAATATCAAATTGGTAATTATTGAATTAATTAAAAGTAAACCTGTAACGGTTGAGCCATAACAGTAGCTGATTGTTGTTCGTGTGCAGTAGAAACGGTTGAAATTGAAGATGCCTTAAGTATAGATACAGATGAATTATTATTGATATTAATAATAACTGAAGGAATGTGAGTATTGAAGCGTGAGGGTTTGTAAAGTGGTGAGGTTGTTATTCGAAGTGAAGGCCTGATGCACGCTGGAATTAGCATTTTAATTTTAAGAAATATGTCCAGATGCGATGTATGTGTATGTGGAGAGTGATAAAAGGCATGATTCTTAACTTTTTCGGTATTTCACCCGGTGCTAGACTGCTAGGTGTAGAGAATCAACTATAACAATATTATATTAGACCGGTAGACACCTACGTCATGTGGCAGATAAGTTTTTTATGTGGATATGCGATTACATAGTTTGTTTAATCCGATTGAACTTTGATTATATCCTGATCATTCAAAAGTAAGATTTATTTTATCAAACTATTTAAACAAAATAACCATAAGAAGTATCAATTACAGTATTCTTTTTTCATGTGTCATTTTATCAACTTGAATTCATTTACAGAATCAATAATAATAGTGAATAACAAAGGAAGGATCAGCAAAAATAATTTACTTCAAATAATCAATATGAGTGAATATTAGTAGGAAATTATTTGACTAATTGAGTTATTTCTAAAATTCCAAATGTATATTTATGTATCACATTACTTGTTATTTAATAAGTAGATCTATTTTAATTGTTATAGATTTTTGTCAAATTTAGTTATGGATAGTTTTGTCTTTTTCATTGTAGATAGGGTAATTGTGTTTTTCGATATTTAAAACTGTAAGATTGTGAAGAAAAGTATTACACCTTTAATAAAGGTGTATGATCTTTTGATTTTGAATAGTTTTATACACACAATTAAAATTCTGAAATACCATGCATACGGTATTTACTTAATACCAATGCTGTTAGTTGCACGGATGTTTGTGTGCAAATTTATTGAGGGGTGATTCTGTATATTATAAAAAGGTTGAAGAGGTTAAAGTGTACATTTTAAAAGGAAAAAAAAATCCTAGTGTTAAGAGCATATAGTTATGGTGTAATTCACGGCATATAAGTCATCCCCTTCTTTTATATCATTTTGGATTTTCAAAAAATAAAAATTTCAAACTTACACCTCTAACTAAAAACTACATCGCGTAACAAACACTTTATCACTTTATGTTATTATAACCAAAACATGGAAATACAAATACACAAATAGTTGAGACACATCATAGACGTTTACAAGATTATTTGAGCACAAACAAACACTTTATGTTATTATCACAAAAGAAACTAGAGAGATCTTGAAGATTGTTGATAATATTGTAGTCATCCGTCTTCAAAACGTTGAATCAACACGAAACTTAGATACGCATAGCATGAATGAAATGATTTTTGATATAATCTATCACTTCTTCTCCAACAATCGTGAAAATATCTTCATCCGTATATAAGAACTCAATTATACGGTCATGTTGATCACACAAATTATAAGCGTCGTAGGAATTTCTTTGCAAGTGAGTGACTCTCGGTTCAAATCTTTCCATGCTTCTTCTATTTGTGTGTTGAGCAAACCATAAACGTACTCCTGTGGGACATTGTTTTGCTTCATGTCAACACTAGATGCAACATGTTTTCTTTGTTGCTCCAGCTACATTTTTTTAAAGAATTTATCATCTATTTCATCATAACTAGTACCCCCCTAGTTACAAAAAAGATATATATATATATATATATATATATATATATATATATATATATATAGTTTGGATCAAGAACACTTCTAAAATAAGAACGACTAAGAATACCTCAAATGCACATATATATAAAATAAAATCATTAGATCTACACTCATACATCTCAAATATACAAAGAAAAATTGATGCACGTTTCTAAAAATGCACAAATATAAAAAAAACAATAGATGCACATCTATAGAGATAATCGTGCATCAATCATTTTTTCGATTTTTATGCATTTTTAGAAATGTGCATCAATTTTTCTTTGCATATTTGAGATGTATGAGTGTGAATCTAATGATTTTATTTTATATATGTGTGCATTTGAGGTGTTCTTAGCCGTTCTTATTTTAGAAGTGTTCTCCTTGGAACTCTACCCTATATATATGTCAAAGAAAACATTACATTAAGAGAGTGGTTATTATTCATGTGCAACAACATGAGATCGACAAGTTATAACTTATACTGAAGATAAGTAATGCTAAATATGCTTAAAAAATAGCGTTGAAGATGTGTATAATCCTTACAATAAATGACACAACGATTCTACTTATTCTTTCTCTTTTATTCACCAATCAATTTAACTTGTAAACCAATTAAATTAGTATATAAGCACAAATTAAAAGAGATATTTTTTATAGAAGATATTAAAAAGCTAGTATACCTTATGACCAACAATATCATCAATGTTCCTACAAATTGTGTTTGAAGCAACGATAAGCGCAGGATTGGCGAGAGCCCATTTGAGTGACTTTTCTGTGACTGTATCACCCATGCCAACAAAACTGGCTACTGTAAGCAATTTGTGGCCCGCGGTTACAAACGCTGCTGATCCATTCCGCTTCTCTCATTTGGCTTTCAACCCACTATCATCCGTGCTTTAACATAGATATATCTACTTAGGTAACTATCTTAACTATTAATGGCTACAAAAGTTAATGATGTTTGAAACTTACCGACTCTTTAAAGTAGTTAAGATGATTTTCTCCTCCCAGATTTTCCGTAGTGCGCTCCATTTCTTCGTAAACATCCAAGAGCCCTTTGTATGCTAGTTTCATGTATCCTGGAAGTTCTTCTAAATAGGTAATTGACCACCTATACTTGATATAAAAGTTAATTATAAATTGGTCAACTAAATCTTTTATTAAGAGTAATAAATCGGTTATATATTAAGAGTAATACTTGTTAAGTTTCGTGAAGTGAACACTCATATACTAATGCAGCGTGTCTACATATACCTTTGAACTGCTTGAGTTAATACCATAAGCATCATAAGTATCGTCAATAATCGTTGTCAATGATAACACTTTTGTTAAGAAAATTCTCTCAACATAATATTTTGGCTCAAAGTATATAGAGAGTGCCCAAAAGTAGACTTCAACCAAAATTCTTTGGAGCATTAAAACCTTTCCACCACCTATTATAAATCACAAAACAAGCAAAATAACTATGAACAACATCTAAGTTCCTTAAATGATAATTAGAACAATGTAAAAGAAGAAACAATAGTTATGTTAATAATAATATCTAATGAAAATTCAAGAGGAGAAGGACTAATTTTATATACATGGAAACTTCGCTAAGCTCCTTCCTGTACAAGGATTGAAGCAAGTTGAACCCTAACTTCGAAAGTCTTGGTAATGACTTGTTATGAGAAACTTGTTGTTGATAGAAAGTTATATAGCTGAATGCATCTATTCTTGGCAACCGTTTATGTAGAGGTCGTTTTAGTGTTTCCAATATATGCCTAGAAAGATTAGAGTTGCACCGAAGAGAGTTCTTAGCTATCCATCAAGATGAGATTTTGTAAAAACAAGAGCGTCATCTAATATGACTTCACCTTGCACCTTCATGTACGATGCCTCGTATAACTCTAGCATGTCTTCTACATCATTGATTAGAGATTCCTTATAGGATCCCGTGTTGTCCTTGTAATTATGCATAATATGTGTTTTAATCAAGTCATATAAGAGTTTGTCAACTTCTTTTTCACCAAGATCAATGGCTAGAGATTTAACTTATATGCAGTTATATATATGCACTAACCACATGAAACATAGAAGCCTTGTTGCCGTAGGAGTCGAAACCAGAGGGATGGCCTACTACCATTCCAATTATCACCATATGAATCATAAATATGCTGCAAGGAATGCTCAATCTCCTTTTCGAAATAGTAGGCTATGCCAAGCCGCTGAACTTCATTGACTAGTATCAACAAATCCGTATGTTTTGTTGGATCACGCAAATTAAGTGCTATTTCTTTCTTTACTTCTTCTTTCAATTCTTCGACGATTTGTTCTACCTGACCTTGATCCTGACTATGATAACATCAAATAATGTCATATTTATATAATAATATTCCCTTATTCTTAAGCCTTTTTATTGCAATTTATTTATATATATTACTGATTTCGTTTATATTTGCAAAAAGGTGTTTAAAACAAGTAAATAATGAAAAAGAATGAAAACGGGCTTAAAACTGAAGAAAATGAAGTGAAGATTAAGAATCGGGAAGACTGGACTTAAAGAGAAGAATAAACCCAAGAGATTAAAGTTATTGGGCCAAGAATGAGGATTAAAATCGGATTTATTAAATGGAAGCCCAAAAGGAAGAAGCTTGGCCCGACAGCAGAACATTCTGGAATTACGATTCAGCCGGCGGTTGAACTCAAATATGGAAGACGGTTGGAGCGCGCGGGTCAAAATCGGGTTTCATGGGTAAAAAGCCAACCCAACCGGCGGCTGAAATATTCAACTGGCAGTTGGATACGCGATCTGAAATCTATAAATAGAGGCCATAATCAACCAATAAACCACACATTTTACAATACGAATTAAGCAAAGTCTAATTCGGTTCTAGGGTTTAGACGTCGACTAAAGGAGCAATTTAGAGGCTAGGAAGCTAGAGTTTGAAGGTTTTCAACCCTAACGAAGATTTGGTTCGGTTTCTTGGGTTTGATTCTTAATCTTTTCTATTTACAATGTACATGTTTTTAGATATGGTTTTGATTACTTTGAACATGAGCTAATTCTTTAATTGTATTTGCTTAGATGAATGATTTTTAGATGAAGGTTTTATGATATGTTTATGTTGATTTGAGTTATGAATGATTATTGAGTTTATTTGAAAGATCCATATTAATTGTGTGTTGATTAATTGTTACTTAACGTGGTCAAAAGACTTATGCTATAACTAGGGTTTGTATGAGTTGATTGATTATCTGCAATTAAGTAATTTATTAGTTAATTGTAGCTTGAGACTGTAACCGGTAATAGGTTAAAAGAATAGCAATTAATAAAACCTAATTAATGTGATAATTATTTAACTAATAATTATAAACTTGCGTTAACACGAGGTTGTTGAATGAATCTTAATGATCTGTTGATAATATTAATTGAATGAGGTTTAGGTTAATAACACATAGAAGAAATTCTAGTGTATTCAAGAGAATCTAGTATTAAGCTAAAGTTCATAAACATTGTCCTTTTCTTCATTTGTTTTTTTTCTTTCTAAATGTAACATATATACTCCGTACATAAAGACATTCTTGGAATATGGTTTATACTAACATGCCACCATCTGACACCCGGGTAAAATGATGGTGGCGAACAATTTCCTTTTATTTTTTTCTTTTTTCTTTTTTACGTTTTCAGTCTGTTGTGGTGTATAAAATAGTTATGAGTGAAGGAGAGATTTTTTTTACTGAAGTCTTGAATGTTAATTTCATATCCAAGAAACACGTTGAATATATATATATATATATATATATATATATATATATATATATCAAAAACGTTACAATAAACATCTCATCGACATTGGTCTTAATCTAAACTGTAAGAAAAGATCAGTTGTATACTCCAACTAGTATGAGTTACAACACATACGTATCCAGTGGCACCATATACAAAAAATCACAAACAGCCTAACCCAATCTTTCATGTCAGACACAAAAGAAAAAAGAAAAAAAGGACATTTACAAGTAAAATGCTACAATAATCTTGCTTTCCATGTGATCAAGTTGTAGAACTCTTGTAGGAACTGATGTATAAATGATATGAATATATTGATCAATTGCAGACTATTGTTGCTTTGATGTAGAAGCATTTGATGTTAAAGTATGAAGCATAGATTGAGCAGAAATCAACTCATCTCGAAGCATCACATTGTACTCGTACAAGTTTTGAAGATTTTTCTGGATTTCTGAAGCACTTAATTCTGAACCAGGTTTAATTTCTGCTAATACGAAAACAAATTAAATAACAAAAACATCAAAGAGAGGACCACTAAAATGTGCAGTAGTGTTAATTTACACCAAACCCGGCCTAATTGGCCAAAGATGACACAAAAATTACCCCTGAATTATATCTGTTTGGAGGTTAAAGTATAAAAAGGAGTACTGAACTGAAAAAGACTTGTATCTTTTTTTAGTGAAAAGGTGATTTTAGCTAGAGAAACAGCCACGAAACGGAAGTTTTTAACTATTTTTGGGTATCCCAAAAAACGTTGAAACTTGAAATACGGTGGTTACCTAATGAAGGTGGCAAAGGTATGTCATTAGCAGAAGCCATCAGATGGAGTCTAGGTGCATCTCCATTATACAAGGAAATAGTAGCGTTTTCTTTCTCATTACCCGACACCTTATTTTGCACCACCTGGAGATAGAATGAATTTAAGTATGAAAAGTCTTGGATTTCCTAAAATACTCATCATTCCTATCTAAGTAGTGACTAGAGATAAGAAGTTGACCAGATTATGGACTGCAAAAGTAAATTCTGAAAATGATAGCATGATACAAAACTATAACTAGCACTTAAATAATTATACAAATTTTGATGACAAAACGATGCTAGTTATAATTATAAATTGTTAGATTTCATTCTCTTACTCTTTAACTCAAGGACGTGAAACATAACTAAAACCTTAACCGTTTCCCACTTGAGAAGACACAAAATAGTTCTTATTTTTTATTTTACTCTCCAAACTCGAGAATAATTTATAAATGGAAGCTTTTTACTAGAAGTAGGACCTATGTGATAAGAATGTAAGGAACAATACTAAATAAATAAACTTATAGAAAGTGTCTAAAAAAATTATTTTAGGGCCACATAAATAAACTTTTCACTTTATTTTCTCATCTTTTCACAAATACAGAATTTAGTGCAACTTACTTGGCAGGGGAATATGTCCTCAGGAATTGATGCAGAATCAGCAAAACAACATGCAACACCTTGGGTTTGAACTTGCTCCGGACTGAACTTCTGTGAAAGTAATAGTTTGCTAACACAAATTCAAGAAACCAAGAAGTTTCAAAATAAAGAAATCAGCCAAAAGAAAATAACATTAGTAAAATATTTGCCTTCTCATCGGGTCTGCTAACTTTTGTGTTAAAACTGATGGAATCCTTTCTTATACGTTGCCTTCGTTTAGATGATCCTTCATTTCCTTGTGACTTGATTAATGTTCCCGAGCAGCATGATGTTTCCACAACAGTTCCATCTTCATTTGGCGATGAGCCACGACCCCATGTAAAAATCACGTATTTCCTCAACTAGTTGAATAATTATGCAAACCAAAAAACAGAATTGAAATATAACAGTTCAAACTCAATAAACTAGAGAAATATGAAGTGTAGAGGTGGCAAGATGGTTGGATCTGGCAGGTGGTCGGGTAACAAGTCAAGATGGGTTCGAGCTGAAACTGGTTATTTGATGTAAGGTCAAAACGGGTGATTTGGAT
Organism: Gnaphalium uliginosum; assembly: GCA_963930675.1. NCBI lineage: Eukaryota > Viridiplantae > Streptophyta > Magnoliopsida > Asterales > Asteraceae > Gnaphalium > Gnaphalium uliginosum. The sequence continues at coordinate 37,542,632 of OZ005686.1, read as the reverse complement.
TGGGTTATAAGCACTGTTTTGTCCATTGAACAGGTTTACAAAATAATTAATGCACACATTTTGTTATTTCAATATTAAAATCTAAATCTCTAATCTCTGGACCAAAGGGCCTATTGCCTAGTGGTATGTGAGAACCCATCAACCTAGAGGTTGTGGGTTCAAGCCCCATAGGTGGCAGTTGTGTACATATATGTGTGGATGTATATATATGTGAAATTGTAGTGTAGGTTTGCCTTTCTAAAAAAAATAATCTAAATCTTTGGGTATAAAATGTTAGGAGGTTGTATGCATTAAGTTGTGTACATATATGTGTGGATGTATATATATGTGAAATTGTAGTGTAGGTTTGCCTTTCTAAAAAAAATAATCTAAATCTTTGGGTATAAAATGTTAGGAGGTTGTATGCATTAGACTTGGGGTGGCATTTGACCCATCTGACCCGTTTGATATAAAAATTAAGAAAATAAAAATGACCCATTAATAGTAAATGGGTTAGAATTGACAACTCCAGATAGAAACTTTAATTTTGAAAAGTTTACCTTGCCCCAACGTTCTTGTGCTTTTTTACGATTTCTAATACTTCGCATTATGTTGTCCTCGTAACGAAACTTCTTAAATCTGTATTCAAACTAAAAGGAAATCAAATTAGGACCATTCAGATGATGCTTGTAGTTGATCTAGTGGTTCAACATATAGGTTTCATATGCAATATTAGGACAATAAGAAAAAACTAGCATAGAAGGTTTACGCACAACAAAATAAACGGGTTGAACAAAAAAAAATAACATTTTATTGTCTTGTTTGACTCGTAAGCAAATTACTAAATCACTCTTCAACAGAAGAAAACAATAACTAGTAGTCTCGTACACTAGAAGTTATGTCACCCATTTTTTTTATACGATAAAGAATGGAAAAACAGAAACTTTGCTTTTATTTTCGGTCGGAGGGATTAGTGGTTATCTCATCTACCTTTTGTTTATCATTTTAGAGTTGTAAAACATACATGTAATTTATTTTATTAGGGATGTGGACATTAAACAAGTGTTGAGTACTAAATGGATAAGAAACGTACTTGCAACATTAAGTAGAAGAAAAGACCGATACTAACACAATACAGGCCACCCAGATCAGCAAGGAAGCCAACTGCATGCTTGGAAAAAAATACAATGGATTACTACCAAGAAAAATCTAATATTAATTATACAAGTAACATGCTTTATCAACACTAAAAGTTTATCAAATATTTTAGCAATCTAGAGGAGGCAATTTCAACCCACTTATATATGGGTTGATTCGGGTACTGATTTAATATCAAGTAACATGCTTCATCAACACTAGAAGCTTATCTAAAATCTTAGCAATCAAGAGGACGCAATTTCAACCCACTTATATATGGGTTGATTCGGGTTATAATTTATCTCTAATAGGTTAAATGAATGAACTTCTTTCTTAATAGCTTAATAGAAAAAGGGTTGAAAGTCATACAAACTGCACTTTTAAATTTTAATACATCCTATATATTTTAATTGGAGAAGATTATCGGTGAAATAATATGATTTTTGTAATCATAGTTGACATGCTAACTATTTATAAATATCCAAAGTTGGGACAAAAAGTGTTCTAGGACAACCCACCTCAACTCGTTCCAAAAATATACATTTCACCAATTAGCATAAACAAGTGGTTGCGGTAGATTACTCACCTGGGCCTAAAATGTTCTGATCATCGATCTCAACAATGTAAGACGAAAGAAAATTGACATGTAACGTGATGTTGACAAGCCCATTGCTCGAATTTTCTAGAGAAGCCCGCAGCTGATTTCTCTCATCAAAAGAAGAGCCCGGTAGGAACTCATGAAACAAAGGCTGGATGAGTTTGAGGTCATGCTTATTACGATAAATTAGAGGACACAAATTAAATTGCAAAATATTCGGATCACTCCCTCTAAAAGTCACAAACTCTTCACCGTTATTGCTTCCATTTTTCAAAATTCCACTCACAAAACTCACGTGCTTTTTATGTAACGGGTCCCATGCTGATACATTGAATTCAAAACCGACAGCACTTGCAGGTATATTTGGAAGATCAAGAAACTGCCATGAAGTATAGACATTGTCACGAATAAGTCGACAATTGTTGCATTTAAGAGTAACCATTGGCCCGTTTGTGGTGTTGTGGCAAGAAAAGTTCGCAAATGTGGATAAGGCTGCGGTTCTAAATTCCAAAAAACTAGGATTTCCAGTGAGTAAAGTGCCGAGACCGCGGAGATTGGAACAACTCATGCTAGAAATGGTGGTTATGTTGAACTCCATATCGTTGCTAAATGAACTGAAATCGGGTGCGTTTGCTGCTCTAACACTACGCACCTCTATAGTTCTCTTTGATATGATTTGGTACAGGAACCTGTGATGGAAAACCAAGTCATTAACATGTCAATACGGGTTTGGGTCGAATTGTTGAAACAGGTAGGTTTACCCGTCAACATTTCTTTGTGTATCTCTTTGAATTTCTACTTTTCTGGAATAAATGATATCTTAACTCCGATTACAAAACATCATTGTTGAAATAATAAATGAGACCTTCGGTCTTTAAACTGTTTCAAATCTTTTCCCAAAAGTTGATTAATTAACATTACTATTAAACGCATTATAAAATTAGATAGAACCCAAATTGACCCATTTTCACAAATACGGGTCAAAATTGTCAGCTCTACTTAAACCATATTCATCCCATGCAAACTGCAATACTTTTTACTCACCCATTTCCTAAGAAGAAAAAAAAAACATCTTAAGGGTATCTATTTGTCAATTGTGATCATTTGTTTTAACAGAAAACTCACACACACCCAATCTACTCCTTGAATACTCCTATTGACATTGATTCGAGTTTTCAAAATTCCTAATTTCTCATTTTCATTATATAGTATTTTAGATAATTTGACTAATGGTCCAATACTATGTCATATATTAAGATTTACATAGGACGAAGTGAGTAATTGGCAAAACTGATGAAATTGCATAAAATAGTTACAAGTAAATTCAAACACTCACGCAGCAAACAAACCAATAAAAAGAATGCAACTTGCAATAGAAAAAACTCCCCCAAGTTCTGTTTTCCGTTTCCTGACAACCCTTTGATCGTCCTACATAAACAATGAAGAACAATTACAATAACTTACAGAATTTGACAAGTCCAACATTTCTCAAGGACATACACCTACACAATGGAAAATCGAAAGCTCGCATAGATTTGATAACAAGCAACATTCATCAAAATAACAACTAAAAAAGCAAAATATCAGCTCAAAATGAATGTAACATACTAACAAATTATTTGCAAAATATCTAATATAAAATAAATCAATCTTTACATGAACTTGGTGAAAATTGCTCTATATATCATTTTAAAACAAAAAAACCAATAAACATTCATCAAATAAGCATTTAAAAGGCACAATACAAGTTCAAAATCAGCTCAAATAAATTTAAATTTAATAAAAGTTTACCAGCCAATGTCTTGTAGCAAAACATATATCCAATCTACTAATCAACCATCTGATTTTAAACCAATATGTTGTTCCATCACCCAAATTTCCAAACCTGGCAAAGAAACAAAACAAAAACCAACTAACAATCATCACAGCTGTAGCTCCAAGAAACACATTTTGTGACTGTGTATACTTCTTTATAGAATCAAATGGCAAAATGGTTTCCGGGAAGTTAAGTGAGTAATCAACTCCGGTACCCAACAAGAACTCCCCAGCGCCGGCGATGGTAAACGGAGAACATATTTTTCCGGTGGTGTTGTATATATACCCTGGGTTACAAGCACATAGAGTTGAGTTGTAAGTGAATGAATTAGTTAGTGGGCACTGCATTTTTCTCAAAAAGTTTAAATTTTTAATTATGGGTTTTAGTTATTATTTGAAGATATGATTTGGGTTTTTGTGTATCTTGTTGCTGATCTTAAAGAATTTTGGGGTTCGGTTGTGTGGTATGTGAAGAAAAGAATTTTTGGTTGGTTGTAGAAACAAACCAACAGAAAAAGATTCATATGGATTTCATTTATTTATTTATTCTTTTATGTTTTTGATAGTTTTTAGAATCTTTATTTTGTTCTTTTGCTTTTTGTTTAAAGTCACGTGTAACGAACATCGTTTATAGAAGACGTGTGAAGTGGCTAGGATGTGGAGTACATTACAAGAGGAAGTCACGTTAAAAGTTTATAGCAACGTATGTACATCATCATTTTTATTGATTCATTATTATAACATCATAAATTATATTTTATTATAGATAACGGTGCACAAATCATCACCAGAAGAGAACTTGTCTTCCACTCAAATGTACCTATTTCCTTTAAGAAAGATAGAAAACCTTAGAACTATACATGATAAAAGGAAGACGGCAAGAAGGTCATTTGTACGAACTATACATGATAGAAAACCTTAGAACAACTTTCCTTGTCATACAAACATCTCCCAAGTCATTAATAAGTACCATCTTTATACGTTAAAATGTGGTGTTATCTCTCCTCGTCCCAATATATGTGTTCACGTACACATGATACACACTTTTGGACATATATCAATGACTTTTTCAATGGTTAAATAACAACTTTAACCTTTTATATCACACATAATTTTAGGTAGAGCTCATGAATACATTTTGTGAGATGTGAGGGTATATTTATAATTTTGTTCCTAAATTGTTGAAAACGATAATTTTGAGACGAACACTTACTCTAGAACAAGGTGTTTATAATTTTTATTTGATAAATCATATCCATCTATTCATCTAAAAGTTTGTGTCTCGAATCTATTTATATTTATAAAACAAAGATTTTTTCTTGTTTTTACCTTTTCCTTAAAACTCACTTAATTATGTCACATCATCAAATTAGTTTTTCTTTAAAAAATTTCATAATTCCTAACACTCTCTTAAAAGTTATCAAATTTTTGAATTTCAAACAAACTATTTATTTCTATTTTGTGAAGGTTTCTAATTCAATTTTATATAAAAGTTTTTTAAATTTATACATTACATTTAATAAATAATAATTTTTTCCTACATAAAAAGTAAATTCATGTTCTTATTGATATCTCATACATTGCAATGATCTAATATTATCATCATCAACTACCAAGTTTAAGAAAATTAGTTTTAATAAAATATATGAAATACGTTACTATTGAGTTTCAATAATAAATTTTCAACAATACTAATACAATTGAAAACTTAAAAAAAATATAATTAGTTTTATTTTTTTAATTACCGTGCATCGTAAGGGCTCAACAAATGTATCAAAACCTAACATAATTTTGCAATTAATGGTTGTTATTTTTGTCATTCACATGGTGATAAGATCGGTGTTACCGTGATAAATGGACAGAGATCTAAATTTCAACCGCTCGTAAGGAAATGAGGAGACTACATCATACTTGTTGTATCAACTAATAAAAAATAAATATAAGTTCATCCATTATAGTTTAATTTATGTTACTAATCGTTATCACAATGATAATTGTATTTTTTAATTAACAACATTATACTTACAAATTAATATAATTGTATTTTATAAATGGCCGTGCATCGCACGGGCTGAAGACCTAGTAAAAATATAACAGAAAACTTATATTTTCATACATTTAAAATAATACTTTTTAAAGCAATATAAATCAAACATATAACATAATGCATATTTGAAGTTAAAAATAAGAAATCATGACCAAGTTCTGGGCTTGGATTGGGCCTTGGAGGATCTCACATATTATAGGCCCGAATTTGATCCAGTCTACCACATGAAGTAAGGTACCCGGATGGCCGGATGATGTATTCCATTTTGTTGGAGTTAAAATAATGTTTAGCACATAAAATATATGGTCTTTTTATAGATGTCAATATGTTAACTGACAAATCGCTTGTATAAAAGAACCCAAAGCAAAAAGATTTTACTCAAAAGTGATTTGAGACATGATAAAGCCACTTGGCAACTAAAATGGTGCAGTGGACACTTGACAATATGTGTTGCATAAAAAGCGAGATAAAGATTTTAGTGGTAAAAACTATAAATCAAATTAGTTTATTTGGTACCTAATTGGTCAACACATATATATATATATATATATATATATATATATATATATATATATATATATATATATATATATATATATATATATGTGTGTGTGTGTGTGTGTGTTGTTGATAGTATAGCTTATATTCTTACACCACTAATTTAGTACATGTACAACAAAACTAACACAATCTACAACAGCAATAAAACATGAACGATGACGGATGATTAATTTTTGATGATATACGAATTACACCCTCTTAGGTAAATTGCTCGAAGAGATAAATGTAAGATAATGTAACTTGCTGGTACTCTATTACAAGAAGGAAGAGAAGACAAACTTATTCGAGGAATAAGTGTTCTTAATAGACAAAGAATGAGTGGACATGGTCATTTTTATTAACAACTACTCACATGTCATCGTGTATTTTTTGTGTTCTTATAAATTCCAAGACAAAATTCATGTTAATGTGGCATTTTGCTTTTATATACAAAATTACGAATCTCTAAGAGTTTGCGTAGTGTTTATAATGTTCCGATTTCCACTTATTGGCATGTTAAACATTTAGGGTTCTTCATCGTTTCAAAGATCTTTGTAAAATGGGTAAACGGATAAAGTTTTATTTTGTTCGAGTTATACGGATAGCACAAGTTTTTTTAACTCATAAGTATGCGGTCTAACCGGAATATCCTAGTGACCATTTCTGACCTTTTTTATGACCCCCTAAAATGTTACCTAAGAGGTAAAATCATATGATATATTGTGAGGAAACATGACGCTTTATCAGTAGGTCATCCACCTTTAGTTAATGTATAGAGGGAGGAAATGAAAAGGAGAAAATACTAATAGATGGTCAAAATATTTAGACCAATTCATAGACACAAATAATCAAAAACTCATATCATAATCATTAAAGTTGACACAACTAGTTCATTTCTTTTTAGAATACAAAAGTTCATAACTTGAATTACGAGACAAATACCATTCATAAACAACTTAAGCAGTAAACTATGGAGAATAAAGAAGACAAAATGGGAGAACAATTGCTTTTTGATTGTCTAAACTAGCAAAAATATGACATGTTGATACTTGATGCAAAGACTAGGCACCATGTTGATTATTATTTTTTTATAGTTTTGACGGGGTAAAAATTTAAAGGGTAAATTGCATTTTTTTTCCCTTTGGTCTTTCCAATTCGCTAATTTTATCCTTCTACTTTTTTTTTCGCATCCATCGTCCCCAAACTTATCAGTTTTCGCTAACTATGTACTTTTTCGTTGAAACTAACAGATACTTCGTTGTCATAGTGAAATGACCAAAATACCCTCTTCTTCTACCTTAAATCCTTGATAGCTAATTTTACCTATAATCATCGTCAAAAACCTAACCACCTAATGTTTCCTTTTTTAAATCCAGACACAAAAAACAACAAACCACCAATACTAAATTATTTATATCACCAATAACAAATCAACACAAACTCAAAATATCAAACCCAATATCAAACCCCTCACCATGGTCATCATCATTATAGTCAGAATTAGATAGTAAAGAAGGTTCAAAAACAAAATCACCACCATCTAAATCACCACAAAATCACCTCCAGTCACCACCTTCCAAGTCTGACCACCACCACCACTAGCTTCAAGTCCGACCACCACCAACTCAAAAACCAACCGAACACCAACTCAAGAACCAACCGAACACCAACCTTCATACCAAAATCACACCGTCACCATCTTCGGCCATTCTTTACAGATCCGATCAATCACGAACAGCCCAAATTTTACAGATCTGACCAGTTTTCGTCGGTGAGTACAGTTTATCGACGAACACCATCTTCAATTCCAAAGTTGCCAGATCTCTCGACCTTCAACCTAACAGGTTTCGACCGACAGAGTCTTCTATTTTTTTGGGCGAAGTCACAATCTGATGGTGAAAATGAAACCATAGATCTAAATTGACGGCGAGGTGTAGGATATGGTGGCAGAGCTAGCAAATCCAGCGAATAGACACGGGTATTTTGAATCTGTGTGAGATCCGATGAACATGAACGGTTTAAATTGGAAGTATTCTTTCAAGAAGGATGAGAATAAAGATAAATTGCCTCATTGAAATGCATAAAATTAAGGACAAAGAAAAGATATTTAAGATTTATTTATGTTACTGTATTTTTTAAAAGTGAGATTTTAAAGAGAGTATTGAGAAAGAAAGGGATGATAGTGACGTGGGAGTGGGTGGGTGGGTTGGGAAGGTTGACTGGTTGAAGTATTCAAGATAGAAATGAACAAGAAAATTTAAAAAGAAGAAAAGAAGGGTAATTTGGTCTTTTTGCATTGACTTAACGGAGGTTTTGTTAACTTAACAAAAAAGACGAATAATGTGAAAAGTACTAAGTTCAGGGACGATCACTGCGAAAAAAAAAGTTTAAGGATAAAATCGGTGAATTGGAAAGACCACAGGGACAAAATTTGCAATTTACTCAAATTTAAATATGTCACTAATACTTTTAAATTTTTGAAAATGACATCAATACCCCTAAAATTTTAGAATGCCATTTATACCCTCTGCCCTTTAAATTCGCCTTTGCACTTGTCACACATATGTTCCGCGTCTAGACCGTACAACTTGATTCTACATATGAATCGTTGCGTATTACCTAACGTCATATGTTTTACATAATTGATTTCGTTTTTTATAAGTTTGTATCATGGACATGATCCATGTAACATTGTTGAAGCTTTGGACAACTACACATGATGTAACTATGGAAACCATACCCATACCTAAAATAATTGATACAAATGATAGTGACTCAAATAATGCTAAAAGAATTGACAATGACACACCTTCACTTGTTTGTACCTCATTGGACCATTTGGGGTGGACCATTTTTACTCTCTTTCACCCTTTTATTGTCTTCCTAAAATTCCTTTCCCGATCATCATAGTAATAGTAATTTACTAGCATTATTAAAAAAGGAATAAAAAAAATAGTATATATAATTAGGTTTTAATCAATTTAATTAGCCAAAAATACCATCAATCGGTGACGTGGAATCTCCAATCATCTCTTTGACCTTGTGAGTAAACCAACCATTCTCAATTTCTATTCGAAGACACCATAACTTTTCTTGAAACTTCATGCAAAAGAAGTAGACTTATTTTTTCTTCTCTCCAAATTTTGGTTTCTGGGTATACAAAAAGACGCTAAATTGACCTTTTAGAAGTAAAAAGATGGTGAATTTGAGTAAAAGTTTGAATCTTTTAGTGAATTGAGAAGGGGGTTTTTGGTGGGCAGTGAAGGGTTGGTGGAATTGAACCTAACTTTATACATTTATAAAGAAAGTTTATAACTTTTAGTATAATAAGCATTCTGTGTGAGATTCCATCCAAAATTCTTGGACAATCTCTCTGCTTTCAGGTATTTTATGTTTTATTTATTTACTTTTATTATATAAATATACATAGATACAGTGTTTGTGTGTCTGTGTGATGATATAGTAAGCAAAACAAGCAAACCCTTTTGGTTTTGCTTTAAAGTTATATTCATTTTTCTTCTTGTTGGATCTTGGCCCTTTTTACTTTCATGAAATCTTTCTTTTAATCAAATGTGTTGTAAAGTAGTAGCTTTTAAAGATTAACTTTTGTGAATGTAAAAGTTATATGGATCTGAGCTCCTTTTAAATCTAATAATTTTGGGGCTTTTACGTGTCATATAACCAATAGCTGGTATAAATTAAGAGAGGTCTACCTCAAGAAATCAAAAAAGTTTATAATGACCAAAAGTTACTATGTTTACATATGAGTTTTTCTGTTTTTGTTGTTGTAGGGTTCTGAATTAAAGGAATCGGGGCTTGTTTGACAAGATGAATGGGGCGGCTTTGGTTGCCATTATAGCTACAATTGGCAATCTCTTACAAGGTTGGGATAATGCTACAATTGCAGGTACTTAAGTTCATACTATTAACTCTTACTATGGTCTTTTTTTTTAATTCTAAATTTAAATTAATTTTAGTTCTGTTAGCGAAAAATGAACTTCATTTGATTTTTTGGGGGTCCAAAGCGCAGTGTCTGATCCTTAGGTGTTTACAAGCTACTGGCGATAATTTATAATGTCTTTGTGCTTGGCACATTAGATTTATCGTTTACTATTCATATCATACATTGATACATGCCACAAGAATGCTACTCTGTATGCCAAAGGGCCATTGGCCTAGCGGTATTGAGGTGGCCCTTCCAACCATGAGGTTAGGGGTTCAAGTCCCGTGGATGGGACAATTTGTATATATTCGTGGATTAATGTATATATTCGAGTTGATGGGGTGTGTGAGTACTTGCCTTCTAAAAAAAAAGAATGCTACTCTGCATATCTTATTTTTGTAGCTTCATTCCAACAAACAGAAGACGACATTTTAGGAGGTGTTTGGATGTGCGTTTCCAAAATGGTTATTACTGCTTAAGGATCGAAATCAGAAATAGAGTCCTTAAAGTTCTAGGTAGATTTTAAGTCAAGTATCGGCGTTCAAGGAAGCTGATTGTTGAACATGGTTTTTTGATTAGTCAGGTTCAAATAATCAAATTTTCGATAAAGTATAAATAGGTAAATTTGGGCCATCATTTTCTCTAAGAGGTTGAATAGGTAAAAAAGAAAAAATCTTTTCTTATAAAAACAGGCTTAACTGGTCAAAAGCCACCCAAATTGTATTCACGATCCATTAAACCTTTTAAATCGTTGTATTAAAGAAAGTTGGATTATCATTGTAACAATATAGTTTCTCTCATCATGTGTCTGGTACTGCAAAACATCTTGTTTTGACTTGTTACCCAACCTCTTATTCGTGTGATTATTTGTTCATTTGCATGAATATCTATAACATCTTTTTTAATGAATGCAGGAGCTGTTGTTTACATAAAGAAGGATTTGGCTCTTGGAAGTACAATAGAAGGTCTTGTTGTTGCCATGTCACTTATCGGGGCGACCCTTATAACAACTTGCTCTGGATCCATATCCGATGCGTTGGGACGCCGGCCCATGCTAATACTTTCATCATTCTTTTACTTTGTTGGCGGATTAATAATGCTTTGGTCACCTAATGTCTATGTTCTTCTTCTAGCAAGATTAATAGATGGATTTGGAGTCGGTTTGGCTGTCACATTAACTCCTATTTATATATCTGAAACCGCTCCTCCAGAAATACGGGGATTATTGAATACTCTCCCACAATTCACGGGCTCGGGTGGGATGTTTTTGGCGTATTGTATGGTGTTTGGGTTGTCGTTAATGACTTCAACGAGCTGGAGGTTGATGTTGGGCGTTCTTTCTATTCCTTCGCTTATTTATTTTGCTTTGACGGTATTGTATTTGCCTGAATCCCCGAGGTGGCTTGTGAGTAAAGGAAAAATGGGGGAAGCAAAACGAGTCTTGCAAAGATTACGTGGCCAAGAGGATGTTTCAGGTACTTTTTATTGTCTTATATGTAGCTAGATATAATGTTGGTTGGGTAACAGGTGATAATTGGTCGGGTTGGGTTGGGTTGACCTAAAACTCCTTCTGACCATAAAGTTAATTTTTTATTACTAGTATAAATAATTGGGGATTCAGATTATGATTAAACTGATTTAGGAGGCTTCAATGCATAAAAAGTACACTTGATGAGACTTTTGGTGATCTGGTCTGTTTCCTCGTTAGCTGTTTTTTAACCATATGAGTGTATGACCTACTAGAGATAGAACATAACCTGAATCAATTAATTTGTAGTTAAACGGGTCCAATGTGCCACAAATAGACCTTATTATAGGTGCAACATGGGCTTATCGGGCTGGTTGTGTAAGGTCTAAATAGGTTAGGTCCGAATAGGTAATCTTTTTTCATTGTTTAAAACAAGCCGAGTCAGGTTGCGTTAATCGAAACAATTACCATTTTCTATATACCTTGTATTTTATAAATGGTTACAAAAAATATATTCATTACAACAATAATCTAGTTTCACGAATAAGATGTTTTCGTAGGTTATCTGCATTTAACAATAACACTTTGGCCAACTTTTGAGTTCCGGCCCATTAAACCCTTTTCATTTCTAGCTATATTTTTATGTTTGACCAGTTAGAAATAAAAACATAACTTGAATCGACCCATTCACAAGTAAATTGAGCGTGCCACTTTAAGGCTTTACGCCAATATGCATGATAATTGCTAAGTAACCAGATTTTTCAATCTCTTCATTCATCGGTAAGTTTCCAATATAGTTGATTGTGGCATTTGAGTCACAGGCGAATTGGCCTTGCTGGTAGAAGGTTTGTCCGTTGGAGGTGAGACGTCAATAGAAGAGTACATGATCGGGTTGGACAACGAGGATAACGAAGATCATGATCCAACAACTCGTAAGGATGAAATCAAATTATATGGAACACAAGAGGGTCTCTCGTGGATAGCAAAACCAGTCAATGGTCAAAGCATGCTCAGTCTCGTTTCTCGTCAAGGAACAATGGTGAACTCGAGCATTCCGTTAATGGACCCTCTTGTTACTCTCTTTGGTAGTCTTCATGAAAAGCAAACGGAGTCGGGAAGTATGAGAAGTATGCTTTTCCCAAATTTTGGTAGCATGTTTAGTACTGCCGGGCCACCGGTTAAAGATGACCAATGGGATGAAGAGAGTTTACAGAACGAAGGTGACGGTGATGGTGACGGCACGGACGGTGGAGATGACTCGGATGACAATTTACATAGCCCATTGATTTCCCGGCAAACAACGAGTGTGGTGGCGCCACATGGCGGTGGTAGTCTTACGCAGGGAGAGACGACTGGTGGCATGGGAATTGGCGGTGGGTGGCAGTTGGCATGGAAGTGGGAGGAAAAAGAAGGTGAAGACGGGAAGAAAGAAGGAGGGTTTAAAAGGATATATTTGCATCAAGAAGGATCGGGACCCATCAGTGGGTCCCGTCGCGGGTCGCTTGTTTCAGTTCCAGGTAGTGCTGTCAATGTTCCAGTTGAAGGAGAGTATGTCCAAGCTTCTGCTCTAGTGAGCCAGTCTGCATTATACTCGAAGGAGCTCATGAGTCAACATCCAGTGGGACCTGCAATGGTTCACCCATCAGAAACTGCTTCTAAAACATCATTGTGGTCTGCGCTTCGTGATCCTGGTGTTTCACGTGCATTGTTTGTTGGCGTTGGAATCCAAATGCTTCAACAGGTATGACTGGTAAATGAAAATATAAAAAAGTTAGATTCTTGTAAATGTGAATAAGTTGATGAAATTTATCGGTTTTTCTTGATGCAGTTTTCTGGAATAAATGGGGTTATGTACTATACGCCTCAAATCCTTGAGCAGGCGGGAGTGAGCGTTCTTTTATCGAGCCTTGGTCTTGGTTCGGATTCTGCTTCGTTTCTTATTAGCGCATTTACTACACTTCTAATGCTTCCATGTATTGGTATCGCCATGTGGTGCATGGATATCGCGGGTCGAAGGTAACATAACCTTGCTTTTATACTAATTTGACTTTTAGAGGTGATGGGTCGGGCATGTTGGGTAATGGGTCAAAATGGTAATTTTAGTGCAGGTAAAAAAATGGGCCCAACCACAAACAAATTTTTTCCATCCATTTTCTTTATTTTTATTTTCAAATGTATTAATGTGCATAATATGCTTATAAATCTATACCCTTACAAAATTGATCTCCTAACCTTTTTTTTCAATAAAGGGATTTGAGAGATTGTTTATGGTTCAAATACACACTTCGGATGACTTACATATGTTTGAACCTAGCATCCTGTAAGACGAAATCCCCTTAATGTATACTGATTTTTATTTGTTTTTAAACTCAGGACTCTGTTGCTGACTACAATTCCGGTACTGATAGTATCACTCATTATCCTCGTCCTTGGAAACATTATCGACATGGGATCCGTTATTCACGCAGCTGTGTCCACCATTTGTGTGGTCGTCTACTTTTGCTGCTTTGTCATGGCGTATGGCCCGATCCCAAACATTTTGTGCTCGGAGATCTTCCCAACACGAGTCCGCGGAGTCTGCATTGCCATATGTGCATTAGTCTTTTGGATATGCGATATCATTGTCACATATTCATTGCCTGTAATGCTTACGTCTATTGGTTTGGCGGGCGTTTTTGGAATCTATGCCATCGTGTGCGTCATTTCATGGGTGTTTGTGTTTTTGAAAGTTCCGGAAACCAAAGGAATGCCATTGGAGGTGATCACAGAGTTTTTCGCCGTTGGAGCAAGAGCTAAGAATGATTGAATGAGTGAAAGAAAGGCAATCTTTATGTTGCTGGTTAGGGTTTTGAATTGGTTACATTATTTTCTAAGTGTATACATACAAATTTGGGGAATTTGGATCACTGGCAAGTAGATTCATTATGTTATATATTTTTGGGTTTATTCAAGTTCAATTGAGCCCAAAATGCCTACACTTAACGCTGAAAAGTAGGATCAGGTTTAACTTAAACTCGTAAAGATCAATTCTATGTTCGGTTCGTGTAAACTTGAGTCTAGACTTGTTTAGGCATATATGAAGTTGAACATTGGTTCGGATTATATGGGAAGGGTTGATATTTGTGGACTAAATAAATATAAATAACAGTACATGCATTTAAGCATTTAAGTTGTGTGTGTCTGAAGCAATGTAAATAAATAAAAAATATCGGTCACAACTTGTTTGAGTTGTGGTTAAATGATGGCGATATGACGCTGATGTCACATTAGTTCCGGTGTGGTGCTAGTTATGATAACATGAAGCAATTAGCAAGTGATCTAACAGTCAAATGGTTGAAATAACTAAATGCATGTTAATGTGGATTTGTCTATATTTTTATGTGGAAACATATATGCTAAGTTGTCATTTGTGTAATTGGTGTCATTATCAAAAACAATATTTATATTTATACAAACATATGTGCTATTACTCTCATTGATCAATCATAACTTTAGCTAATCACGTGTTAAACCTAACTTGTCATTTTGAATATTATCTTACACATAAAGAGCTTTTATTTAGCTAATTTCATGTGTGAGATTGATGATTGACAAAATTTCCTACTAATCATTGGTACCACTATTTGGTTTTTGGTGCTTGATGATGATTTGGTTTACATGAAACTACAAATCGTATACCAAATTGAAGTAATACTCTTCTTGTTACCATTTTGGTTATTAAGAGAGATTTTAGTTTTGCTTGAACCACCATGAATTCTTGGCTAGTTGTTTTGAGTCTTTTTCGAGAGAATATGATACAATCTTGTTGATCTATCGGGTTTGAGTTTAGTCTAAAGCAGTCGCGCGTCCATCTTACTAATAAAACCACTCTTACTTTTACAGAAAACTAATAAAATTTATTTTTGTACATTTGCCGGTTAAAACACGACTGCATCTTCAAATTTTAGAGCTATATAATTTGAGTATGATATCATATTATCCGAGCTATTTTAATCGCATTAGAAGCAATTTAGAGTTAATTATTTCTAGATAAATTATTCTTTACTCTTATATTTTTATTAATATTTTTTGAATAGGCAAATAGCTCGAAAAGGTAATATAAAGTCAAAAATTTCTCAATCAATGAAATCTCACATTCTCTATCTCCCAAAAAGGATCATTGTCTTTAATTTTTACCAGAAAATGATTGTTTTTGTCGAAAATCTTAAATTAAGGGGAATACCGCTTACTCAATTTTTTATATATACAAAATAAAGGTCGGTTAAAGGTGATGCGCATCATTTATAAATACTTTATACCACAAATCAGGGTTTAAAACATTTGGGGTCATGAGTGCAGCCACTTAAGGTTCCAAAATTGAAGTAACAAATTCATATCTAATAGATGGTGAACCGTGAAATTAAAGGTTATTTGTGTGTTGATAATGCAAGAATTTGAACCTCTTGGACACATAGGAACTCATGCAAGTCGTTTTAAGAGTCAATTTTGTATAAAATTTTTTTTATCAGGTGATATTCCCCTTAGTTTACATTTTTGATAAAATAATTTTTTTCAGGTAAAAATTTAAAATATAGGTCTTTTTGAACTATTGAAAAAGCAATATTTTTTTAATTAGAAATTTTAAACTTTACATTATCTTTTTGGACTAAAACCGTTTAAAACCGTTTTTTAAGTGGCTATTATTTGTTGCACATAGCATTTTAACTATACCAATTATTTCCCTCAAAATATTTTAAACGAACACTTAAAATATAAAAATATTCAACTAATGTTTATATTAAAAATTAACCAAATTTAGATATCGTAAAACAAACGAACAGACAGAAATGGTAATTAATTTCCATTTCTTTATACACGTATACATTATTATTATTTTATTATTTATCTATATAAGGTAAAATACTCACGTCTATCATTGCTCGTTCCTAAATTGGCGAAAGTTCCTGAAACCCTAAAATCACATCAGAGCTGTAATCGATCAAATTAGTTTGAATAGTCGTGAAAAATGGGGTACACAAAGGGTCTATTTTCCGTGATTTTGAGAGACGGCGAGCCACTCGTTAAAAAATTAGCCGCCGTTTCTGTATTCGGTGTTCTTCCTGGAGCCATGATCGCTTCTCTCTTTTATTCCCCACCTGATTTCATCTACAATAAAAAAAAACAATCGTCTTCTTCTAAATAGAGGTACCACATCTTGTTAGTTACCAACTGTATGAACATTTTATGGTTTGTTTGTAAATAATTGAGTGTTTTGAATTGCATATGATGGAATTGTTTGTTTTTATTTGATTTGTTTTATTTAGATCTCGTGTGCTTGGATTAAGTAATGAATTAGTAGATTGTAAAAGCAGATTAGGTATTGAGGTAGAATTATCAGGTGTTTCGTAATTGAAATAGTTACCTTAGCACATCTAGTAGCATCTTACTGTAACTGATGTGTAAATTGTGAGTCATGTAATGACTTAATATTAGATTACTGTGTCAATTACCGTAGTTTGATTCAGATACAACATGAAGTATAGTTGTCAAAATTGGATGATGTTGGATTTATTCGGTTCTTACTGTGTAACTCAATTCATGAAGCAAATGGCCGTGTTTTTGGTAAAGCTATGATGAACAACAAAAGAGGTGTCGTTTTAAAAATTGCATTCACGATAATGATGTGAGTAATTCCTTAGTACACAAATTTCGTTGTTTTTTTGTTTGTTTCGGTAATAGGTTTAGCATGTCAGCCTGGTCAAACGGGTCGGATTGTGCTGACCCATCAGCTCGTTTTTTGCTCATTCGTTATAATTTGTGAAATGTATCTACTAAAAGTATAAAATTTGTACTGATAAAATAGTAATTTAATGTTTTTCAATAGAGTAGTTTACTAGTTTATAAGCATTTGAGATTCATTTAGGCGACATTTGACCAGTTTTGTTTCAGTAATGTTTTAAAGTTTACGGGTGACCTGTTGGAGATATAAATAACCCAAGTTGACCAAATATTAAGTAAATGACTCTAAATTACCACTTCTAGTTCTACCTGTTAATCAACAATTAGCCTTTCACATATCATGCATCATTTGTTTCCCCTTGCTGAATTTAAAACGTCTTTATCAAAACGACACTTGATACAAAATCTATATGACATGCTGAGAGTTCTCCTACTGTGACATTTGTTAGTGAACCTTTTTTGTTGAATAATATCCGTTAGTTAAGCAGAAACGAAAGTAAGTTTTAGGTACAGTAACTTTATAAAACTACCTTAGTGTTGCAGTTTTGCGAGGAAGGTTACTTTTAGGATAAACATGAATTTATCGAGTAGTCTTGGCACCCTGTTTTTTGCTGAAAGAGTTCAAGTGATTTCTCCTTGTTACTTTGACTGTGAAATTATTACTTGGTCTAAATCTTATGTGAGAATTTGTGTATATTACAATATTGCCATTCATGTTCACTCGGCTGACATCATTAGCCTCACATATTGGCTTTGACTATGGTTGTCAACTTGTCGCCTAAGTTCATTTTTGTATAACCAATTATCTTTATGTAGTAGTTTTCCCTGTACTACACCTTAGTAATATACATTTTGTACAAAGTGAAACTTGAACTCACAACCACTTGGTTCGTGATACACCTTAGATACTGCTAGCCCAAACGGCAGCGGAGCCAAAGGGGGGCTAAGGCGTGCTTGAGAAAAAAATTACAATAAATTTTATGTAAGGCGTTACTCCTGTCATGATTGTCAACACAATTCTTAAAAAAATGATACCTGATTTGTTGGTTGTTACAACTTCGACAAAAAACCACAACCATTTGCCTCATAAATTGAGTCAAACAGTAAGAGGTTAGTCTCAAATCATACGGAGTTCAATTTTTGCCAAGCATGCCTCAACTGCATACTTGTATCCGAATCAAATGATCTAATATTAAGTCACATGATTCACAATATACGTACTACTACAGTACTAAACTAGGGGGTGCTTCTCCCAGACATACAGCTTCAGCATATGATTGGCCAGTGACCCATTGATCACCCGTAGTCCACATAATATTTTACAATTGGATACCTTTAAGTGCCATCTATACCACGTTCAATAAAATTGGCCACCTATCGACGTCTTTGTCCAAGTTGTTGGAAACGGCAAGAGGTCGTTGTCTTCCACGACAATGCCATCTTAACGACTTGATTCATTTCATTCATTCTCTTAGGTATGTATTTACTGTCTTTAATTGCTTTTTCTTCCCTACCGTCGATTTGAAGGAACCAGAAACTAATTATTTGATTGTGTGTGACGCAATTTATATTTTGAACACATTATAATTTGTAAAGTCATTATACAAATTGTTGTGGAAACTAATGTAATAATAAAATAGCCTTCTACGATTTAACAATTCTAATCAATCTTCACTTTGATCCATCATTACTATTTATGAGTTAAGGCCTCCTTTAACTAAACATTATGGCTCCACCCCAAAGGCCCACTGGTATGTTGATGTACTAGTTGGCAAAGGTTGGAGACAAAACAATGATAAGTTCGTTGTGAAAAATAGATAGAACTCCTCAGACTTGCAAGAAGCACAGAAGTCCTCAAGATGTTGATTTACTCTGTTGACGTTGGAATTGTAGCTCATGTTGTAATTGGATCTTGTAATTTTTGGGCATGCAAAGCTCGACTTATCACCGCTGTCATTTTGCAGGGACTGTTTGGAAGCTGTAGAAATGTGTGGCAGAAGGATGGACTGCAATAACCTAATGGCCATTGTGTTAGCCGTATTCAGGTTATAGCCATTTGGAAGCATCTTTTGCTGTTTTTAGCTATTTGTTTCTGTTATACACAATTAACTATCTCATAAAACTTTAACCAATGTACCCAGGTCCTTAAGTTTTTACCTTCTGCTTTTATCCTTTTGTCATTGAATTATGTTTGATTATGAGCTATGCATAGTCTTGGTTTAACTAATTTTGCATGCAATCTTCTTGCATTTGGAAAAAAAAGTTATTGACGAGCGATTTGCATAAATTTAACGAGGTAGCTAGGTTAGTCGTTTCCGTTTGAATCTATAACATAATGAATTTCAGTTATTTTTTTACATGATAACAAGATATGAAAAATGTGGTTGAGAATGTGTATCCAATGGGTAATGACGTGACTTACAATTTGGGCTTGTTCGGAATCAACCCGTTAGCGTCATCATTGCTATAATATGTGCTAATGAATGAATTATATGTTGATCAAATGGTTGGCCAAATGTTGAGTTTGTTAAAACATCCTCAATCAAATGATTGTGATTTCTGATTTTCCCTTAATCTTAATGTTGTACTACAATTTAGTTTTTACAATTATAACACAAATCATGTTTTTAAGTTACTTTGAAGATTATCAAACCACATTTTGATTAGAAAACATAATTTAAAGACTCGAACAAAGCAGTCACAAAGAAAACAAAGATTTGTATGGTACGATCAGAAAATGACTTGGGTCTAAATCATACGAACAATTAGCTTATCAAATTATATTAGAGAAGGACGGATAAGGTTGCGTTTGGTTCATAAAATTTTATGGAATTGAAATCTTAATCTCATTTCGTAATAGTGTTTAGTCCAAGAATGAATTGAATTGTAAAAATTTCTTCACTCGAATGAATTCACATTCTTGAAATTTCAATTTCTTTGATGAATTCCAATGGGTAAACTGCAATTTTCGTCCCTGTGGTTTTTCCAATTCGCTGATTTTGTCCCTTAACTTTTATTTTCGCTGCAGCCATCCTCCATCTTATTAAATTTCCATTTTATTGTCCTTCCGTCAATTTGGAGTTAAATTGTCACGTTAAGTGGTCACACGTGATACACACGTGAGGGCACCAAGGTCTTTTCCACTTCTCCTTCCATTTTATCCCTCTCATTCCCCATTTTCTGGACCAAGGTCTTTTACAATACACTTATTCTAGATCCCGATTAATTCTCCATTTTCCTGCTCGAAAAACACGCACATTTCATGTCTCACCTCGCGACCAAAACCCTTGAACTGTAAAATCTCACCAAATTCGTCAAATGAAGTATACTATACGCTTTGGAGCTCCTTGTTGGGGCATACGAGTTAAAAAAACTCGATCAATACGATCTTGACGAAGTATATGAAGTATACGGTACGTAATTGCAAATAATTAAGGGTTTTTTAAAAAAAATCCAATGATATCGATTAAACATGTTAACATTAAGTTATAAAGTAAATTTGGTTGCTGATAGCTTGTTTTTTATCTAATTTTTAGATCGTTACCCGATGTTGTTCTCGATTAAGATGCATCACGGTGGTACATTTTTGAAATATCCAGGAAGAAAATACGTTGGTGGGACATCACACTACGTGGATTTGGTAAATACGGATTACTTTTATGTTATTGAACTTGATAAGATGGTAACACGATTAGGGTATAATGTTAAAGATATTATGTACTATCATTTCAAGAAACCTGGATGTGATTTCGGTTATGGGTTGTTGGCACTTGGGTGTGATCAAGATGTACTTAACATGATAGCATATGTTGGAAATGTTAGGCTTATTAATGTATACATTGAACATGGAATCACCACAGTTTTTCTAAATTATTGGAGATCACCTAATCAAAATAAGGTTGTAATTGAGCAATTTGATATTGAGCCTGTTGACAGGAAGGTTGTTAAGAAGAAATGCAAAAAAAGGTTACTTTTAGGTTGGATTGATAGTTTGCATGATGGGCAGTTTACTAAAAAAAATGACATTATTGAGATAGAAGAAATGGTTGATCGATGTGAGGAGGGTTGTAGTGGAGGATATTGATGATGATGATGATGATGGTAATGGTAATGTGATGAATGAGGTGAGGGACAAAGTTGTAGATGATAATTCATTTCATGATTCCTTTTTTGATGATGATTTGGTGGATGAGGTGACTGTAAATACAAATAAACATGTCAATGAAAGAGTGGAAGAGGAAAGAGTTGTTGAGGTTGCAACTGATAATGAATTATCAGCTGGGAATGAAGAACCAACTCCTTTGGAAGCTGATTTTATTGAAGATGATATGCATGAAATGTATGATGTTAAGGTTGATATGAGAAACTTCAAGTTTATAGTTGTTGAAAGGAATATTAGAAATGTGGAACCTATAATTGATAATCTTACTGTAGATAATGAATTATTGGGAATAAACTTTGATGAGTTTGATAGTGGTGATGGGTCAGATCAACCAGATGGAGATAGAAGAAGACAACTTAGAAAAATAAGAAGAGAGCAACAGTCAAGTGTGGATGGTGTTTTCAAAACTAAATTCTATGTTGGTCAAGATTTTGACTCAAAGAATAAAGTGACACAAATGGTAAACATGCATGCAGTTGAAACAAGGAGAGATTTAAAATGTGTAAAAGATGATCTTAATAGGGTAAGAGCTAGATGCTTTGGTTTATGTCCAGGGTATAAACCATCAACAAAAGAGCAAGTCTTAAAAAAAGGTGGGTATAAAAAGACAACTGGAAGCAGTGGTGAGGGTGGAAAGTCAAATGAAATGAGTAAGGGTAAGGATGTAATTTCAAGTGATAATGTTCCTGACAAACCCATATGTCCTTGGACTTTACAAGTTAGTAAAGGTATTGGTGAAGATTCATGGTCGGTCAAAACGTTTATTGGGGAACATAAATGTGTGAACACTAGAGAATTAAAGTGGTCCAATTCCACATTTCCAACAAAACAAGTAGGTGAAACAATTGCTTCTACATCCGAGATTACAGCAAGAGGGTTTACAGATCTCATTTCCAAGCAACTTCAACTTAACATTAAAAAGCAAACCATCTACAGAGAAATGGAAAAAGTAAAGAAAAAATAGGCAGGGAGATTACAAGGAGCAGTATGCTCTACTAAGGGACTACTGTTTGGAGCTAAAGCAAAGAAACCCTGTTACCTCAGTAAGGATTGAAACACAATCAGAACCCAATCCTCATTCTGAAACAAGAGTTTTCAAAAGAATATATATTTGTTTGGGTGCTTTAAAGAGGGGATTTAAAGCTTCTAAAAGGGAGATCTTAGGTGTGGATGGTGCACACATGAAAGGGTCGTATCCAGGATAAGTTTTAACTGCAGTTGGGGTTGATGCAAACAATGGTATATATCATGTTGCTATTGCTATAGTAGAAGCAGAAACTTTAAACTCCTGGACATGGTTCTTGAAATGCCTTGGTGATGATTTGGATTTGCAGACCAATAGCAACTTCACATTTATGAGTGATAGGCAAAAGGTATACATTCATTATTAGGTATACATTCGTTATAAACTGTTTGTTACACACATTAACTATTACATTTCTTTTTTTTTTTGTAAGGGTTTACTTCCAGCAATTTCAAAAGTTTTCACATCAGCTGAACATAGATTTTGTTTGAGACACATCCATGAAAATTTGGTTAAAAAATTCAAAGAACCAAGATACAAGGAATTGCTATGGGAATGTGCAACACATACAACAGTTCAAGAATTCCAGGTCTAAATGGAGGCGATTAAGACTTTTGATGCAAGGTGTCATGATTGGTTGATGGATATCCCATTGCATCGTTGGGTAAGATCTCATTTCAGTGGTTAGTCTGCTTCTTCTTTTTTTTTCGCAATAGTGTATTAAATATGTGAATCTTTTAATAGAAAGTTGTTAGATATCTCATTGCATCGTTTGGTTAAATTACAGGTAGGGCACACTGTGATATATTACTCAATAATATATGTGAGTCTTTTAATAGTAAGTTGCTAGATGGAAGGGACAAACTAATCATTACTTGTTTGGAATACATTAGAGAATATCTCATGAAAAGAATAGTGATTGTACAGAAGGTAATTGAGAAAAGTGATGGTTTGTTAACACCTACTGCAACGAATATTTTTGAAAACATAAAAACAGCAGCAAATGAAATCAAAGTTCTATGGAATGGGGGGGATTCATTCCAATGTAAAGGTCCATGGGGTGACCAATGTGTGGTAGACATGAGGCAAAAAGTTTGTACTTGCAGAAGGTGGGAGTTGACTGGTATACCATGCAAACATGCAGTTGTTAGCATGTGGAATATGTGTGAAAATGGTATACAAATTGGCATTCCCGAGGACTGGGTTCATCCAGCATATAGACTGGAAACATGGAAGAAATCATACTCATTCATGATTGAACCAACTTGTGGTACAACCATGTGGCCAAGGAGTGGATGTCCAACAAAATTGATACCTCCAATCCGTCATATCCAAGTTGGCAGACTCAAGAAAAAGAGGAAAAGGAGTGCTTATGAACAAGCTTAGATAGTGAGAGATGGGAAATTATCGAGGGTTGGGAAGAGTATAAGTTGCAAAAAATGTGGTAACAAAGGCCATAACTCCAAAACATGCAAAGGACAAGGGGTGGTCATGTCAGTACTAGTCAAGCAGGTGCAGGTGCAGCAGGTGGTAGGGCTAAAGTTACTAGAAAAACAAAGGGCAAAGGAGGTGTTGCTGCAAAGACCAAATAGATGGTGGTACTTTTGTTGGCTGAAGAAGACAATGTACTTTTGTTTTTGTGTTTTTGGTTATTATAGTGTAATGGCTGATTTTGATATGGTGGTAGTCTAGTAATTATGGATGTATTTTGGAAATCTATATTGGCATTCACTGGATTAATGTATGGACTAATGGATGGTTTATGACTAGATTAATATAAAATGCTTCTTTTGGTAAACCTTGTGTTTTTGTACTTGTATTTGTGGTTTTGGTAATCTCGGCATTTATATTTGCAGTTTTGGTACTAAAAACTGCATGTGATTTTGGGTCCAATTTATGCCACTAAAAACTGCATTTGACCCCATTATTGAGACCAAAACATATCAGTGTTTAACAACTGAATTTATAACACATTGCTTACAATCGATTAACAAAATAACATTACATTCATAATAACTGAAATACAATACAAAATTGACCATTACAATGTGAAAATTGGTCAATTTGACTTCCACTACTATCAAAAGCAACTTGCTACTTCACTTGTTACTACACTTAGACCGAATTTACATAATACTCCTAACGATCACGTAAATAGCAAACATAATCCAGCTACATATCAAGTACATCTTCAATCGACGTCCTCGTTGTTCTCTAGCTCTTAGTAATTCTTCAACTCGGTTTCTAGCCCTCAACAACCCTGGAATTATATCCACTACGCGTTCACACATCGGTGGATCATACCAACGAACGAAATCACAATTCGAAGCCTGTGACAGTAGATTTCGAAATTAAAAGTTGTTAGAATTACAATAATTGGGTTTTAATGAACTTACCGTCTGGGAGCAACAATAATAACGATGACCTGGGTTTCGAGTAGTCCAGGATGTTCAAATACATGTAGGTTTCACACAAGCACACCTAACAGCCATTATTTGTTCAATATTTTCCAATTTGGGTTTTGAAATGCAATTAGGGCTCTGTGCGTGTTTTTCGAGCAGGAAAATGGGGGAAAATCGGGATCTATAATAAGAAAGAATATATCTAAATGAGAGGGATAAAATGGGAGGGGAAGTAGAAAAGACCTTGGTGCCCTCACGTGTGTGTCACGTGTGACCACTTAACGTGACAATTTAACTCCAAATTGACGGAAGGACAAAAAAATGGAAATGTAATAAAATGGAGGATGGCTGCAGTGAAAATAAAAGTTAAGGGACAAAATCAACGAATTGGAAAAACCACACGGACGAAAATTGAAGTTTACCCAATTTTAATTTAATCGAAAACATTACACGAATCGCAATGCAAGGTAAATAATTAAGTTTCTCTTATATAGATTGTTAGCAAATAAGAGACAAAATTAGACTCCATAAATCACAAATTATTGTTATTTATGCTTCGTTACTTTACAAGTTGTTCTTTATGTAATTTATGATATTATACACTACAATACTTTAAAGTACAATTAGTACTTAGGAGAGTGTAAGGAGAATTTTTGATGGATCGATCTTAATTCATTGTGATTTATGCTTCGTTACTTTACATGTTGTTTTAGATGTACTACCAAGGTAAAAATCTAATGTGGGGCATGACAAGCGTCACTATTGATGGTGAATTGACGTCAAAAGGCTCTCAATCTTCAATCAAATCAAATTCAAAATTCTATCCATCTTCCCACTCTTCTTCTCATTAAATGAAAATGAAAATCTTGCATACAAATAACCTCTTTTCCCATTTTCACTTTTGGTTTCTTTTTTTGCAACTTTTAGCCCTGAGATGGGACACATTCATATTCTCCCATCCCATTTCTTCCCACAAATAACATGTAGCCTAGAAATTTTAAATTCAAATCTAAATTATTCCAAGATTTTATATAAGTTGTAGCATTTATTTACATATCTAATTCTTGATAACAATCACTCATTAAGTACTAGTAACAATTTATAATCCTAGTAGTTATTAATATAAATATATGTTCATGTTTAACACATGTTTTATATTCCTTGATCAAATAGTCGGTAGCAAAAGTTGATTGAACGCGATCCTGTCTAATGACACCACCTCATTGCTACGATCACTAGTACCATCCGCTCCAAATCTTGTACCACCACCATTCGTGTTGAAGTAGTAGTCCATTTCGCCAATATCCGGTTGCTCAAATGAAAACAATGGAGTAGGGGGGACGTACTCCGTCCCCCACCGCTGCAAGTTAGTATCCGGGAGTTGTGGAATGCTAAATTGCACCTCGGTTTTACATTGTTTAGGGGTTGTTGGTTGATGTGGTAGAAGTTGAGGTTTAATAAGGTTCGAGTTGGGGGTAGTTTGGAAGGAAGGAAATGTTGGTATGTTTAGTAGTGATTTAAGGTCTTGATCATTGATTTCTTGATTGTTGTCACCAAATAAAAATGGATTTTGGAGGGGTGGGGGTGGAGGGTGCATTAAGGATGTTGTACTTTCAACCAAGGGCTTTTTGGTAATTTCAGTGGTAGTAGGAGTTGAGGGTGATGGTGCTTGTATTGATTGGTGGTGTTTGAAGTTAGGGTAGTTTTGTCCACCACTTGATTTCTTTTCACTTACTTTGTGAAATATTCTACAAATCACCCATTCATCCTGCAAAAGAATGTGTACCTATTATTATGTATTATGTATCAATATAAAAGTAAAAACATAAAATAATAACAATAAATTTTAATAATTGTTTATCTTTTACTCAAACTTAAATATTTTGTATTATTTCTACTATGGATAACATTTTTGTTTTTAGTAATCAACAAATTAAAAATGAAAATAATTTACTATAGTAAATACTGTAGTAAACAACAGATTTTTCAGGATTTAGGAAACCCAAAATGGAAATAGTGAAATGACAAACTAGTCAATCAAAAAAAGTCAATCAAGATAGATGGATTGAAAGAAAGATAGGTCAATAAAGTCAACTCCAAGAAAACGACAAAATAAATGCATAGAAAAGTTGTACTATTTAAACTGTCAGAGCATATAGTGGTTGTACCTTACACGTGTGCCGATAAGAGAAGTCACCATCAAGGCGGTACTCGTGCATGACCCATTTGGTTTTTTCACCATGTGGGGCCCGACCCTTATAAAAAACCAACGTCTTTTTCATACCCAATAAAGTTCGACCCGACCCGCTACTATAAACCTCCCGGTCCTTGCCCGTTGCCTTCCAATAACCCGCACCCGTGGCCCGGTTCGTCCTTAACCCGGTTGGGTATTTTCTATCTCTTAAGCTATAGAAATACCATTCTCTTTCTCCCATCTTTGCCACTTCTACACGAATCATAACTTAATTAGCATTTATTTATCACATTTAATAAAAATTGTACTTTGATAAATAAAAATAGGAAATGCAAAAGTTTTGGTGAAGAGTGGAAATGGGTTGGATTGATATGAAACACTATTTTTTATTTAATTATAAGCAATTAATTAATAAATAAATATAATATGACGAAACAAGACTAAAAAATAATAAATAAAAAGATAACTAAACTAATTATAAAGTTTCTTGAAGAAGTATAATTTTACCCAAAAAACAATAATAACCTTTTTATCTTACTAGTTAAATTAAAATTAAATACTGTATTATAACTATACAATTGCAATAGTTCTATTGAGTTCTATTCTCTAGTTTTGGTTTTTTATTGGGTTGGTACAAGTTTTCTTTTCAACCATCACCAGATGCAATTGTTTTCTTTTCTGTATAAATGGATGCAATGATATAAGGAACAAAAATCCAATGGATTTTTAGACTATTAATGTGGTAGTACATTATGCATACATAATTGTACATTAAATGAAAAAACGTAATTAAAATCTGATTCAGTTTTTAATTATTGGTTTGTAAACCGTACGACCATACAATTATTTATCAATCAATGCACTTTTGGTTTTTAATATCCAAAGAAATGTCATGAATGCATGGTACTTCTGTACAAGTCTATTTGCGTATAGTACAACTAATACATTAAGGAGGACAGCACAGTGCATCAGAACCCTTTTGGTGTAAATATAAAGAAAGATTTGCAAGTTAGATGTTGGATTGTCAGAAGGTGAATTTATATTAGATTTTCTGGGCCAGTTAATTTATAAAAAATCCATTGTAGCAGTTGAATACATACAAACACATACATCTAATATGTAATAGTTATAAAAATGGCTACAAAAAAATATGGGCATATAAAGCTGTCAGATAACCATTTGTTTACTTTGTTGTTTGATGGATATGTATGCAATTACTCCAGTACTTTGATCTAATTTTACCCTCTATGCAAATATCTTAACTTTGTGTAAAGAAGGTGAAAGTGTCCTTAAATTGTGTGTTTGATGGTGAAAAATAGTATCTTCAAGTGTGTGTTTGGAGGTGAAAGTGCCCTAAAGTATGTGTTCAATGGTCAAAATATCCACTTAAGTATGTTTATCAGTTCCTAAATGTGTTTTAGTGGTGAATGTATCACTTTTTAAATGTGTTTTAGTGGTGAATATACATGTCCTAAAGGGTGTTTTTCAAAGGTAAAATGTCCATAAAATATGTGTTCTTGATGCTAAAAATACTCCCAAGCTAAGTGTGTCCATAAAATATAGAAGTGAAGGTAATCAAAATATTATATATTGTGTTTGGATGATCAAAGTTACTTGGTATCCCTAAATTGTGATTTTGAAGGTGATAGTGTCTCTAAAACATGTGTTCTTAATGGAAAGAATATTCATTCTTAAGTGGTTGCAAGCTTGAAAGTGAAAGTAACCCTTAAAGTGTGTGTGTGTGTGTGTTTTTGATGGTGAAAGACGACTGACAGTAACTTACTGTAATGAAATGCGCGTGTGATTTTAAGCAATTAAGTAGTAAAATAATAACCTGGTAGTTCCCATGGTTCACAACGGTTAAGATCAACTTCAGCAATATGAACACCAGAAAAAGTAGAATTAAAGACTTTAGAAGCAAGATAAAAAGTGATAAGTTCTTCATCAGTTGGATGAAACCTAAATCCAGGTGGCAAACCACCACCATTTTGTTCATCTGAATTATTAATATCTCTACCACCGCCATTTGAACCACCACCAAGCTCACAAAGTATCTCTTCAATACCAAGCATCATGATTTAAAGAAAAAAAATATTATTAGTGTGAAATTAAGTGTTTGGATGAGGGAAGCACAGAAAGAAATTGTGAAGGGAATTTGGGAGATCATAAAGCTAGGCTATTATATATATATAAGGGCTATACAACCCTAATAGACAACACCTGAAAAAGGGTCCCATAATGGCTACAAAGACAAAATACCAAAATCATAAAATTATATGGTTATTTATTTATTTATTTATTTTTGTTGCGTTTTAATTAGTTGTGGTTGCAGTGTGTCGATCAGTATAAAATACTTGATTATTTATTTTAAAAATTTTGCTTAATATAACCCTTAGAATTATGGATAACAACTAAAATTTTATGCGTTGTTGGTTAGGCTACAGTTATGTTCGCAATTTAACTATATGTGTTGACGGTTTTGTGGCGGTTAAAAAAAGTTAGACAATTTTTGATGAAATGAAACCTTATACAAATGGTATTTTCTTTATTTTAATAATATATTTGTAAGAAATTATAAAACTATGAATAAAAATGGTTATAAATTGTTTTTGAAGTTTAAGAATAATAATAGTTGTGTTTAAATGACTAAAAGTATGTTAATAGGGAAACTAAGACAGATGGTAATTCAATTTCAGGATTTAAATTTAAATGAAAAAGGAGAAAATGATAAAAGCATGTGGTAATTAATTAAGTTCTTTTGAAGTTAAAATTAAGTTCAAATTGTAAACAAAAGATGATATGTGTTTACCATAGTTAGATACAAACGTGTTACCGTTGATATATTTATATGGATTTTAGCATCCAATCTTCTTAATTTGTAAGTTTATTTTTTAATCGTTTTAATTAAAAATCAAAAAATAATGATATATAAATTTAAAAATGCACAATACGTCTCTATATGTGACACTTTTTTTATTTTCTCTCTTATTTGTTATAATATTCTTCTAAATCATTTTAACAAAATTTTCAATCATATCACTAAACAGATTTTTACGCATATATTGTAAATTTATACATTATTGTTAAAAAATTAAAGAATGTTAAACTCAATCGTAAGTTTTGTCTTGTCAATCAAAAGATTTAATATAGTGATTTATGGGTATGGGTCTTATCCGTTAAGTAATTGTTGTAGTTATAGTAGGGTAATTATTAAATAAATAAAAAAGGGGGGAGGGGGTAAAAAGTGTAATAAATGTAAAAGATGAGGGGGTACAGGATTTATGCGTGCGTGTGGGAAAAAGAAAGGAGTCAGGGGATCAGAAGTAGGCTTAGGGTTTCACAGGCCTTTTCACTTGGGAAGGGGAGGCCTAGCTGTCTGCTGCTACACCCCTATAACCTACACCTACTATACTCTCTAATCTTTTCATTATTATATCCTATATCCTATATACTATTACTATTTTATTATTATATTATTATTATTAAATTAGGTGGAAGATCCGATAAAAATGTCTCGTCGTTTAAAAAGGAGAAAATTTAAAATAAATTCTTATAATTTACGATAATTAATACATTTTAAAAATACTATATTTTTTTAACATTATATTTTATACCTATAAATTTCACTATATTTTAATATTTTATTCTTATAAATTTATCTTAAAACGAAATAAAAAAGGTTTCGCCAACTTTCTAACACATGAGAACTTTCCTCAAAATTTTACCCATTAAATTATTAATTATTAATATATATTTCACAATTATCCTCTCATAAATGTTTATTTGCTATTCACATTGACAATCACAAGCTACAGCATCATTGGCTTTGAAAAGAAAAAAATGACATGATATGTGGGACAAAATAGCATTTAAAATTGATATGAGTTTCTAAAGTCAATAATCATTGTTCAATATTAGCTTATGAATAATTATGTTAATGTATAATTAAATACGTCTTATTCGTTCATACAATTTCTTTCTTTTAATCTTACATTTTAAATTTTAAAATTAATCTTATATGTGTTTACCATTTTACTTGTCAATGCCCATAAGTGTTAGGCAGATTTTTAGTATATAGTTAGACTCATTTATATATTATTTTTTATAAAGAGACAAGAGATTATTTGTTAAACAAAAATAAATAAAGATTATTAAAAAAAGAATGGTTTACAATTTACAATAAAACTTCTTCACATAGCTTATAAGATCTCCCGATGTATAATCTAGGTACAACCACAATCTTAAATCATCATATCAGCTCAGCTCCAACCGTGATTTTTAGCTAATTTTTCAAACACACCTAAACCATTTTCATGAAACAAGCTAAATATGTATACTACTTAGTATGTTTAGAATTTGTTTTAGGGTGGATCATGTTTTGATAAACAAGAAAGTAAAAATAAAAATAGAAAAAAATAAAAGAGAAAGAAGGGCCGGCCTTAAAATTTTCAAATCATGTAAAAATGAAATGTTTTTAAAGATATTTATGATATTTTGTAAGTTTTGACCCTCAAAATTGAAGAAAAAAATAAGGAAAAAGAAAAGTTAGCCCCCAAATTACTAGATCCTAGCTTCTCTCGAGAGAAAGTCTATTAAAAACACAAGTTAAAATATTTTTAAGTTTAAGTTCTCGAGTTATAAAAGAATAAGCAATAATAAATTAACCATCATTTTTAATTTTTTTCAACGAACTATCATTTCAAATAAATTCTTTATAAATATGTATTAATAAATTGTACATTACAATCTATAACTGTATATATATATTGAATCATTATTTCGAATTTATCAAAATAATAATGAATATATCACACTCGTAAAAGAATAGTTAAACAATATAGAACTAAAATCATAAAGAAAGGTACGTATTAAAGTCGAATAAGTTAGAATCGTAATAAAAGTGGACACGTGCGGGGAATTTGGGGAAAAAGAGAAAGAGGGAAGGGGGCAATTAATAAAATAGGATGACGTCAGGGCTGTAGAGTCTACATCTGTTTTGCTTACTCACTCAAGTAAAAGATAGCATCCAATTACCATATGGTATTTATCTCTCTATACCCAATACAAAACAAACACTACTTATGATTTTTTATAAAAAAAATAAAATACCTTCATCGTGGTATAATAAATGTCTCATAAAATTTTAAAAATACCATAATCGATACATTGTGTAAAAAAAAAAAAATTATCATTAATTTTTGCATAATCTTTTATAAATCGATTTGGTGAAAAAGTAAGTCATGAGTAAATTGATAAAGTTAATATATTACTTTTGAAAGTAAATATTTAATTTGAGACAAATTAAAATAAAAATGTAAATATTTATTTTGAAACGGCAGAAATATGCATTCTTTTTTAAGTATATTTTTTGGTTTTTCTGTTTGAATAATTAGAGGTGATAGAAGAAAAAGAAAAAAAACCCAATGCTAAACAAGTGTTAAATGATGAATTACTACATCTGTCCCAGCTATATTGTCTTCCAATAAAAATCTTTAAATTTAAAATAGAGTAAGTAAATTATCCCCCAACAAAATTTGTTAAATTTAAGATAGAGTAAGTAAATATCATTTTTGTTCGTATATTCAAAACAAGTTTAACTTAGAATATTTAAGTAATGAATTATTGAGAGTAATAAATGAGAGTATAATTAAGATTTTAATAGTTTTTATAGTTATTTTTGTAAGTTGATAAATAATAATGTGAAGAATAATATTGAGACGGTGGGAGATAGAGACAAATATAGTATTATCCTACACTTATACTTAAAGATTTAGTAATTTGACCTTCTATAACAGCATTCTCGATAATCAATTTTGAAAAGTTTTTATTCAAAACTTTTCTTTTTAACGTTCCTCTAAAAAAGCCTTTTACTAAATTTATTTTTTTTTCACCAATAACATACATTATAATAACAAGAAAATAGATCGCAATGATTTAAGAATATCAATTTATTACACCCTCTCAACATTCTTATTATATTGTATTTAATTAGTGAAAAAGAAATTCTGTTTTAGTAAAATCTTTAAACAAAACTGTTCTTTTAATCTGTTTAGTAATCTTATGCTGAATTTTTATCATAAGATTTGTTCTTTCGTATTCATCGTGAGTCATAATACATAATATATAAGTGTCATATCAATCAAAACTCTTGCGATTAAAAGGATTAATAAAATGATTTGATATGGGATTTCATATAACTAATGTACGAATCATCACGATGATGCACCTGCAAGCACTTTTTTTATTATTTTTTTTAAAAAAGAATTGATTTCTTTACTTTTTATTATTATTTTTTTTAAAAAAATTGATTTCTTTTATTAATTACACCAAGAAATATGTATTTAACGTTGTCGTTTATATTGAAAAATCGATTTTTTTGAAAGACTGAGCTTCAACACACCAATTTGATGACGTTAACACCTATCTATTAGTATTTGACTCAAATTCTATTGTCTTTTCTAAATGAGTTATTAGGGTTATGTATTTCCTATATAAATAGAGGCGTTAGGGTTTCATAACGTGAGTAGAGAGAAAAAAAAACTTGTGAGGGTATTCAAGATTGTTGAGAGTTGAACGTCATCATTCTTGTAATCGTGAAATTTTAGTGGAGTTTTGTTGTGGATTAACCTTGAGGAGGTGAACCACCTAAATCGTTGTGTTTTTTGTTTTTTCCGTTTGTTTATTTATTGGCTATGTTACTTGTGTGATTTCTCATTGAGGTCATTGATCCTAACAAGTGGTATCAGAGCGAGGTTCGTTGAGAGGAATCACACAACACAGAGGCAGCCAATACGAGACACGGAAAATTCGTTTTTTCCGTTCGTCACTTTTTGCACGGCGTTAGGAAAATTGACGATCTGAGTTCGTCAACCATTGGATCGTTGTGTTTTTTGAATGTAGGTTTGTAACATATAGACCTACAATTTGACCGTTGGGATTTTCGGTTAGAGATTTCGTTTAGGAGATATCGATTGTCAAAGTGAGCAGTAGATTTTCCGTCAGTTTTAGCGCAACTTTGGGAAAACGAACATCACGGGTTCGTTAACCGTTGGATCATCATGATTTTTGGACAGTGGGTTCAAGACATATAGATCTACATACTGACTGGAGGAATTTGCGATCAGAAGTTTCGACAGAGATTTACAAGTTTTCGAATTGTGTGGACAAATTTTGTAACACCCTTCTCTTCGTATGATATAAAATATTCTTTCATTTCGGAAGCGTAGGTCAAAACATATATTACATTAATAAACATTTACAAAAGGTACATATATATTGTTCAAAACGTCGTACACAACCAGGTGTGACATAATTTCAACTTTCGTTAGTTATCAAAAACATAATCAGAGTTGCCAGCTGGTCAAACATTACTTTAAACATAATCTTCCTGCCCGCCCATATCAATCATGACCTGCAGGGATTAAGGTGGGGGATTAGCACAAAGCTAAGTGAATGAAGGTGAAACTAACAGTTCAACTTAGCATAACAATTTGTTTACATCAATTAATCGTAAACACATATCGTCAAAGAGGATCGGTGGTTTTTGAGGAACCCTACTGCCGCGGTGGCCCTCAAAGAACGCTTATCACAATCTGTATTGGCCTATACAGAATATACCGATAACTTGATATTACCATTTCACAACACAGGTTTTAATACAACACATGTACAAAACCCTGTATCTGTAATCATGTAATAATCAAGTCCAACAATCTGTTGACCTCTTTAATAACAACCAATGCCCGAAGGCCACATTGTACGTAGATTCATAATCAGCAAATCAGACTAAACAGTCTATCAATTATATCTACGTTTACTTGTTGCAACCAAACCGTTACAACCAAATCAAACTTGTGAGTTCCAGATCCACTCACCTGAAAGTCTCAGTCCAACAACTCAGAAGTCTTATGTTACTGAGTCTTCTGCTGATCTGAGAATACAACAAATAATGAGTTAGTAACTCATTCCATAATCATATAACATATTTAAGCAAGCATGTAAATTCCTGAAGTCTAAGAAAACAAAAGTTCAATCCGAAGTGAAACCAGAAAATCCCGAAACGAGGTTTAAAACTGAAAAATGCCATTTTCGACCCTTAGATGACCCCGAAAGGCCAAAAACTGCCTAGACTCTTAGAATAGAGCCTTGATTATTGGTCGTTTTCGAGTGACCATGCGAATCTCGGCCCAATTCGAGTTAGTGAAATTTGTCACTTAGTAGCTACCCTGAAAACATATACGCAATTTCAAAATTTGCAAAATAAAATTTTAAAATCTCAGTTCGCAGTGATCTCGGTTCGCTTCGCAATAAATCTCAGTTCGCAGGGATCTCGGTTCGCTTCGCAGAAAACTCGGTTCGCAGGGCAAGAACTCAGTTCGCAGCAATCTCAGTTCGCTAGACTATAACTCGGTTCGCAAGGCAGCTCAGTTCGCAAGGTTCAGTTCGCGAATCTCAGTTCGCTAGATAACTCAGTTCGCTTCGCAATCAAGCACTGCGAACTGAGTTCATCTTCAACCTGCGAAGTTCGCTACTGCAACCCGGAATTCCCGAACTTTCTTCTTCCAATACTCACAATTTCGACTTCCTATCATTCTAACAAGCTTTCTAACAACTTATATGCATCAAATATCATCATATAACATCTTTCAAGCTTCAATTTCACAAATAATTCATAAATTGACTAATTTTCATAAGACGAATTATAAACACTAAAATACTCACAAGAATAAGATGATGATGCTGTGAAATTCGATTTGAACACAAGATGATGATGCTACTGATGTGCTTTAATTCTTCACAGAAGGTTTCTTCAGTTTTGTTTTCAATTCGCAGGGAGTGTGTATATGTGTATAGAAGTTTTGAGAATATATGAGTATGTATATATATATATATATTAATCTAACCCAATACCATTACAATTTTGGTTCCCTTCTTAATCTATTGTCTGGAACCTAAAACCATTTTATTTTACCGTCAACTAGATTAATTTAAAACAACAAATTATTTATTAGTCACAATAACTCATTTATCCTTTTGACTAATATTATCAAATAACATAATAATATTAAATATTCCTAACACATTAAATAATGAATTTAAAGTTAGGAAATTACCGTATATTACTAGGCTCTTAGGGTGGATGTTACAAATTCTGATGTTTAGGGTGGATGGCTAGCGATACGTCAAAGTTTTCGATTCCCATATTTGATGGGAAGATGGATTTCACGGTTTGGAAGATGACAATTGAAGATGTGTTGGTTCAACAGGGTATTGATGAAGCTTTATTGGAGACACGACCGGAAGCGATAAAAGAAGATGTTTGGAAGACGATGCAGAAGAAGGCTTCGTGTACCATTAGGTTGGCACTTGCTCCTGAGATCAAATATAGTGTTTTGAAGGAGAACATGCCAAAAGATATATGTGATAAGCTCACGAGTATTTATGCATCAAAGTCATTGACGAATCGACTATATATGAAGATGGATTTGTATTCGTTAACTCGAAGAAGGAAGTAATATGCATGATCATATTAATTCTTTTAATCAGTTGGTGTGTCGATTGTCTAACGTGGATGAGGTTATGAATGATGAAGAACAAGCCTTATTGTTGATGTCATCATTACCTAGGGCATACAAACCGTTTGTGCAGACTATGTTGACAGGGAGGACCACTTTGACACTTGAAGATGTGCTTACAGCATTGCGGGATAATGAGAGAATGACTGGGAATGGTAGTTTCTCGAGTGGGGAGAAAGTATTAGTCACAGAGGATCGTGGGAGAGGAAGAAGTTTCAATCGTGGTAGTTCGGTAGAGCGTTCGAAGTCTCAAGTGAGAGGAGATCGAGACATGAGCAATGTAGATTGTTACTATTGTGGGGAGAAAGGTCATATGCAACTTCGTTGTCCTCAATTTCGTAAAGATTTGAGAAGCTTACGAGATTTGAAGGGAAAGAAAAAGGGCGACGAGGAATCAAATGTTGTGACAAATGCTGATGATGAGTTTTATGTTGGCAGAAACTTCAAGCGGAGGAATTTTGAAAGAAGAAAAACCAAAGTAGGTGTTAGACTCTGCGGCTTCTGTACACATTTGCATTGATCGAGCTATGTTTGAAACGTTAAATGGGAAGGGACAATTCAGTGAGATAAAAGTTGGTAATAAGGAGAAGATGAAGGTTGAAGGTGTTGAGCGTATACGCTTCAAGCTTCATGATGGTAGTGTGAGAACCGCTTTGAATGTAAAGTATGTTCCGGGTGTGACAACGAATATACTTTCACTTGGAGTTTTGACGTCTAGTGGGTACCGTTATGTTGGAAGACGGGATACTTGCAAGGTTTTCAAAGGAGATAGACTGGTTCTTCGAGGAAAGAAAAATTGAAAGAACTTGTGTTATTTGGATGGAGAATCTTTGCAAGGGAGGAGTTATTGTCAAAGCAATAAAGAGAATAAGACTGAGAAGCGAGTGCATTTCTCAGGGGAAGATGAAGTGTTAGGGAATTCGAGTCAAGGGAGGATTTATTAGTATTTGACTCAAATTCTATTGCCTTTTTAAAGGAGTTATTAAGGGTTATATATTTCCTATATAATTAAAGGTGTTAGGGTTTCATAACGTGGGTAGAGAGAAAAAAAAACTTGTGAGGGTATTCAAGATTGTTGAGAGTCACCATTCTTGTAATCGTGAAATTTTAGTGGAGTTTTATTGTGGATTAACCTTGAGGAGGTGAACCACTTAAATTGTTGTGTTTTTTGTTTTTTCCGTTTGTTTATTTATTGGCTATATTACTTGTGTGATTTCTCATTGAGGTCATTGATCCTAACACTATCATCCATAGCAGATGCTCTAACAATATTAATTATGGAGATTTTATACTCAAATTATATATATGTCGTATCAAGTTAAATTCATTTTATACTGTTAGAAACAAAATTTGAGTTGGTCTAAATTGTAAACGAGTAGAGATTTTAAAAACTTAAATCAATTTTAAGAATTAAGATACTAATTAAGTTTACTTTATATGATAAAAGTGGTATAAATAAATAAATATGAATATACAATGATGAATTATATTAAATGGGTAAACTGAGAAGGTTTTCCTGACCAGGTTATCTGGAGAGGATTCCTGAGCGAAGAGAAGGCGAAACGCCGCCGAAGCAACATAAGCAGGCTTCTATTGCTACGAGTATTTTTACTCATATGTACACAGGTTAATCGGGATTTTCCATGAACGTTTTTGACCTTTTCCCTCGTCATCCCAAAATGTGCGGCTAATGAGGTTTGAGCCTGACCTCTTGTAATGACATCAGGACATCAACTACTAGTCCATCACATCAACTACTAGTCCATCTTGATGATGAAATACATTATAAAAACTATATCCAAAGAATACATAAGTTCAGTGTTAAGCTTGCTTTCATTTCATACGAACCAAACATCATTCTTTTGAATCACGAGCAGACTTTAAGAGCTTCTAACCTTCATCCAATATAAACTCAGCCTCAATTTACTCAAATCAGATTTGTTTTCATATATACAAAAACACTTTCATGATTGATAAATGTGTTTTCACCAAGTTTATGCTTCTAAGTGTTCTCAAGGAGACATGCTTGGATCAAAAGATTGCTAAAAAGAACCAAACTTTAAAGAAACATTTACAAAATTCAAACATCGTAACTTAGAAGCAACAAAACCCATGCCTTGTGATCAATCAAACCACTATATATAAACCCTCTTCCATTCATATCTTACACAACATTAAAAATGGCAATCCTCAAAACATCCCTTTTCGTTGCATTCGTGTCAGTTTTGGCATGTTCAGCTTTAGCCCACGAGTTTTCAATCCTAGGATACGCCCCAGAGGATTTAACATCCATTCATAAGGTTATCCACCTTTTCGAATCATGGGTCGCTAAACATAGTAAAATCTATGAGAATTTAGATGAGAAACTGCACAGGTTCGAGATCTTTTTGGACAACTTAAAGCATATCGACGAGACGAATAAGAAAGTTAGCAACTACTGGTTGGGGCTTAACGAGTTTGCTGACATGAGCCATGAAGAGTTCAAGAGCAACTTCTTGGGGCTCAAGGGTGAGTTGCCTGAGAGGAAAGAAGAGTCCGTTGAAGAATTCAGTTATCGAGATTTTGTTGATTTGCCAAAATCAGTGGATTGGAGAAAGAAAGGAGCTGTTGCTCCGGTGAAGAACCAAGGTCAATGTGGTAAGTACAAATAACTACTGATGCATATATTATTTACAACTTTTTTCCAAAATGAGCAAACTAGTCTTTGCGGGTCAACCCAACTTAATCCCACCTAGCATTAAACATGACACATTTCAACCTTAACAAACTTTGACACTTTACCTAACACGAACCGCCTATCTTGCCACCTCTAGTTTCCAAGCGACTGAAGTTGTAAAATATATGCAGGTAGTTGTTGGGCATTCTCAACAGTAGCTGCAGTGGAAGGAATCAACCAAATCGTGACAGGAAATCTAACAGAGTTATCCGAACAGGAACTAATTGATTGTGACACGAGCTTCAACAATGGTTGCAATGGAGGTCTCATGGATTATGCATTTTCCTACATTATGAAGAGTGGTGGGCTTCATAAAGAAGAAGAGTATCCTTATATCATGAGTGAAGGCACATGCGATGACAAGAAGGTATGCTTTTTATCTCCAAATTTAGAATGTACAGGATCTAGGACGTATAAGTGATTCTCCGATTCTAACAGATTTTGTATTATTATAGGACGTATCAGAAAAGGTAACAATAAGCGGATATCATGACGTGCCTAGGAACAATGAAAATAGCTTTTTGAAGGCACTTGCAAACCAGCCAATTAGCATTGCCATTGAAGCCTCTGGTCGCGATTTCCAGTTCTACAGTGGGGTAGGTGTAGATAACAAGAATAGCTAAAAAGGTAAAAGACCAACATCTCTTTTATAACTTTTCTAACTTTACATATGGGATCTTGATTAGGGTGTGTTTGATGGACACTGTGGGACTGAATTGGATCATGGAGTGGCAGCCGTTGGATATGGAACAACAAAGGGACTCGATTACATTATAGTGAGGAATTCTTGGGGACCAAAATGGGGAGAGAAAGGGTACATAAGAATGAGAAGGAACACAGGGAAGCTCCAAGGGATGTGCGGTCTCTACATGATGGCTTCTTACCCTACAAAACAAAAATGAAATGTCCCTAATCTTCTGCATGGTCTTAACTTTCAACAGTATTTGTAATGCATCTATTTTTTCTTGTACTTTCAGTTTGTAATGCCTCTATGTTTTCTTGTATGTAACGGACAACTTAAATATACTAATTCGTATTATCATAACTTGGGACCTTACGGTTTCTACCAAGGGTGCAAACAAGTCGGGCTTTGTCAAATTACAGTCTAACATTAATCGGGTACAAGTAAAGAAATGGGCTCAAAACATAGTAAAGCTTGATTATATTAGGACTCGACTTGATTTATTCTCAAGCTCTATGTATTATATTATATAAGTATTAATATATAAGTACATATCAAGGGCTGCTAGGAATTGGGTTTTTATTGAGTTATTTTGGGCTAAAATTCAAGTAGAATAAACTCTCAATTATAGTTTGAATTAAGCTTTGCTTTATCAAGCATGGCTTCTAGTAAAAACTTTCAAGCTATTCAATAAAGTCAACTATCTCTCAATCCAAGCTGGATGCATCATGAGGGCTCATCAAGCTATCAAGTCAAGTTCTAGCTTAACCTAAAGTTTTCGAGACGAGCTCGGATCATTTGCAGCCCTAGTTTCTACAACAATCTCCGAACATACACCATTTTGCATCCCTAGTTGCTACCACAATCTCAGAAAATACAGATACATAGTACATATAACAAACACAACTAAAATTGCACACCTACAATAAAGTTACAACATAGCCATGATTGTCATAAGCAAAAGAACCGATAACATACAACTACAACTGCATCTACAACATAAATTGAGATCTTTAATACATGTTTGACTAAAAAATGGACCCTAAGAAAAAGAAGCAACAGAACTAGATGGGAGCAGAGACAGGGGTACCGGAGTTATTGGGTTGATTGGTGGGTACAGTGTGTTTCATCACAACAACTTCCAGTATGCCAGTGTTCCGGAAACTAGGTGAGACCAACCTCGGGTCAACCCGTCCAGGTAAGCTGAATGAGATGTTGAAGTTTCCAAGGGGCGCCAGTTGTTGGACTTTGGGATTGTAATTGTTGCTAGTATGATTGTTGACAAATTCACTGTCTTGGACAAGCCCATCGATTTCAACCTTCCCATCAACACGCACATCAAGCTTCAAGTTGCCTGCCATGGCATAAAATGAATCTTTTCAGCCAGCAATTTAATTCAAAATAACTATAACAAGATCCAAGGCTCCAAGCAGGGTAAAAACTTTAGATGTATCGGTATAAATATGCGGGATTTTAGTTGATCATGTAGATCAAAGCAAAATACTAGTGGTGGTAATTTCGACCCAGTTTTTTTTATGAATGGTCTAAATTGGGTAGACTTATATCTCAAGCATCTCAAATAGGTAAAATCAAGAAACTTAGCTGAAAGAGGAATGGGTAAAATAGGTTAATAGTCACTGATACTCTATCATTAGTGCATAATAATTAACAGATCACCCTTAAACATCAAGAACTAAAGTTCACACATCTAGCAAATCGACAAAGATATTGAATACGATTTTACAGATCAACGGTAGTGTATAATTGTTTTGTAGTATTTTATTATTTTCTTTTAAGCATATTTCAATATAACGAACTCGTTGTATTATTCAAGATTGCCAAGTAATAAGTACATTTACAAATAAATGTAAATTTTCCGATCCAAGTCCCCTTATAGCATTGTTCAAGATTGCCAAGTATCCAAGAGCTATCCAAGATAGATAAACTTATCTAAATGCACAATTTAGATTATTAAAAGTTGTAACTGACCACCAATTTTTGTCAAAAGAAAATAAGAAAGAGAGAAAAACAGAAGTGTCATGTTAGTCTAAATATGTCATTATCCATTTTGATAAAGCCAAATGAAGCCATATGAAGCCAAACAGAAGTGTCAAAGCAGAATAGCTTAGACTTTAGAGTTTTTGCAAATCTTCAAAACTCCTCATGATCTATAGATATCTATTTGCTATCGTAGGTCAAGATGATTGTTCATGCCCACATCAGACCTATAGTGTGAACTGTGAATGGGTCAACATATTTATTCTCAAATCTATCCACGAGAAAAAAAATTCCCTATCGTCCTGCATCTACTTATGTAAGAAAATTAGTGGGTGACAACTAAATGTGATGAAAAAAGAAGATATTTTACCGAGAAAGACGAAGAAGAAATTCAGAAAACCGCATCATATTTTTATGTTATTATTGTGTCATGTGTGTGTATGTAGTGTGCAAAAAGAATACAGCAGAGATGGAATGAGTTATAATAGAATCCTCCTAATTTCCCATCCCTCTTATTCTTTCAACATAGACAAGGTTGTCTGCTCAA
Organism: Gnaphalium uliginosum; assembly: GCA_963930675.1. NCBI lineage: Eukaryota > Viridiplantae > Streptophyta > Magnoliopsida > Asterales > Asteraceae > Gnaphalium > Gnaphalium uliginosum. The sequence goes on along the minus strand of OZ005686.1, from coordinate 37,500,087 downwards.
TATGTTCCATATAGTTAATTTAATTGAACAAGAAGTTCCCAGAGTATCACACTAGAACTCCAGATGCAATTGGTTTAGGCGTTCTTGAAGCAAAGTTTATGCACATAATCTCATATTAACCCGAAAAAGGGGAGATAAACTGTATTAACCCGAAAAAGGGGAGATAAACTGTAACAAAATGTCCCATTTTCTCAAATTGGAGTAGGTGGTATTTTGGAAAAATGAATAGAAGATTATGGCAAGTGCTATGATAAGTGACGATAATGGGAAGGCTTGTGCAGAGTTTAACTGTCATAATTGTGTAGAGGTAACTTAGTACTTACATTGAGGTTTACATACACCAGGTAGGGAAACCTGAAAAATATATGCACGCTGACTTTCGCCTATTTCAACCACACCAAGTGGTGGTTTGTTCTTCGCATCCTTAGCCGTACCACTCAAACTAACTAATGGCTTTGACTCCACCAACTTCGTTTCAGGTGCTCCACTCATACTTCCTGCAAAATTTACACATGCAAAATATTAGGCTCTATGAAAGTTTCAAGAAGGGATTTGTTTGCATGCATGGCTAGTCATAAGTAGATACAGCAAGCTTCTAGAATAACAATGAGATAGATATATACACAAACATATGACACCAGTATAAGTGTCACACATAAAGCACTAAAAACAGTCAATATTATACATTGATCATCCCCTAAAACAGTCAATATATGACACCAGTATAAGTGTCATGCATGTTTCCTAGGTGCTCATAACCTATTACCTCTAAAAGTCATTTATCGATCTATGTTGACATAGATGGATCAGCTGCTATGGGAGAGAGTGCAGGTGGTGGTATCCTGAGAAACAGTTAAGGTCAAAAATTATTTCCTTCTCTTCATTCTATCACCATGGTACTAACATGATGGCTGAGACTAGAGATCTCAGAGATGGGATCCTCAAACATTTTTATGTATCTGCTTGACTGCTTCACAGCGATAATCATGAACGTACGCCTTTTACCAAATTTGGAACATATTGAAACAGCTAAAAAAGTAATACTGGAGTAGTCTGTAAATGTAGCAATCTAAAATTCAAAATCACTGCTTTTAGAACTCCTACGTCCTTATGTCCACTTCTACATTCCCCATATACTCTGAATATCCAACAAACATCGACTTTTTTTCTTCTACTGTACTAATGAGTTCTTTAAATATAACGTTTAAAAAGAAATTCGGTAACCAAAAAACGTACCATAGTCCATAAAATTTAAAAACCCAAAAACATAAAATCATTGTTTCGGAAAGTCCTTATATTGAACTACAGTCTACACACTCCATTAGATTACAAAAGGTTAACACAACTCACCTATTTTAGTATCCAAATGAACCTCTCTGGCATGTCCAGATTTAGTAAATAGAGTTAATAGATTGTTCTAATCAATACTCCGTATCAAAAATTTGGGCTGCTATAAATCATAACCACATACGTTAACCGCCAAAGTATATAACCATATATTCACAAAAGAATAGCTAAATAACTAAAACTTTCAACCTAATCATCCTTCTAATGGACATTTTTCAATAATCATTACACCTGTATGTGTTCATCAGGTCTATAATTATCATGATTTAGGATTTCTCGTTTTTACAAACTTCCTCTAAAACATATTTTAGCGGGCAGTACGCAGCTCCATAAAAATTAAAAAATAAAAATAAATAAATCTGGAGCCTAATTTAGATGCCGCTAATTATAACAAACAAACACACAAACTCATTAAATTTCAGTAACCGTAACCTAAAAAATACAACAAATCAGATATAACGTATATCTAATTGCTTTCAATGCCACATTTACAATCAGATACAGATATACAGACATAGATTTACAAACATAATTATCGGATATAGCTTTACATACAGAGCGATAGATCTAGGTTAAATTTGCATGCCTTTACTTGAAGATTATACATCAACGCACATACAGCAATAGACAATTAATTATCGTCCGATTAATCAGCTCTATATACAATTCCGATGAACTTAATAGATTTGTTTGCATTTAAAGAATTATAATCGAATAAAATACAATTTTCGAGCCAAAAAAAAGTAATAAATGAACGAGGGATTAGCGAGATAAAAGTCCCATATCTAGAGAAAAATGCGGCAAAAGAAAACGATGAAAATTGCAGGAAAAGAATAATTAGAAGTGAGGATTACTGGAGGAAAATTATACCCTAGGTTTTCGAATTCTGAGCTTTCGGTAGTCTGTATGAAGCTCTGTGTGTGTTTCTCTTTCGCGAGGGAGATGAATTTTGCGACTATTTTGACTTTTTTTTTTTTTTTTTTTTTAATATATAGTGGAACACCTGAGGGTTTATGTGCGTTTTTTTCTTTTCTTTTTTGAAGAATAAATTCGTATAAATTTGGTTTCTTCGTATTTTTTTTCATTAAATTTTAAGTAATTACAGTATTAAATTGATTGATTCTATGTTTAGTATATTATATATTATAAATTATAATATAAAATTATTAATTATTAATTACTATTATTATATTATTATTGTTATTATACTAATTTTTAAACTCGTCAATACACATCGCTCGCGGTTCAAATAATATAAAAAGATTTAGAACAATACCTATGAATATAACTGCTAGTAAGAAAATAAGGTTCATTATTCAAAAAGTTTAATTATATAAATCAAAGATTGTATTATTATTTTATTATGATAAGAGTCACAAATTGCTCAATTAGAACTCTTTGTTTATGTGATTGTTTGAATGCTCAAATCAAGAATAGAAAATAAAACATGAATTATGACTGACTTCATCATATTATTACTATTACTATTATTATAGATTATAGATAGATAGATAATAATATATTCCGTATAATACCAAGAATGTAATTATCTATATCTTAAAAAAATATGGAAATGGAGTATTTATTTGTTTGATTTAAAGACCGAAACTTTAAATTTGTATGCTTATTGAATCTTCTATCAAAATTTATTTATAATAATAACTAGACCTCAAACTCGTGTATATACACCGTCCGTTGAATATGTATTTGATTTTTATAAATTACACAAAATGCATATAAAACATATTGTTGGTATCATATTAATGTTAGTTTCTGTATACGAATGTAAGTGGGTAGCGATTATATTTGCAACCGTAAGCATTTAACGTAAGTCAAACGACACTAAGAGGATTGTTCAGATATTAAACGTACAATTCATCAACAGAGATAAGACACGAAACTATAGAATTAACTTGCTAAAAAAAGACATTTAAAAGGGTTCAACAATTGTGACTTCTTATAGAAATTCAAGGAGAAAGAGAACCCTCTTCAAATTTCACTGTACAAAGTAGACATGAATTGAAAGTATTGGAATCAAGAATTCAAATCAACCTCTTTTCGGTATCTTCAAGTTGTTAATGTTTCAAAATGTGTAACAATCTGTCAACCATGAACAATCATAATCGTAGAAGATAAGAATAGTTAAAGTGGCGATTTAGTTGAACCTGTAAATCGTTTCACTTAGAGTAAAAACCGAATAGGAAGGACTGTTAGGGAGTTGAAGGACTTCCTACAATCTTTTAATCACATTCAGTTCCATGATAAATAATTCTTGATCAAAATTATGGAAAATAGCATGAATAAATGCCATTAGCATTACAACGACATTTGCTTGATTAATGAAATAGGCTAAATTATATTCACAGTCAAACAGTGAAAGTCAAATATAAATCAAAATCGCGAATGAATGGTTAGCGTTCCTTTTCACTCAAAAATTGTTTCCCTCTTGATCCACATATATATATATATATATATATATATATATATATATATATATATATATATATATATACTAGTTTTGAGCTCGTGCAATGCATGACAATTTAAAATACAATCTTCACTCAATTTAGTTATAATTTAACACTATCATATAACTATTATTATGGCATTATATGAAAGATGCAAAGTTATGGTCTATTCCTAAATAAATCATGATTAATATGTAATATAACACAAATTCGAGATAACATAGTAATATAGTAAAAGTTATATACCCAGTCCTTTTTATTACACTATATATAACATGGTAATTCGACATCAAAATCATCAAGTTTCAATATGGTTGCATGTCATGGTACGGTTGGAACTAATACCTGAAATATAATCTAAATCTTTAGGTATAAGAATAAATCATATCACTAATAAATAAACACACTAATTAGTAGCCACTTGAATTAATTCTAACATCATATTTGCAGCATATAAGAACCAAATCTATCAAAAAAGTTACATGATATATATTAAAAAAAAAATTACCTTTTCAAATCGAGATATGAATTTTAAAATAAATTGGGTTAGATATCGACCGAAATAACTATCACGGGGTATAACTTATTGAATCTTCCCATGCTTGTGTGACGTTTTTGTTAATGTAAGAAAAATATTACTAAATACTAACCGATTTATTTATTTGAAACCCAATTATATTAGTTGATTTATGTAAGAAATATTTAATATTCAACCCATCTTTGGTCATTATTTTATATTGTCGGAATCAACAATTACAAAGTTGATGCATGAAGATTTCCGTCAAGTACTCAGACATTTTATTTGAAATTGTTTATTTATTTATTTTTACACACTACTTTCCCGTTTATGCATGATAATTTCCTATTGTATTCATGAAACTATGCAAACCAAGTCGAGACCATCTCCATAGCTTCGGACAAAGTAGGAGAGTCAGGAGCATCTTGACCACCTATTGCTGTCGAAGAACCAGGCCCATCAAGTAAATTTTCATCAACAGGAAGAGCCACAACTAGCGATGATGGAGATAAAGTAGGTGACATGTCAAATCCCGTTTTCATAACTGAAATTTCCATAACTGTCTCGGATGTAAATATGACTATAGGCGTCCACCAATCCACTGGTCCTGGTAGACGAAAGTACATGCCCCAATTTTGCGTAGGGCGTGGCTGACCCCATTTTCTTTTCCTTACCAACTGTGAATCCTCAAACATTGCACCGCGAGTGAACTCGCCTTCAATAGTGATCATACCCTCACTATTGACTGTCCACTCTACTTCCCCTGATATTATCACAAACAATTCACATTAGTTTGTTTTTGCGTTTAATGTTATATTTTGCAAAACCGTTATAATTATTAGACAATGTTGAGCAGTCTAAACGTCGGTTGCCCCCGAAATAATATGCATCAATGCCCGCTAAGGAGAGTGTTTGCCTATATTGGGAAACATGACATTTTTTGCAAACCGTGTATAAGGGCTTGCGCGCCCCAAAGTTACGGTTTGTGGATATTGAACTTGGATCTCCTTAGGAGATTTAGCAAATCTCCAACCACTACGCCAAATCTTAGGTATCGTTTTTTCGTTTGATAAACCCATTTTTACTCGATTTAGATTAAAGTGGTACTTACTATCACGAAATTGAACTTGAGGCAACTGAATCACAACCAAGTAGTAACGTTCGCTACTGAGCATCTCGATTATGTTGGCAAGCAAACACCCTCGTAAGATTTCTGCAACTCCAAAGTATCTCACACGTGGTTTACTTATTGGGTTAAAGATATCCACTTCCAAGTTACCAAAATCCATCTTACCTGAGCTATTAAAGGGAAAGAAAAAAAGATATGATAAAGAATAAAGAGAATATTGAATAAAAATAATAAAAAAACTAAAAAAATAGAAAAAAATAGGATAAAATTATGGCCTGGTCAAAACCTTCGTAATCAATACCTGGTTCTCATCATCTGCACAAATTATGTTATATGATTCACAAAACAGCATTTAAACTTTACAAATGCACTAAAACGATCACTGTCGGCTTATCATTATACTAATTTAATTAAATTCTTATTAGATGAAACAACATGCAGAATTACGACATTATAAGTAACGAATTAAAGGATGACCGATAAGTTACCGAATGACGATTGTGATCGAGACGAATAAACTGTGTTAATTCGGTGACCGATGGAGATCGAACAAGTGATATGATCTGAGTAATAACTGATGAAATATTATGATTACTATTTGCTTCACTTTATAGCAGTTTTTAACGGTGAATGAGATCAGCATTTTATAAATTTTGAGCCAAATTCATGACAGCCACGTTGCATTATCACAATTCTCACCGCTTCTAACAAATATATTCCCGGAATTTAAGGTCTTTATTGGAGCTTTATATAATTATACGTCATTGTTCGTCTTCTTGTAATTCAAATACCTGAAATACAATTGGTGTTAATTTGCATAAAAACAACCATTTTCCATTGGGTTGGTGGAAGGTACAATCAACTCCTTGAAGTTTGATCGAATTGTCAAAAACTACCCTTACTCTTTGTAAAAGATGCATGGTTATATATTAGAGGTCATATAAACACTTTAGTATCTTTTAATTCAAATTTTACGATAAAAGAAAAGATGCATTATATGCAGTTAGTGATTATATATTTAGGATGATGATTTATTTGTTACAAGATGAAACTCAATATGTGAATAGTTTTTTAGATAATGTGCAATGTTTCAGTTAAAAGTTAGCTTATAGTCGACTCTAGCTATAAAACTGATGAATGCTTACGATGGGTATCCTCTAATTATATTAAAGAATAACAATTTGAAATTCTTAGAAAAATGGTTGAATGTTTATAATTCCATCTAACGTTAAAAGTTCGACAAGCATACATTGTTAATGAGGATAATCATACGTGATTGACAGTTTCAAAATAAGTATCGAATACAGTACAATTGTTATCCTCTAATTCCATTTATCACATTACATATTTTATAATCTCTCCCAAAGCACTGTGAATAGATGATGAATTGAGTCAAACCCTTACGAGGAAAAATTTAGTGAAATGAAAATGAACCCAGAAAAAAAAATATAAATAAAGAAATGAAACTAGTTAAGAAATTTAATTATCCCTCATATACTTTGTTTGAAGACTTATACGAGTAAATGAGTAATTACTTATAAATTATCCCTTATTATCAAGTGATAGAGTATATCACCAATTTATCACTACATATCAAGTGATATATCCTGAGTTTATCTAAAGAGATGACAAGTTCAAATCTCATGAGAAAAAATGGCTCTTATGAGATTTTTAAGGGTACTATTAGTTATTTTATTTTGTTTTTATTCCACCAAAATATAAAATGATAAAAAAATGGCTCTCCTCTTAGAAAATTTATATGTATCAAGACCCACTTTAAAAAAGTACATTTGTTTAAAAATTATACAAGCAAAAATTTACAAATATGCTAAATTGTTATTGTTCAAACTAATAAGCAATTTTTATGTAACCTATAAACAATATTTTTCTTTTTCCAAAACATAAAACGAAGATGCACGAATGAACAATCAATTATTGTGAGTGTTGAGTCCTTACCATCGAATTACTAATACACATGCATATTAATCAAACATTCAATATGTGTTAAGTTAAAATGTATCATCGTATGTTGAACTATTATTGGTAATTTATGAGTTATCAAGATGATAATATTGGATTCATTCCCTCACATGACGAGGGGCAACTTAACTCTCGTTATAAATCAATAGATATGTTGAGACGGTATTTTATTTTATAAATAAAAAAATGTCATTTTTTGAACCATAAAACTAAATTTAGTCTTTGTTTTCAAAAAGAGTTTTTCACGATTAATCAAGTTATTAAAAAGGCATGTATTAACCAAACTGGAAGAACAACTTCATACATTTTTTTTATAAAAGTTGAAACAAAAAAAAAGGAACAAAAACATACATGTATTCAAATATGCAAAACCTTATTAATGGGTTTATTAAGTTAGATAATTTTTCTAACAATAATATAGGTTTCATAATCACTTGATTATTCATAGAACAAGAAAGTGATCAAGTTTCCTCATGACTCATTTGACAGATTAACCATATTGAGCTAACCCTAATTTGACCAATTATTCAAACCGCCATCTTCTGGAAGAGCAAAAGATATTGGGTCGGGAGACAAAGGAGGTGAGTCATTAAGCGATGGGCCACCTGTAACTGCTGCAGTTACACTCCTTGTTTTCCTCACTAAGATTTCCATAGTGGTCTCGGAAGTAAAAACGACGGACGTCATCCACCAGTCTACTGGGCCTGGTAAATAGAAAAACATGCCCCACTTGTTCGTTGGGCGTAGGTGAGCGAATTTCCGTTTCTTTATAAGAGGAAAATTCGCACATACTGCAGCACGAATTAGCTCTCCCTCAATAGTAACCATGCCGTCACTATTAATGGTCCACTCTACTTCACCTAATACAATCGCAAGAAAGAAAAAAAAAAACCACATTAGCATGTGTTTGCATTTACAATTATATCTTGTGAAATGTTGATAACTAAAAACGATAATGTCATTATATATAACTAACTCGTGTGTATATATACGGTAACTTTCAGAATCCCTGATGTATTTTTATTACGCATAAAAATTGACTTTTTGCGTAATTTTTTAATTTTTGATTTTATGCCAAATTTAATATTGTTATGCTAAATTAGTTATGTATATATATAATTATGTTACCAATTATGTAAGTATAAACGATAACTTTCATAAGTTTTTATGTTTTTCCATTGCGCAAAAAATTTAGTTTTTTTGCGTAATGTTTTAATTTGAATTTTGTGCCAAATTTTATATTGTTATGTCAGATTTTAAATTTTATATTGTTATGCCAAATTTCATAAATTATGTATATATAAACGATAACATTCGGAATTTTTTATGCTTTTTCATTAAAAAAAAGAGTTTTTCGTGTAATTTAAATTTTTTAATTTTGGGATTTATAATGTTGTGATAGATTATATATGTTTATACAATTACGCCGTCAAATTTTGTAAGCATATACGATAACTTTTGGAATTTTTGATGTTTTTTCTATTACACGGACAAATTGAGTTTTTTGTGTAATGTTTTAATTTTTAATTTTGTACCAAATTTTATATTTTAATACTATATTAGGTATGTATAATCTATTAGGCTACCAAAATGTGTATTTATATATGATAAGTTTCGAAATTCTTGATGCTATTTTCATTACGAAAGAAATGAGTTTGTGCTTAATGTTTTACTTTTTGTTTTTGTATCAAATTTTATTATGCTAAGCTAAATTAGGTTTGTGTATACAATTAGGCTGCCAAATTTTGTCCGATAACTTATTGAATTGTTGACGTTTTTCTATTACTCAACAAAACATAGTTTTTGCGTAATATTTTATTTTTAATTTTGTATCAAATTTTATATTTTTATGCAATATTAGGTATGTATATATACAATTAGACCGTCAAATTATGTATTTATATACGATAACTTTTAGAATTTTTGGTTTTTTTTCTATTACGCAATCTTTTTTACTTTTTGGCATATTTTTTGCGTAATGTTTTAGTTTTTTATTTTGTGTAAAAATGTTATATTTTTATGCTTTATTAGGTATATACGACTAGACCGTCAATTTATGTATATATACACGATAACTTTCAGAGTTCTTGATGTTTATACATTACACGCAAAATTGAGTTTTTTGCATAATGTTTAAATTTTTAATTTTACGCTAAATTTTATATTTTTATACTAAATTAGGTATGTATATATAATTAGGTTGCCATATGTGTATATAATAACTTTCGAAATTTTTTATATTTTTACATTATTAAAAAAAATGATTTTTCTGCGTAATGTTTAATTTATGATTTGTGTTAAATTTTATATATTTTATGCTTAATTAGGTATGCATATATAATTTTCTTGCCAAATTATGTATGTATTACGATAACTTTATTATTGATGTTTTTACATTACGGTAAATGCCTGAGTTTTTTAGTAATGTTTTAAATTTTGATTTTGTGTCAAATTTTACATTTCTATGCAAAATTTGGTATGATATACAATAAGGATTGCAAAGTTATTTACATAGACACAATAACTTTCGAAATTTTTGACGTTTTTTCATTACGCAAAAAACTTTTTGCATAATGTTTTAATTTTTGATTTTGTGCCAAGTTTTATACTCCTATGCTGAATTAGGTATGTATGTACTATAAGGCTGCTAAATTATGTATGTATATACGATAATTTTCAGAAGTTTTAATGTTTTTCCATTACTCAAAACATACCAAGTTTTTACGTAATGGTTTTTATTTGTGGTTTTGTGTCAAATATTATATAGTTACACTAAATTATGTATGTATATACAGGGGTGGAAGCATACCCGGATCTGAGGGTGTACGACCGCACAGAGCCTCTATTTTTCGAGGGTCCTCAAAAATTTGAAGTTTTAGGTTTAATATAAATTGATTTTAGAATAATTAAATCAAGCTAAACGATATTATGAAATTATAAACTGGTAATTGAAGACCCATTTAAAAACAAAGCTTGAATATGTTTTAATTTGAGATAGTGTAGACTTGCAGGTGAATTTTGTAAGGAAGATGAATTTTTTTATTATTTTCATTTAAGGCCCTTCATCTATTATTTAATATTTTATTTTAACCCCTAAATTTACTAGTTTTTTACTTTAATCCAAATTATAAATATCTAAAAAATGTCATATCTTGAAATAATCTCATGTATCATTATAACTCTATTTTTCAAAACCATAAGTCCGAGTTTGCATATCGACTATTACCAATACCAATATTTGTTAAAAGTTTCATAATTCCTTATCATTTTCTAGAACACGAGTCCGAGTTTGCATATCGACTATTACCAATACCAATATTTGTTAAAAGTTTCATAATTCCTTATCATTTTCTAGAACACGCATTTAAAGTTTAGCTTATACAATATATATATATATATATATATATATATATATATATATATTGTGTTACGGAATTCATATTTCTATAGTTCTATACTAGCTAAATTTTTTACGTGAAAGGACTTAGTTTTCAATGGTGGCACACGGCCTCCGAAAACAGCAGGCCGGGCCTGGGTGGATGTAAAGGGGTCAGGTGGGCAGGTGCCTCCTCACGAAATCTAAAGTTACGTAAAGGAAACTTTTTTTCACGGAAATTAATGGCATATTAAAAATTTTGCACTCGCAAAATAATAGAAAATAAAAAAGAATTAAGAAAATGACCCTCATATATAGTTTTTATGTAGAAGGCAAAGTTGAGCATATGCTCTAGATTACTTAACGGCTATATTATTGTATTTCACAAAGTTCTTTACGTCCGGAACCAACTAAACTATGCACGTGAGGGAACCAACTAAATTATGCACTTGAGGAATGTGGAGATTAACCTTGGTTCTCCGGTGGAGATTACCAAGTCTCAGACCACTATAGGTTACCCCTCGGGTTTTTTTTTTGGGTAAAGTTATAAAGTGCTACTTACCATCACGAAAGCGAACTTGAACTTGAGGTAACTCGATCACAACTAAGTAGTGACGTTCACTACTACGCATTTGAATTATGTTGGCAAGTGGACAACCTCTACTTATGGCTGCAGCTCCAAAGTATCTCACACGAGGTTTAGGAATGGGTAAAAATAGATCCACTTCCAAGTTATTCAACTGAAAATCCATCCTACACCGAGCTGAAAAAGGATAAGAAAGAGACACCATGAAATAAGTACCTTACACGGCATGATTTTCCTTATGGTAATCTTTCAGTGAACAGATAGCGCATATAACAGTTTTCGTCTCTTCTACATTTCATCAGAAAGGAATGAAATCTAGAGTAATTACTATAATGTTGACACAGATCGTGTTTTCGTGTTGAATGTTTAAGATGTTCACCTGTAAGGCCGGAGGGCATACGTCATATGATTTGGCGTACGACAATTTTTAATTATATTTGCCTGGGTAATCTTACATAGCATGTCTCAAGTCTCAACACAAGATATTCAGTGAAGGATCGAGGGCATACGTCACAGTGAAACTTCATATGAACCGTTTTAGTTTATCGCGATAAAATCGTGAAGGAGATCAAGATCTCTAACTAGTGATCACATATATAGATATACAACATCAGTGTTGGGGCCAATTAATACATATAGAATGAGATTTATACGTAATCCGTCTAGCACTTATAAAAGACAGCATCTTGATCAAAAACTACTTTAATACTCAAGCAATCTTCTATTATTTCATATAAACTGCAACGATTAATATACATCATATCGTCCTACCATTAATTGTCCCTTCCAATTATTTCATGTATTTAATAGATGTGGGTTTGAGCCCTGTTTGGAACAAATGTATGAATCTGCGATTTTCTGTTAAAAAAAGCAAGAAATGCTATGCTTATACAAAAACTTTAAAAGATTTGTTGTAAGTGAACGTTTTCTAAGTGAATCATTACGATAATTACAAAACTGTCGCGCAAAATTTGTTGCAAGTGAATGTTTTCTAAGAAACGTGCATATAGTGAGCCAGCGCTACATGTAAACACCCAAAAAACCATTTATAGCCTAATCAAAACGATCAAATTGTGTCATGTTATCACAAACTAGCATTACGAAAAGTGTGTGTCATCTAAAACATCAAAAACAATAAAATACAACAAATCAAGTGCTCTATCTAAAGCAATCTCCTTGCGCTTTTGTCCCAATTGAAAAAAAAATCGCACAAATTTATCAAAACAATTATAAAAAATAAAAGATAACTCGACGAGTTAATTATAGATCATTTTAATATCATCTGCAAGACTGCAAGTGTATATCTTAAATTCCTAATATATAGATTAAACAACATGCACGTATACAACAACATTATAAGTTACCGAATGATGACTTTGAGATGAACGTAACAACCTGCGTTCGGTGATGGAGAACGAGTGAGTTTATTTGAGTAACTGATGAAATTTGTATATTATTTGCTTCTTTTATAGCAGTTTTCATGGTGAATGAGATCAGCATTACAATTATCAACTACTGTGATACAATTGATTTCACGACAGTCATGTTGCATTATCATAATTCTCATGAAGCATTGATGCACCGTTTGACAATTATACTACCGGAATTTAAGGTACTTATAGGAGTTTATAATTATACGTCACTGTTCGTCTTCTTGTAATTCAAACACCTGAAATACAATTGGTGTTGATTTTCATAAAACTAACCAGTGTGTGAATTGTACAATTAAGCCCTTGAAGTTTGATCTATTTGTCAAATATGACCTTACACTATTTGAAAAAAAAAGTAATATGTAATGAAATCATTATAGAGCTATCAAAGTATATTTAGTATATAGTAATGTACTAATGTAAAATATACTCCATTTTATTACAAAATGTAGCTTCTTTTTTGTCTAAGAATGATTTGTAAAACCTTAGATTTTATTGGAACTGAAAAAATTTGTCCCTTGATAGGATTTTCAGGCATACGTTACAAAAAAACATCGGTTTTCGTTTTTAAAACCATAAGTTAAACAAGCGATAAGGGATTAAGGGTGTGTTTGGCTTGCTAAAATCCGTTAAAATTACGTACTACAAAAGTACTAATTATTATTGAGCTATTATACTCCGTATTAAACTAGTATTATATTACATTGTAATTGTATTGTATTATTATATTATGTTACCTTACGCTATGTTACGTTGTATTGTGTTGTGTTATATTATATTATTATTATATATTAGATTAGATTAGATATGTTATAATGTTATATATGGATGGATTACAAAATCCTTATAGTTAACCTTACATTTTTGAACATCATTGTAAATAAATCAAGACTTGCACAGGAGAAATAAAAACAACACACTTTCAACCATATATTTGTGTTTTTTCAATCTGGATTATGTGACTAAACATAATCTGGTTTTAGATCATTAGTTAAAAAGTACGGAGTATTACATTTTCTAATTACTCGTAATAGCTAAAATAGAATTTTTTCTAAAATAAATTGCGAGTTTTGAAAGATAATACTTCCTATTTTTGTTTCAATTTCTAGTTCTTATATTGTCGCAGGCTTATTTTTTTTGTGAAACGCTCAATCATTACGTGGTTACCAGTTTCATGGATACATGATAACACGTGTTTCTCTACATATTTTATTTTTGATAACGTAACGTAATCTTAACACTTTTTGAAGATTGTATGCATTAAAAATAAATCTACGTTGTGTACACACAATAGACATTAGGTACAAGTTGAATGCATTCTCATACACTGATCCCTTTTATTTTTATAAACTATATAGGCTAAGGTTTTATGTTTGAAGGGAATATTTTGAACACTATAACTATGAGAATTAAGTTGTATTGTTACTTATTAATCAAATTAGATCAAATTTTTTTAGTAAAAATCATACTATCATAATTAGTTTTCATTCAATATTTATTTTGAAGAGACGAAAAAAAATAAAAATAGTACTCTTATATAATTAATTTTTTACTTTTCTATATATATTTTAATATTAAAAAGTTAACCAGTGTCATATGAAAGACTTTCTAAAGCTGTAGAGATAGTAAAAAATAAAAATAAATTTATCTTAATAATCATTTTGACCATCCAAGGATTTTCAACATTAAAAGAAAAAAAAAGAAGCAGAAATGGCCATTTGGAAAACATTTAAATCCACGTGTAAAAAGACAATATCCAATAGCAGACAAAGAGTTTAGTTGATTAGTGGTCATTCAATTTGAGTTCAATCTCATCAGCCAGCTGCCATGGCTCCCCTCTCATCTCTGCATTCTCAATCCCTTCATCCTCACATTAATTCTTCTCGCTTTACAAGTATATCTATTTCTTCAAATTATTCACTATTTCTTGTTATATATCTGTGTGTGTGAACTTTCCCATAATTTTGCCTTCCATTTCTTCAGGATTCAAGAAACCCCATTATCAAAATGTTATCTTTTGCAAAACCCATCAACAAGATCAACATTTATGGTAATCTGACTGATTTTACTTTATATTTTTATTGAATATATAGTTTATCTATGGCCTAGTGGTAAGTGCGCCGAATGACTTTATAGAAGTCATGGGGTTCGATCCCTCCTGGGTAAACATTTAGCAGACGGTCAGGGGAAGGTTCGGAAACGGCCACGACAACGGTTAGGTTGTGTACATCACGAGCATAAGCTCGACCAGGGAGCCTGTTATAAACGGGAATACCTTCTCAAAAATAATTTATCTAAATATCCCAGTTTTACAAATGAATATTGACAACAACAACAACAACAACAAAAAAATTGTTTGATCAAATGCTACATTTCAAATGTGCAGTTTGTATACATTTTGTTATAATTGGATGTAATTTAATATTTGTTGTTGGGTCCTTTGAATTCAGCTTAAATATTGAGGATAAATCTTTGAAAGTTCAAAGAAGAGATCTTTTATTACACACTGTATTTGGCTCATTGTCTGTACCTGCAATGGTTCCACTTGCATTTGCAGAAGAAGGTAAACTCTCTCATTCATTGAATATGCAAATATGCAAATATAAAATATACTTATTTGTGAGATTTATAAATTTGAAATTATAATGTTTACACCATTATTTATCTTTATAAAATGTTTATTTGCTAGTTGTGCCAGAAGGTTTCCGAATTTACACCGATGATGTGAACAAGTTTAAGATCACGATTCCTCAAGGTAAATAAATATTGTTCTGATTTATTAGTCTTACGAGATTAGCTCATTATTTGTTAGCTTTCGCTTGCAGGTTTTAACTGTTCCATCTTGCGGAGCCAAGTTGGATGCCAAGATCTTAAGTATGTATATATAGATTACATAATGTGGGGGGTTTAGAATTATAGATCGATGATACTATTTGTAGTAAGCTGGTAATATAAATTTATGTTCCATCTTGTGCTACTCTTCATGTAGAGGTGACAAAACGGGCAGGTTAGATAGCGAGTCAAAACAAGCTAATTTTGGAGCAGATTTGATCGGCCCCATGTACCTTTTGTTTTAACAATTGCTATTATTATTATTATATTATTATTGTTGTTATTAACCGGTGTGTCAAACATGATTAAAAAAATATATTTCTATAATAGTCTGAAAATTTCTGAAAAATATGATTTAGGAGGTTTTTTGCCTAATAAAATACATGGTGGGAAACTTCCAACGCGTTAGACATAAAAATAGCCCAATCAACACACTCTTAAAATCTTAAGTAAATGATTCGATATTGCCACCTCTATTTTCATATGGCCTTGTTATGGCATATAACATATTGTATGCATCAATAATAAGATGAAATGGTAACAAGTATTTTCTAATTTTAGATTGGCTAGTTGGAGGAGGGGAAGGCAATGGATTCAAGTCAGTTACAGCATTCTACCCTTCAGAAGCTTCCAATTCAAACGGTACATTTTACTTCAAAGTCATCAATTAAGTTAAATTTCGTTTAAAAATTCATAAAGTTTTTGTATGTATCTTGCAGTCAGTCTAGTGATCACAGGGCTTGGTGCTGATTTCACTAAGTTGGAATCTTTTGGAAAGGTCGATTCTTTTGCCGAAAACCTGGTATGTTTGTAATCTTTTTTACTTTGATGAAATTTTGGGTGATAAAATACAAAAAAAATAATAATTAAATAAATAAAAATGAATAGGAGTGCGTTCTTAACAGGTTAGCGGATTGGACAGAAGTTGGCAGAGACCCCCTGGTGTTACAGCTAAACTCATTGACAGTAAATCCACTAAAGGTATTTACATATTATTTTTAGTTTTTTCTTTGAAAAAACTAACTTCTCATGAGTATTTCAACCGAAAGATAACATCTTTGTAATCTAAAGAAGCAAAAAGAACATGGGTAATTCATCATTATCTAAAAAATAACAGCAAACTTCCTTTCTTGGCAAACTTCTAAGCTGAAATGACATGTTTACCCTCTTAGTCCTTTTTACAAGATTATGAACTACAGATTTATCAAGTTTAACTTGAAATCATCGAGTTCAATTCACACACTTGTTCACTTTTTGATTATTTAAGGTCGAATAATCATATTTGGAGAAGCAGTTAGAGGTTTCAAAAATGGTCATTAAGATAAATGTATATGTTCATGTCCTTAGCTTTTATCAAATATTGGTGAGATTGTTTCCATAATTGACCAGGTATGTACTACATAGAGTACACACTTAAGAATCCCGGTGAAATTGAAAGACATTTGGTTTCTGTTCTGGGAATAGCGAACAATGGGTGGTACAATAGACTGTATACTCTCACAGGACAGGTTAGTGTTGCATTTTATCTACTAGTGTATAAATTAGTGTGCATTTGTTTCTTAATGAAAATTTGAACACCATGGTTTCATATGTTTGCAGTACATGGATGATGAATCAGAGAAATACCGTTCGAAGGTTGAAAAGGTGTGTTGACTTATTTCATATTTGTAGCAGACTCGCATGCAGAAACTATATTATAGATTTGACTTTCAAGTGTGTTGACTCAGTTTAGAATGCAGATGTTGACTGATCTTGTTTGGGGTCAAATGTGCAAATGTTGGTCTGATTCACGGTTTCTAATCCTTACAAGATTAATGTCAAATCTTTTGGGGTCAATTCATTACAATGGGTTGCAACATTTTTTTTCTTTCAAAAGGGTATTCTCGTTTATAATCTCAATGGGTTGCAACATGTTTGACCTTAAAAGTCATAATATAATTCTTTTCTAGAACAAAAGTATATAGATCTTGTTTGTGATTTAGAAAGTTTAGTGAATTTCGTGCTCACTTTCAGGCGGTCGCGTCATTCAAATTAGTCTGACAAGTATAGCTACGAGCATCATTTCACGCAAAATAGCAACGACTGTCAATCCACCAGCCAGGTGCGTTACTTGTAATCCTGCTATTTTCTCAGACACATTCCTCAGCTAATTTAGCTGCTTTCGTCAAATTGCAGGGACTCGCAGTGTTCAACACATGTCAGCAGCACAAGTGGATATAGAAGTGTGTTTAGGACATGGTACCTAAACCTTTTTTGTAAATTTCTATAATGTATAAATAGAAAATAAATTTCTTCTGCAATAGTTATACATTCCAGATTCTGTTTTTGTAACAGTAGGCACATGATAAGAACAATAAACTTAATGTACTGAGCATCTGAACAATTTCAACTACAAAGTTTCTTAAATCTCGATTTATGTCGCGTTTCACCTACACTAATGAACCCATGACTCGATTCCTAAATCCTAATCACAAAATGGAGATGGATATGGATATGACAAGATTAACAACTATTGTAAAAATGAACTCAAGTTGATTCGGTTTTAAGTTTTTGTTCCATATGTTCTTTTCTACTCATTCCACCATTCTTGTGAAACAAAAGCGTTAGCTGATCAACAAACAACGAACTTTGCATTTGACGTAATTGTTGCCATTCTCTCTCCATTTGTAATTCAAGCTCCTCGAAACGAACAATCTTATCATGAATGTCCTTAGCCTATGAAAACCAAAATAAAAAATTAGTTTAATCCCAAAATTTGAAGGTAGCATTGTTAAGAAGCCATTGGTGGAATGGTAACTATAATACCTTCACTTCAACAATGTCAGAAATTGTTGTCTCCAACTCCTGCTCTTCCTTCTCAAGCTGCATCTTTGCCTCGAGATAAGCTCCTTCCAATGAGTTTCTGTTGCTCTTACCATTTGCCGTTACAGAATCTGCACAAACAGCATTATAACAATTATTTAAGATTCAACTTTAAGGCCAACTCTCAGACGCGTAGCTCAGGTGGTTCCAGATGGGAGGACTTTGTGAAATTTTTCCTAGAATCAGCGCTCTTTTTAGCGGGACACTGAGCGAGTCTGGCTGGGTGTGTGGACGAGTCAACATTGCTGGTTATCAATGTTTTTATTTCTTTTTTGCAAATGATGAATGAAGATATGATTATATTTGATTAATATGTAAAAACTATATGTCATTCCGAATATGTAGGACATCATACAATAAAAAGTGGAATTAACATGTGATTTTTATGGGATAGACTTGTAGACAACATATAATCTATTCCACACACATTCTACAATTCTATTTGAATTTACACCTCCCGTCACATGAGAGTTGTGAAAAAGTTCATTTTTGCTAAAGTTCCATTTTAAAACTTAAAACTATCAATATGCTAAATCTATATCAATTTGGACCCTTGATATAATTTGTTGACTACACATATGAGCATAATTTGCACATGGTGAAATAGAAACACAAGTGCAGTTCAGAATATTTGCAGCATAAATTTATGCATCAAAAAGGTCTAATGGCACATTAGGGGATAAAAATATATGTAGTGAACACGTAGTGCTAATAGGTGAGAGTGAATTAGATAAAAATATTACCATGAGCAGATTCAAGTAACGCTTTACTTGTTTCGCTATTGACTTCAGTCAAAGCCTTTACAGCTGCACAAGCAGCTCTTTCCGCAACTTCTACGCCAACCAATGTTGAAAGGAAAGCAGCCTAAAAAATTGAAGTCCAAAAACTCAAATTGTATTATATATATAAAAATTGAAACAGCAACCTGAAGGGCACACTAGTAACACAAGAAAGAAAGAATGTGCGAGTTAGAATCAAGTAATCAACTGCAATGAAACATGGAGCAAAAGATAGTGCTTGATGTGTTTCTTTGGTTTGAAGTTGTAATAATCACTTTTGATAGTGTTTGAGTGTTGGTGACTCGTTTTTTTCTTAAGGTTTACTTTTGTCTTTATTTTCAAGATAATTATTAGTTAAACTTTAAAAAAGCAAATTTAAAACTCTACTTAATACCAAAAAATCAAATTTAAAGAAATTTGCAAGAAACAAAAAGCAGAAACTTTGAAATCTTTACCTGAGCCACAATGGGGTTGCTTGCATCATCAAATGGTGTGGGACGCATCTTTTTGCTCGGATTTGCTTCAGTATCAATCTGATCTGTGACTTTATGTGAATTCTCCTCAGGATCAATTGAATCAGGAGGCCCAATATATTGCTCTCCAAAAGGAAGTTTAATAAAACGGTCTACGCATTCTTTTTCACTTCTACCAACAACATGCTCAGACACCTTCTTCCAGTCATCACCGTAATGCATAACCGCTTCTAGAAGGTGTAACGTTTCTTTCTCGGTCCAATCGGTCTTTACCTCTTCACTGATCTCCACTCGTTTAAAATCTGCAGTATTAACCCCAGCACGAACATAGCACCTTGCACAAAATGTTGTATCTTTCTGTACAATAAAAATTAAAGAGGTAAAACTCTGTTGACAATGTTGAGCCTAATCGTATTCGTAGTCAATTCACCAGAAGACTCAGAAACTGATTAATGTGGTTTCAAATTGCAACAATTGGTTTAAACTCACATATATGAAACTGATTATTTGACAACATAATCAGAATCAATTTATCCAAGCATTAAAACTGACGATCATGACTTCAATTAAATCAGCTTTACATCGCACATCCCCCCCTCCCCATCTAAAAGTATCATTAACATGAGAAACAAAACAACTATACTTTCATTCTAACATATCAGCAATCATGCATTACCTAATCAAAAACTTTAATATACCTTAAGGTTAGAAAAGCAGGCAATCGTGCAAAGCGTATTGCAACTACTGCAAAATCTCTTCTTTGAGATAATAACTTCACCAATCGAATTAGCTCCATTAGGATCGCTATTCTGCTGTGAGGCTGCAGAAACATTCTTACTCTCTTTATCTTCCCATTTCAACTGAGCCTTCGTCATAGGCGAACCAAAATAATTGATCAAACCCCATGCCTCCAAAAAATCGAAAACCTTCCGTACTGACCCCACGTCTCCAACAATTGTTCTTCGAGCCTCGGTGAACGTGATTTTTGGCGTAGGGTTTTCTTTAGATGGAGGGTTTTCCTTAATACTGTCTCTGAATTTTTTAACTATCGTGTTCCTGTAGTATTTATAAACCTTTAGGGTTTTAGATGGTGATTTACCATCGAAAAATTCTGGGAGAATTCGCATCTCGCATTCATGAATGTTGTTCCAAGAGAACCACCCTAAACAAAGATAACCCCCGTAAGTATAATAAACTTACTATTCAGCTTCATCATATATGCAAAAAAAAATTCTAG
Organism: Gnaphalium uliginosum; assembly: GCA_963930675.1. Lineage (NCBI taxonomy): Eukaryota > Viridiplantae > Streptophyta > Magnoliopsida > Asterales > Asteraceae > Gnaphalium > Gnaphalium uliginosum. The sequence continues at coordinate 37,479,071 of OZ005686.1, read as the reverse complement.
CATTGAGCTAGAGGTGGCAACTTCGACCCATGAATGATAATCAAAAATATTAATCAAACGTAATATTAATCAAAACCGATGTTATACCTATTAATATTCGATAAACTACTTTTTATAACTTATAATATCATATGATGAATATTAAGGGAATTTTTTAACATTCATCAACGATGAATGTTAGCGAATTCCCTTAATATTCATCATATGATATTATAGGTTATAACAACGGTTTTGATTAATATTCATCGGTAAACATATGTTTTTTTAAGTTTGATTATCATTCATCGTAAATGAATGTGTAACTTCCCTACTTCCCTCCATTTTTTGATTCCCTCTTCATCCCCACCCTATATATACACACAAAAAAAAAAAAAGAATAAAACATAGAACTTTAAAAAGTCTAAAAATAATAAAACCAAACGATAACATCATTCCAAATTCAAGTTACAAATATATTCATAATAATGTATATATACACCTGCATATTACTTAAAGCTCGATAATAGCTCAAGCTGAGCTTGGCTCGTTCTGTTGCTCAAGCTCATACAAGCTCGAATAGCTTGTGGCCCTAGCCCTATCTTTAAAATATAAAACCCTAGGACTTAACAATATACCTAGAAACATTATTATAATTACGATAAAACGAAATTTTAATAAAATGAATTGTGTAAAGGCTTACTGGAATAACTAGGAACGTGAATAACATCAGATTCAGGTAATGAATTGGATTCACGTGGCCGGGAATTGACGGTAGCGGGAGTGTTTGGGAGTTTGAAATCGGGGATGGGAATGCGAGTTGGGTTTGGGGATGAATCTAGGGTTTGGGTTATTGTTGGTTCGGGTGTGAGTTTGTGAGGTTGAGGTTGAGGTTGGGGTTTCACGGGGGTGTCGTTACCCCCACCGGAGTTCGTGGCCATTGATATACGACTGCCGGTGAACGGGGAAGATTTTAGGGAGAAACGATGGAAAATTGTTTTAACGGTTTAAAACGGTGTAGTTTAATTTAATTACTGTACGAGCACTAGTTTATTTAGAAAAGAGTTAATTGCATGGTTCGACACAATTGCACCCTGAGCTTCACTTTTTGCACCCTGAGTCCAAAATATAAAATTTTATTGTGCGATTGGTCCCTCCCTAGTCCTAACATGTGCCTTCAACGTGAGTCACAATCATCCTTTCACCTTTCTTTTATCCCCGTTTTTTCCCTCTCTACTTCATAACCCGGTCGTCCATCCCACCTAAAAGGATGATTGTGCCATCACATGGAAAGCACGTGTTATGACTTAACGGATGAAAATAGATGGGATTAGAGGGAGAGATCAATCATGCAATAAGGTTTCCCGTTTTGGACTCAAGGTGCAAAAAAGTAAAGTATAGAAACTCATGGTGTAATTGTGTGCAAATCACATGGACGAATCATGCAATTAACTCTTTAGAAAACTAGTGAAAGTTTTTATTGTTTGTCAAGGCTAGAAAAAAGTTAAGATTAAAAAACGTGAAAATTGAAAAATATGGATATATTATGCTACTATAGTTTGATTGACCTAATAATATAGTTTTTACATGTTGACTGTCGAGCACTTGTTGAATACAATATTCATTCGGTGCGTCTGGTAATTGGTAGAAAGGAGAAGTTTCGCCTTTTCAAGAAACGTTGTGACTTTTTCTTGACTTCGGCTAACATAAAACGTTGAGTGACCACTAGTGATGACTCGTACTAATGTGCAAGTCATTTGAGGTGTCGTAAGCACTTCTTAATCACTCTTGATGATATCTTGATCATATAATCATATCTTTTGATCTCCATAACACACTATCAAAACCATCTCTTTGTTTTAATCTCTTATTCAAGTGTCTATTATAAAGATTGATACTTTGAATTATAAATGTTGATTTCACGTAACCCGAGACATTTTAGAGTTGAAATACTTCAATCAAAAAGTGTTTTAAACGATTACTAATTATTATTCAACCAACACACATCATTTATCCAACATATACGACTTAACATCAATAGAATTTTTACCGACAGTTACAATCATCCGTATATAAGCGATTAAAGTGTATTGATATTTACATTATCATATAGAACATTTATTCACGTGTTTAAAAACATCGATACTCTAAAAATGAAGTATGAATGAGCCTCTTTTAAGGACGTCGATACTCTAAAAAGTATTGATTTTTAGGCACATACTCTGTAAATGAAGTATATTTGAAGTATGATGAATAGTGTACTCCATATTTGGAGTAAACTTGGTCCATTATTTGTAAGATGTTACGGTCTAGATGCTATTTTTCTCATGAGATAAAAGATGTATTCAAACTTAATTTGCACATTTATTGATAGAAATAACAATCTTTAACGTTAAATATATAAATCTCTTAGTATATTAAAAAACTTGTACGTATTTGATAGGCATAATTGCATAAATGAGCTTACAGATGAATCACAAACATAAACATGACTAAATTTCATTTCTTCTTTTAACTAAAAGATCCTGAATTTTCACCCTTGAAAATCAGGTTCCAAATGTCATAAATACAATCGAAAAGTAAAAAACGAAACGTTAACAATGATACAAACGACACCAATACATAGCATCGTAGACTTTGACCAATGCACATACGTAAACCCAAAACGACGGGAAGTTTCACAAGAATGGTATATGCAAATGCATGCCAGAAACCTATTCCAGCTTCGGGTGACGATTTCTTTGACCCTCGTGACGCTGGCAGAGCGAGAGGGCCAAAAGAGTCTTTTCACATAATTGGATTTCCCAATCCATAATTTCTCTGGTAAAAATGACCTGCATACCACAAAATATCAACCAAAGTCATATATTACAAAAATAAAAGGCGAAAAATGAACAGTGAGTACTGAGTAGGGAATCATTGGCACTTTCTGTATTATATTATTTTGTCGCTCATAAGAACAAAAAAGTCTTTTTTTTTTTATTATGGAAGTTGGTCCCTAGCCCATATGGGGAGGCCAAGAACCACAAGAACAAAAATAAAAACTGCAAACAACTAAACAAGTAGTGCCCCACGGCCCTACCCACACCACCACCAGAAATCGTATTCGACAAAGGCCACTAGCCCTACCAGTGGCAATACTGTAAAGGTCACAGAAGTATCTAATCCATCTGTTATTCAAGATCTTGTTGTCTCTAACTCAAAATCTGTTACTTGGTTTTATATAGTATATGAACAATGACATGGGTAAAAAGTTGTTTGGATGTGTGGTTAAACTAATTAATAAGTAATAATCAGTTAAATTAATCATGAAAATTCATGAACTAATTATCTATATAAAAGTCATGCCATATAAGTAGCAACTCACAACATTTGAAGTCCATTTCAATACACCCACACAAACACTTCTTGAAATGCCTTACAAGTGTCGCCAGCACTTGCAAATTCTT